>JAYMZC010000386.1:24105147-24705147 GCA_036346975.1 Drosophila prolongata | reverse complement strand
ATTAGAGCACTTTTAAAAAATGACTAAATGCCACAAAATGTGGTCAAAAACCCCATAGTGCAATGATGCATAGTTTAATTTAAGAGGTTTATTAAGCCGAAATGTGGACATACAGCTGTGAAAAAAATAAAAGCACCACCTATTCAAGCTATGTTTAAACGGTCACTGTACCTATACTTTTTACACTATGAAAGCGTTGCATACCATTTTGAAATCGAAAGACAATACACCAACTGGAAATGAGAAAAAAATTAACAAATTTATTTAATTTCTTAAGATATCTTAGATATTTTATTGAGACTAAAGAAATTTGACTAAAAAAATAATAGCACCACTTTTCAAAAATGGATTTAAAACTATAACAACGACTAGTAAGTAAAAAATTCATAAGTTTTCTTCATTTAATTTTTGGTTGTGGGTCCATTATTGGCAATAACATGCCTCGACCAACTTTTATGTAAAAATTTCCTTCCAAAATCCATTTTTTAAGAAATGTACGCTTTTCCGCAGTGCAGAGTTTTCCACGTCCCATTTTAATGTTGTTTTTAATTTTTTTAACAAAATAGTTACAAATCAGTCCAATCTTATCAGCAGGTACTTTCTTTTAAGGCTGTTGTGCGAAATATAGGATATTCTCTAAGTAACTTGAAAGTTTTTTTCGATATTTTTCTGACTTTTTTAATGAAAAACTAAAAAAAATATATGTAGGTGGGATTAAGGGGTTATCCGGGTCTTAAAGCACGAAAAAAACCTATTTTCGTGAATTTTTTTTAAAATATCTTACGACAATTTCACAAATTTCATTTATTGCACATTAACGTTTAAGGTTTGACCAACATTGTGTAAAAACTTGAACCTAAAATGTTAAAAATTGAACCGTTGAGCCAGGCTTGCACTTCACCACATAAAAAATTGTGTTTTTGCGGTAGGCAAAATATCTCCGTCAATTTTTATCTGAAATCAAAAAACCAAAGTTATTCTGATAGTGTATGGCTTGTCCTCTACGAGCCATTTTTTTTTTAAATTAAAAATTGAATTTTTTTTAGCGCTTTTCATAAAAAGTGTCATTTTTATACCCTTGCAGAGGGTATTATAATTTCAGTCAAAAGTTTGCATCGCAGTGAAGGAGACATTTCCGACCCTATAAAGTATATATATTCTTGATCAGCATCACCAGGAGAGTCGATCTAGCCATTGTCGTCTGTCCGTCCGTTTCTACGCAAACTAGTCCCTCAGTTTTAAAGCTATCTGCTTGAAACTTTCCCAAAAGTTGTCTTTCTATTGCAAGTAGTATATAAGTCGGAACGAGCCGGATCGGGCGACTATATCATATAGCTGCCATATAACTGAACGATCGGAAAAGCCATAACGTTGGTGTTTTTAAAGTTAGGAAGTTCGGATTTTCTATGAGTTTTATTTTTGGCCAATTAATCCGACCTACCGAATTTCATAAGGATCGGACAACTATATCCTATAACCGCCATATAACTGATTGATCGGAAATGCCATAACTTTGGTGTTTTTAAAGTTAGGAAGTTGGGACTTATTATGAGTATTAAGAATACATCATATGAATAATTTTGAAGAATATAATTTACAGAATATTCTACAAGGGTATATCAACTTCGGCTACGTCCGAAGTTAGCTTTCCTTTCTTTTTTACGTAAATTTTGGCCATATTTTGGCTTATAAAATGGGTTGTAATTGAAAATAAAAAAAATCCCTCCGTTAAGGACAAGAAAAACATGTCTAAGAGAAGTGTGCAAAAGCAGAAGTCGATCGGTGCAATAGTTTTTGAGAAAACGTGACTACCGACTTCAAAAAAGTGGTTTTGAGAAAAACGCGTTTAAAGTGCCGCATCTGCTCGACGCCAGAGCCCGAATTGCCAGTTGTGACTCATTCGTACGCTGGGCTTTAAATTTCTCCCATTCCTACAGTTTTGCTTTGATCGACTTGAAATTTTCGGATAACATTCCTGACACTTTGTACTACTATATAAAAAAGTTTGAAGACCCGGATAACCCCTTTATAAAAACGGATACTTTGTTTTAAAAAATTATTTTGAAAAAAAACAACAACAGCAAACTAACTTTTTTTACAATGAAAGCAGCACGATGTAGTTGTGCTATTATTTTTTTCGCAACTTTATGTGTACTTGCAACGGCTGCCTTGAAGAATTTGTGAATTTTAAGACGATAATGATTTTCATATATAGCGAAGTGGTAAATGGGGTCTGGAGATTACTTTTGTCTAAAAAGTATATTTTGTGAACTCCAAATATATCAATAAGTTTGGTCATTTCCCGAAACAAGATAAACTTAAATACCAATGTAAACGGGGCCAAAAACTTTCACTAGCATAGGCAAATTTTGAGATTCGGAAACAATAAAAATGTGTAAAAAAAGAAAAATTCGTTGGGAAATCGGTTTTTTTACATTTTTTTAAATCAATGTATACTCTTTTTATAGAAAAATTTTTTTGTTATAGCTGCGAGGATAATAAAGTTCGTCTAAACGCCGATCGTCAAACAAAAAATGTATTCGATCGGGCGACTACATTTTTCAAATGCTGATCGTTCCATCGGTTAAAAATAGCTACTTTAAGTTGTTTTTAAATATTAATGCGTATATCCATATCCCTTCACAGTCTGGTTTTATAAAATATTTTTCCTCTTAACAAACTTTTTATCTCTGTTTTCGCGGCATAGCCAATAAACACTCAGTGGGTTTCAGTTTTTTTTACCATTTCAGTTTGAGAGGAACAATGGCTTTAGTCATCATATAATTTTCGATACCCCCTCCAGTATAGTTAGCCTTTTTCGCTGTGAGCAAAGCGTTTTCCTTTTTTGTTTTCAGCATTTTCGCTTGATTTTTGTGAGTTCCGCTCCCAGAACCGACAACAATGGATGGGCAATCCAAAAACGAGAATCCACTTTCGATTTTTATACCCTTGCAGAGGGTATTATAATTTTGGTCAAAAGTGTGCAACGCAGTGAAGGAGACATCTCCGACCCTATAAAGTATATATATTCTTGATCAGGATCACCTCCTGAGTTGATATAGCCATGTCCGTCTGTCCGTCTGTCTGTTTCTACGCAAACTAGTCTCTCAGTTTTAAAGATATCGAACTGAAACTTTGCACACACCCTTCTTTCCTTTGCACGCAGTATATATGTCGGAACGGCCGGGATCGGCCGACTATATCCTATAGCTGCCATATAACTGATTGATCGGAAATGCCATAACTTTGATGTTTGTAAAGTTGGGAAGCTGGGATTTTCTATGGGTTTTATGTTTGGTTAGTCAATCCGACCTACCAAATTTCATAAGGATCGGCCGACTATATCCTATAGCTGCCATATAACTGATTTATCGGAAATGCCATAACTTTGGTGTTTTTTAAGTTAGGAAGTTGGGATTTTCTTTTATTTTATTTTTGGCCAATCAATCCGACCTATTAAATTTTAAAAGGATCGGCCGGCTGTATCCTATAGCTGCCATATAACTGAACGATTGGAAATGCCATAACTTTGGTGTTTTTAAAGTTAGGAAGTTGGGACTTTTTATGAGTATTAAGAATGCATCATATGAATAATTTTGGAGAAAATAATGTACATAATATTCTGCAAGGGTATATCAACTTCGGCTCCGCCCGAAGTTAGCTTTCCTTTCTTGTTATTGAATCGCTTTGGCTCTGTTCGCGGGAGAGAAAAACAAGGGCATTTTGCCTTTTTGCGACGGTGGTCTGGCCATTGTTTACTTCCGTTTCCGGTCGTAAAAAGGGGGGCGGTGGTGGAGTTTCGGGGGTATTGGCATATGCAAATATTTTCAGCATGATTGCACTTTTCTCTCTTTTGATTTCTTGCCTTTGCGACTTTTTATTATCGAATTGATGGAATGAAAACAAGAGAGAACGCTATAGTCGGGTGCCCCGACTATCAGATACCCGTTACTCAGGTAATGGGAGTGCGAGGGAGATGGAGATAGAAACTTTGATCACGCATAACTTTTTAAAGAATGGTCCGATTTGAATAATTTCTTCTACATTTCGATAGGTATTGATAAATACAAGAAAACTGCATTTTTACTTTTCCGAAATATTTAAATTTTTTAAATCGTATATAAGCGATTGTGGGCGTTAAAGGGGGCGTTAAAGGGGGCGTGGCACCTTTTTGAAACAAACTTGCGCTGCGTAGGAACTTCTAAAATCTACATGCAAAATGCCAATCTTCTAGCTTTTATAGTTTCCGAGATCTCAGCGTTCATACGGACAGACAGACAGACAGACAGACAGACGGACAGACAGACGGACAGACAGACAGACAGACAGACAGACAGACGGACAGACAGACGGACAGACGGACAGACGGACATGGCTAGATCGACTCGGCTAGTGATCCTGATCAAGAATATATATACTTTATAGGGTCGGAAACGCTTCCTTCTAGCTGTTACATACTTTTGCACGAATACAATATACCCTTTTACTCTACGAGTAACGGGTATAAATATATCGGCATTCCGGTTTGTCGCAGAAATTTAAAAGGTGAAATTGGATTAAAGCGGAAAAGTTTAATCCTGATTCCCTGCGATTTAAAATTGTAACCCTGTCACACTTACATTTACATATCTCCTTTATCTCATTTACTTTGCAATGGATGACCTTTTCTGAGGGATGTAACAAAGTGAATTTGTTTATTTAACAAAATGAGCTTGGCATTTTCAACGCTTTAAGCAACATTTCGAGCTCTTTTTTGCCGTTAGTGGAGAGGGTAATTAGGTAAAAATATTTGCACATGTCCTCACTTTAACGTTGCCTTTTAAAACGATCTAAAAATGCTCAACTCCTGCTATCAGGTTGTTTCATTTAATGCCGTGTACAAATTTTTTCGCCAAAACTTATTTGTCGGCCACCTTTTTTTTGCTCGTATCCTCCTAGACTCCTTTTTATTTTTATCTCGTCAAAAATGTTACAAATTCCAAACCTATTTAAAATATTTTACTTCGCTTTTGTTTTTTTTAAATTAAATCCTATTTAATTCAAAATTAATGAGAAACTTATCCTTTCTTTACATCAATGTCCGGGAATCGATATAATCAAATTTGGAAGTGTATCTAGGGCAAAATCCTTCCCAAGACCTTTGACATTAGCAATTGACCAGTCACTAAAATCTCAGAGGTTCCAATCTAGAGTAAATACTTCAATATCTGTCAAGAAATTGGCTATTGTTCGGGCTTTATGGTAGGGTGCGTTGTTCTGTTGAAGTATACAAGATGGTCCTTGTCATTATTCAGGACTCTTAAATATTTGCCTCCGTTTATGGTGCCATCCAATGGTTTATTGGTTAATCGCATAAGCCATTGAAGCACATGCACCCCAAATCATGACTGATTCTTTACCATGCGTTCACATACAGCAGCCTTTTTTTCGGAGGTTCTTTCGATCAAAGTGTCCAAAAAACGCAGTTTAATACGATTTAAAATCATTAAAATACCTAAAATTATTATCCGAACTACTTATCACTAATTTCATTTAAATAAAACTATCAACTTATTATAATAAAACAACAAATATTGGGACTTCAATCCTACAATATTGTTTCCCAAAAAGATTGAAAGGCTTGCTTTTAATTTCATAACCGAAATACTTTATCAACCATTGTATACTGAGTTTAAATGCAGTTGGCTTAAGAAAGCGAGAATCGAACATGGGTCTAAATTTAAACAGCAAATATATTCTACTTCTTTTTAGCCAGATGTAATGTATTTTTTTTTACTAGCGCTAAAAATAAAGCCATAAAATCGGAATCACACCGAGTTAATCAAATGTTGTTTAGCTGCCAAATTAGGGAGTTTGATCTAGTTGACTAAGTGGCAGTTGCAAATCGCTGTGAATTGGAAATCATGTATGTCAGCGAGGAATGAAAAAGAAGTGGATTAAAGAAGTTCTACGTAGCTGGCAATGATTAAGTTCATCTGTAAGGGAAAATGCAACAATTTGTGGTTTTCCGAAAAACAGGTACAAACGCAAACACTATTCATAAAAGTAAGGGCCAACACCAAGAGAACACACAAAAAACAACAAGCTACCAATGCAGAAGAAGTTGGTAGTTGGTATTGACATAAAGTGGATCGCCTCTTGATTAATTAAAAGCTCTTTGATCATTCTCCCTGTGTGCGTGTATTTTCCTTGTTCTGCTAAAAATCCACCCCTAGCCCTCTCTAATATTTCTTACTTTATATCCTCCTAAATCCCTCAAATGTTCTCGACTGTTTCCCCTTTTGGCTGAAAAGAAGTGGTTTTAGCCATGTTATGGGTTTGCTATTGACAAAAGCCGTTGGCAGCAGTCAAGGATATCTGATTGCGAATATTAAAGTACAACTGGAGTTAAAAGAAAATATTTCTTACAAGCAATAAATCAAGAAGGAGCGCTGAAGTCCAGTGTTACGACTATAATCCTCGTTATTTTAATATCCAATTAAAAAACAATTATACTTCTAACAATTGAAGTCAATTGCAATTTTTTGAACAGAACTGGTCTACAATAATTATAAGGGCCCTTTAGTCTAAAGTTAGTCTTCATGATTGTTAGTTAAGTTATATTTTTAAGCTTTGATCTACTTATTGTTAGTCTCATTAAAGAGAAGATCCAACAAATAAAGCATATATGTAAAGGTATTCTGATCTGCTAGAGCTGACTTCATTGGCCAACTTGAACTTAATTTTTTATAGCTTCCGAAATAATCTTTCGTTAAGTCCCATTAGTATGTATATGCAATACTAAAAAATCTATCAGAATTTCAAAAATAAAAATGAAGGACCTATGAAATAGTTTTTAAATTTTGTGTTTGATTTTGTTTGTTTGTCACGCCATACAAGGATGGACCTTGTTTTCGTGCATCCGTTGTCGTTATAATTTGACCTGTCTTATTAACAAACGAGAACGTACTGAAGGATAGCTGATTACAAATTAGAAATGCCTTTGATATTAAATAATACATTTTTAATAATTCAACTTAAATTGTAAAACTAACCAATATGGAAATCGTGCAAAAGATGAATCAAAAGTTTTAAGGTGGTCAACCTTATTTCCGAAAGTCTGCATTTCTTGGAACTTGTTTGCTAAAAATAAAAATAATTGCTTTTTTTGTAACTAGAAAAATTAACTGGGCTAAACGAAAACATAGCATTAAGATGGCGTGACCAGATCCTGCGTGAGAATCAATAAACATGAATGGGAACGCATGTGGGTTTACTTTAAGCATTAAGTGCAATCACGTAACTAATAGTAAGCCAGACTAAGTTTATGTCTTCATTGAAATACATTTTTTTAGCAGCAACAACGGAAATGGTTTCTCTTGGATAGGATTTATTAATACTCTTTTATTAGATTTCATTAAAAAAAAACAAATGGAATAATAAATAGGTCAATTAAATCTCCTTAAGATATCATGTACTTGAACATAGTACCTCTGTCTGCTGACAACATATAAGAACTACTAAGAATTGCTTTTATATTAAACTATCATTACAAGCACATGCCAAATTCTTGTAGTCAGATGTTTCAAGTTTCATTTCATTTTAGCTCCTATCAGTCGAAGACATTCCCCAGCCAATTCAAAAGCCTCTACACACGGACCACGCCATTATTAACATAAGCAAAGCCATCGACTAGATACAAAGACCTGTTGTCTCCTCGAAATGCACCACAATAAATTAGTGTCAATTTGTGAAACTACTTTTTATGATGATGAAAGATTGAGTGAAAGTATTACAATATCGTTATTTTATCAGAGGAGCCAGATAAGTTGATTTCCATAATTAGTAAAAACAATTTCTACTATTATTTTTATTCCGAATTTAAATATTTTGAATAGACCTTAAGAAATATCAAATGAATATAACTTTATTTACCTCAGTGTTTATTGAGAATGGTAAAACCGGTTGACAGTCTGGGAAAACTGGCAAGAAAGACAGGCAGATATCGAAGCCTAATGGCGCCGACGACGATTACTGAAAACATAGACATTAAATGCAAAGGAAGTGACATTAATTGCATTGATTTAGCAGGCCCTTCACCCCGAATAGCTGATAAAAGTTTGCATTGTCTGCCTCCAATATTGGGATGCCTTTAAAGGCCAATCCACAAAAATGTACGGGAAATGGATTCGGGGGCTGAAAGCGAGGAAACCATTTCCATGGGATGGTCATTACGCACTCATTGCGTATGCACTTCCAATTATTTGAAATTGTTACTAATGAGAAAATAATTTGCAATATGCTAATCAAACGATGGCAGTTGGTCGTCGGTCAGCCCACCATTCCGATTCCAACAAATTGTAAATGAAGCAATGCGAACGGATCGATCTGATTTAATTAAGACGCCCAGTCGCACGAGCTTTGAAATTTTAGCATAGAATCGGGACTGAATCTAATGCAGATTCAATTGTTTCAATTCAGACTGGGCTTTTAAAATTCCCAGTAAAGTGGGAGAGCTGCTTAGGGTAATATAAAATGTATATATACATTTCTCTTATATTGTCAAAAGTATTTAATAGCCTTAAAGTTAAATCTTTAAAGGTATTGAACAAACAAGAAAGAAAGCAAACTTCGACATGCCAAAGTTTATATACCCATGCATTTATTACAAAACGACTACATTTCAATATCTATGCCTATATTAATAAGAACAATGAAGCTATGTCGATTTTGCGCTGCATTTTGGTATTTTTTCTATGGCAGCTATATAATATTGTCCGATTTTGACAAAACTAAAAGAGTAATTCTGATAAAGTAATTATTCTTAAAGGAATATTTTAATAAACAGAAAAATAGCAAATTAAAAAATATTTGTCATGTTTTTTTTTTAATATTTCGATTGGTCTATTGGAACTATATGATAAATATGTCCAATTTTAATTTAATTAAAACTCCATAGTATTTAAATATTATCGAATTCCAAAGAACAACAAATAACAATTAAAAAGATCAAAGTTATATACAACAATTTTTTTGTTACGTTTGTTCCTATGGGAAGTTTGCTTCCTTCTTGTTCATTTAATTATTTAATTTTGATACGGAGGTACAAAACCATAGTGAAATTGGAATAAATATTTAAACAAATTTTTTAAAAACAATAGGTATTTTGCTTAAGATATATAATAAGACAATGTAATGCTTGTTTTCATATTTAAATATTAGTGGTTCTATAGTATTTAAGCTTTGACTTTGACATTTTCTTAATTATACGGCTCAAAAACAAGTCACAATTGCTACAAATATTTTCCACGTCTAAATTCAAGCAAACGTAAGAAAATCTGAAAAAATTGGGGCAATGCAATCAGTATCAAACAGGTGATTTGGCTTGCAACATGTTGATACAAACATTACTATTAGCACCGGTAGCGAAAAACAGCAAAACACTTACAATTGCTGATCAATTTGAGAATTTGCATGCAATTAAGTCCCAAATACCAGCTTCTTAAATCGCTTTTTAGATTTTCGGTTATATATTAAAACTTTAAAATTATAAAAGCAAATAAAAGCAAGAAAGGAAAGCTAACTTCGGGCGGAGCCGAAGTTGATATACCCTTGCAGAATATTATGTACATTATATTCTCCAAAATTATTCATATGATGCATTCTTAATCCTCATAAAAATACCAACTTCCTAACTTTAAAAACAGCAAAGTTATGGCATTTCCAATCGTTCAGTTATATGGCAGCTATAGGATATAGTCGTCCGTTCCTTTGAAATTTGAGAGGTCGGATTGATTGTCCAAAAATAAAACGCATAGAAAGTCCCAACATCCTAATTTTAAAAACACCAAAGTTATGGCATTTCCGATCAATCAGTTATATGGCGGCTATAGGATATAGTCGTCCGATCAGATTAAACGAGTTGTTTTTGAGATTGTCCTTCTGGTGTCCGAGATCCTTGCACTTAGCCTAAAAGACGGAGGAGTTTATAATGTATTTCAAATATGGAATCCAAGCTAAAGAACTTGCAAGAGTTTCGTCATAGGCAATTATTACAAATATTATCCGAATTATCATGCTTCCAATAAGTATTTGTGAAATGATGTACCCAGTGAAATAAAAGATAGTGGACAAATGGAAAACTAATGGATCTAACTTAAACGTCCTGGACAGATACTCAGCCAAAGTCCATTTTGTGTTCGCTTGGTAGCCATAGTAACTGGACTTACCGCTCCTGGCTGATGAGCAGCTCGAAGTTTGTGGTCTGAATGCGTTCTAGCCTGGTGCGCTGCACCTCGGCCAGCTGTGTTCTATTTGTCAGAAGCTGGCCGGCCTGCTCCAGGCGCTGCAGCAGACTCAACTCTGCGCGCTTGAGGATGTGGATGTGGTGGATGTGTTGCTCGATCACGTGGGAGACTGGCGCCGATGCAAGCTCGTTGCGAAGAACAATGCCGCCGATGCTGTCCAGAAGTGCGTTTACCCGTTGCGCCATTTCCATTTCTTTGTCGGTAAAGGTGCTCTTAAGGATCGAGCTGAGGTTGCGCCACTGCTCGGCTTGGTCGCTGTAAGCAGCTGAAGTCCCTGATATCGAGCCGCCTGGACCACCGCTGAAACCAGCCACATGCTATAAGAGGTAGTATAAGGAGATTTTGTTGATACTTGGGAATTTCAAAATATTTAGGAGGTTATGGATACCAGAGGGTTTGCAGAGATAGATAATTGAGAGACTATTGAGGTCGCTAAAAATTCGAACTTCTTGTACCCCTGGTTTGGAAAAAATGAGACGAGTCAGGAATTGTTGCTTACCTTGGCCACAGCTTTCTTGGGGAAGTGCTTGAACTGTGCAACTTGGAGGACCGCGGACACCAGAGGTTCGCTTCTGCTGACCATGCCGCGGGCCAGGCAGTACTGCAGCTGGGGCTGCTCCAGTAGAGTGCAGCATTTGTCCAAGTACGCCTTCTTACCGATGCCGGCGAGCACGCCCAGCAATGGCACGAAGCAGCATTTTTGGACGATCGCAAGCCGCGCCTCCAGATTCCGGCTGCAGTGCTGCACCAGCGCCACGCAGTCCCACAGCACGTCGCCCTGGAGAACCAAGGCGCCGAGGGTCCTGTGCGGCAAGCCAAATTGTTATTGTGCTGGCAAATATTTCGAAAAGCGAATTCAATACAATAACAATTGTCTCGCGGCAATTGACACTGCTGAGTGGCACTACACTGCAAGAAACAGACTTACCCGTCCACTCACAATAGCGGTGAAAAAATAATTTACTTTTCAAAAAAGAAAAACTTTACAAAATTTAAGCACGTCTATCATTCAAGGAACACAATGTTGAATGACTGAATTCGAGCATTCGGAAATATACAAGTGAAAGACTGAAATCTCAGTAATAAATTTTCCCATATTTTTATTAGCTATTAAAACATTTAATTTATTTTACTTTATTGTTATATATTTTTTATTGATTTGTGTTAAAAAATTGTAAATAATAAATTTTAAATTAAAAACATAAATATATTTATAACTAGCTGTACCCGGCGCGACTTCGTTCGCTTAAAATTAGTTTTGAGTACGGTTGTCAAGACTTTCCCATTTCCACACAACCCCTGAGGTAGAGAAATTGGCGCGTTTTTTTTAATGTGGTATCTCCAATTAGACCTATTCCACTGACACTTTCTAGGTTTAATAATGTTAATTAATATGATTACTTTAAAACCTCTGTGTAAACAACATTTTTAGAAGATCCTTCAGGAGCGAGAATAATAAGGCTACTGGCAGAGCTAACTCTAGAGCATGCGACATAAAATTGTCCATGAGAGAAGCAATCTTCTCTAAGATCTAGTCCAGCCAGCTTCAAAGTCTGCCCCTGCGATTAATTTATAGTTATTGCAAAGCAAACTTTTAGAGGGAATTGTAGCCTTTTAAACTGAAACGGCAGACTGGATGGTATTAATGGGATCCTGGGTATAAACACTGTTTCCCCCTTCGCGCACTCCGTAAATACTGTTGCTTCGATTACATTCTTATGAAGACCTTTTATCTGCAATCGTGTCCCTTTGCATAACTTTGGGGGACTTAAATTTCGCAATAACATTACGGGTGCTCCAATCCTAAGAGACAGATTATGCTGAGGAATTCCTGGAGGATTCAAAGAATTTAAAAATTCAACAGGGTAATGAACAGCATTATCAGCATCAGGAACAGAGTCGACCGATTTGTAGGAGACTTCTAAACCATCAAATGAGTTTAGCAATAAATTATTAATAGTGGTTGCTCTTTCATTTTTCGTTGTCAAAATGGCGCGCTCAGATAGCCAATCTAAGCTTTTCCATGATATGTTGGAAATGTCAGGAAATATTTTGGATGTTTTTGACTACATTTCCTAAGCGTGATGTTATAACTATTTTTCCATTAACTGTTGGATGGACGCCATTCCCAATTTTTAAAAGAGTTTCGGCAAAAATTCCTGCAGAACTGTCTCCTTTTAAGTGCACTCGCATATTTATCGTGAGCGCTAGTTTTTTTTATCTGTGGCCATAAAAATGAAGATTTTAAACAGGCCTTTATTTCGTCAGCTCTTGTACCTCTTGGCACAACAGGAAGGGTTTGGCGAAAGTCTCCAGCTAGCAGGACTGTAATACCACCCATCAACATAGTATTCTCATTAATATCTTGCAGGGTTCTATTTATGGCTTCAAGCCCACCTTTACGTGACATTGTGCACTCATCCCAACAATTAACTTACAATCTTTAAACACCGCAGCCATATTACATTGCTTTGAAATAGAGCAATGAGGTGTTTCTAAATTAACTAAATCCAAAGGAAGTTTAAATGTAGAATGAGCAGTTCGACCTCCATTGAGCAGGGTAGCAGCTATACCGGAAGATGCTACAGCTAGGGCTATTTTTTTTGAACTTCGAACTTTTGCCAACAATAAGTTTGTCAAGAAGGTTTTACCTGTCCCTCCAGGTGCATCCAAAAAAAATATTTCACCCATCTCAGCCCCAACGCTTTGTAAAATTGTATTGTATACGACTTTTTGCTCGTTCGCTTAATATTAGTTTGGAGTTAGGAAATTGGGTTGTCAGGACTTTCTTATTTCTTATTTGCTCGTTTTTTGAAAACCTTTGTGTAAACAACCTTTGTAGAAGATCCTTCAAGAGAGAGAATCAGAAGGATACTGGCAGAGCTATATAATAAATGAAAGTGATCCAAGTAAAAGTCGTGAGCTTGTATACTTTTTATCAGTTACAATGTTATCAATGCAATTTTATTTTGCGCACAAATATGTATACTTGTTTGTAAATTGGAATTTGTTGTTTTCAAATTTCTTGTTTTGAATGAAACGAAAACCTTTGTACACACAGTAAAAGATTGGCATCCAATACAAAAACAGCAAGGTAACGTATTCTTTTCAGATTCCACATTTGATCGATAAACGGGTATAATAAATCATTTTATTTGTATTTAAGCACATTATCTACTTTCGAATAGAAACATACACACACATTGTATGTATGTACTTGTATTGTACATATAAGCAAATCAAAACATATCCAAATATACATATGTACATACGTATTTGGTCAAAAGTTCGAATCTTAAGATTAATATTTAACTTGGAAACATTTCGGCTTTGCTTACAGAATTTGTAGTAATTTTCTATTTTCTTCCACGGTGGAAATTAAATAAGGCTCTTACTTCTGCTACAAAATGAAAAATAAAACCTAAGCATTTGATCCACAGGACTGACTATTGATCGAAAATCATATTGCTCGGAGCAGCAGTTTAAGTTTTTAAAATCCAAAACAAATTTAACTTAAATTGCCTCTTTCCCCTCCCCTTTCCATGCAGCACTACCCCTCCCCCTCATCAGTTTTCTTGGCTGTTGCTCTCTCGGCCGTCGCTCTCTTGGCATCCGCTCTCTGGGTTTCGTTCTCTCGACAGGCTCCCGCAAAATGCAACGCAATAACTTAGAAAATCTAAATAAATTCGTTAAAAATACTTAAAAAAATGTTAAAAACTTAAAAAATTAAACTTAAGCATTTGGGCCATAGAATAACCATTGAGCGAAAAATCATCTTGATCGGAGCAGCGGTTTAGATTTTTTAAATCGAAAAGTTAATTTTAAATGTACCCCCCAAATTATGGGGGATTTCGAAATTTCTTTTAGATTTCTAATTAGGCCTTTTCCAAACCTAAAATTCGGAAAAAACCAAATATCGAAATTCCAACCACTTTAGAAGTTAAGCTTAAATACATCAACTTTTTTTTGCTCAGAATAATGGATGTTGGAGCTGTTTGGGGCCACTGGGGGAAATTTCGGATCTTAGTGGGCGCCCACGCCCCAATGGAATACTGTGAAAAAATTTGGCTGCTCTTGCTCTTACGGTTTGGGCTGTGGCCGTATCCCCTTAAAAATCAGTCCTTCATTTTATAATCTTTAGGGATTATCGAAAATTTCAGCAGCTCCCCTTCAAACCAAATTGGCTTTGGCATTCATTAAAAATACATTGAATAATTTCCGTTATGTAGGTAGGTATAAAAATGTCGCTAGCTGATGTTACTAAATTTACTTTTATGCCTTTGAGTTTTTTATGCCTTTTCGTTTTTATCCTTTCGTAATAGTAAAAGTAATTTTTTAAATAAATTTTTTTAGTCTTTTCATTTTCCATGTGTGCTTTAGTTTACACTATACATAAGTCAAATATGTATATATAGCAAAATCAATATATACTTTTCTTACTGAAACTCTAGCCAACAACAACAGCAATCTAGGGCCCTGCACATGGCTTATATCAAAATATATATTGGTGTAAAAATTTGGCAATCTTGCGCTTAGATTCAATCTCGACCAGTGGGCCTGATGTGGCTGCTATCGTGGCTTTGGTTTTTAGGCACATGTTTTCAGAGCTTACAACTAAAGAACTTATCTCCAAAATATCTGTATCTAATACTAAATATGTAAAACTTGTTTTGCCAACGGCAGCAGATTTCTATCTCTGTAATCAATTGTCAATGCTCCCCGCGCAAGAGCTCCATTAGCAAATTGAAATCCGCGCCATCCCGAGTCTTGATCGTCAGCATCTCCTTGCCCAGCTTTAAAAAACATGTATTATTCGCACAGAGTAACATTTAAATACGTATAGCACCGCACTCACCTGACATGTTCGCTGCAGGTCAGGAATACGCAGCAGTAGTTCCCCAAACTTTGACGGCGTGTCGGGGTAGTGGGCCAGGGTGTACGCCTGCAAGCTCTGCAACGCCTTTTCCTGGCACTCTCGCACCTTCACCGCCTCCTGCAACTCCGTCGTATCTGAGGGGACACACTTCTTTGATCAGCGTTAGGGTCATTTGGCGGGTAATTGTATTTCTTACCCGACTGCAGCAGCACTATCACCTTCATGGCAACATATTCGTAGCGATCAACGCGTAATCGCCTCAGGTGATCTGTCAGATTGAGCATCCTTTCAATGCAGGTCTACAATAAATAAGCGGATATATTGGTGTTACTGGGATGAATTTAACTTATTTTATAAGTTTAAGGCGTAACTCACCTGCAAGCCATTTGACTTGGCCTGCGATAGGGTTATCTTCCTGCCTTGTGACATTTTAATCTCGCCGGGAGTGTCGATTGATCGAAAACAGCAGGAGAAGAGCAACAGTTCGCACCACGAATTAATGAGCAGGCATATCTGGTCATCGATCTGGAATGGATTGAAATGTACAACGATATTCAAGGAGTGTCCATGTAATCCCTTTACGAACCGAAATATTCTTGAAAAGCGGCAGGCTCTTGCACCACTTGACGATCTTGTAGAGGCGGTGATCGGCCACGTTGCAGAGATGGGCGATTAGATCGGGGTTGGCGTTCTCGCCATTGGACGAGAGGCCGGCACTGGCCAGGAGTGGATTGGTCAGCTGCGGCTGTGCGTGGGCGCCCGAGGATGCGGCGGACGACGAGGATGAGGACGAGCTGCCGGAGGCGAATGCCGACAGCGGTTGGTTTATACGGGCCAGCTCAGCGTCGGTGTACTGCCAGAGATGCTCAACATCCATGATTTCCTGGAAGAGTCGATAAGGATTTTAGCTAGACGCCAACCTCCGAACAAAATGGCTCTATAGGCACAAACCAAAGTTCCAATATGTAGCTATGTATTTAAAATGTATTCAACAGGCTTTATTTGTCGAATATAAAATCCCTTTTCCCGCATACCCACTTCCTACCCATCTCAAGAATGGTTAGATAATAAGCTTCACACTATAGCTGCCCAAAAAGGGAACCTATTAAACGTTTTTGAGTATGAAAAAATATAAAGCTTACTTATTTTTCATATGTTTTGACATTTTGGCTCATTTTTTTGCAGTAGGTGGGTATGTAGGCTTTACGCAATAATTAAAAACATGCTTTAAGTTTTTACTTTCAAGAATTATGTAGAAAAATAAATGTCTTTGCCTAATGCGATTTCCCCAGTCTAGTCAGCATGTTGCTCAAAAAATATAGACAAAGTCTAAGAACTCTTTCTATTCACCATTACATTTATTAAGCCGGAGCTGGAGGACTGACCTGCAGTAGTGGTGGCACGCTTCCGGTTCGCAGGCCATGCTTGCCCGTCTCCGCCGCCTCCTCCGACTTGATGGGAGCTCCCCCCAATCTGGGGCTGACGGGCAGGGAATGGGTACGCCTTCAAAGCCGTTCAACTGATGCAGTCGCTGCTGCTGCTGCTGCTGCTGACTAGCCACCGCTGCTGCGGCGGCCGCTGCTGCCGCTTGGTCCGGACTGAGCAGCGGACTGAGCATGGAGTTGGGCAGCGTGTAGGAGCACTGGTACGTGGAACGGCCGCCGCGCGTCCGATCCTCCCGGATCGCCTCCAGCTTCATGGCCTTCTGCAGGCACTTTCGAACCGGCAGGCCGGACACTTCTTGCGCGTGGAGATGCTCACGCACACGTAGTTCTTGCGGTTCTGCACGGTGCGTTTGAAGAAGCCCTTGCAGGACTCGCAGGAGATTGGCGAGTGGGTGGGACTGGACACCGAGCTGTGGCTGTAGCAGCTGCCGAGCGAGGCGTCGCTGTTGTTGCGGCTCAGCGACGGCGTGTAGGGGGCGAGGGAGTGCTGAGAAGCATTTGAATTTTGATTGGACGCATCATAGCTGAAACAAATAACAAACCCGATAAGTTGACAAAGCAAAAAAAGGGGAAATTCCCTCACTCGTTTCAGGTATTTATGGAAACGCTTCAAATTGAGTTTTTAGTTTGGTTCGCTGAGGTTCGTGTTGTGTGGTTTTTTGGGTCTGTGGTGTGGTTTTGGTCAATGGAAATGCTTATGCAAATGCAACTCAACCTGCAGCGAGTTGAAAAAGTTGTTTACTAACCCTCGCCTAAAAGTTTTTACGTGCTTTTGTATTCCGAGAGGCATGAAATTCCTTGAGAACTGGCCGTTTTTCCTGTCTAAAAGCAAGAATAATTGCCGGAAGCGGAAGTGCCGAGTGCTGGTGTTGTTACTTTACTTTGCCAAAACCACAATTGTGCAAAAAATTGCACTAAAGTGCTTCTCCTGTTTTTCTGCACAGTAAATATGCAAAATCTCAGCCTATACACTCAAAAACAAAGGAAACTAAAACTGGTCTATTAATTATTTCGACCAACTGTTATAGTACTTTTTTTTAAAACGAAGGTCTGCAAAATTTAATTTCATTTATTTATTAATTTATTTGTAATTATAGTATATTGTATTTTTATTTATAAAATATTTTTTAATAATTACTACTTTATACTCTTTTGGAAGGCACTACAATTTTGGCCAGGACCTTGCAACGCTGTCATATGTATTTTCTCGCAGCGCAGGCGTTCTTCAATTTTCTGTTAGACTGCAAGACTTTTAAAAGTTCAGCTTGCCAAAGCTAAATAAATAAATAATTCAATAAAATCCCTCTACCACTTTTATTTAAGTGCATCGTGGAGTATAACAATATTGTTTGTAAGTGCTTGGAGGGGGTTGGTAAATGGGGGCTTACTTTCCAAGATGGCCTCTCTAATTGAGGTTCGGTCTTTATCCATGAAAATGCATTCGTAAACCCCTTTTCCATTCTCTCGAGAATGTGCGTGTGTGTGCGTTGGTGTCCATGTGTGTGACCCAAGCAATTAGTCAGTTATTGCTGGGGTTTTCAGGGATTTTCCAAGTGGCGAACAAGGGGGATACTGCGATTAAGCCAACTCAGTGGCATTCAAGCATAAAATGTTTTTCGAAACGTTACTGACTTGTTGTTCTAACTCAACACAATGGGCAGGACAAGGGCTTAATCGAGACAAAAAGAAGGCCAGGCAGAGCTCGTGTTTGTCAAGACCTTGAGGTTGCCTACTTTTGGGAGGAATTTCAAATGAGTCTTTGGCTAAGATTTGTTTTTAAATATTGACCTGAATCATAAGTTCTTCTGAGTGCTTATAAAATTACTCGTGGGAATGCTGTTCTGCCCAAGAGTATTTTAAGGATTCAGAAAACCGAAAGAAATAGGGAGCAAACTTTACCTTAAATTCAACGATTTTTAATACGGAGCTATAATTAATATAATAATATAAACCAATGTCCAATTCATCCGAGCAAAATTGGTGTTATTTTCACCGATCTTTAAACTTTGGCATATGAATTTCAGAAGTTATGAACTTTTTTATGAACAAATTAATACAGAGCTTATGAAGTTTCACCACCCCATGGGATATCCTTTCTTTATCAACTTTTTTTCTTATTTCACTTGACTTCTTCCCAACATGTTCTGCATACAAGTACAAGTTTCAGCATGCAGGAAGACATTAAGGAGGAGTAAGATAAAAATGTGTTTTGAAGTCGGTAAAACCTTTGTTGAACCTTTTAAAAATATCACATTACAGCTATCATAATTGTAAAAAATCAAGCTCCATAATATAGTATTAGTTGCTTAAAGAGTAGCGCTTAGCATTTTGTAGGAAGTCAATTCAAGAGTACCGAAACGGAACTAATTTTGTAATTAATTTTAAAAACCAAGAATATCATATAAGAAAGTTGTTACAAACAAGCGTTGGATGCCAAATTTTGTACAAAAATTATTTGCTCACATCAGCGTGGCACTAAAAAGGTTTTCCTCAAGTGCAGTGAGAAATCCTGATGCTTGCCTCATGCACCTGTTTCCATCTGTTTACGTGCCGCAATTTGCATTTGTCACCGCCTCAAACGAGGATGGCACACCGTGCGGTCCGGGGCTTTGAGCTTGACAAAATTGCAAAAGCAGTTCGAGAATTGGCAAGTGAATTGCCACGAAAAGGGGTTTGTTTAACCCTTTCCCAAGAAAACTTGTTTACTTGCTTTACTGTATCAGACTTTTCCCGTTTGTTTAACCCGTCGCAAGCTTATTATGCACATGCCTTAAGCTGGCCACATTTTGTGGTAAATTAATTAAATCACCGAAGCTCAGTTTGGTTTGTAAATTGAATGAAGATACACAGCGAGAAACATTTTGTGTAAATGGACACAATAGACAAATTATTATTTAAATTTAGCGACATTTAATATTGAAATTTATTTTGATCCCTATTTAAGCCAAATATAAAATTGTGTTTACTTGGCAGTTGAAAGCCACCTTTTGCTTTTTCTGGGAAAGGAGGTTTTAGATGGCGGGTATTCAGATGAGGAGTTGGCCATGGAGTTGACTTTTACTTCGGCTTCGGTTTGCTAAGCAAGCAAAAGTTTTGCTGGCTGTGTGTGTGTTTTTATTACTGCTGCCAGTGGGCGTTGGCTTTCACGTTTAGGAGGCCTTTGATTTCTGCTTTGAATTTTCTAGCCGACTCTTCTGCCACGACCCCCACCTCTTTGACTTGGGTGAAAGTGGAGGCCATTGAACCCGAAAAAGAGAATCCAGGAGGCGAAGAAAGGAGAGGAGACCGCCTCATAAATCTCACAGCGCCTACAACATGTGCTGGAGTTTGTTGTGGTGTGCTTGAGGAACAGAGGGGCAGGCCATTGCCCTTTGCAGACTTGCACAATGCAGAATAACCCACTCCTCCGCACCTCGTCCCTCGTCCCTTGTCCCTCCCCCCACCTCACCAGCCAAAAACCTTCCTCGAAATGCAAAATTTGCGCAACATAAATTATTTTTTGTTAAAATGTTTACGCTTTTTTTATTGTGCTGCTGTTGTTGGTTGCATCCTCAGCCTGGTTATGCCTCCTTAGCCCTCCCACATCTCCACCTACTTATACCTCTTGCTACACAGAGAAAAAGCATCTAAACAAATCAAAAATCTTTCTGAAATGATTCATCACTTTAAATGCTCCAACCGACAATTTTTGGTAAAAAAAACTGCAAGCGACAGTAAATATTGTGTATTGGTAACGTTAATGTAAGTGGATCACCCTAAAGCCAAATCTGGAAACTTAGCAGAGTCAATCACCTGAAGTTCTTTAAAAAGGTTTTTATATTTATTAGGTTTAAACAAAATATCGAGTACATAGATTATATCAATTCAGAGTAGAGTAGATTATGTCAATATGTCAATATTTAACCGTCAATACAGAAAAATGTAATCACAAAGTGCACCGCACGATAATTTCACAGTTAACAGCTTTTTTGAATAAGGCTTTCTGCTTGTAAACTAATTGGTGAAATCAATAATGTTTTGTCTATAAGTCAAGATGAGGATTTTGAATGTGTTGTATGCTTTTAAAACATGTTTTCTCCCAGTGCACCACCTCCTCCTCAGCTCTCCAGCTGTGTGTGTCTGCGTGTGTTTGCCTGCCACTTGACACCTCTCAATGACAAACCGCTGAGTTGATCCCTTCTGGCAGATTGTCCTCCTGCTTCCTCCTCGCTCGGCTTCATCTTCCTCTTTAGCGAGTGGTATTTTTATTGCATATGTGTGTTCTCTAGCTTCAGGACTACCATCAGCTTTGGACACATGCACAGCTTCAGCTTCAGCTTTAGTTTCCTGCTCTTGTCCTGGCCAGAAACATTTTTTTGTCCTATTTGAAGGATGGTTGAGGAGAAAATGAAGGGAAAAGTGTGCAAAAATAGGGGGTGAATAGGAGTAGAGGAGGAAAAAGCCAACAGTGATGGACAGAGAACTTCCTTGGGGCCACACACTTTGCCGCCGGCTGATTCCAACGAGCTCGTCATGAAGTTTGCAAATGCCAAGAACGAACAAGTTTATTTTGGGGCTTCCCAGAAAATATTTGCGTATTAACACTGGCTTTAAAGCAGGCTTACTACATTCACAGTTAAGGAAATGCTTTTAAGAAGTTTAAGAAAACTGTGGTTTTTCTTCGTTTTGTTGAGACCATAAAACCGAATTCCCATGATAACCGCTTATTTACTTTAACCATAAGTTTATTACAAGCTTTTAAACTTAAAAGAAACTCTTATTTTATTATATTCGATTGACCTTTTTAGGGCTAATCTTGTCCCTCGTAACTTTCCCATTAATCTTAAATTCCCACCCTTTCCGCTTCTCTACCAAGTTTTTGCTGTAGTGCCGAAAATGTTAAATTGCCCTACAATAATTTGTGTGGTTTTGCTCCCAAGTTTTATTAGATAATTAAGAGGGGGGGAGTCAACCTCACTCCTGAGACGCCCTTTTCCTCTGCGAAGGTTCATGTGTGGGCGTGTTTGTCTTTTTTTTAAGCATTTTGCGGTTCTATTTGCCGCAGACTTTGGGACCTCTTCTGTCTCAGAGTGTGTGAGCATAAATCTTGCAAGTGGAAACTTTTTGCGGCAAGCGCAGCATAAATATTTGAAAATTAAAAGCCGTTCTCAGCGCTCAGAGTTACGAGTTCCCCTGCCAGGCCACAAATAAAAAAGTTGCAGCTGCAAAAAGGCCTCCGCAAGAGTGAAATTTATGAAAGCTCTGGAAAGTAAGAAAAGGAGGGGGAAATCAACCCCCTACAAAGTCACTCAAAATGGGAAACTAAGCAAATACAACCAAATATAGAAACTGACAGGATCGGATATACGAATTACAGGAAAAATGTATTATATTTACTGCCAGAGGAGGAAAAAAGGAAACCATAGAGAACATTCGAATTTATTTCTGTTTTAAATATTTTTGTTTTATATTTTATTTATGTAAATCATTTAATTTAAAATTAAGTTCAAAAATCTTATAAACGGTATAATTGCAAGGGTGTTAAATCTCTTGATTTACATAATATTGTTCTTTAGGTCAGGGATAAAGTCTTTGCATTTTCTGATTTTAAGTTTACTTGATTGTTCTAATCCTGGAATATTAATAATCCGATAAACTTATTAACAAAACTCATAATTATCATTATCTTTTAATTAGCTGTCATTTATAATATCAAGCAATACATTCTGTAGCACATGAAAACAGACCAATCTGCGACATATTAAAATTAAAATTAAACCAAATGCGTTTTCAGCTCGAGAGCAAAGCACAAATGCTTAATTACATTCTCGATTTCAACATGAATTGAAATCTCGTTACGTAACAAAAAGACAGCAAGAACAATGACGGCAAACGGCAGCAACAACAACAGGCAACAATAATCATATCACGAGGCATAAATCACCAAACAAATTGAATTATCATTGCGTCATTAAAAAGTCATTTCAGCCGAAAGCCAACGTTAAAAAAGAAGTGCCACGGAAAAAATAAAATACAATGAAAATAAAGGTGAAGCGATATAATTATGTTGCAATATGGCGCCCTCAAGCATGACCTACGCCCACAACAACAATAATAAAACAACAACGCCAATTACCGCCGAAGGTGGGTTCACAAGAGGGAGACAGAAGCATTCGGAGAGACAGAGGCAGACAGACCAACGGTACCTAAAAGTCACAAAACGCGAGCACACGTTCACTTTCAAAAACTTAAGCCCATACGAAATAATTGCGTTCAGAATGCCAGAATGAAAATCAGTTTACATTTGTTATCGCTGTTACTTTTGCTGCACCCAAGCGTGGCATTTCAATGAAAATTGTTTGTTTTTCGAGAGTCGAGGGCGCGGTTTTAGGAAGATGTCAATAAAAATCATATAATACGATTTTCGTACTTTAACACTTGATTTACGAGCATACAGAATTTGGTATGATAAAAAATAAATGTTAATATCTTTGAGTCCCCAGAAATGACATACAAAAAGCATTCGATTGACACATAATTATTGGGAAAAACAGTTTTAAACTTCATGTTATAACTTCTTAAATAGATCTGTTAATTTGTAATACACTTGGCCCTCGCTTAACACGGCCCTTTAATAAATGCATAACATTCATATTTTCAAAATTAAAAGTTTGTATTAAATTAAAAAAGTGGCTTAATTTAATTAATTAACAGGTTAAGCTTTATAGAAACGTAAAAAAGTTTAAAAAGTTGTAATTAAATTAAAAAGGTTGATTCATATAATAACAGGTTAAACTTTATAGAAACTTTAAACTTTACAAAATGTTAAAAAGTATGGAGATCATATGGTTTTATTCATATCAAATTTTAAATGCATTTGGTGGCATTTATGGATTAAGCCAGTTTGTTTGTGGCTCCTTATCAAAAACATCTGTCATTTTCGATTGTTTGGTGGCTTTGAAGCAAAAAAAATATACATCGATATTTTGCAATAGTGTAAGAACGAGGTTTTTAGCGTGTTAAAAGGGGGATGGGAGCAAATTTGTAACCGTGTAAGATCGAGTTCGTGGTAAAAGAGTCCGTGTTAAGTGAGGGCCAAGCGTAGTTTATTTTTTTTAGCTCCTCCAAAGTTCTGCGTATAGTGCACGTCTCGGAAATGATCCTATGGTATAGTTGCAAGGTACTCACTGGCAGCGTTTCTGGGGCACGCGGCAAGTGGCCTCCTTCAGCACCTGGTTCATGTGGGCGTGGGCAAGGGCTGAAATGGGAGGGCGGCTTTGTCAGCTGGCTTAGTCGCTTATCCCTGGGGAGTGGCTTACCTCTCTCGCTTTTCTGCTTCTGAGCTTGGAGGCGTCTCGCCCGGAGTTCCGCCTCGGGGGTTCCCAGCTGCTCGTCCTTCTTCTGGATTGGCTTGCCGGCTATGTAGTTGCGTGCCTAGATGTTGTTCACATCCTGGAAAGGAAAACGAGGTTGGTGTGCTTCAGTTGTGTTATGCTAATTGATGGTTTTGTCCTGGGTTCATTTTCATTCATTGCCCATTCCCCTTTTGTCTAGCCCCCATGTCATCACTCACATTACGCATACGCCACCGGCCCGCAGCCATAAAAGTCGCTCACATTAATAA
This sequence comes from Drosophila prolongata, assembly GCA_036346975.1. NCBI lineage: Eukaryota > Metazoa > Arthropoda > Insecta > Diptera > Drosophilidae > Drosophila > Drosophila prolongata. Next base: position 24,680,937 of record JAYMZC010000386.1, on the reverse strand, counting down.
AACCCCCATTTGTGCCGTGTGATGACAATTTGTCACCATTTTTATTGTTCATAGAATGCGGAAAGTAATGGAAGGGAAGGCACACAGATTGAGGTAACATGCCAGTGTAACATTAACGAGAAGTTGCTACCTTACAAACTGTGGGCCCAGCTGAAGTTCATAAACTAAGAATTCATGTGTACGCAGACGGCACAAAAAGCAACAGCCATATAAACAGCAGCAACAGGAAAATGACACAAAAATAAAACGAAAGGCAAGATGACTGAAGAATACCCTAAGTTCAAACTATATTTTGAGTTTGAGTTCTATAGATAAAACTAACTTCTAAAACGCAGTTTATTTTAATCTAATTTTATTTTATTAATTATGCAATTTAATAGGCACTTTAAGGGGAAAAAAAGAGTTCAACATATATTTTTTTAAGCCTCCGCACAAAAATGTAATTTCAAAATGAGAGTTACTATTATGAGGGCATAGAAAGCCTATACCAATGGACTACTAGTTTTAATAGTTACAAAACCTTGTTTATAGTTACATAATGGATTGGAAGATTTGACCAAGTCAATTTATTTCTGTGGCCTTATGGCCTCAACAACATTCCTCAATTATTATCTGCCAGTTTTTCTTCACTCGAATCGATTTTTTTTGGGTATTTGATGAACGCGACAATTTTGATTAACCATTATTATTTTTTAGACGGCATTCAAATTATTTCATTATATTGTTAGCAAGAAATTTAAAATTGATGTACTTTTTTGGATAGAAAACCGCATTTCTCTGATTATTTTTGCATCTTTTTTAATATTCTTTTTTAATATTCAATATATATTATTCTAAAATTTGTTTCCTTGCAAACCGATATCACATCCAACATTAAAACTGGCCAAAGATTGGATAAATAATAATTATATTCAATTTCAAGGTATAAATAAATTGAACTAATCTGCTATATCTTTGCTTCTGTTAAATCCATATAAATGCTTTTAAAATGAGGAAACTCTACATAAGTTTCAGAAAGAATCATTTACTGACTTTTATACGCTTTATGTTAGCAGAGTCCGATATAATGTGTGAAGAATTAAGCGCTGTCATGGTTTCAATTGTTTAAATAAAAAGTATATTTTCGAGAAAGGACATATATGTGGGATTGGGTTTCCCAATCCCAGTCCCACTATTTGTTGTTTTATTATAATAAGTTTATAGTTTTATTTAATTTTATTTAATTTTAGGTATTTTAATGAATTTAAATCGCGTTAAACTGGGTTTTTTGGATATTTCGATCGCGTCGTTATTTAACTTCGTTTTTTCGCACGTCTTGCTCATTCGCTTCTCTCGATCTTAGTTTTCAATTTCAATTCTTCTTTTCTCTTCCTGAATACTTTTGATATCCCCTCATTAGAGATGGGTTGGGCTGAACGGAGCTGCCACACCTATTCCCACTTATATTTGTTATTTTTTATATAGCTTAAATATTGTTAATGTGTTTGTATAATTTACCATTCATTTAACATTTACCTATTTGTTTGTTTCACTCGAACTCCTCATCTTCTGTATATTTTTTGAGCCTACAAAGTGCGCCACCAAACCTCACTACCTTGACCCATAAGTGCAGAACAATGGGCACATGAAACAAATTGGCATTCAAGGCAATAAATACGACTGCGAGAACAATAGAGAAGAAATTGTCGGACATGGACATATAGCGATGTCCGGGGAAAAAGGAAATCAACCTGGTCCGCAGTCAGAATCAGAAAAAGAACCCGAACCAGAACCAAAAAACCAGGCCCAGTCAACCACGAATTGGAAGCGAGACGGAATGAAGTAAAAATGTTGACCAATGCGCACAATTGGCAATTTGTGAAGTTAAGCGAAATTAATGAGCTGGCTGCTGCCATCGCTCTTGCACATACAAAAATATATAAACATACAAAGACTTATAGGCCGTGTTGGTAATAGCGAAAAATCGTAAATTGTGCAAATGTGGGTGGGCCAAACGGCTAAATAAAAGACCAACGTACTGGAGTAGGAGGGCCTGTTCATTAGTCACACATTGGGGATATATATACTGCATGTGTTTCGTTCAAGGTGCTTAAAAGCAATTGGCATAAATCTACTTTTTTGGCATTTGAGCGTCGTATTGTGTTCCATCCCATTCCCATTTTCATTTAGGGGCTTAGTATTTCGGGTCCATTTGCTCTTGGCCAAAAACAATGGCTCTTTGATGTTGGTCAATGATTTTTAGTGGTTTAACCTTGAGGCTTATGAATGGGCCCCGTTGCTGTTGTTTTCCGATGGATTACGTGGGGCACTGGGAGCTTGAGGAGCGGTTGTTGATTGCCTGACAAAAATGTGGTGTTAATGCCCAATGACCTGAGGACCTTGGCTTTACGGCCAGGTAGATCCACTTTTCCAGTGGGACATCATTCAAAGAATAAAAACCACTTCATTGATTTTTATTCCTGAGTGAAATTCAAATGGGACTATAATTGTTGGTCCCTTAACCCTCTACTGCAGGAACAACTTTCCAATTATGAAAAACCATTCTTCAAAAAAATGTCTACCTATTTCTGTTATTATTTTTAATATTTGGACATATTTGCATTTTTTATTAGCATATTGCATATTTAAAATCATAACCTGGATAACCCCAAAAAATATATTTCCGAGTACTGAGTGCACCATCAAAAGCACCCAACACTAGCATCTGAATTTTTATCTCATTTGACAAATTGCACTTGCAAAATGATTTCGCTTGACCCGTATATTTTCGTTTTTCCCATCCTTCAAAGCCTGGCTCACTGCAATTAAATTTGTATTTTCTCGGCTTCCCTTTTCACCAGATTTTCCCGTTTTTCCGTCTAACTGCTGACGACACTTCAGTCTGTGACGTTAGCTGATAATTTATCACCTTTTGGGTCTTCCCTCGTTTGTCAACTTTATTCAATTTTGAAAACTGCACTGCCAGCGAGAAGCGAAATGGAGAAAGGGGATGCCCGGACAAGCTGCCTTCACTTTCATCAAACTTCTGGCATTTGACGCCGCGCTGGCTGCTTATTAAAAACTCAAACGCCCTTAGAGGAGAGCTCCTACCCTCCCCTTGCCCCTCCCCTTGCCCCTCCCCTTGCCCCTCGTGTTGTCCCACTAGCAGACACTTGGCTGTCGAGTTGAGTGCTGAAATATTGCAGCCCCTGTCGGGGATCCCCCGATTCCCAGGCCATTCCTGTCTGGCTTGCTCCGTCTGCTGCTGTTTGTCATATTCCATTCCACAGACGAGTGGCATTTTGGTGCAAGAGATGAGACGGAATTTGGGCACAGAGAAAGTCTAAGGATGGAGGATATCTAAGCTATAAATAGAACAGCTAGTTCAGGATTGCAAATTAATCTATTAAGAGGTTGAATGATTAACGTGGTTAATAATAAAATTCACATCAAATAAGCCAATCCCAAAAATTAGAATCAAATAATAATTTAAAATATTTTAATTGAATATGTAATTCATTTAAAGACAAAAAAAAAAAAAAAGTATATAAATTTTTCTAGCTTAAGACATTAATAAAACAATAGTTATTTATAAAAGATACTCTGAATTTTTTAAGGTTTTAATTTATATATTTCAAAAATAATAATTATTATTTTATATTTATAAATAAAACAAAAATCCTATGATTTTCTAGTTTACAGATATACTTAACCCATCTTTATTCGTTTGTGTTTTTGGTTTTAATTTTTTTTCTCAGTGTAATATCGCAAATTGGAGCAGAAGAAGTATCAATGGTATCATATCAACGCTGAATGCTTTTATTTATTAGGGATACGCAAAATTCACTAAGCAAAATAAAAATTCCATTTTAAAGTGATTTGAAAAATTTTTGAAATGAATATTTTCCTTATTTCGTGCTGCATACTTTGAGGGCGTTCATGCCAAATTGCGCATACGCCGAATGTGACGCGTGGAATTATTTAAAAATGTATTTGTGGAGAAAAACCGAATAAAAGTTACCCAGATAAAAAGCGATTCGAGTTCAGAGGCGGAAAGAAAAGTTTTGCATTGAAAAGTTTTTTGTGGCGGAAAATGCACATACGGTATGCACCCGCAAAAATGTTTTGGTTAGCTTTGGTGATTGCTGTTTACTCATAATATGCAGCCAGCCCTCTCTTTCTCCTGCCAGCTAGCCGTCTCTTTCTGTGGATTGTTACCTGTTTCTGCCTTGATGCGTTTTGTTGCATATAAATTGTATTTGTTGAACTTTATAATGGCAATGAAGTTGATGTTTTTACGAAGCAATTTGCTACAACACAACTTCTGTCTCTCTGCTTCTCTATGTGCTTTTTTCTATTTCCTGTTTTCTTTCTCACTCTGGCTTTTTCTTATTGCTCTGCTCTTCACGGCCAACTTCTGCCAAGTTTTCTTTTCAGGCCGGTCTCATAAATTTTTATTATGAATGCACATATTTTTCAGTTGCAATCTTTCTCGGCTCTTGTCTCTCTCTAACCGGCTATAGCCATCTCTTTCACTGTGTGGCGTCTGCGGTGCAAATATGTGGCTAAGTTGGTGGCCGATTTTGGTGCGGTTAATGTATGCTTTGGCAGCTATTTTGGCTTTCCACCATAAATTTTGCGCCGAAAATGTAAACTTGTGTAGCATAAATTAAATAGCCTAATGCGATAAATTCAAATACCCATATAAATGGAATTTGTAAGGCAAAAATTGCTTGCTTTTTTTAATAATAATTGGCGGCTGTTTGAGCATTTATAATTTAATTAAAACATTTCTCACACCCTCGTTCGTACATACATCCTCGTGTAATTTGCTTTATATATGAATTTAACCTTATTTATATTATGCCTCGCTCAGCATTTACGCAAATTTCCCAGGTGCCTTATTTTTCATTCAACAGCAACAACCATACTCGTAAAATCCAACAAGCTGAGTGGCCTGCGAAAAAGGCAGCTTAAAGTCCTTTAAGGCCAACGGCAAATGAATTATAAATGATAAACCAACCGAACGGTGGCAACCTTTAACAGTTCCACCTCAGATCTTTTTGGGGATATGGCCCTTGAGGGCGATATATACATTTCACATATGTATATTTGCGTGCATTTTCGTTTATTCTTTTGGTCATTCCGGCTGTGCTTTCATACGCATGCAAGGGGATTTGCAGTTTTGCGCAGGAACTGCTGTTTTTGAACTCTTTCTTCATAATTAAATATATATGCGAAATGTGTAACACTAATAGGCAAGTAACTTTTTGTTTGTTTTATCAAGATTTTTTTTTTGCATATAAAAGCTGATGTATTTGACAACAACCAATGTATAAAACTAGTTCTGATAATTTGTCCAAGAAATATTTTGTTATGTGGATAAATAATTTTTGTTTACAATAAACCTGTTTTGAGCTTATTGCCAGTCAATTGTTTTAGGTTCCAAAAATTGGGTAAATACTCATATTAAAATTTCAATTTTTTTATATATTTAAAATTTTTTTAAATATATTAAACAATCGGGAATGATAACTTCTTTGTTTCTTAACATATATCTATGTATTCCAAGATAAAGTCATTTTCAACGACTTCATAATTGCTTTTTTACTTTTATACTTTTATAAAAATCGGACGTCATATTGCTGTCATGGGTACGATCAAAAAGTTTGTCGGTAAATCGACGTAGCTTCATTGTTTTATAGCATCGAAATGTATAATATTTTAAACTTCTAACAGCTGTAAGGGTATATAAACTTCGGCTCGCCGAAGCTAGCTTCCATTCTTGTTTTTAATTTATATTATTATATTTTTTCCAAAGCTTTGTTTTTTATGCGTCCCTACCATTTACCACGTTAATGCTCAGCACGCCCCCGCATATGTTGGCAGGGTGACCTGTGCCCCGTCAGTTTGCCTGTCATCTGCAGCGCCAGGTGGCCCCTTTGTTGAACATCCAAACCTGCACTACATTGCACCTGCTGGGCGCCCTGCCCCACCCCTTCATTATCAACGGCTGCCGCCCTCATTTCGCCCTTGTTAAAATTAAGAATGGTGTACCTTGCTGCCATTTGGGCTGAAACTGACCCACGGACGGAGGATCCGCATCCCGACTTCACCTCGTCCATGAATCCACGCCACGCCCACCATTTAATGCGCCTTTGTGGGTGGTACTGCGGTGGGTTTGAGGCATTGTTGGTTTGATAAGGGCATCAAGAGGTCCGTTTATTTGCTCTAAATGTCTATCCATTTGACTGACGGGAATGTTTGTATTGGGGCAGGCAAATGGGTAGCAAAGGGGTGAAAGGGGAAACAGAGAAGGATGTCTAAAGATAATCAGGATGAAAAGAAGCAGAAATTCAAGCTCCTGACAGCTGTCAGTCGATGGATCTGTCTAAAGTGAACTAAATATATGTCAGATATGCAGATATACATGGATATCCAAACGGGTTCATTAAAATTTAAGAAAATAGAGCTGTTCAAAATGCAACTTCTGTTGAAAAAAAGCTAACGGAATGTTTTTTAATAAGCAAGTACACATTTACTTTATTTTTTAAGTACTACTTCTAATACTTAATATTTTGTATTCTTTAAGATTCTTGTAATCCAAACTACGGTATTAAATTTTTCTATTGTGTATATTGTAAAAATTTAAAGAAATTCAATTGTTTCCTTTTTAATTAGCCAACAATATTTGCCTTTCAATACAATTTAAAAAGTCTTCAGAGTTATTAAACAGCAGTCTATTTGAATAGCCAACTCGTGAAAGTCTCATTAATTAGCCGGCATTTCTTTTGGCAAAGAAAACCTCAACTATCCGGCAAAACATTAATGACGAAGCCAGTCGCAAAGCGCCTTAAAGCCTCCTGGAGCAACCACCCCCACCCAGTTAACTCGACTGTTTTGCAATTCAAAGCTGCAAAAAGCCACAGCGAAGGCCAGAAGTTTACTTTGCATGGAGATAAAACCACAGAAATACTTGCCAACAACTGCCTGCAATCTGCTGTTTCTCCGAAAAATTTGACCTGGACATTTCCAAAAACGCCTGGGATTTTCCAGGACACATGAGCGGAGCCAGGGGAAACTCACATGCAGCCAAAACTGTCAAATTTATGAACGGCTTGCTAAACAAATTTAAAACTGCCACGCCAAGGATGCCAAGAAGGGCTGCAAAAAAGGAATGCACTCGGGGGCAAAGTTTGGGCGAAAAAAAAACCGCAAAAAGTTTCGGTCTGGTCAGCAGTACCCGAAAAACCGCAATCTGCGAGAGAAGAGGAGTGGAGCCAACAACCGAAAATGAATTTTCAGTATTGCCAACTTTGTGTGGGGATGTTCAGGGTGGGCGGTAGGTGGGCGTGGCAGAGTTACGCATATTATTTGTGCAACGCAACTCTGGAGCTCGTAAACCGAACGCTGGCGCTAAATGCTTGCCATAAATTCATTTAGTAAGGCAACGCTTGCCATAAATTGCGGAGCTATCGATTGCACCGGAAGTCCAAGTGGCGATGGGAGGCTAAAAGTGGGTGGCCAGCGAAAGCAGCCAAATGCAACAAAAGGCGATAAAATATTTTACGTTCGCTGCTAAAGTTTTACGTCCGGGCAGGTTTAGGCCATATCTGTTGCATGACTCTTTTCCTTGTCGATAAAATACGTATTGAAATTTGGGTTTGTATAATTTCGTTGTTAAAAAAATACTACGATTTTTATAGGTTAATTTTAAAACTAAAGGCCTTGTTGTTATTTTAAAAGAAAGGTTAATAAATTTGAGGTTTCCTTTGATGCTTTGGGAACCAAGTCTTCAAAAAAAAAACGTTAAAAACAAAGCTCAAAGCCAGATTGTGTCCATAACAAGCTACTACCATTTTTCAACATAAGTGTTGTTTCAACTGTTTAACACAATTAAAAAAAAATCAATTAAAAATAAAAAAATAAAACTGAAAATATTGAAGTATTACTACAAGAAATTATGTTGTCATTATGTCTTTGACAATAAATTTCTGCTCATTATTTTAATAATAACCATTCAGATGTTTTTTTTCTGTGTACACGTATATCTTTTATTTAGAAAAAGTTTTATTTCCACTACCTTTTGTATCTGATTTATGTTTTGGCTGTCAACAGAATGAAGATAGCCGTGTTTTACACTTTTAGGTTAAATCTAGAACGGAAACTAACTTCGGCCGAAGTTTTTAATTCACGTGCAGTTATACCGTATTTGATTATATCATTATCGATCGCCATGATTTATGAACTGGATCAAAAAACTCAAAGGATTGCCAGAAATGATAAAAAAAACATAATATTCTGCAATAAAAATGCGAATATAAATAAGTTTCGTTAAAAACAATGAGATTTTACAAACTTGACAGTATCTTTTATTTGACAGCTTTTGAATAAAGATGTCTTATTGGCGACTTTTCAAACTGGAAATGTGTACACATTTAAACTGATCTGATAAATAGTATAGAAACTAAATCTACTCCCCTTGGGATGATGACAAGCAGAAGAATACATTACAGGGTCCAAAATAACCCCTTCACTGCAATACAAACTTCTGGCTAAAACTATAATACCCTGTGCAAGGAAATAAAAATCTATAAGCAAAATCACCTGCACAAGACATCATAAATTTAGGCGGAAGCGGAAGTCAGAGTGCCACAGGTGAATAAAAGGAGCAGTGAAGCTTGTTTAAAACTCCTCGTTATAATAAATGGGGTAGCAAAAAGATACCAGTGAAAATAACAAAAAACATTGAAGGTGCGACGGTTGTCTCCAATTAAACTGACGTCTTCGAGTCCCAGTCTCATTATGTCCTTTTTAGGCTGCCGGCAAAACTTAATATTAATGACTTGCTGGGAAATTAATTTCTTCACTAGACTTTCACTCTTCGACAGAGGGAATGGAATGTTGCCCTCTCCTGTTTCCCGATCCCATTTCCACGTCCGCCTGTTTTCCTTGAACCCCAAGTGGGTCAGCATTGATTTCCGTCGGCTGATGGACGCCAAAGACGCTGGCCAGGCGATGGACGCAGCTCATAAATATTCCAAGCGGCACGCCAAACAACCTTCCCGCCCCCTCGCCCCACGTCCCCCGCCAACCCCGCCCCTTCGACCCCCTGAAAAAGTGACAAAACGGGGCGACAAAGTTGCTCAACATCGATATGTTGGACTGCAAGGGGGCGGGGGAAATATAAGGAGACGCCACTGCAGAATCTGCTGCATTGATTGAAAATAAATAAATTCGTTCAGTTGATGGTCAAGACGGATGGAGAAAAAGTTGAATTGGTTTCAAAGGGACCAGGAAAGTGAGGGACTGGCTGAGAAACGGGGAGTACAAAGCAATCGTTTTTAAGAAATAATTTCAATGAGCTGTTTGTATTTACAATGGAGGAATCAGTATGAAAGGAATTCTGCGAGTTAAATTAAGTGGAAAGTCTTTGAGAATTATAAGGATATTGAGGAATGCAAACGGTGAAAATAAAATAAATAAGATTTCGTTGAATATCTCGCCTCAGTCGCACAAAAATAATATATTTACCAAAAGCCATACCGATAATAAATACTTTTAATAAAAATATCAACTTAAGTGTCTCTTTGAAAACTCCGATTTGTGCACATTAAATCTAACTTCATTTAAAGTGAGCTCTTAAATTGGTTTATAAATCTCTCGATTGAGACAAAATAATATTATTCCTCTCTTGACTTAAATTTCATCATATATATCCTTTAGTGCAGCAATATTTCTTCAAAAGAAATCAATAAATTAATTAAGCACTTGCCTCTCATTGTGATTCTAAAATGCTAATAGTTCAAACAAAGCGGTCATCTGTGTTTGTTTATTTAATCGTATTTTATAATGAGCGGTTCCTTGTAGATTGTGTGAGAAATTTTCCCCTCGGTAACTTTCTCTCACTTCTATTTTGCTCTTCTTATTTTCCTTTTTTAATTTCTTCCCAATTTTGTTATTTTCGCCCTTGTATAAATGATATAAATATCATTCACACTTGCACCTTACCGACAGTTGCACATGCATACACACCCTCCTAAGTGTTTGGCATGCTTATTTAATGCCAGTTTATGGAAGTTACCAACTTCCCTTTGAGACGTTGCAATTTATTGATTTAGTTCGTGTTTTATTAAATTTCCTACTTTTTCTGCATTTTATAGGTCCATGACAGGCTTTTGGCTTGAATAAATGATGATGCTGCCAATGTTGAAGGGCTTAAAATTCATGACTAAGGAAGCATTAACATTTTGAAAGTTTCTCGAGAATTTGGTGTGCACTTTAGGAATATCGAATGGAAGGGGGAAGGCTAAAGTCAAAGTCAATTGTCTTTGGTTTTGGTGTTTAGGGTTAGTTGGCTGGGCTTACCGCTCATCTTTTGAATTTTGAATTCAATTATTTCCCCCAGGCTATCATTGGGTTTTTGATAATTTTCGCTTAAGCCATTTCATTAGCAACCGAAACTTTTCAACCCATCATTCCTTCTTCTATTTTTTTTACTTATTGTCAACAGTTTTTGGGAACCGAACTTCTGCCGCAGCCTCTTATCAGTGGTATGTTTTCTCGAGAGGAGAACACATCCCCAGTTTATCGTACGTTAAGCCCGTTTGATAAGTGCTCAGTCTGTTTTCCCTATATCTTCCCAGAGCGCTGGCACTTTGAACTCTGTTTGAGGTTTGCCCTGTTAAATTTTCTCTTAGTTTTTCAGCTTGCAGTTTGTGGTTACCCTTTTTTCCTGCTTTTCAGAGATGTTTGCTGCTCCTAATTGAATGGCCCCACAGTCTTACAATTATATGCTACTCTGTGAATGCAATTCACATTCCCCCTCCTCGCACCACAACCTTCTCCGCCTTCCCACCCCTAATTTTCCCCTTGTAGTTGCCGCTTTTCCCGCCCTAATAGAGGCTAATGAACTGCGGCTGCGGATTGGGAGGGGAAACTCTATGAAGGAGGCGGATCTCAGACCAGGTAGATTGTGTGTACATAAACCTAATTAGTGAGGTGAAGATGATACATCCAATTCAATTGCGGCCTGAGTCCTGACATTTGTGAAGACAGGGCAAAACTTAATACAATTATTTTATCAAATAGACATTAGTCCGTCAAGAAATAAATAATCAAAACATTTGTGTTGGACAAAATTTTGTAAACTAAAACTTAATAGATGGAAAATATTATTAAGACGTATTAATGCATAGAATTTTCAAACGCCAATGGCAATTTGGGTTTGTTAAATAAATAAATGAAAAATATTAGGAAGAATCGATTTTAAAAAATAATTTTAATTGTTTGAAATACCACCAAATTAAATAAAATCTTTGGTGAAATTAAAAGAACGAGGCACATTGGATTCACGGTGCTGAGAAAATTAAAAAGTAAATTTTTGTAACTTTTTAACTTAACTTTTTGAGTTGGGGTAAATAGAATGAGAAGCGCAACTTAAAAAAAAATGTATTTTAATTTTTGTTGTGAAACCCATGTAATAATAACCCTTTACAACAATATTTAAAGGTAGCTCGTTAAATTCTCTTTAACAATTGCTCACCTAAGCTTAATAACAACAGTCAGCCATAAAGGAAAATAAAATAAATCAATTAAATTCCATGCTGGCAGCAAACAAAATCTGCGACACATAAACATTTAATAATTAATCTTTGTGGCACAAATGTTTGCATTAAATTAAAATGGCAAGCGTCTGCATAACATTTATAAAAGCAAATCCAAACAATTGAAAGCCGTTACGAGGTTTTTGCGGATCGCAAATTGAATTTGATGTTCGGAGGACATTTTAATATTTGTTTAAAATATTTTCGCTGATACTTAAATGGATTTTTTTGTGCGCATTTAGTGTCAGACCTATTTGCATATGCATATGTACAATAAAATCCGATTGTTTCGACGGGCTTTGGTTTTTTTGCGGGACAAATAAATGGCATTTACTGCTATCTATGCGTATTTAGGTTCAGTGCGGTTTGTTGACGGGTCATTTGGGTGATTCCCTTTAGGAAAAACAAAGCCACAACAACACAAACATTGACCCACATTTCAATTTATTTTATTTGCTGCGGGTGTCGTTGTGGCGCATTCGTGATTTGTGCGAGAAAAACACAAATGAAAGTCATAAATTGTAGTCCAACATGGCCCTTTTTCCCATTTCCCATTTTCCATATCCCGAACCCATCTCCTCCAGGCTTCCTCTAAATAGATGTGGGTCACAGGGTAAGTAATGTAAGTAATGTAGTAATCGTAGGATATGGCCCAAAGACATTCGCCAGTCAAATCAGCGTCAAGTTCGCGAGCCAACGTTTCAATTAAAGTAAGTTCGCGGCAAATGATTCAGACTGTAAGACTGTCGGCAGACGGGAGCCAGACAAGTCACGTTTTCTTTTCCAGCGCCAAGAGCTATATATGGAAATGAATCGGTCGGGCTTTATACCCTACATGGAAGTGGGTCGAACGCAAGTCTTGCATTGAATCGGATTCGGTGATGGAGAGCGGAAGTCTTGCTTTGTTTGTTTGGAACTTATAGTCACTAATGTATAAACATATGGGCATTTTTAAGACATATTTGTAACTCGTTTCAAAAACTTTAAAAGAACATGGATGATTAATAACTTTGAAAAAAGAATACTGTTTGTATGACGAATATTTATGAATATCATTTTGAATTGTATTTACATTTGAACTTCTATAACCCAAACTTCCCCAACTTAAAGTAGTATTATTTACTACTAGAAATTTAACTCGAAGTTTCCATAACTCAAAATGCTTGTTGAAGTCGGGAAGTTCAAAAACACAAGTTTTATTGTGTTATTCTATATTTATTGTAGTTAGTCTCATTCTTCTTTATTTATATGAGCACTGTGACTAAGAATTCATGTTCGAGGGCATTCAAATCTTCCCCATAGATTTCTCCCCTCATTTTCCGATGATTTTGCATGGCAGTCGGCGGCAGTCGACGCCAGTTTTTAATTGAATATTCAAAGCACAGACTTTGCATCGGCATGGCGCACATCGAATTGATGGACAGGTCTTTGCTGGGTGCGACTCTGTTCAAATAGAGATCCGTTCTCTATTCAGTGTGTAAATATTTGCAAAGCGATTGCAGATGCAGTGGGAGATGGGGATTGGGGACTGGGGACTGGGATCTGGTTGTCGATCGTTGCTGTTGATGGTTGACCAACAAATTGGTCACGATCGTTAAGCAAGACGCCTATTGTAATTGTTCGGAATCGGAATCGGAATCGTTTGCAGGTCATCCACCCGGGACTCAACAGATGCATTTACAATTTATGTGCACATAGACGATCGCCGTGATGATGGGGGCGTATATGCATGAGGCAAGTTCAATGCAACGGAAGTGCCGGCGATTGTAAGGAGTGGTTGCGATGCGGTTTCGGTGTGGTTTCAGTTCAATTTGCGTGTCTATATTTTACATGACAAATCTACAGGCATTGAATAGGCACTTTTATAAAAATGGGCACGCTAAACAGTGCCTAACAATTTTCATTTATTAAAGAATTTTTTTTAACGACATCCTGACAACTAGTAAATTAAATGTATAATATATACATATAAGTGTAAAATGATATACAAAAATTCAATCAAAATGTGCGGTGCTGTGAAGAAATAAATATATTACTTATAATATTTTCTCTGATAAAGCCGTTAGAAAACGCAATTCAACATATATGTTCATCATATATGATCAATTCTCTCGTAATTTTCTCAATTTACCCTTGCGGGTATTATTATCTAAGCAGTACTACCTATATCATATTGCTGCCATAAAAACGATCGAAAAATTACAATGCAAGCTAACTTCTGTTGTTTTAAATTCTGAAATATTATTTTAATTTCACTAAAACCGGATACTAGGTTTAGGGTCAAAAGCCCGCCGGTTTCTTTGCTTTTAGGCGCATTGTATTCAATGAATCGTTTCCATTATACAAATTGCTGGTGTATCCGCTATTATTTTGACCGCAACTGTCTACAAGAAAACCGCCATGTGGGAGGGTTTTATGTTGGTGGCGGTACTTACTTGGTCGTCGTTGTCTTCTAATGTCTTAGCCGCACTTACCTGCAACGAAAAGAGGAAGAAGAAAAATTATTTCAGTTGCACTTGAGTTCGGTTCAGATGTTTGTCCGTGGGCGGATCGAAACAAAGTTGCAATTGTCTGAGCCAGAGTTCTGTAACATTTCTGCCACTTGCTAATGTGAGGCAGCCATTCAGCCATTCAGTCATTTGGCCTGGCCAAAGTTTCCACTCTTTTTAGGAGAGCATAAAAAAGTTACTGCCAGTAGTTAAGCCCGAAGACAAAACCGAGTTGGCTAACAAGCGTCGAGATATCGGGGAGTGTGTTGCTTACATTAAATCAAAATTGGTAGCAGGAGTGTGAGTTTGGAAAGCACGTGGAAAGGCCAATTACAAGTCATAATAGGAACTCTATTTATCAGAGCAGAACGTGTATAAAACAAATATAAGTTAAGTGTATAAATATTTTAAAAATAGTTGTTTGATAACGGCTACTTAATAAGGCAGGGGTGGCACAGAATACACCTCACCTTTGATTCCGCAAAAATGTATGAATCAGGGACTACTGATGAAGATCTTTCACTAAATACTCCTATAGAACATAGCTACATTTCTTTACAAAAACATTGTTAAGGGAAATGAGGTAGACTTCTCTTTCGCTGATAACTCAAAGAAAATTTTAAAACTATTTGGAAATAAATACTTCGAAGTCAAATAGTTGTACCTGGCCATGTCGCTAAGGAATGTCGCAATTTTTTGAACTTAGGTGTTCATTTTTTCAGATCGCAATTCGAAAGCTGCGGTCGGAAATCTATTGGAAAAGTATCATTTGATTAATGAAAAAATTTTAAATTTATTTTCTGCTCAAAGAAATAATAACAATCCTTAACAAACAAAAGGGTATTTTAAATTGCCTTAGCAGAACAAACGGTTTGTCAAAATTGCATTTTTTTAAAGAGTTCATGTTCATTGTAGTAATTTGCTGCTCCTAATTGAATGGCCCCACAGTCTTACAATTATATGCTACTCTGTGAATGCAATTCACATTCCCCCTCCTCGCACCACAACCTTCTCCGCCTTCCCACCCCTAATTTTCCCCTTGTAGTTGCCGCTTTTCCCGCCCTAATAGAGGCTAATGAACTGCGGCTGCGGATTGGGAGGGGAAACTCTATGAAGGAGGCGGATCTCAGACCAGGTAGATTGTGTGTACATAAACCTAATTAGTGAGGTGAAGATGATACATCCAATTCAATTGCGGCCTGAGTCCTGACATTTGTGAAGACAGGGCAAAACTTAATACAATTATTTTATCAAATAGACATTAGTCCGTCAAGAAATAAATAATCAAAACATTTGTGTTGGACAAAATTTTGTAAACTAAAACTTAATAGATGGAAAATATTATTAAGACGTATTAATGCATAGAATTTTCAAACGCCAATGGCAATTTGGGTTTGTTAAATAAATAAATGAAAAATATTAGGAAGAATCGATTTTAAAAAATAATTTTAATTGTTTGAAATACCACCAAATTAAATAAAATCTTTGGTGAAATTAAAAGAACGAGGCACATTGGATTCACGGTGCTGAGAAAATTAAAAAGTAAATTTTTGTAACTTTTTAACTTAACTTTTTGAGTTGGGGTAAATAGAATGAGAAGCGCAACTTAAAAAAAAATGTATTTTAATTTTTGTTGTGAAACCCATGTAATAATAACCCTTTACAACAATATTTAAAGGTAGCTCGTTAAATTCTCTTTAACAATTGCTCACCTAAGCTTAATAACAACAGTCAGCCATAAAGGAAAATAAAATAAATCAATTAAATTCCATGCTGGCAGCAAACAAAATCTGCGACACATAAACATTTAATAATTAATCTTTGTGGCACAAATGTTTGCATTAAATTAAAATGGCAAGCGTCTGCATAACATTTATAAAAGCAAATCCAAACAATTGAAAGCCGTTACGAGGTTTTTGCGGATCGCAAATTGAATTTGATGTTCGGAGGACATTTTAATATTTGTTTAAAATATTTTCGCTGATACTTAAATGGATTTTTTTGTGCGCATTTAGTGTCAGACCTATTTGCATATGCATATGTACAATAAAATCCGATTGTTTCGACGGGCTTTGGTTTTTTTGCGGGACAAATAAATGGCATTTACTGCTATCTATGCGTATTTAGGTTCAGTGCGGTTTGTTGACGGGTCATTTGGGTGATTCCCTTTAGGAAAAACAAAGCCACAACAACACAAACATTGACCCACATTTCAATTTATTTTATTTGCTGCGGGTGTCGTTGTGGCGCATTCGTGATTTGTGCGAGAAAAACACAAATGAAAGTCATAAATTGTAGTCCAACATGGCCCTTTTTCCCATTTCCCATTTTCCATATCCCGAACCCATCTCCTCCAGGCTTCCTCTAAATAGATGTGGGTCACAGGGTAAGTAATGTAAGTAATGTAGTAATCGTAGGATATGGCCCAAAGACATTCGCCAGTCAAATCAGCGTCAAGTTCGCGAGCCAACGTTTCAATTAAAGTAAGTTCGCGGCAAATGATTCAGACTGTAAGACTGTCGGCAGACGGGAGCCAGACAAGTCACGTTTTCTTTTCCAGCGCCAAGAGCTATATATGGAAATGAATCGGTCGGGCTTTATACCCTACATGGAAGTGGGTCGAACGCAAGTCTTGCATTGAATCGGATTCGGTGATGGAGAGCGGAAGTCTTGCTTTGTTTGTTTGGAACTTATAGTCACTAATGTATAAACATATGGGCATTTTTAAGACATATTTGTAACTCGTTTCAAAAACTTTAAAAGAACATGGATGATTAATAACTTTGAAAAAAGAATACTGTTTGTATGACGAATATTTATGAATATCATTTTGAATTGTATTTACATTTGAACTTCTATAACCCAAACTTCCCCAACTTAAAGTAGTATTATTTACTACTAGAAATTTAACTCGAAGTTTCCATAACTCAAAATGCTTGTTGAAGTCGGGAAGTTCAAAAACACAAGTTTTATTGTGTTATTCTATATTTATTGTAGTTAGTCTCATTCTTCTTTATTTATATGAGCACTGTGACTAAGAATTCATGTTCGAGGGCATTCAAATCTTCCCCATAGATTTCTCCCCTCATTTTCCGATGATTTTGCATGGCAGTCGGCGGCAGTCGACGCCAGTTTTTAATTGAATATTCAAAGCACAGACTTTGCATCGGCATGGCGCACATCGAATTGATGGACAGGTCTTTGCTGGGTGCGACTCTGTTCAAATAGAGATCCGTTCTCTATTCAGTGTGTAAATATTTGCAAAGCGATTGCAGATGCAGTGGGAGATGGGGATTGGGGACTGGGGACTGGGATCTGGTTGTCGATCGTTGCTGTTGATGGTTGACCAACAAATTGGTCACGATCGTTAAGCAAGACGCCTATTGTAATTGTTCGGAATCGGAATCGGAATCGTTTGCAGGTCATCCACCCGGGACTCAACAGATGCATTTACAATTTATGTGCACATAGACGATCGCCGTGATGATGGGGGCGTATATGCATGAGGCAAGTTCAATGCAACGGAAGTGCCGGCGATTGTAAGGAGTGGTTGCGATGCGGTTTCGGTGTGGTTTCAGTTCAATTTGCGTGTCTATATTTTACATGACAAATCTACAGGCATTGAATAGGCACTTTTATAAAAATGGGCACGCTAAACAGTGCCTAACAATTTTCATTTATTAAAGAATTTTTTTTAACGACATCCTGACAACTAGTAAATTAAATGTATAATATATACATATAAGTGTAAAATGATATACAAAAATTCAATCAAAATGTGCGGTGCTGTGAAGAAATAAATATATTACTTATAATATTTTCTCTGATAAAGCCGTTAGAAAACGCAATTCAACATATATGTTCATCATATATGATCAATTCTCTCGTAATTTTCTCAATTTACCCTTGCGGGTATTATTATCTAAGCAGTACTACCTATATCATATTGCTGCCATAAAAACGATCGAAAAATTACAATGCAAGCTAACTTCTGTTGTTTTAAATTCTGAAATATTATTTTAATTTCACTAAAACCGGATACTAGGTTTAGGGTCAAAAGCCCGCCGGTTTCTTTGCTTTTAGGCGCATTGTATTCAATGAATCGTTTCCATTATACAAATTGCTGGTGTATCCGCTATTATTTTGACCGCAACTGTCTACAAGAAAACCGCCATGTGGGAGGGTTTTATGTTGGTGGCGGTACTTACTTGGTCGTCGTTGTCTTCTAATGTCTTAGCCGCACTTACCTGCAACGAAAAGAGGAAGAAGAAAAATTATTTCAGTTGCACTTGAGTTCGGTTCAGATGTTTGTCCGTGGGCGGATCGAAACAAAGTTGCAATTGTCTGAGCCAGAGTTCTGTAACATTTCTGCCACTTGCTAATGTGAGGCAGCCATTCAGCCATTCAGTCATTTGGCCTGGCCAAAGTTTCCACTCTTTTTAGGAGAGCATAAAAAAGTTACTGCCAGTAGTTAAGCCCGAAGACAAAACCGAGTTGGCTAACAAGCGTCGAGATATCGGGGAGTGTGTTGCTTACATTAAATCAAAATTGGTAGCAGGAGTGTGAGTTTGGAAAGCACGTGGAAAGGCCAATTACAAGTCATAATAGGAACTCTATTTATCAGAGCAGAACGTGTATAAAACAAATATAAGTTAAGTGTATAAATATTTTAAAAATAGTTGTTTGATAACGGCTACTTAATAAGGCAGGGGTGGCACAGAATACACCTCACCTTTGATTCCGCAAAAATGTATGAATCAGGGACTACTGATGAAGATCTTTCACTAAATACTCCTATAGAACATAGCTACATTTCTTTACAAAAACATTGTTAAGGGAAATGAGGTAGACTTCTCTTTCGCTGATAACTCAAAGAAAATTTTAAAACTATTTGGAAATAAATACTTCGAAGTCAAATAGTTGTACCTGGCCATGTCGCTAAGGAATGTCGCAATTTTTTGAACTTAGGTGTTCATTTTTTCAGATCGCAATTCGAAAGCTGCGGTCGGAAATCTATTGGAAAAGTATCATTTGATTAATGAAAAAATTTTAAATTTATTTTCTGCTCAAAGAAATAATAACAATCCTTAACAAACAAAAGGGTATTTTAAATTGCCTTAGCAGAACAAACGGTTTGTCAAAATTGCATTTTTTTAAAGAGTTCATGTTCATTGTAGTAATTTCGATTTGTTAAAAAGGGAAAGCTTTTTTTTATTAAATGCTACAAAAACACTCAACAGTGACAAATTTTCAATTATATTTCCATAATAACTCAAATTCTACACAACCTGCACCGATAATCCGTAGTTTTGATTAATTTGCAGACCACACTGTCGCCCAAGGTTTTCCCATCCTAGGTTTTTTTCCATACGACTATCCATATAACCATAATCAGCTTGTACTCAAACATTGCAGAAACCCAAATCGAGTGTGGGTGTGCCTTGTTTCCCGTCTCTTTCTTTCTCTATCTTAACTGTCTTCTTTTATTGGTGCGAGTGCGCTTTGCAGCAACCTGCAACTTGTTGAGTCACTGGGGTGTTTAGTATTCAAGTGACGGCCCCCAATGAATAACGAGCCATCAATCATGGGTCGAACTACCAGCAAACAATCTAACAATATCGAGCGAGACCTGTCTGTCCCCGCGGCAACATGTTGCTGGTGGACAGCAACAATATTGCTGGGAGGATCTAGGTGATAAATGATAGATCAATCAGATATGCCGATTTTTCTATCGTTAATAAGCTGATTTTCGTTCCAGTTTTCAGTTTATGCTACAGTAAATGTATTGTTTTAAGAAAGCCTTTATAGTTATTCCGTAGTTGGTACTACCTATAGTATCGTGCCGTGCCAGCTTTAATTTATGAATTTCAGTCTTATGACAAGTAAAATGGCCTTCCGATCACCCCGCAAAAGTCTTTGAAATTGGCAAAAGCTGTCAGGCCAAATATATATATTTTATTTGTTGCTCCTGTGCAACTTTCACCTTTTTCAAAACACAAAAAATGCATTTTTCCGTGGGTGGTCTGCAGCCATGCCTTAATTTAATTAGTGCAAAGAAGAGATTGCCACAGTGCACAATTGAAATAGTTTTCAATCAAAAAAAAAGTCAATTAATACGCTATAAGCGCCACTAACACACTAACACATGCCGCTCCAATTTTTAGCTTGGTTTTTCCAGCTAAATGATTTTTAATTGCTCAGACATTCGCGAAGCAACTGGCAAAAAAATCCTAGACAATTGGACAACTATCAAATGAACAAAAATAGTTGATTTTGCTAATTGCACAGCAGATTTTTTCAAAGCTGAATTTTTTTTACTTTAGATTAAGCTGCATAGTTGTTTAGCTTTGGTTTGTAGCTATTTTGTAATGCTTTATAGGATGTTAAGTAAAACGAAAACTATTATTCGAAATTTTCTGTGTTTTCCATTTCCAAATGTCTCATATACAAATATTTTATCAGCTCAAAACTTTAATACCTGTAATTATTTAAAATTTGACTTCCTAATCTTTGGATTGAGTGACTCCAACGCGTACCCACAAATTTTTTCTGAAAATGATTCCTTCAATTTAGGAGTCATTGGTGTCAACTGTTGAATAATGTTTTCTTCAATTTTAAAAAACCGTTTAGAAAGTGCGTGTCTGGGAACGCCTCCAGTTTTTTTTGCGGGTGCCAAGCCCCAAAATCACATTCAATTATTTCCTTCACACCAAACGAATTATGCAAAAGTGTCACAGCCATTACAGGCCCTCTAGTGAACACCCTACTTCTCTCCCATTCCCCATTTTTCTCTAGGGGAAGCAGAACAGGATCCGAATTCCAGCCAGGGAAATGCCCCTCCCCCCGCTTCGCTAAAAGAGATGTGGGCACGCGACAATTAGCACATCATTCACACATGTGCGACAAAGGCAGAGAAATGGTGAAAAGAGGGGTGGTGACAGCGAGAAGGGGAAGAGTGGGAGAATCGGAGAGAGAGCCAGTGAGAATCCGCTCTGTGTGCGTGTCGCTTTACCGAGAAATGGAGCATTTTATGCTCCAATAAAAATAATTAAGTGGCGTAATTGATAATGACTTTTTTCTCCCGTTGTTTTTTGTTTGGCGTGAGTTTTATTTTTCGTGTCATAATTTTGTGAATTTATGGCATCATTTTTAAAGGCGTTACCAGCGTTTTTTCATGTCTTCATTGTTTGTGTGCGTCGTCAGAAGCGTGACAATTTTATAATCGATGATGATAAGCAAAAGGCAAGTGTGTTTTGGGGAATGTGGATGCAAATGAGCGCCCAGCTGATTAGCTGAATGTTTGTCAGAGCTCCCGAAGGAAAGTGCAAGTGATAGAAGCTATTTTCACTAAGTGATCAAAGATGGGTGTGTTTTGAATTAATTTTAGGCAAGGAACGAAATGTAGTTTCATTAAAATATAGTTGTACAATAAGACGAGTCAGTTGAGGGAATCCCAGAATCTTTGAAAATGTGTTTAGAACATTGTTAGGATATTTTTCTCGTAAGAATTACTGCTACCTCTTTTTTGGCAATATATCAACAAGAAATGGTAGGGAAACTAGAACAATAAATAAAATATAAATTTGTTATTATTATGTGGCCAAAATAATAAGTTCGAGGTTAAAAAAAAATAAATAATAATAATGTTTTGAAAATATGTCAAATTTCGGTCACCGATTTCCAAACAAGCTTAAAGTTTATACTTTGCGACTATAACAATTAAACACTTTTACTCGTTTCGTCTTGAGAATTTACGGAGGTGTTAATAAAAATTAAATAAAATTAATAAATATAATTTTAATATTAGGAATTGATTCCTTCCTTGTATAACCTTAAATAATATAGCTTCAACTCAAGGTAAGTCCCTTTGCAGCGCACTGTGTTCTTTTAATTTATGTTGTGTTGGGCAGAAATCTTTATTCACGCTTTCAATACTGGCAACTTCAACAAGCTCATAGATCACATTAATGGCATTCGGTCTGGGCACTCCGTCTCTTTCTGAGCACAATTGTCCGTCTCTTTCTTCGGTTCTTATTTAAAGTGCTCGCCCTCTCTGTTTTAGCCATCAATGAAGGCCGCCTCTTTCACATTGGTAGGCAGTCGAGTGGGGCGGTGGGCGGTGGGCGGTAGGCGGTGGGCGTGGTAAAAGTTCAACAGTTCGACGGAGCTCTTGATACTTTTTATGTTCTCGTTGTCATTGCACGTTGCACTCTCCGCTTGTCAATGACAGAGCTTGAACAAGTTTTTTCTTTCGCCAGCACTTTTTATTCATTTTTCGATTTTGACTTAGTCGGTGTGTGTACAACTGTACAACAAACAGGAATCATGTTGGGAATTGTTGATGCACTCGATATACTCGAACTTGCAAAAAGGAAAAGTGAATCAGGATGGCAACCGGGCGAAAATCCAACTAAATCAATGTTGAAGTCTGAATAAAGTCCAGCAGAAATGACTTCAAAAATTGCCGATGTCTTGAATTCGAATAGAGAGAAAAATTCGGGGTCCTGATAGTCATAACAAAATCTAATACAATTGAAACAAGTAATTTACTTTGCTTTTAAGAAGAAAATCATAAATTAAAAGCATTAAATTAAAAGAAAAATAATTTGAAGCACACTAGTTTTTTTTCTTTAAAGAAAACCTATGAAGTAATTTGTTGTAGGAAACATAATTTACGTAAATTCTTTCTACCAGCTATGCTGTACAATTAATTAATTATTCCTCAGTTTGGCGTTCCACTAATCAAATCGATTTATAAACCTATTTATAAACAGCGCTTCACTAAAACAAGGGGAAATTACATCGAAACCACAACACGTTTCATTTTTTATTGAGGAGCGCTGCTTAATTCATTGAATATTTCCATTGGGTTGCTTAATTTCCCTTCCAAAACGGAAGGTCAAACGGACAAACACTAATTAGCAACGCCCAATTTCTGTTTCCATTGGATCTATTTCAAAATGTATCTGACGAGTGCATAACCTTTCCAGTGCCCACTCACCGTTCGATTTCATTTTGGATTACACTTTTATTGATTATAAGTACTTGTGTTCAACTCGAGTTTGTGACAAGTGCTGCAAATGACACTTTAAGATTCGACTTTTGTTTGTTTATATTGAATTTGTAAAACCCTTGAACAAAAAAAAGGCATGAAATATCACTGCATAACGAATGTAGCAAGATAAAAGCACAGTCAGTGGTGTATCATCAGTAAAGTACCTTTGTTTTGTATTTAAAGTTCAGTTTTTGGTCAATATCTGAAGTTGGAAGATAGAAAAATACATAAAAATGTTATCAAAAAATAACAAACTAACTTTGCAAGGCCAAGAACTAGGAATATATAGGAAAATATATTTTCTTCAACGAATAATAATAATATTAATGAAGGCCTCTCCATTTTATTACTTTCTTTAACATCTTCCCAAAAGATCACTTTAATGACAGCTGCACGCAATAAGCCCAGATCTCGACCTTTTTTATTCCCACCCTATTATTATCATATCAAAAGTCAATGATATCCCGCTCGAAACACGGTCAAGCCCCTTGGAGTTCATAATCATTTGAATTGCTGACCTCCACATATCGACACTGAACTCATCACCATAAACCGAAGCACGAACTCCGAACTCTGTCCCCTTGGTGCCACTCCTTTGATCAATTAGAAGGAGTGAGACCTGCACTTGGCTTATGTCAAATGCAATCGCCGTTGGCAGCTCAAACATTGTTTCCCACTCTCTCCCTTTCTCTTTCGACCGCCCGCATATTCAATCAGTTTATGTCAGTCGAAAGATTTGACGAGGGCTTCAATTCTTATTTCTTGTTTTTGTCGCTTTTCGGCAGTCAATTAAATTTCCCCAGAAATTCAATAACCAAGTCCAATGGAATTATGAGAAGGGCCACTTGTCACCGCATAGTTAGGTTTAGTCGGGGAAATCGGGGAGAAAGGGTTATGGTTATTACAAGCAGGGCGGAGTGAATTAATTTAGGGAAATCCTAGTTTTGTGGTACCAACTATGCCGTGGTTCTGCCTCTTAAATAAATTATATGTATTCTGAATAGAAAATTACTCATCTGTTTTACCAGCGATTTAGCTTATGAAATATTTTAAATATTAAATCACTCTTAACACCGATTTCCAAAAAGAAATATTACTGATGATCAAGTTTAAGCAAAGATTTTACAATATATTACAAATATGTATTCGTATGTACGATATGTCGACCAAAACATTTTGGATTTGGTTTGCCGCCTCTTAATGATTTTTTTTTTAATTTTTATAACTCCTGCGAGATGCATTCTGAATTTTCTTTTATGTTTTGGTTTTATTTGTTAATAATTAATAGAAAATGTTGGCCTCCCAAACGCGGCAATCGTTTTGAAAAAATCATTTAAAATGTTTTGCATTAGTTTAAAAATCAGTCATATTGTCCTGCCCGGTCTCCTTTATTTCATAAACTACATTGAATACCGAAATAGCATAGGGATACGAATTAATCAAACAAATTTCAAAGAGAAAGGAATTAAACCCAAAATTCTCTGACTTGTTTTTTTCTTATTTTCATCACTTTATGCTACGCAACTCGTTTGCCTAATCCCTTTAATAATATTATTTTTCAACTCAGCTACCTTTTTCCCATAAAATTCTTTGAATTTCTTTCTGTAATTTGTCCTCTCAAGCAGAAGAATCGGAAAACCCTCGACGATGAATGATGTCTCGATTTTCGGATTGGCTTCATTTGGTTGCCCAACATGCGCATTGTTAGGCTTCATTAACTTTTGCTCGGCGATTGAGACATTTGCACTCAGTTGGAACATTTGAAGAGCAATCGTTAGCTGGGCATATTTTGTGGCTTGCCAAACGGTTTTTTATTTTTATTCATTTTCAGGGTGAATTTTTTCCTTTATTTTTGTTTTACCTTTTTGTTCATCCTCAATCATTTTACGTTGTTTATTTCGATAAATAGATAGGATTTCTTCTTCCGGTTGTTTATTCGGTCAATCGCTTTGTTTATAAGTTCTAATTGTACAATTGTTTACAAATGTTAATTGCAAGTAAAAAGTGCCACTTGCACTTGGAAACAACTGGTGCAGTAACGTGAATGCATGGTATTGGAAATATAAAGGGAAGCAAGTGGAATTCGGGGCGTTGAACTCAAGTCGATGCACACAGATATACTCGATTCAAGGTAAAATTCACCGACTAAGGTAAACCAAACAAAACAATGCAACACAGGTGATTCATATTTTCTCCATCTGAAAAATTCTTACTGGGGGAATTCCTGTTCAGCACTTTCTTCACTATAAAAAAACATGGTAGATAGATTTATTTTATGTAATAACGTTCTGGAGAAATCTAACCTCGGGCAGAACATTAAGTCCACGTTTTTAAGCAAGCCTTGTCTGAACAGCTTTTAACAATTACGTTAAGCCTAACAAAAGCATTAAAATAGTTTTTTTTGGTTTAAACAAATCTTTACTTATGTTAAAATTAGGGTTAACTTCCACCTTGTCCCACCTTAACTTATTTTAAAAATCTTTTTGAAGTTTCGGTCTTCCATTTTGACCCTTAACAGGTCTTAACATATCTTCTTCTGATGATGCAAAAAGTAAAAAAAAATAGCTTGGGATTAATGTAACGAGCAAATCAATTATTTCAATGGTTCACAAATTAAATAGACAATTTGCTTAAAAGTAATAAAAGTTTGTTTTTCGGTTAAGTGAGACTTTTGATTAATGAAATGACTATAAACTTTTTTTGGATTTTTTGCCTGCTTCTTGCCTTTTTTATCTCGAGTTCTGGGAAACTTATTTTGGTCATTGACTTCAAATTTTACTGGAAATATACGAAATATACTCAATACAGCGAATAACTGTGAGCTATCAATAATTTCTATGTTACACTTCGGTCCTTTGTGTTTATACTTAAAATGCGCAGAAGAGGTGAATGTATAATTGAAATTAAATTATTGAAGATATACATTATATTTTACTCCAAATATTTAAGCATTATGGCCAAAGTCGAGCAAGGCCAGAGAAACCAAAATAGATAGTAGCTATTTTGGAGAAGTACCGGCAGAAACCAAAACCAAAACTGCAGTTAAATAAGCTATTTTATGTATTAAGACAAAAACATAACAGAAGTTTGTCTGCTTTTGATTAAATTAAAATTTATAAGCCCAATAATTGTTTTTCTTTTTCGCTTAATTAGTTAATTTTAAATCTTTTTAAATAAAAGTTAAAAAGATAAAAAGATTATGAAAAATTCGGAACAATAAAAATCGGACACCAATATAAATTAGCTGCCGGTACCTATTTATAAAATTTAATAAATCAATTTATATTACTATATTCTGCATAATAGTAAGTCCTTTAATATCGAAAAAAATACAATAAAATACAGGAATATTTAGTTGTGGCTTACCAGACCTTTCTTGTTTCTCTTTTGTAAATAATGCAAACGTCTTTGTTGATTTCGATCCACATTTTATTAATGTTTATTCTCAATTTTTAAGTCCTTTATTCTGTTTTTGAAGACGAGCACTTGCTGTATTTTATCAAACAATTATACAATTATTTATACAACAATGATGTTGTATGTGTAAACACAAATCAATTGGGGCGGGGACCATAACCAATTTGTGTGAGTTTGTTGCCAAAGAAAGCAAAGAAAGGCCTACAAAGCAAGTTGGTAACGTCAAGACCACACAGCCGAAAACTCCAACATTTGAGGCGACTTCGCCTTGATTAATGGCCCAATCCGGCAAAAGACGGAAAAGAAAAGTATACACTACATCTTTCGGGGAAAATTGAAAAGCCAATCGCACGGACGGAATTTTACGGGGCTTGTATTGATATTGTCGGCAAAACAAAACAGCTCCATACAAATGATGTGTCAGTGGTGCCGCTCAAATTCGACAAGGCTATCAAAACGAAGTTACCTCCGATTCAGAGGAGTCATTAATCACCAAAAGTCCCAGGAAAATCAGACGGGCACCCAGTAACTGCAGTACAAGAAAGCAGTGTAAAAACGAGAACAAAAAGAAAGACGATTTAAAACAAATTAATAGTGGTATGTACTCAAAGGAGGGGATTGGATTCTTTGGCTGGGGCCGTTCCAATGTTTAATTAGTTTGCAGAACAAAAGCCAAGCGGAGGGAGATATATAGCTTGACTGTTGTTTTCTTGCCAAAGTGTCTGAAAGTCAGGTTTAATAAAAGCGACAAGCCAACAATGAACTTTGTGTATATGGCAGATAGTAAAAAATATGTGTAGGGGTACAGCTATAGTTCGTTAAATTCAGTCTTAAAACTGAAAATATTTATAAATATTTTGTGAGCTAATTTAAAATTTAATTTTTTCATATAAAAAAGTGTTTTTTTTTAATAAATTATGGAAAATCTGTAAATAATTAAAAAATAAACAACTAGATATCAATTATTTATCTTTATTTTAAACAATATTATCAGAATATTATTTATTTCGATTAGACAGTTAAACATCCAAACATTTTTATTTTCCAAATGCCCTTTTTCATGATATTTGTTTACTTCTGAGTAAAAGTCCCTTATAAACTTCAAATTTAAATATTAATATTTTAAAAAGTAGAACTTTGTTGTTTTTAATTTTTGTTCTTTGAGATTTGGTAATTTTATGGAATTATGGTTTTAATAAAATGAAAATCGGACAACTATATTATATAGAAAAATCAACAAATTAAAAAAAAATAAGAAGGAAAAAAAGTTATATTTTGCTGTTTTTTTATTTATAACAAGAAAAGAAAGCTAACTTCGGGCGGAGCCGAAGTTGATATACCCTTGCAGAATATTCTGTAAATTATATTCTTCAAAATTTGAATTTAACGTATTTACCTTTTTCAGACATTTTTATAATGCAAGGGAGTGACAGTAACGGGCATACAAATTACGACTGGGTTTACATGCTTTAGTTTACAACCCATTACTTTTTATTTAAAGAAATCCACGGGATTATCCCATTATAACCTGGTGAACAGGTCAAATTTGGCAAACGTTCAATTGGTTCAAAGAACACGTGCAAGGGGCAGGAATTGTACAGGTATGAGTGGCTTTGTAACTGTACAATATCAGGTAATACCTTTTCTAGGACCAAAATTATGCATAACATTTAAATTGCACAACAGGTAGCACAGGTACATAAAAAAACATGATTTTTTATTGCCTTTTTTAAAAGGGTCAAACTAGGGAACCTTTAAAGGATCTAGGGATAATTCTTTTTAATATGGGATATTACCTAACTTGGCTATATATTTAGAAATCCTATAATCCGTAGATCAGTCAATGAAAAAATTTATCGAGTGACGACGTTACTCTGTCTGTTACAAGTGCAAAAATTATTTTTTACAAGTGATAAAAATTATTTTTACAAGTGAGACAAATTATTTTTTACAAGTGATAAAAATTATTTTTTACAAGTGATATAAATTATTTTTTACAAGTGATAAAAATTATTTTTTACAAGTGATAAAAATTAAATGTAATAGCGTGCTATTCGAAACACAAACTTTGGTAAGTACATTTTACTAACAACTTTCAAATTCTCATAAAATGGCATTCCATGCAGGTGATTTTATATATATATCATTTCATAATTTTTATTTTTTCATACAGCACTATAAAAAATGCCACGTGTATCACATTTGTCACAGGAGCACCGTCGCCAAGCTGCTTTAAGTCGCAGTAGAGCCCGCTATGAACGGAATGCGTCCCAAATAAGAGCTCGAAACTCCCAACATATCGCCAATGTTCGCGACAATAACCCTAACTTTCGGGAGGAAAGTCGTGCTCAGGATTCCACTGCCCGCGCGCAGCGGAGAAGAAGTGAAAGGGTTCGCAACCTTGAACGGATTCGGGACGCACAAGCGCATTCAAATCGCCGGGAGGACTCTGAGGAGCGAAGACAAGAGCAGTTGCGAAACACTGCTGAGCATGCGTCTCGGAGGACTAACCCAGAAATGCGTTCTGTGGAGCGTATTCAGGATGCTGCAAGGCATTCGAATCGTCGACAGGACCTGGACTATCGTGTCTCAGAGCGGACTCGGGATATGGAGGCACGCGCGACCCGTCGACAGGACTCTGAGGAGCGAAGACAAGAGCAGTTGCGAAACACTGCTGAACACTCTACTCGCAGGGCTATTCCGGAGCTTCGAATTCCTGAACGGATTCGGGACATGCATGCACATTCGATCCGTCGAGAGGACCCCGAGGAGCGACGACGAGAGCAGTTGCGAAACACTGCTGAGCACTCTTCTCGGAGGACTATTCCGGAGTACCGAAATCCTGAACGGGTTCGGGACGCCGCAGCGCGTACTATTCGGCGGGAAGACACCGAGGAGCGGCGACAAGAGCAGGTGCAAAATACTGCTGACCATGCCACTCGGAGGAACAATCCCGAATTTCGAATTTCAGAGCGGATTCGGGACGCCGCAGCACGAGCTGCTCATCGCGAGGACCCAGAGGAACGTGCAAGGGAACAGGAAAGGAACACTGGAGAGCACCGACAGCGACGAAGGGATATGGAAGACAGGCAGCGAGAACGGGAAAGGGACGCCGATAACAGGAGAGCAACCAGGAGAAATCCCATCGCTAGATCACAGGAGCAACGGATAAACACATCACAACGCCGGGAAACACGACAACAGCGGAGGATTCGGGAAGAACAAATTCGGCAAATGGCAGAGGATCGATTATTAAACTTTAGGATGGACTCACAAAATCGACTGGATGCCTCCCAAAGGCAGTCGCAAAGAAACATGGACGCAAGAGCTCAACTTTCGGAGGATGAACTGGCACGGGAACGAGGACAACAGCGAAATAGGATTCGATCATCAGCGAGGGATCTTTACCACAGGAACATTAAGGAAGGCCCAACGGCTATTTGTATTTGCTGTGGAGGAACATGGTTCCGTTCGCAGGTAAGTGGATTATCCATCCTGGCTATCTCCTCTAAATTTCCTCTCATAAACGTTGGCAACGCCTTTTATTTGTCAAGAAAATTTCCCAGTCCGTCCGGCAAATATAACTTTTGCCACACTTGTCGTCGTGCCATTTCTCTTGGCAAGCTCCCATCACTCTGCCTTTCTAATGGGTTCGATTTCCCAGAAATCCCTGAGTGCTTAAATGGACTCACCTGCCTCGAAGAACGCCTTATTTCACCGAGAATCCCTTTTATGAGGATTATTTCCCTCGGCTATGAAAGGCAATGTGGAATCAGAGGGGCAGTGGTGAATGTTCCAATTTCAGTTCCCGATATTGTGACTGCGCTTCCACGCTCTTTCGACTCTACCCATGTCATCCAAGTCCATTTAAAAAGGAGACTAGAGTATGCTCACAATTTCATGACTGAAACTATTCGACCCGCTCGGGTCCTTGAAGCTGTACGGTACTTAGTAAGTACCGAGCTCTACAGAAAGCACAACATTTCACTAAACGAATCATGGCTAACAGAACTTCAAGGAATTAATGATATTCCTTTTATTGCGGACGAATCTGATCGCGAAGCAGTAGAGCAACTTCTTCACCAGCAGCACCACTCCCAAAATGCTGCAGAGCTCGAAGAAAATTTAAATCCCGGAGGCCATGAAACATTATTGGAAAATAATGATACTGCAATTCAGCGCATTGCATTGGCACCGGGTGAAGGCCGTCGGCCAACAAGCTTAACGCTTGACGAAGACGCAGAGGAACTTTCCTTTCCAACTATTTCTTGCGGAGAAATATTTAAAGGAAATACAACCTATGCGAAAAAAGCCAGATCCCAAATCCGTTTTTACGACCGTCGTTGCGCTGTAGTTCCAAAAGTTTTATACATGTATAAATTTTACGAAATGCAGCGCATACAAAATTCAATTTCAATTGCTTTACGCAAAAAGTCAGGAGCGGTTACCGCTGGTAATCTGCGGGATGAATCATTTGTTGACCGTCTTGTGCAACATGATGATGGCTACCACATCCTGAAAGGCTTACGGTCTGCACCAGCTCATTGGGAGGCTGAGAAAAAAAAAGTTATAGCCATGATTCGACAATTTGGGCTGCCAACGTTTTTTATAACCCTTTCCGCTGCTGAAACTAAGTGGAATGAACTTTTAGTTATCCTGTCTCTTCTATTGGATAATAGGGCTATAAGCGAGGAAGAAGCGGCAGCTCTTTCCAGCTCCGAAAAGGCTCGGTTAATCCGATCCGATCCAGTGACGTGCTCTCGATACTTCGATTACAGGTTGCGACAATTAATGAAATTGTTCAAAACAGATATTTTTGGGGAATTCAATCTTTCTCATTTTTATTGGAGAATCGAATTCCAGCACAGAGGATCTCCGCATTCTCATGGCATGTACTGGCTTGCTGGTGCTCCTAAGCTCGAAGACTCCGAAAATACCGAGCAAGTAATAAACTTCATTGATAGGTTTATTACTACAAATGGAGACGATACTGAACTACAAGAAGTAATTCAGTATCAACGCCACAAGCATAGTGCTTCTTGCCTAAGAGAGTTACGCGGACAGGAGTTCTGCCGATTCAATATGCCATATCCTCCTATGCCCGAAACGCTTATTTTGCATCCAATAGAAGAAAACGAAGTCAATATTGAAGATTATAAAACTTTGTTTAAAAAAATTAAGGAAGCTTTAAGGACCATTTCAAATGAAGACGCAGCTTTATTTAACAATTTTGATCATTTTCTGTCCCACCTTGAAACTAATTTTGAAGCCTACAAGCTAGCCTTACGTTCCAGCTTAAAAAAGCCACAAATTTTTCTTCGCAGACAATTTTCCGACCGACTGCTCAATGCTTATAATAGAGATATTCTAGGCTTGCACAGAGCTAATATGGATATTCAATTTATCCTAGATGCGTACGCCTGTTGTAGTTATATCATTAACTACATAAACAAATCAAACAGAGGCGTATCGCAGTTGCTCCGTGAAGCCATGGCAGAAATAAGCCATGGGAATATTTCTATTAAAAGGAAATTACAGCACCTAGGGAATAAGTTTATTAACGCAACAGAAATATCGGCCCAAGAAGCAGCTTACAATATTTTGGGTCTGCATATGTCGGAGGCAAGTGAAGGTACTATTTTTGTAAACACTTGCCATCCAGACAAACGAGTTCGATTGGCTCGCTCAAATGAAGAATTAGAGCGACTTCCAAACAACTCGGTGGATATTTTTGAGCGTAATATTCTTGACCGATATGTGCAAAGGCATGAGCAGTTGGAAGGAATTTGTTTAGCAGATTTCGCAGCTTGGTACAGATTTGTCAAGCGGATTGCACGATCTGCCGCTAATCATAGGGAAGACTATGATGAAGCAAATGATGTGGAGGTAGATGACGAAGATGAAGTTGCTGAGCAAAGTTATCCACTGATGGATGGGTCTGGTTGCGTTAAGAAACGTAGGCATCCCCTGATTCTAAGGTGGGTTCGCTTTAGCATAAACTCTTGCGATTATTTCCGAGAGCATTTAATGCTCTTCTATCCTTGGCGAAATGAAGAAGCTGAACTTCTTTCCAACGACATTGAAAACACATTCCGAGTAAACCATGAAGCCATTAAGATAATGAAAAGGAACTATGATGTGTTTGATGATATGGAGTTAGAAAGAGTTCTGGAAGATTTACAAGAGGATAGGGGAGATAATGCTCCTGATGCGGAAGAACCTGCCTCACAATTTTTAGACGAAGAGTTTAGAGCTTTGGCTGTACCAAATATAGAGCGGAACGTAAATATTCTTCAGGAGGACAATGCGATAAACAACCCTGAAGAAGACGGCGAACTTCAATTAATTAGACTCCCCCCTTTAGTTTCCAACGATGACCTTTGCTCGCTAACTCGGTCCCTTAATTACAAACAAAGACTATATTATGCACATGTGATGCATAATGTTGTTAGTAAAAATATTTTTTACGAATATGTTGGTGGAGGGGCCGGTGTAGGAAAAAGCAGACTGATTTCTACCATCTATCAGTCTGTGACTTGGCGAGCAAATAAGCTTCCTGGTGCTACGGATTCAGCAAAGGTTTTATTATGTGCTCCGACTGGAAAAGCTGCTTTTGGAATTGGAGGACTGACTCTACATTCAGTGTTTTCTCTTCCAATTAATCAGGCTTCAGGTCCCTTAAGACCTTTAAGCAATGATAGTTTAAATACAATTCATTGCAAGTTGATTGATCTCCAACTGATTATAATTGATGAAATTTCTATGGTTGGTTCTAAAATGCTTTCATTTTTGGATCAACGGCTTCGTCAAATATTCCGAAGCCCTGACTTAAGTTTTGGTGGAAAATCAATTATAGTTTTTGGAGATCTAAAGCAGCTTTCCCCAGTTGGAGACAGTTGGATATTTTCGGAGAGGACAATTAATCCTTATAGCGTTTTAGCAGGAAATAGCTTATGGAACAACTTTAAGTATTTTGAGCTCACAGAAATAATGCGCCAAAGAGGCGACCATGCATTTGCTCAAGCCCTAAATCATTTATCTGAGGCTTGCATGACAATAGCAGATATAGAGCTCCTTAAACAAAGAGTGGTTTCACCCAGCGAAGTTCCTGATGATGCCATTCATTTATTTTCTTCTAAGGAAGAAGTTAATAATTACAATTCCCTAAAACTAGCGCAAATTGGGACGGAAGAATTGGTTTCCACTGCTGTTGATACAGTGAAAACTGCGAACATATCTACACGAAACAGGGAAAACACGTTAAGATATGCTCAAAATATGAAAACCTCTGAAACACAGGGTTTGCCATATGTTCTTCATTTCAAAACAACTGCTAAATATATGGTGACCGTCAATATAGACACAAGGGACGGACTTGTAAATGGAGCAACTGGTCAGCTGATGCTAATTGACCATTGCTTAGTGAATGGCTTAAATTTAGTAACGCGACTTTGGATTAAATTTTTTGAACCCACGGTTGGCACTATCGCCAGATCAAAGGTTCGGAATAGTCCCGATCCCGAATGGACTCCAATAGTAAAAGCCTCTCGAGTTTTTCAATGTGGAAGATCGGAGCATGCTTCTGTTGACCGAAAACAATTTCCAATTGTTCCTGCTGAGGCTATTACCATCCACAAAAGCCAAGGAGCAACATATAGCAAAGTCGCCGTGCATCTTAAAAGAGGCATCAAGCGAGCTTCATTGTATGTTGGATGCAGCAGAGCCACTAGCGCATCAGGACTTTTTCTTCTAGGCGACTTTGTTCCTCCAACAAGATTTGGAGCTCAAAATGTCCAAGACGAACTTAAAAAATTAAGAGAGGAAAAGTTATTGACTACGCATTATGAGTTTGTGGTTAACAGAAACGAAGACATCTCCCTTTATTACCATAACGTTGAGTCTCTTCGAAGCCATCGCGAAGATATTTTTAACGACCCTATTATTTGTTGTGCAAATTTTCTTTGTTTTGTCGAAACTTGGACTCTTCCCAGCGAAGACTTTTCTTCACAAGGTTTCGACATAATAAGAAGAATTGATAGCAATCGATTGAATGGTATTGGCAAAAATGGAATTATGATTTATGCCAAACAAAATATTGCCGAAAATGTAGTTTTCTTGTTTGAGACAAATAAGTCTTTGAGCTCAAGAACTATATACCAATCAATTGCCTTCAAATATCTTAATACATCCTTCATTGTTGTTTATAGGAATCCAACGTTTCCTATAGCACAATTTCGTAATGAAGTTATGTCGGACGTAGAAAGGATACGCAGCTTAGAAAATAATAGCAAATTGGTTATTTTAGGAGATTTTAATATTTGCAGATCCACAACCACTGATCGACTTGAGGAAGCTTTAAATCAATTTAATCTAATTCCAATCAATAATTATGCAACCACGAAACATTTGACGCAAATTGATTGGATTTTTGCTGAAAGTGAGCTGGGGAATGCTGTTGCTCTTACATACAAAACGAGCTATAGTCATCATGATGGAATTTTTTTTAAATATAGATATTAAGATTTCTTTATTAATTTATTTATCAATTAAATAACTTATTTATTTATTTGAATTGTATATATTTAAGTGAAATAGAAATAGATTATTTATTGTTTAAAGATTGTGATAAATTTTTTATTTATAAAGTGCAATATAAATTAAGCTTTATAATATTTCCCTCTCGTGGATTGAGACCTTGTCGTGGTGAGGGGGCTGAGTATGTGAGGATTCATAATAAATATCACGGAAACCAGCATCAATCCTTTGTTTTAACTAATTCATAAAAAAAAAAAATAAATCGACGACAGATTCAAAATGGAAAATAATATATATATTAAAATATAAATATATATGTTAAAATTAGGGTTAACTTCCACCTTGTCCCACCTTAACTTATTTTAAAAATCTTTTTGAAGTTTCGGTCTTCCATTTTGACCCTTAACAGGTCTTAACATATCTTCTTCTGATGATGCAAAAAGTAAAAAAAAATAGCTTGGGATTAATGTAACGAGCAAATCAATTATTTCAATGGTTCACAAATTAAATAGACAATTTGCTTAAAAGTAATAAAAGTTTGTTTTTCGGTTAAGTGAGACTTTTGATTAATGAAATGACTATAAACTTTTTTTGGATTTTTTGCCTGCTTCTTGCCTTTTTTATCTCGAGTTCTGGGAAACTTATTTTGGTCATTGACTTCAAATTTTACTGGAAATATACGAAATATACTCAATACAGCGAATAACTGTGAGCTATCAATAATTTCTATGTTACACTTCGGTCCTTTGTGTTTATACTTAAAATGCGCAGAAGAGGTGAATGTATAATTGAAATTAAATTATTGAAGATATACATTATATTTTACTCCAAATATTTAAGCATTATGGCCAAAGTCGAGCAAGGCCAGAGAAACCAAAATAGATAGTAGCTATTTTGGAGAAGTACCGGCAGAAACCAAAACCAAAACTGCAGTTAAATAAGCTATTTTATGTATTAAGACAAAAACATAACAGAAGTTTGTCTGCTTTTGATTAAATTAAAATTTATAAGCCCAATAATTGTTTTTCTTTTTCGCTTAATTAGTTAATTTTAAATCTTTTTAAATAAAAGTTAAAAAGATAAAAAGATTATGAAAAATTCGGAACAATAAAAATCGGACACCAATATAAATTAGCTGCCGGTACCTATTTATAAAATTTAATAAATCAATTTATATTACTATATTCTGCATAATAGTAAGTCCTTTAATATCGAAAAAAATACAATAAAATACAGGAATATTTAGTTGTGGCTTACCAGACCTTTCTTGTTTCTCTTTTGTAAATAATGCAAACGTCTTTGTTGATTTCGATCCACATTTTATTAATGTTTATTCTCAATTTTTAAGTCCTTTATTCTGTTTTTGAAGACGAGCACTTGCTGTATTTTATCAAACAATTATACAATTATTTATACAACAATGATGTTGTATGTGTAAACACAAATCAATTGGGGCGGGGACCATAACCAATTTGTGTGAGTTTGTTGCCAAAGAAAGCAAAGAAAGGCCTACAAAGCAAGTTGGTAACGTCAAGACCACACAGCCGAAAACTCCAACATTTGAGGCGACTTCGCCTTGATTAATGGCCCAATCCGGCAAAAGACGGAAAAGAAAAGTATACACTACATCTTTCGGGGAAAATTGAAAAGCCAATCGCACGGACGGAATTTTACGGGGCTTGTATTGATATTGTCGGCAAAACAAAACAGCTCCATACAAATGATGTGTCAGTGGTGCCGCTCAAATTCGACAAGGCTATCAAAACGAAGTTACCTCCGATTCAGAGGAGTCATTAATCACCAAAAGTCCCAGGAAAATCAGACGGGCACCCAGTAACTGCAGTACAAGAAAGCAGTGTAAAAACGAGAACAAAAAGAAAGACGATTTAAAACAAATTAATAGTGGTATGTACTCAAAGGAGGGGATTGGATTCTTTGGCTGGGGCCGTTCCAATGTTTAATTAGTTTGCAGAACAAAAGCCAAGCGGAGGGAGATATATAGCTTGACTGTTGTTTTCTTGCCAAAGTGTCTGAAAGTCAGGTTTAATAAAAGCGACAAGCCAACAATGAACTTTGTGTATATGGCAGATAGTAAAAAATATGTGTAGGGGTACAGCTATAGTTCGTTAAATTCAGTCTTAAAACTGAAAATATTTATAAATATTTTGTGAGCTAATTTAAAATTTAATTTTTTCATATAAAAAAGTGTTTTTTTTTAATAAATTATGGAAAATCTGTAAATAATTAAAAAATAAACAACTAGATATCAATTATTTATCTTTATTTTAAACAATATTATCAGAATATTATTTATTTCGATTAGACAGTTAAACATCCAAACATTTTTATTTTCCAAATGCCCTTTTTCATGATATTTGTTTACTTCTGAGTAAAAGTCCCTTATAAACTTCAAATTTAAATATTAATATTTTAAAAAGTAGAACTTTGTTGTTTTTAATTTTTGTTCTTTGAGATTTGGTAATTTTATGGAATTATGGTTTTAATAAAATGAAAATCGGACAACTATATTATATAGAAAAATCAACAAATTAAAAAAAAATAAGAAGGAAAAAAAGTTATATTTTGCTGTTTTTTTATTTATAACAAGAAAAGAAAGCTAACTTCGGGCGGAGCCGAAGTTGATATACCCTTGCAGAATATTCTGTAAATTATATTCTTCAAAATTTGAATTTAACGTATTTACCTTTTTCAGACATTTTTATAATGCAAGGGAGTGACAGTAACGGGCATACAAATTACGACTGGGTTTACATGCTTTAGTTTACAACCCATTACTTTTTATTTAAAGAAATCCACGGGATTATCCCATTATAACCTGGTGAACAGGTCAAATTTGGCAAACGTTCAATTGGTTCAAAGAACACGTGCAAGGGGCAGGAATTGTACAGGTATGAGTGGCTTTGTAACTGTACAATATCAGGTAATACCTTTTCTAGGACCAAAATTATGCATAACATTTAAATTGCACAACAGGTAGCACAGGTACATAAAAAAACATGATTTTTTATTGCCTTTTTTAAAAGGGTCAAACTAGGGAACCTTTAAAGGATCTAGGGATAATTCTTTTTAATATGGGATATTACCTAACTTGGCTATATATTTAGAAATCCTATAATCCGTAGATCAGTCAATGAAAAAATTTATCGAGTGACGACGTTACTCTGTCTGTTACAAGTGCAAAAATTATTTTTTACAAGTGATAAAAATTATTTTTACAAGTGAGACAAATTATTTTTTACAAGTGATAAAAATTATTTTTTACAAGTGATATAAATTATTTTTTACAAGTGATAAAAATTATTTTTTACAAGTGATAAAAATTAAATGTAATAGCGTGCTATTCGAAACACAAACTTTGGTAAGTACATTTTACTAACAACTTTCAAATTCTCATAAAATGGCATTCCATGCAGGTGATTTTATATATATATCATTTCATAATTTTTATTTTTTCATACAGCACTATAAAAAATGCCACGTGTATCACATTTGTCACAGGAGCACCGTCGCCAAGCTGCTTTAAGTCGCAGTAGAGCCCGCTATGAACGGAATGCGTCCCAAATAAGAGCTCGAAACTCCCAACATATCGCCAATGTTCGCGACAATAACCCTAACTTTCGGGAGGAAAGTCGTGCTCAGGATTCCACTGCCCGCGCGCAGCGGAGAAGAAGTGAAAGGGTTCGCAACCTTGAACGGATTCGGGACGCACAAGCGCATTCAAATCGCCGGGAGGACTCTGAGGAGCGAAGACAAGAGCAGTTGCGAAACACTGCTGAGCATGCGTCTCGGAGGACTAACCCAGAAATGCGTTCTGTGGAGCGTATTCAGGATGCTGCAAGGCATTCGAATCGTCGACAGGACCTGGACTATCGTGTCTCAGAGCGGACTCGGGATATGGAGGCACGCGCGACCCGTCGACAGGACTCTGAGGAGCGAAGACAAGAGCAGTTGCGAAACACTGCTGAACACTCTACTCGCAGGGCTATTCCGGAGCTTCGAATTCCTGAACGGATTCGGGACATGCATGCACATTCGATCCGTCGAGAGGACCCCGAGGAGCGACGACGAGAGCAGTTGCGAAACACTGCTGAGCACTCTTCTCGGAGGACTATTCCGGAGTACCGAAATCCTGAACGGGTTCGGGACGCCGCAGCGCGTACTATTCGGCGGGAAGACACCGAGGAGCGGCGACAAGAGCAGGTGCAAAATACTGCTGACCATGCCACTCGGAGGAACAATCCCGAATTTCGAATTTCAGAGCGGATTCGGGACGCCGCAGCACGAGCTGCTCATCGCGAGGACCCAGAGGAACGTGCAAGGGAACAGGAAAGGAACACTGGAGAGCACCGACAGCGACGAAGGGATATGGAAGACAGGCAGCGAGAACGGGAAAGGGACGCCGATAACAGGAGAGCAACCAGGAGAAATCCCATCGCTAGATCACAGGAGCAACGGATAAACACATCACAACGCCGGGAAACACGACAACAGCGGAGGATTCGGGAAGAACAAATTCGGCAAATGGCAGAGGATCGATTATTAAACTTTAGGATGGACTCACAAAATCGACTGGATGCCTCCCAAAGGCAGTCGCAAAGAAACATGGACGCAAGAGCTCAACTTTCGGAGGATGAACTGGCACGGGAACGAGGACAACAGCGAAATAGGATTCGATCATCAGCGAGGGATCTTTACCACAGGAACATTAAGGAAGGCCCAACGGCTATTTGTATTTGCTGTGGAGGAACATGGTTCCGTTCGCAGGTAAGTGGATTATCCATCCTGGCTATCTCCTCTAAATTTCCTCTCATAAACGTTGGCAACGCCTTTTATTTGTCAAGAAAATTTCCCAGTCCGTCCGGCAAATATAACTTTTGCCACACTTGTCGTCGTGCCATTTCTCTTGGCAAGCTCCCATCACTCTGCCTTTCTAATGGGTTCGATTTCCCAGAAATCCCTGAGTGCTTAAATGGACTCACCTGCCTCGAAGAACGCCTTATTTCACCGAGAATCCCTTTTATGAGGATTATTTCCCTCGGCTATGAAAGGCAATGTGGAATCAGAGGGGCAGTGGTGAATGTTCCAATTTCAGTTCCCGATATTGTGACTGCGCTTCCACGCTCTTTCGACTCTACCCATGTCATCCAAGTCCATTTAAAAAGGAGACTAGAGTATGCTCACAATTTCATGACTGAAACTATTCGACCCGCTCGGGTCCTTGAAGCTGTACGGTACTTAGTAAGTACCGAGCTCTACAGAAAGCACAACATTTCACTAAACGAATCATGGCTAACAGAACTTCAAGGAATTAATGATATTCCTTTTATTGCGGACGAATCTGATCGCGAAGCAGTAGAGCAACTTCTTCACCAGCAGCACCACTCCCAAAATGCTGCAGAGCTCGAAGAAAATTTAAATCCCGGAGGCCATGAAACATTATTGGAAAATAATGATACTGCAATTCAGCGCATTGCATTGGCACCGGGTGAAGGCCGTCGGCCAACAAGCTTAACGCTTGACGAAGACGCAGAGGAACTTTCCTTTCCAACTATTTCTTGCGGAGAAATATTTAAAGGAAATACAACCTATGCGAAAAAAGCCAGATCCCAAATCCGTTTTTACGACCGTCGTTGCGCTGTAGTTCCAAAAGTTTTATACATGTATAAATTTTACGAAATGCAGCGCATACAAAATTCAATTTCAATTGCTTTACGCAAAAAGTCAGGAGCGGTTACCGCTGGTAATCTGCGGGATGAATCATTTGTTGACCGTCTTGTGCAACATGATGATGGCTACCACATCCTGAAAGGCTTACGGTCTGCACCAGCTCATTGGGAGGCTGAGAAAAAAAAAGTTATAGCCATGATTCGACAATTTGGGCTGCCAACGTTTTTTATAACCCTTTCCGCTGCTGAAACTAAGTGGAATGAACTTTTAGTTATCCTGTCTCTTCTATTGGATAATAGGGCTATAAGCGAGGAAGAAGCGGCAGCTCTTTCCAGCTCCGAAAAGGCTCGGTTAATCCGATCCGATCCAGTGACGTGCTCTCGATACTTCGATTACAGGTTGCGACAATTAATGAAATTGTTCAAAACAGATATTTTTGGGGAATTCAATCTTTCTCATTTTTATTGGAGAATCGAATTCCAGCACAGAGGATCTCCGCATTCTCATGGCATGTACTGGCTTGCTGGTGCTCCTAAGCTCGAAGACTCCGAAAATACCGAGCAAGTAATAAACTTCATTGATAGGTTTATTACTACAAATGGAGACGATACTGAACTACAAGAAGTAATTCAGTATCAACGCCACAAGCATAGTGCTTCTTGCCTAAGAGAGTTACGCGGACAGGAGTTCTGCCGATTCAATATGCCATATCCTCCTATGCCCGAAACGCTTATTTTGCATCCAATAGAAGAAAACGAAGTCAATATTGAAGATTATAAAACTTTGTTTAAAAAAATTAAGGAAGCTTTAAGGACCATTTCAAATGAAGACGCAGCTTTATTTAACAATTTTGATCATTTTCTGTCCCACCTTGAAACTAATTTTGAAGCCTACAAGCTAGCCTTACGTTCCAGCTTAAAAAAGCCACAAATTTTTCTTCGCAGACAATTTTCCGACCGACTGCTCAATGCTTATAATAGAGATATTCTAGGCTTGCACAGAGCTAATATGGATATTCAATTTATCCTAGATGCGTACGCCTGTTGTAGTTATATCATTAACTACATAAACAAATCAAACAGAGGCGTATCGCAGTTGCTCCGTGAAGCCATGGCAGAAATAAGCCATGGGAATATTTCTATTAAAAGGAAATTACAGCACCTAGGGAATAAGTTTATTAACGCAACAGAAATATCGGCCCAAGAAGCAGCTTACAATATTTTGGGTCTGCATATGTCGGAGGCAAGTGAAGGTACTATTTTTGTAAACACTTGCCATCCAGACAAACGAGTTCGATTGGCTCGCTCAAATGAAGAATTAGAGCGACTTCCAAACAACTCGGTGGATATTTTTGAGCGTAATATTCTTGACCGATATGTGCAAAGGCATGAGCAGTTGGAAGGAATTTGTTTAGCAGATTTCGCAGCTTGGTACAGATTTGTCAAGCGGATTGCACGATCTGCCGCTAATCATAGGGAAGACTATGATGAAGCAAATGATGTGGAGGTAGATGACGAAGATGAAGTTGCTGAGCAAAGTTATCCACTGATGGATGGGTCTGGTTGCGTTAAGAAACGTAGGCATCCCCTGATTCTAAGGTGGGTTCGCTTTAGCATAAACTCTTGCGATTATTTCCGAGAGCATTTAATGCTCTTCTATCCTTGGCGAAATGAAGAAGCTGAACTTCTTTCCAACGACATTGAAAACACATTCCGAGTAAACCATGAAGCCATTAAGATAATGAAAAGGAACTATGATGTGTTT
This sequence comes from Drosophila prolongata, assembly GCA_036346975.1. Lineage (NCBI taxonomy): Eukaryota > Metazoa > Arthropoda > Insecta > Diptera > Drosophilidae > Drosophila > Drosophila prolongata. The sequence goes on along the minus strand of JAYMZC010000386.1, from coordinate 24,638,404 downwards.
GATGATATGGAGTTAGAAAGAGTTCTGGAAGATTTACAAGAGGATAGGGGAGATAATGCTCCTGATGCGGAAGAACCTGCCTCACAATTTTTAGACGAAGAGTTTAGAGCTTTGGCTGTACCAAATATAGAGCGGAACGTAAATATTCTTCAGGAGGACAATGCGATAAACAACCCTGAAGAAGACGGCGAACTTCAATTAATTAGACTCCCCCCTTTAGTTTCCAACGATGACCTTTGCTCGCTAACTCGGTCCCTTAATTACAAACAAAGACTATATTATGCACATGTGATGCATAATGTTGTTAGTAAAAATATTTTTTACGAATATGTTGGTGGAGGGGCCGGTGTAGGAAAAAGCAGACTGATTTCTACCATCTATCAGTCTGTGACTTGGCGAGCAAATAAGCTTCCTGGTGCTACGGATTCAGCAAAGGTTTTATTATGTGCTCCGACTGGAAAAGCTGCTTTTGGAATTGGAGGACTGACTCTACATTCAGTGTTTTCTCTTCCAATTAATCAGGCTTCAGGTCCCTTAAGACCTTTAAGCAATGATAGTTTAAATACAATTCATTGCAAGTTGATTGATCTCCAACTGATTATAATTGATGAAATTTCTATGGTTGGTTCTAAAATGCTTTCATTTTTGGATCAACGGCTTCGTCAAATATTCCGAAGCCCTGACTTAAGTTTTGGTGGAAAATCAATTATAGTTTTTGGAGATCTAAAGCAGCTTTCCCCAGTTGGAGACAGTTGGATATTTTCGGAGAGGACAATTAATCCTTATAGCGTTTTAGCAGGAAATAGCTTATGGAACAACTTTAAGTATTTTGAGCTCACAGAAATAATGCGCCAAAGAGGCGACCATGCATTTGCTCAAGCCCTAAATCATTTATCTGAGGCTTGCATGACAATAGCAGATATAGAGCTCCTTAAACAAAGAGTGGTTTCACCCAGCGAAGTTCCTGATGATGCCATTCATTTATTTTCTTCTAAGGAAGAAGTTAATAATTACAATTCCCTAAAACTAGCGCAAATTGGGACGGAAGAATTGGTTTCCACTGCTGTTGATACAGTGAAAACTGCGAACATATCTACACGAAACAGGGAAAACACGTTAAGATATGCTCAAAATATGAAAACCTCTGAAACACAGGGTTTGCCATATGTTCTTCATTTCAAAACAACTGCTAAATATATGGTGACCGTCAATATAGACACAAGGGACGGACTTGTAAATGGAGCAACTGGTCAGCTGATGCTAATTGACCATTGCTTAGTGAATGGCTTAAATTTAGTAACGCGACTTTGGATTAAATTTTTTGAACCCACGGTTGGCACTATCGCCAGATCAAAGGTTCGGAATAGTCCCGATCCCGAATGGACTCCAATAGTAAAAGCCTCTCGAGTTTTTCAATGTGGAAGATCGGAGCATGCTTCTGTTGACCGAAAACAATTTCCAATTGTTCCTGCTGAGGCTATTACCATCCACAAAAGCCAAGGAGCAACATATAGCAAAGTCGCCGTGCATCTTAAAAGAGGCATCAAGCGAGCTTCATTGTATGTTGGATGCAGCAGAGCCACTAGCGCATCAGGACTTTTTCTTCTAGGCGACTTTGTTCCTCCAACAAGATTTGGAGCTCAAAATGTCCAAGACGAACTTAAAAAATTAAGAGAGGAAAAGTTATTGACTACGCATTATGAGTTTGTGGTTAACAGAAACGAAGACATCTCCCTTTATTACCATAACGTTGAGTCTCTTCGAAGCCATCGCGAAGATATTTTTAACGACCCTATTATTTGTTGTGCAAATTTTCTTTGTTTTGTCGAAACTTGGACTCTTCCCAGCGAAGACTTTTCTTCACAAGGTTTCGACATAATAAGAAGAATTGATAGCAATCGATTGAATGGTATTGGCAAAAATGGAATTATGATTTATGCCAAACAAAATATTGCCGAAAATGTAGTTTTCTTGTTTGAGACAAATAAGTCTTTGAGCTCAAGAACTATATACCAATCAATTGCCTTCAAATATCTTAATACATCCTTCATTGTTGTTTATAGGAATCCAACGTTTCCTATAGCACAATTTCGTAATGAAGTTATGTCGGACGTAGAAAGGATACGCAGCTTAGAAAATAATAGCAAATTGGTTATTTTAGGAGATTTTAATATTTGCAGATCCACAACCACTGATCGACTTGAGGAAGCTTTAAATCAATTTAATCTAATTCCAATCAATAATTATGCAACCACGAAACATTTGACGCAAATTGATTGGATTTTTGCTGAAAGTGAGCTGGGGAATGCTGTTGCTCTTACATACAAAACGAGCTATAGTCATCATGATGGAATTTTTTTTAAATATAGATATTAAGATTTCTTTATTAATTTATTTATCAATTAAATAACTTATTTATTTATTTGAATTGTATATATTTAAGTGAAATAGAAATAGATTATTTATTGTTTAAAGATTGTGATAAATTTTTTATTTATAAAGTGCAATATAAATTAAGCTTTATAATATTTCCCTCTCGTGGATTGAGACCTTGTCGTGGTGAGGGGGCTGAGTATGTGAGGATTCATAATAAATATCACGGAAACCAGCATCAATCCTTTGTTTTAACTAATTCATAAAAAAAAAAAATAAATCGACGACAGATTCAAAATGGAAAATAATATTTAATAAATCTATTTCTCAAAAGAAAAATTCGAGGGAATTTTATTGATTGATTTTATTGATTTATTGATGATGATAGCTATGATAGCCACATTCTATGAGTAAGTAAAAATTTTATTATATGTACCAGTGCTCAATAACAATTCTAAAAGTTAAGACTGAAGAACACACCAAAGTTATCTCATTTCTGATCGTTCAGGTATATAGCCGCTATACGATATAGCCAGTCCCATCTTTCTATCTTAAGAAACACTAAAGCTATAGCATATCCGATCAATCAGTTATATGCCAGCTATAGGATATAGTTGCATCGGTTGGCCGAAAATAAAACCCATAGAAAATCCCAATTTCCTAACTTTACTAACACCAAAGTTATAGAATTTGCGATCATTCAGTTATATGGCAGCTATAGGATATAGTCGGCCGATCCTTATGAAATTTGGTAGGTCGGATTGATTGGCCAAAAAAAAACCCATAGAAAATCCCTACTTCCTAACTTTACTAACACCAAAGTTATGGAATTTGCGATCATTCAGTTATATGGCAGCTATAGGATATAGTCGTCCGATCCTTATGAAATTTGGTAGGTCAGATTGATTGGCCAAAAATAAAACCCATAGAAAATCCCAACTTCCTAACTTTACAAACACCAAAGTTATGGAATTTGCGATCATTCAGTTATATGGCAGCTATAGGATATAGTCGGCCGATCCTTATGAAATTTGGTAGGTCAGATTGATTGGCCAAAAATAAAACCCATAGAAAATCCCAACTTCCTAACTTTACAAACACCAAAGTTATGGAATTTGCGATCATTCAGTTATATGGCAGCTATAGGATATAGTTGGCCGATTCTTATGAAATTTGGTAGGTCAGATTGATTGGCCAAAAATAAAACCCATAGAAAATCCCAACTTCCTAACTTAACAAACACCAAAGTTATGGCATTTCCGATCAATCAGTTATATGGCAGCTATAGGATATAGTTGGCCGATCCCGGCCGTTCCGACTTATATACTGCGTGCAAAGGAAAGAAGGGTGTGTGCAAAGTTTCAATTCCATATCTTTAAAACTGAGAGACTAGTTTGCGTAGAAACAGACAGACGGACAGACGGACAGACGGACAGACGGACAGACAGACGGACAGACGGACAGACGGACAGACGGACAGACGGACAGACGGACATGCTTATATCAACTCAGGAGGTGATCCTGATCAAGAATATATATACTTTATAGGGTCGGAGATGTCTCCTTCACTGCGTTGCACACTTTTGACCAAAATTATAATACCCTCTGCAAGGGTATAAAAATATTCCTTTGAGATATATATATATATATATTAGAATTAAGCTTTTCGTTTTGTCAAAATCGGACAACAATATCAAACAATATCATATAGCTGTCATAGAAACGATGGTAAAATGCAGCGCGAAATCGACAAAGCTTTATTGTTTTTAGTGTAGTTGAAATGTAGTCGATTTGTAAAAACTGCAAGGGTTTCTTGTTTTATCTAATTTTGAAAATGTCATGCCCATTCATTACAAATTAACTACATTTTTTTCAAACAATATTTGATTTTTTAAATATTTTATTGTGTAGTCTTATAAATACAATAATAAAGATTGTCAGTTTTAAAATCCGAATATAGTGGATAGTTTTCAGTAAAAGCCAAAACTTTTGCATTTTGACCAAAAGCAGTGCAACGTTTTGTCCATCCTTGGCCTCAATACGTTTATATAAAATAAAGAAAAACAAAAAAGAGAAATGCAAAGTGAGCCAGACTCCCGCAGGCAAGACTTTTAAAGCTTCTCCACAATAAATACAAGCAACTCAGCTGAACAGGACTTCCCCTCCTCAACTGGCAAATAATTAAAATTGTGAGCAAACCAAAAAAATACACAAATTCGTGCAGAAAATAAACTAACAGAATATGGCATAAAGATTGTGTGGAAAACATAAACACAAATTAAATTCAAAGTGAGCGCAATGAGTAAAATAGCTCAAATAAAAAACAAGAAAGGAAAGCTAACTTCGGGCGGAGCCGAAGTTTATATACCCTTGCAGAATACTCTGTAAATTATATTCTCCAAAATTATTCATATGATGCATTCTTAATACTCATAAAAAATGCCAACTTCCTAAATTTAAAAACACCAAAGTTATGTCATTTCCAATCGTTCAGTTATATGGCAGCTATAGGATATAGTCGGCCGATCCTTATGAATTTTGATACGTCGGATTGATTGGCTAAAAATAAAACCCATAGAAAATCCCAACTTCCTAACTTAAAACTAAAAACTAACTAAAAACCAAAGTTATGGCATTTCCGATCAATCAGTTATATGGCGGCTATAAGATATAGTCGGCCGATCCTTATGAAATTTGGTAGGTCGGATTGATTGCCCAAATATAAAATCCATAGAAAATTCCAACTTCCTAACTTTACAAACACCAAAGTTATGGCATTTCCGATCAATCAGTTATATGGCAGCTATAGGATATAGTCGGCCGATCCCGGCCGTTCCGACATATATACTGCGTGCAAAGGAAAGAAGGGTGTGTGCAAAGTTTCAACTCGATAGCTTTAAAACTGAGAGACTAGTTTGCGTAGAAACAGACAGACGGACAGACGGACGGACAGACGGACAGATAGTCGGACAGACGGACAGACGGACAGACGGACATGGCTATATCAACTCAGGAGGTGATCCTGATCAAGAATATATATACTTTATATGGTCGGAGATGTCTCCTTCACTGCGTTGCACACTTTTGACCAAAATTATAATACGCTCTGCAAGGGTATAACGAGGACAGAAGATAAAACAGCGGAAAGCAAACATTTAATTCTGCTCATGCCCAAGCACGAAACAAGAAAAATATAAAATCGGAAAGGAAAAGCGGAGTCGGAGGGATTTGGGTAAGTTGCTAAGACCGCAGGCCAATTTTTGTGCGAAAACGATGGGGCAATGGGCGGTGGGCGGTGGGCGTGGCCGTCACACAAATTTTTAGTTAATTAAAATTAAAAGTGAAAACGCGCAAATTGGGGGTAATAAAAGCGCTTAAAGCGACACGAGGGACACTAAAATGTAAAAGGGAAAATGAGTGGAGGCGAAAAGAAGCGGGCAGTGTTGACTAAATGCAAATAACGATATACAACCAAAAGGAAAATATAAGAGTGGGTAAAAGAAAGGAAATAGGCAATGAAAAAATTGTACAAGTTCTGCTCAAATATGTGATTTTTATACCCTTGCAGGGGGTATTATAATTTCAGTCAAAAGTTTGCAACGCAGTGAAGGAGACATTTCCGACCCTATAAAGTATATATATTCTTGATCAGCATCACCAGGAGAGTCGATCTAGCCATGTCCGTCTGTCCGTCCGTCTGTCCGTCTGTACGTCCGTTTCTACGCAAACTAGTCCCTCAGTTTTAAAGCTATCTGCTTGAAACTTTCCCAAAAGTTGTCTTTCTATTGCAGGTAGTATATAAGTCGGAACGAGCCGGATCGGGCGACTATATCATATAGCTGCCATATAACTGAACGATCGGAAAAGCCATAACGTTGGTGTTTTTAAAGTTAGGAAGTTGGGATTTTCTATGAGTTTTATTTTTGGCCGATTAATCCGACCTACCAAATTTCATAAGGATCGGTCGACTATATCATATAGCTGCCATATAACTGAACGATCGGAAAAGCCATAACGTTGGTGTTTTTAAAGTTAGGAAGTTGGGATTTTCTATGGGTTTTATTTTTGGCCAATCAATCCGACCTACCAAATTTCATAAGGATCGGACGACGATATCCTATAGCCGCCATATAACTGAACGATTGGAAATGCCATAACTTTGGTGTTTTTAAAGTTAGGAAGTTATGACTTTTTATGAGTATTAAGAATACATCATATGAATAATTTTGAAGAATATAATTTACAGAATATTCTGCAAGGGTATATCAACTTCGGCTACGTCCGAAGTTAGCTTTCCTTTCTTGTTTGATATAAGAAATTGATTTTATATTACCTAATTATAATGCCTAAAGATGATAAGAAAACCCCAGTTAAAATTAAACAATAATATTAAGCAACAGCAGCATGTAATTAAAATATGTTTACTGGTCCTCATTTAGCTTAATACTTAAAATACCCATAGACATTTATTTTTACAGTGTAAGGGCGAGCTGAAATTTGTTGAAATAAATAGGAAAATATGCAGGCTGCTGTAGACTCAAAAAAGGAAGACCCAAAAAATGGAGAAAAGAGCGAGACCGAAAAACAAATGCAATTTACAATGCTAACACAAAATTTGGGTGAAGAACCGTAGAAAAAAAGTAAGAAGAAAGCAGCAACGAAATAGGAAAAAATATTTTAAAAACGGACTGCATAAATAAAAAAAATTCGTTGCTAAAGAAAAGCTTGTGCGAAAAAAGTGCCATGCGAGGAGGGAAAACGAGTTTGGGAAATGCGTATATAGGGGATGGGGGTAGAAAATGCGAATTCTCGCTTTGTTTAGTTGCTGAAAAGCTGGACAGCTGGGCACAACACAATGGGGAAGTAAATGGGGAAAACTGGGAAAATGTGCAAAATGAGGCGCCGCAAAAAACAAGCCGACTATTTAACAAAAGGCAAAATGCAGGCAAAAACGAAGCGATCCCAGGAGGGGGGTTCTTTGTTGTGTTTAAGGTGACAAAGAATTAGCAGGACTACAATAGGATGTTTTCCCACAAAAGGAAGGAAAGGGGAGATGCTAAACTTTTCCATTCAAAAATGATGGATGGTAAAGTTGGAAACAAATGCTATATATAGAACTATATATTTCACTCAATAAAATGACTTGTAAAGCTAACTAATTAGATTAATAGGAGGTGTTTTTTATCTTGACACATGAGTGGAACGGTATTATTTTACATTATGATACAAAAAGGCATATTGATTCAAGAAAAAAAATTAAAGGACCTGGAAAGAGTTTTTAGAGCATTGGTTTTCCCCTTTTTTTTTAGCACCTTTAAGATAGTAACCACATCTTGTGAGAAGAGGTTACAAGAAGTGATTTTTAAATTCGTTTGTCTGACGATTTTTTATTTGTTTCTATTTTACTTTTACATTTCCATTTTCTATTGCCTTTTCCTCTCTTCTTTCTCGCTCTCATTTGCATGACAATTAGGTGCAAATGAGTTGAAACGCATGGCGCAAGGGAATCTGTGGAAATCCCAGTTTTAAAAAATGATTCCAATGGGGTGGTAATCCACCTACTCTACTACTTTCGATCTTCACCCGCTCTCTAAAATTGTTTATCTTTCCTTAAAAATTAGAGCAAATTTTCCTTGCGTTTCCATGTTTCTTTCAATTGCACTTGTCGTCCCAAGAAGTGTTTCTATGAGGAGTGGTTGCTCCCAGGGACTGAAGAGAACCGGTACCGGTACCGAAACCGGAACCGTTTCCTTTTTACGGAACCGGAATCGGAACGAAACCGAAATTTTAATTTTCGATGGAACCGGAACTGGAACCGGAACCGATTATTTGGCATACTGTGGAACCGAAACCGGAACCGAAACCGATATTCTTTTTTTGAGAATGAGTCTCGGTTTTTAAATCATAAAATATTTCATCATAGTACAGTTCTAACAGTGCTCGCAATAGGGCAATTGACGAACCAGTCAGTTTGCTTTTCACAAATTACGTGATAAGCTCGACATCAAGTACTCAGAAGTACATCAAGTACTTCAAAAATTATAAATTCAAGTAGGAAGTAAATTCAAGATCGATCACAACTAATTTCACGAAACTCTATCGAATGTTGTCGAAGCAATAATGCGCATTACGAAAACAGAAGTGAGATAACGACAAGTGAGATAAAAATGGAACCGATACTGGAACCGGAACCGATTTGTAATATTTTTTAGGAACCGGAACCGAAACCGGAATCGTTTTGCGATTTTTCTTAGGAACCGAAATTGGAACCGGAACCGCTAACAGATTTTTATAGGAACCGAAACCGGAATCGGAACCGGTATTCCAATCGGTTTCAGTCCCTGGTTGCTCCATAATAAATTTCCTAAAAATAAAATATTGCGGAGGCCGAGTAAAGAGGCTGAACCAAAAAAAAAATCATCATTAAAAATTAGCTCCACTAATTTGTGTGAAAATTGGGTCACAAAGTGCGGGGAAAGGGGCGAGTGCGGGGCGGCTTTTGGCAAACAGGGGCGTGGCAAAGGGGGGACAATCAATGAAGCCACAAGCGCTTAATTGTTTTAATGCTTTGAATTAATTGAATGTGCAAGAGGCAGTGCCTTCAATTTTCCCCACAGAAGCTGCAGCTGCGTTTGTTTACGCCCGCCAAAATGTTTGAAGTGGCTCCCGAGAAAATAGATGGTGTGGTGGGAAAGTTGGAGGGGTGGGCCGTGGGTGGGGTGGTGGCCGTCGGTGAAGCAGAACGAATTCGAGCTAATAGACTGATTGCAAAAGTTGCAGCAACCACACAGGAAAAACCAAGGGGAAAGGAAAAAGGCCAGGGAAATGGAGAATACTTCAGCGTAGTGAAAGTGTTGGGAATCGATTTGAAAAGCAAATAAAACTGACTGCTGCATGTTTAAGACCAAGGCGCCAAATAAAAGTGGGTGGGAAAACATAAGAAAATTGAGAAAATATATATAGAAGAGGGAGTGAAGTCAGGAAGAGTATATATACGCGCTTGGGAGAGAAATCCAAGATAAGAGGAGTCCCAAACTCGCTTTTATAATTAGATTCAATAATTGTTTATGCCCTAAATGTGAGTTAGCACATCGTTAAAACAGCAGAGGAAATCCTGAGGTAAATTTTAATGTTGACGTTAAGCGAATAAAAAATCTATAAATACTAAATAATACGCTAATTATTTTCATAGTACATCTCTCCAAAACTTTGACTGAATTATGGAAACCAGTTGATCTTTGTTCAGTTAAGGGATTTCCTATGATTTTCAGCCAAGACTTGATAAGTGTATTACGTTTAATTTACAAAGGCAAGTACATATATATATATATATATATAATATGTAAACAATCATTTATAATCTTCATTTATCGACATTAATATTTAGATTTAATGCTAAGCCTTACAACTTGTGATATCCGTAATATATATTATTTTTATTCGTTTTGCCTAACAGTTCAAAATTCAGTTCACAAATATTTTAAAATCTTCTTGAACAACCAGAGCAACATGTTTGAACAAGCACAAGTTCTGTAAATATCGCACTGAATTTATAGCAATAATTTAAAAACCGCTTTATTAATTAATAGTTTTAATATATATTTAAAAAAAGAATAATACTGAGAGGTAAGGAGAAGATTGGCATTTTTCAACAAATACCCATTTATTTTGTAAACTTTGCATTGCAGCAACGTTTGATCTCATAAATTCCAATTGAATCTGAACAATTACCCAGGCAATTAATAATCACAAAAAACGGCTTCAAGAGATCTGAATGGAACGTGCCGAGCAGCCACAATTAAAACAAATTAATTTGTATGCCAAGTGGCAAATTCTGCGGGCACCAAGAAAACGTAATAAGGGTGAGGAATCGGAATCGGTGTTCTCTAGTAGAAATAAAAAGTGCAACCCTTTTGACTAAATCCAAACTATTTAAAATGTGAGCTCATCATTATGTCTTAATCTATACGATTTAAGCCTAACGACTTAGTAATCAAATTATAAAGAAAAGCGTGTTTTACATGCATAAAAAATTACATTGAAAACAGAGGCTAGAATTTGCCCATTTCAAGTTGATTGACGTCGAACGTTGCTGTCAATTTATTTATTGCAAGCTATGGAAATGTCCACCTTTTCAAATGATCTTGTAACTATTTTTCATCCTAATAAACCTTTTTTTATAGGAATGCAAAACATTACATTACATTTCAAGTTCTTTGATGTTAAACGTTGCTGTCAATTAATTTATTATAAATAAATCCGTTCTGTTTCTTTTATTGCAAGCTCGATGCTTAGGTGAATAACAATAAGGTAATGTCCACCTTTTCATATGATCTTGTAACTATTTTTCATCCTATTAACCTTATTTTATAAGAATGATTTCGGTAAGCATTTCAGAAGCATCTATTAGTCAATTTAATTAGAAGTAGTACTTCATATTTCCTTAAAAAAACGTACCAGATAAAATTAGGAACAATAAAGCTCTTTTGTTATGAACAAAATATATGTTAGATTTTCATAAAAATTTTGCGGTTATCTCTATGCCCGATATAAGAAAAATATTATAATTCATTATGTATACCAATTTTTTCCACTTATTAAAATTCATACAATAAAGACCATTATATTTATTTTAATTTTTAATTCAGCTTATGACCATATTCAAAAACTAACGAAATATGTAAAACTTTGATAAGCAGCATATGATGTTCTACCCTTTAATAAGATTGCAAAACCAATAAATATTTACGTATTAATAAATAAATAATCAGAACCATAGATATTTCCGAAAATGTGAATAGATTTCTAAGATTTAATTTGTGCCAAAAGCATGTCAAAATTTCCCAGAATTCTTTCCCGGTACCGAACCCCAACTAACTTCCTGCTTTGTGTCTAACCCATTAAATCGAATCCCATTGGATTCACTCACATTATTATCCTCCGATTTGGTATCATTGGGTTTCGTTGTCATCGTTGTCGTTGTCAGCAGTGGTCGCTGCTGTTGTCGCTCCGCCAGCAACTGCAATTGATGTTGCTCCTTCATCCGCCGATGTGCAATTTCGATCTGTTGCCATTGCCGCGGGGAGAAGCGCCCCTCATCGCCGGTTTGAATGGTGTGCAACTCGAGATCTTCGTTCTCGTACTCGTTGTAGTGGGATCTGCGACTTCGGGGAAACTTGCTGTCATCGCCGAAACTTGCTGCCTGTCTAATGGGCTCCTTAGCCAACTCCATAGGCTGAGATTTATGCTGATGATGACGCACTGATCGGCTCTGCGGCTCTTCTTGCAGATGCTGCTGCAGTTGCAGTTGCAATTGCTGCTCCCACGCCATCTGATGTTGCTGCTGCCGCAGATGATGTTGCTCGTGTCTCAGCCGCAAATCCTCCTGCGTTCTGGCTGAACTTTTATCACGTTCTGGTCCGAAGTCATCAGACAACACCTTCTGCCGGCCATTATTCTGGAAATTGGCCACGGCCCCAGCCGTAACAAATTTAGAAAAATCATTGAAAGATGCAGGGTATATAACTGCATTTTTTTTAATTACTTTATTCCTTTTAATTGATTGCGGCTTTTTAATTCATTTCCTTACACTCCTTTTCGTTTGTTATTTTGCTATCCCTCTTTTTCAAACTGTGCTTATTAAAGTACTTTTCGATTAATTTCAAATTAGCTGCGACTGCCTTAATTAATTACAGGTCTTGTAATTAATTGTTTTACACTTTTTGTAATTTTTTTTTAGACTTTACAACCGACACTTGAAAAATGTGGAAATATTTTCAGAGAATCTAGGAGATTTTCTTAGCTTGCTTAAAACATTTTTCGGTTGTTATTAATGTGACAAGCATGGCATAAATCATAAGCTAACCGAAAGTCACGCATTTTTTGTGAATGAAAAAAGCTGCTTTGTGAATCATTCGGCTTTAATTGGAGGCCAAGAGAATACAATCACACCGCCGCAGAGGAAATCGGCTAGACAAACAATTGATTGCCAAATGCCAACAAATTTTTTGGAGCAAGAGGCACGCGTGCCGCCTGTTGGCCATTTCACAATCCATAAAGCCGGACCGATTCGGATACAAGTGCGCAACAGACGCACTCACAGATACACACAGATACACACAGGTACACACACGACACTTGAGATGGCGAACAAACCGCCGACCAGAGTGATAGACCGTCGAATGCCTCGCAGTCGAGCCGCTTCGCTGAAAATGTTCGAAAATCGAGAAAACGCTCGCAACATATGTTGCGCCGGATTACACTAGCAACATTTCCCCTCGTTCCACCTTGTGGATGGTAAACAGAGAACAGCTGACCGGCTGGCAGCAACATAAACAAAGGCGCCGCCAGAGAGCCGAAAGAGAGCACTGCGCACGTGTGAGTGCAGCAGCCACTCGCAACATGTTGCCGCTGCATCTGCAACAACACACATATTTACACCCATTCCTGAAAATTGCACTTTTTGATTGTTTGTTCAACTAATTCTAGTGCACCGAACTAGTTTCCTTCCAAAGATTAACATTCTCGAGCAGCTGGAGATGGAAAGATTAGAATGGTTTTCGGAGAAGACTTTGATGTTTAGCGGAAGGCTGCCCAGCTAAGTGGGTGCAACTATTAAGGTGCAATCTGCTCAACTGTACCAACAAATGAACTTCTACAAAACTAAAACAAATTAATGATAATAGAGTTATTAAAGTGTTTGTTTTTTTAAATACGTTAGCATGCTATATTGAGAAAAATAAAACTTCAACAATATTTGGCAAGAAAAAAAGAGCAAAAGTTTAGTTTTGTCAAATGAAATTACTTAGTTGAATTCGCCATTCGTCAACATTTTATAGTATGTCTGTTTTAAATAACTATGTCAAAATCGTCAATCAAGTAAAGCAGAAGAAAGACCAACGTCCTTAAACGACTTATACGTCGAAATAGTATAGTAACAGAATAATATCCAAAAGTTACTTTTGCCAATATATTTTCTTGTTTTGTTTTTAAAGCTTACTGACACCTGTTTTAAGACCTTATAGCCCTTGAGATTCCCCAATTTTTAAAATATTTTCTTACAAATATAAAAATAAATAACTGAAACACAATTATTTAATAAAAATCAAAACATAAATAAAACGTTTTAACAAGTATGATAGGCCTAAAATCAAAAATAAGCTAATAAGTTGTATTTTATCATACTGTGTTATCAAAGGTTCACCCCAAAAACAAAAAACAAATTATTTTCTTATAGTTGGTTTCTTATGACTAAAAGTTCAATAGAATCTTATTTTTCATCAAGTTTCAAGTTTCACGGTGTAACTAAAATAATAATAATCAATAATAATCAAACTTGAACCATTGTCTACGTCTACGGAACAAGCCATTAAAGTTGAAACCTCTTTTAAAAAACCCTTTATGAGTCTAAAACAAATTTTTAAATTCTCAAAAAATTTGTCATCCTCTAAGCAAAGAAGAAAGACAATATTGCCAAGCTAAAAATGTTTCTAAGGAGACATCGAGATATGGTCATTTATACGATTTCAAAATGTCACTTTCAATTATATAAAAATCAAACAAAAGTCAAAATATAAATTGTTTTTAAAGTTTTTAAACCGAGATAATAGTGGTTTTATAAAAGAGTACATTTTTTTAAATGTTCAGTGTTAGAGAATTCCAAAATCAAAAAATGTGTGTCCCAAATTAATTTCTTATCAATTTCAAATGAAATGTTTTACACAATGAGAATGGGCGGACAGGCAGTCATAGGTTAGATCAACTCGTTGCAAAATTCGGATTCAAATTGTTACAAAATCTGCTAGGCTACAAAAAGGAGATAAATCTGACTCCCTAAACTTTTCCACCTCTCCCACACTCCTCAAGATATTTTGTGTGTCTAGAACGCACTGTAATTTACAGGAATTAGCTCAGACATTCCATTGTCATCCAGAATGAGGAAGGGGTATCTTTGGTCCTTGAAACATCCTGGGATTTGGCCTGGCACTCGGCACCACCTCATCCTGGGATTTTGGCACCTGCCGCTTTGGTAGATGCCTGGGATTAGGTCTCTGTCACGTTGATGATGACCCTCCCATTGTGCGATGCACTTTTCGCAGTTGTTGTTGTCAGCAAGTGGGCCCGCTGGATGATTGATGGACTCCACAGGGCATTCCAGCTGGCGAGCTGCGGGCACGCATCATAATCCCCAGAATTCACCTGCTCACTGCCCTCCCCATGGAATATGATCATGATGATGATGAGGCCGTGGCAGAGGTGTTGCCCACTTGCACTTAATTGCATGTTTGGTCAGGCGAATCCACGCCCAGGCCGGAAAACCGCCAAAGTCAAAGCCGAAAAACGCCTCTGGAATGCGCAGCCCACTATTTCCCTCTTCAGATGTCTCCCCGCTTATCCACACTGGGAAAAATTTATTATAAACACTTTGCACATGGTCACAGATCAGGAAAACATGTTCCTTAGAAGAAAATAAAACCTCCAAACCCTACATTTTTGTTTTAGGATCGATTAATTCGTTTTATATTTATTTTACTTACATATCACACTCATCTTATGTTTTTAAAGTGGTCTAATGGCGTTATCTTTTTATTGGTTGTTCTGGTACCAATTTTATAAATTTATGGAATTTGTCGTGGTACCCGAAATTTCGCTTGGTGCAATCTCCAAGAAAGGGGGAACCCCCGCAGTGTGGCGATAGCGGCCTGCGTGGAAATTTATGTGGTCACTTGGCCACGGCTAGAAGACTTCATGGCTCACGGGGAAGCGGTTCAGGGGTGGATAGTGTGGTATTGCTGTTAGTGCTCCGCTCCTGCTGTTGCTGCATAATTGATAAATGTTTACAAATTATTATGTTGCACATACAGCAGTGCTGCCAGCAGCCACTACTCCATGGAGCCCACCCAGGCGAGGATGCCCCACCCAATCCCCTTTCTCGCCTAGGAAACTCGTGTGGTGATTTTGTTGTGCTTCGGAGCTAAAGAAAGCGGGCGCAGAATTTGTTTTACTCTACTCCATATTACCCTATAATACCTTTGCAAGAAGAGTATTTAATGAGCATAAAAGTAAAATAAAAGGTTTTTAGTTTATCTGAAACATTCCAATAAACACGTGGTACTAATAGTTTTCCTTCGCATATATTTATCGCCAATATATTTATATTAATATACTATATACCCATAAAAGAAGTTATTTAACAAAATGTTGTTTATATAGTGATACATTTTTCTTAATTTTCTATAGAAACAATTTTATTTATATTTATATTTTCAGTTTCAATGAGTGACTGACTTTTTCCATATCTCGTCTGTGTTTTTTATTTATCTTCGGCAATGTTGCCGCTTTTCTCACGACGAGGCGCCAACTGCATTTTCATTTAATGCCTGCTGTAGCCGCTAATTAAAATGAATCCACGTAGACAGGACGGCAGAAAAGGAAACCCAAAGGTAAAAGGGGAGTCTGTTCCATTAGCTGCAGCTCCTATTGTGTAATGGATCGGGGGCTATGAAATTGCTGGCAAAATAATTTTCCATCGATGGTTTGCTTTTCCACATTGCCCTTGGCATTAGCTTTTGTTTTACTTGGCTACACTTTTTGTATTTCGATTCACATTTACCGCATTCAATTTGCCTAAGTTGCCATTCGGATTTCGAGGGGAATTACACGGGCAGCAGCTGCCGAAAGAAATGAAATCGAATTCAATACAAAATGCAAATCAGGCAGAGGGAACCGCAAACGAGATGTGGCATGGGAAATGAGACGCCACCGATATCATAAAAATCAAATTTGAAATTGATAGGGAGGAATCAAAAGGGAGGATGGCTAACTCAATTTGGAATGGAAACCAAATCGAGAACAAAGTCATCCCCTAATTGAGATGAGCTCCTCTGAATGCCAAAGGTTCCCACTTTCTGACAGCCACTTCCTGGTGATTATTGGAAATAGTTTACCCACCAACAATGCTGATCTATGACACTTTCCCAGTCTTTTTCGGGGCAGCAACTTTTCAATGCCCTAAACCGCTTAGCCTGAAAATAATGAGGGGGAAGGCAAATTTACTCAAGATAAAACTGCCACGGCCCAAGGCCAAAAACCCTAACCAGAGAAACAAAAAGGGTATCTAACCCCAGTTAAAGAGCAACGCAATTTCCGGTGCCCCCCGGGGGCAAAGACAGAGATAGCAACAGAGCGAGAAAGACTGATAGACAGAGAAAGAGAAAGAGAGCAGTCAGCATTCAAATATTTGTCATCATCAAATGACATCTGTTTGTCGCTGGCTTTTGTTTTGAAGGCCAACCAAAAGTGTAGTCAAAGGTCAGTGCTTGACATATGAAGACAGTACGTTTCTAAATTTTAGGACGTTTAATCATACACGCAACAATGCCATGGTATTTTTAATGTATACATTTGTGATAACAATAAGTTCGTTGTTCTGTAATATAATTGTGTCTAAGCGCCTTTGTATATGAAATACTAAGGTGCGTTTTCCATTATTCTAGGTACACCCAATAAAATAGCTCATAAATTAATTTAAAATTCGATGTGTTAAAAACAAACTATAAATACGTATAGTATTAATTCAATAGGTACTATTTAAAAAAACGATTAATTTCCATTCGCATGTTATATAATTATGTTTTTTCAAGTTAAGATTTCATGAAACAAGTGTTTAAAATATTGAGAACAGGTCAGATCACTTCTTTAAATTCCAAAAATTATCAAATATAACTCAATATGAGAGTATTTATTCATATTTTATACTTTCAATTAAATACAATTCATATATTTATTTAACATATGAAGTAGTATTAAGAAGTATTAAGAATAAGTTTATTCGTAAAAGTTCACAGCCAACTTCTCATCCTTTAAAATCAGCAAACAGTTCAATGGCTTTTTTTCGATCAGACAATATGCCTTATTATACCCGTTACTCGTAGAGTAAAAGGGTATATTGTATTCGTGCAAAAGTATGTAACAGCTAGAAGGAAGCGTTTCCGACCCTATAAAGTATATATATTCTTGATCAGGGTCACTAGCCGAGTCGATATAGCCATGTCCGTCTGTCCGTCTGTCTGTCCGTATGAACGCTGAGATCTCGGAAACTATAAAAGCTAGAAGTTTGGCATTTTGCATGCAGATTCCTACGCAGCGCAAGTTTGTTTCAAAAAGGTGCCACGCCCCCTTGAACGACCCACAATCGCTTATATACGATTTTAAAAATTTAAATATTTCGGAAAAGTAAAAATGCAGTTTTATTGTGTTTATCAAACCTATCGAAATGTAGAAGAAATTTTTCAAATCGGACCATTCGTTAAAAAGTTATGCGTGATCAAAGTTTCTATCTCCATCTCCCTCGCACTCCCTTTACCTGAGTAACGGGTATCTGATAGTCGGGGCACCCGACTATAGCGTTCTCTCTTGTTCTATTATATTTTTAAGCACATCGGCTCAGAGTGTGCTTTATTTGTAAAATTCAGCATGAAATGCAACATTATGGAGACCTTAAGTAAAGTTGATACTGCCTTACATAGCCAATCGGTGTCAACGCAGCAAAGAATTTGCATAAGTCTCACGGTTGAGCTGCAACGCCCCTTCCTCCATTTCATTGGTAGAGTTGGAAAGTTGAAAGGTGTTCGAAGATAAAATGGAGATGGGGAGATGGAGAGATGGAGATTTAAAAGGAGGTATTTTTAACGAGAGGCCAAGTTCCAAAGAAGCTGCAACAGTTTTCAATAGAAACTGCAGCGGTGGAAAATGTAAATAGCTCACAAGAAAATACAATAAAAGCTAGCCCGAGCTGGAAATCCAGCAGCACTTCGAGATTCCCCGATTCCCAAAAAGAAAAACCAGAAGACCCAATGACATAGTTTGCATGCTCAAAGAACCAGGAAGCGTTTACGGAGATAACCTATGAGCAGGGGGCATCCCCGAAGGAGGGGGCTATTAAAGCGGCATTTGCAGCGTGTTGAAAGGCGTTGAAGCTGCAATTAGCCTACCTGATTTTCCAGTGGGTGGGGAAAACAAGTCGGCGCATAGCAGGTTGCGTGTGGAGCACAGAAATAGAAGTGCAGCTATCTTTAGCAGAAGCAGGGAAGGAGAAAGGAAATTGTGTCTGTCGGGTAATAGAACTCACAGCGGATGGAGTACACTCCCCAGTTTATATGACCCTGACATAAGAGTTAAGCCACCTCCAATGGTGAAGCGAAATGGGATCAGTCGAAGCATTATGTTCTTCTTAATGACTTTTGGAAAGGTTAGGAAATTTTCTGGTATTTCATCAGCCAAACTAATACTCCGCGAATTTTTTAACATGTCCCTAACAGTGATCTCTCGTTTATAATTTAAGAATGCACAGAAATTATAAAAGGCCCTTGGTACGCCACTAAATTAAATTCGAAATATCTCTATCAATATATTTTTCCGAAATATCATATTCAAATAAAAGGAATTATCTTTAAATATGTTTTTCCTTTGACATATACTTTACAGTTTAAAAATTCGTATAAATGTTTTATCAAACAAGAACGCCTTTTATCGTGGTAAGAAAATCGTTAACATATTATCCTTCTATTTACCTATGTATTTATGTTAAACATAAAATACTTTGAAGCTAAGCATAAACATTTACCTTAACTTTAGTTCATAAGTGGCCTACAAGTTTAGGACTTAAGCCTCTCCTTGGATAATTTTTCATATCATTTTGAGTAATTTTCCGTTTCAGTTCAATTTTTCTGGGTGTAGAGGGTAGTCAAAATCGAATTGTCTATTAAGTCATTAAGTAGCTTGCTTCCATTGAAATCGAACACCAAAAACAATTCATTTTCCGGAATTTCCAGCAGCTGGAGCTGCAATCTTTGGGATTTCACAAAAGCCATTAATGTTCTAGTTCCTCCTTTCTCCATCTACTATAAACATTATAGTGTGCTGGCCACTATTATGTGTTTGACTGGCGCTGAAGGAGGTGGGTCCTTTGTGTGTTTATGTGTGTATTGGCCATAAACATTTTGAACCAATTCCAGATCATGGCCGGGCTAACGATGCCAACGTGCGCCTTGTTACTCAAAGCTTATTTTCGAGAATATTCTCGACATATTCTATAATCATCGGGGTGCAGACGTGCCAAAGCTGCGGCAATTGAAAGGCCAAAACAAATACTCTTAGTTGGCCGGCAGCTCCTCCTCCCACCTAATTAAGTGCATCAACAAATGGCGGACGGGATTAGAAGGTCGACTGGGGCGTATTCACAAAATTCGATCCGCAGGAGACAGGAGATCCCAATACCGAAAACCGAATACCGAATCCCAACGGGCATTGTCTAACTAATTGGATTAACGTTGATGCCTGACCTGACACAATGGACCTCTCGGCGAGTTGCTCAGTCCGGTTCTCAGGTAGGATCCCTCGCATCGCATCAGGATTCAAACAACAAAGGCCAAAATATATGCATTTTGTACTGGAGTACTGAAACTCGTTCGTTCTCGCTTTTGTATCTCGGCCAGCAATCAATGTAAACAGCCGAACCCACGAATAACAATGCCATTTCGGGCAAGTCATTTTCGGTTTTACTTGTTTATAAACCTTTCGGTTACCATTTTGTACTTTTACGATGATTTCTCGTCGGCGATAACAGAACAAAACGCTCAAGTGTTTGCAGAAAGGTCGAATATTTTCCTAATCGTTTCGAGTGCATTTAAAATGAAATTAAATTTAAATTAAATGAAGGATGAAAATGGCTTACAATCGGAGTGGTTTTGGTAAGTGGCAGAGATGTTACCCTCTTGAAAAATTAATGAATTAGTGAGGCATATGTATAAAGAAAACAATTTGAGTCAAACAAACAAACATAAACGTTATTAAGTTTTAAGGATTTGTAGGATTTCTTGGAATAATGAAAAATACGAACATATTATATAATCCTTAAACCAAAACCCAGTATTTTTAAAAAATACTTTCCAATCAAAAGTTGTACTATAAAAATAAAGAATATTTTTCAAGCCAAGTTAACACATTTTCCATATTTCACAGTAAGATTCTTATGGTAAATCAAAACTAAAATAAACCAAAAATTCCTATAAGCAAAAAAGTTTTATTTAAATTTTTTTGTTGATGAGCAACAACAAACTTCCGGAGCAGCAGCTGAATAGGTCTGGCGACGACTTCTTTAAAATGTCGGCTCTGCCACAACAGCATTTTGCTCAACTTAATTGCGGGAAAACTTTCATACTCTGAACATGAACAAACATGAATGGCGGCAAAGTGTTTTCCCTCATTTTGCTCTGCTGTCCAAAGTCCCAAGAAAGTGAAAATAAAAATTATTTAATATGATGAGAACTTTGAGACGAATAAAAACAAAGTTTACCATAACGAAATACATATACATACATATACGAACGGAAACTGAAAGGAATTGACATTATCAAGTTAATCCAATTATTTTAAAACAGAATTTAATTATTTAATAAAAATAAAAAAAAAACTTAATTATCAAACATCTACGGCAAATAAAGAGAATTAAAGAATTATTGTCAATGGAAAGTCGATGCGTTCTATAATATACAACTTCCAAAAACCAAGGCCAAGAAACCATTTCATCTTGTTGCCACTTCACAAAAAGAGTTAAATATTATGTCTTTAAAGATAGGCGAAAATAAATTCAGTTGAAAATAAAGTAAAACCAACTGAAAACCAAAGCAGGCAACCAAACATTGACAATAAAATTCTCCTGGGAAAAAGAGACGTACGAAGTAGAGCCACATATATATTGAGAAAATTTAGGGCAATAAGATAAAGGGACTTTTATGATGACGCTTTCCATTTTGACGCTCATGATGATGAAAACTCGCACTGCAGTCAGATGCAGAAAAATGCACCAAACAAACACACGCACATTCTACAACGTGAAAGAAATTGTTCTTGAAAAGGACTCATTGTGGCGATAAAAGGAAAAAGGAGGTTAAAATGCAATGCAAGACTAAAATTTCAAGCTGCATTTTATACGAGAGGCGAAAAATGTGTGTGCTCAAGTGTTGGCAGGGCACAGAACGTTTTAAAAAAGATGGTCGGAAATGACAAGAAACCCATCACTCGAGTGGCAATAAAGCTTGTTAGCGGGTTTCACTGACACCACAAACAATAATGAAAGCCCGGTCAATATCGCGTGTGCCGTATCTTTCAAGCCCGCGTTTTTGCAGCGTTTCGTGAATGTATTTAATTGGACTCAACTTTAAAGACTCCTTGTTTCGAGCCAACTGTGGTCACTATTTCTCCCTAATCACTAACTAAACAATTAATCAACCAAAAACTAAAGTTTCACCGAGGAAAATTCAACGCCCAAGTTAGTGACATTTTCAAATGCACGTCAACACGATGGGTGTACAAAAATGGCAGCAAGCAACTTCATCGCCAGTTGATTAATGAGCTGTGATGCTAGGAGACTCACTAGTGGGAAATGGTGGGGAGGGGGAGTGGGAGGAAAATGGGGCAGGGGGAGGGGCAGGGGGAGGGGCAGGGACAGTGCAACAACACCCCATAACCGAAGCAGTAAGCTAAGCAGTTTTATAAAGGGAAATGTCAGCTGAAGGATTTGTTACTGGTGACTGGGGAAATGAGCGACTTGATTACGTGAGCTCAGCTGAGCTGGGAAATGACAGAAAATAGAAGGGAAAAAGCGCATCCAAAATATTTGCTAAAGGGAGATTGCAACAGAAAAAGACCATCGAGTTCTACGAAGGCTTGTGTAAAATCTTAATTATTGTGACTTAAACTATATAACATAACACAGTCTTAAATTTGACACTGACTTTGTGTAATGAACTCCCTCTAAACAATTAACTTGGTTAACATTTTAGCCTAAGAAAAGCATAATTTCTTTAGACATCACTCACATATCAGATATCAGTCTTTAATGGCAGCCCAATCAAGTCAGGAAGTTTAGTTTAGATAGAATTTACCCACCATGTGTGTCACTGAATTACAAATTGAAATGTTACCCGAATACCAGAAAAGAAGAGCTGGGAAATATTTATCTTGGGCTAAAAATTGCATAAAATCAAGTTACAAGTCAACTCGCAATCACAACTGCAGTCGCAGTCACTGCATTAAAATCACCAGCGAAATAACAACATTTCATCTCGATTTTCCATTCCCTCTGCGCATACGATGATTTCAACTGAAATTAAATTTTGATAGATATTTTCCAGCAGAATTTTTCCGCGTAGCTTTTCCCCTCGACCTCGGGCCACGCCTACTTCAGCCCACTTGGTGAACGCTTTTCGCACAATTCGCTGCAGTTGAACATTGAACATTTTTGAGAGGGTGTTCTATGTTATACAGATATTAAAATGATTAAAATGAAATCAAAAATTTCGAAGGGGGAATGCTAAACTGCGGATGTATTGCTTTCCCAAGTTTTTTACAAGTACGCATACTATATGCAAATGCCGATAAATGGCATATGCCCAGCAAGAGGTTAAAAAAAATTTAAATTCTTATACACTTAAAATTTAACAAATCTCATTTGTACAGTGGTTATCTGCAAGAACCTGACTTTTTAAGTCCTGCTTTAAATGTCCTTTACATCAAGAAAATGTTTTATATTTTAACACACATCTATTAGTTAATAGATTAATTATAATCAAACAAAAACCAATCTTAACGAGGTAAAACCATAGTTAGGATCCCACAATCGACATCTTATTTTTCGTCACAAAGCTTAATATAATAAGAAATGTGTTTATCCTAAGATCCTTAATATTTTTATACTTTCAAATTTGATTTTGGCTGCTTTTAAGCACTTTGTGGACTAGAGAGAAAATAAATGTTTTGAAAATTTATAAATAAAAATAATGAGAAAAGCTTTAGATAGCCGTTACTTAGATAAAAGTTTTATTGCTTTCTCCCGCTCTCACATAATATCATATATCTCAGAACACCGTTTTTAAAATATGCAGCGACGTCCCAACACTTAATATGTCTTTATTACTTCTAAAATAATAGTGCGATTTCTTCATTCCAAATCCCAAATCTCAAATCTGTAACTAACACCAGTAGTCTGTTAAAAATAACAATATTTTTCGGTCCCTGATTTAATTTTTTAGTTATAAGATATATGTCAAAATTGTAATCTCAACGTTAGGTCCATAAAACGTTAAAATGGTGTTAAAAAAGCGACAAACAAAATTTTCGAAACATTGTTATTAGTAGTATAATAACTTATTTCATTACATTTAAATATATGTGACTACGTTTTTTTCGAAAAATCGTAGGACAAAAGTTTTCTATCCTAAGCTGTTTTATTTGATAATTACATATTTGTTAATTGTTAAGTCATTCCCTGCAAATTTGGCGCAAAAATTAAACAACGGCCACAAAGGCCTCAATTCTGTAAATTTACACTTAACGTGGTTATTTGCTAACATGTTGAGATTGATTAAGTGAATTCACTAATTCTAAGCTACCATCAATCGAAGATTAACATTATTCGCTGGCAACACATGTGAAGGCTAATTTGAGCCACTGTTAAGAGATTTGGCCAGCATTGTTCAGGAAATTAATTAAGGCAAACCGAAGCTAGTCAAGCACACGCATTTGGACGCGGGGAAATAGCACACAGTGAATGCAGAGGTACGGAAATCCCACTCTTTGGACCCGAAAAGCGAGCACAGCTGCATACTAATAAGCTGCCATGGGGACTCGTGTGTGTGGGCTTCACCTGCTGCTCCCTTCTTTTCCCAGCCCCCTGATCCTTTGGTCAGACACGTGCCACGCCCACAATTCAGGGCTGGGAAAGGCTGTCAAGCGGACTTCGGTACGAGCATTATGACGGCATTTACACATCAGCTTCGGCCTCCGCTGGGTCAGCATTCGAGGATTAGAAGGAGCACCAAGGTCCAAGGACTGGTTACAAGTACTCAAGACTCGAGCTTTTAAGCCGCTGTCAAGCCCTTTATGTTCGTACATCCACGGCTAGACATTTCTCTTAAAGGATATTTCAATTAATTTAAGGTATTCAGTTACTGGTTAAAATATTATATATCTACAATATATTCTGTTTTTTGTATTTATTCAGGCGAAAGGTAAAATTACAGTTTATTATTATAATGGTAGTATTTTGGAGGCCTATATATATCCACTCTATAAACAGTGAACGACCTCTTAAATGCATATTGTAAGTAAAACCTTTTAAAATATTTTTTTAAAAATAATTTGAATTCCCAATTAATCTTAATGCAATCTCTAATCTTATCAAATCAATATAAAAAGGTTAAACAATTTCTAAAAACAATTAAGGAATTCAATTTGCCGACAAGTATATTAGGAACACCTAAGTGTCCCCGCAGTGCTCAAACTCACTGGACCAACTGAATTGACCCCACTCTTACTAGACATTCCTGAGGAAGCTTTAAAATGTTTGTCCCGGCTATGCAAATAAATCCAAGTCGTGGCCAAAAACTCAATTTCGGGCAGCTAGTTCAGCAGCTGCCTCTCCAACGTGGCACCCCCTTCTCTCGTTCTAAGCCCTTTTTCGGGCACGAACATATGGCGACAAACAGCGGGCACCGTTTTCTATTTGTGCCTGCAAGCACGCAGAGAAAGGCGAACAGGACGCCAAGGACAAAGGACGAGAGCCGAAGGACGAAGCTGCTGAGCATGCGGGTGCATTTCGTGAATGTATGACAGCGCTGAATTGCGCTGGGGCAAAACAAAATATTTTCAAAAGCAAGACGAAAGTAGACATACACTTAACTGAATTGAATAGGATTTGTTCACCTTTAAAAAACTGTAAAACGATTATATAACAACTATTATATTTAACAATAGATACTTCGAGAAGCAAGTTTGTGAGTGAGCTTAAATATTTTTATTACCCTTATTTAAAAGCTCAAAAGTCAAGCTTTCTAACGTTATATAAAATGTTTGGTTTTATGAACAAATGACCAAATGGCACATTAAAAAATCATTTTTTGTAAAATTTGTTTGTAAAAACAAGCATATTTAAAATAAAATAAATTCATTGCTTTTTGAGCTTATATTTAACAAAAAGGAAGCGAATTTCGGCCAGCTGAACTTTATTTACCCTTGAAGCTTTTAAAAAAATGGGGATTCCTATAAAACGAATAAACTTCGATTTGTTTGCATATATGTTTAGAAACAATGAAGCTAGGGCGACTGTCCGATAAATTTGTATGGATATAATATAGACATCTGATAAAAACGAGATATCTAAACAAATTTAAGCATTCGAATTTTAGCCTAAACAGACATCCATCAAACTGTATAGTTCGCAGGCAGAAAAAATTCGAAATATATACTTCCTTTTGTCCAGTATCCATCAGAACTCAATCCCCTTGATAAAGTCATCATACCCTTGTCCGACAAGGCCACAAAAAATAACGCACACTACGTGAGAATGCTGCGATTCTGAATTTCTAAGAGTTTGAGAGTGAAAATTCTACGAAACAAGAAAGGAAAGCTAACTTCGGGCGGAGCCGAAGTTGATATACCCTTGCAGAATATTCTGTAAATTATATTCTTCAAAATTATTCATTTGATGCAT
Source organism: Drosophila prolongata (assembly GCA_036346975.1). NCBI lineage: Eukaryota > Metazoa > Arthropoda > Insecta > Diptera > Drosophilidae > Drosophila > Drosophila prolongata. Next base: position 24,612,480 of record JAYMZC010000386.1, on the reverse strand, counting down.
TCTTAATACTCATAAAAATTCCCAATTTCCTAATTTTAAAAACACCAAAGTTATGGCATTTCCAATCGTTCAGTTATATGGCAGCTATAAGATATAGTCGGCCGATCATTATGAAATTTGGTATGTCGGATTGATTGGCCAAAAATAAAACCCATAGAAAATCCCAACTTCTTAACTTTACAAACACCAAAGTTACGGCACTTCCGATCAATCAGTTATATGGCGGCTATAGGATATAGTTTATTAATTGGCCAAAAATAAAGCTCATAGAAAATCGCAACTTCCTAACTTTAAAAACACCAAAGTTATGGCACTTCCGATCAATCAGTTATATGGCGGCTATATGATATAGTCGCCCGATAAGGCTCGTTCCGACTTATATACAACCTGCAATAGAAAGACAACTTTTGGGAAAGTTTCAAGCAGATAGCTTTAAAACTGAGAGACTAGTTTACTCTGCAAGGGTATAAAAATAGAACGAATTTCTCACCTAGAAAATCTCACCCCCAATTTTTTGGCTGGTTGAGCCCTGAAATTCGTTTTTTCTGCACGCTGCACACGCTTTTCTGCATTGGGATAGGTCCCGGAATCAGGAAAGGGATGGCAGTTGGGAGTTTTCCCAGTTTTTGGCTGGGATGTCTGTTTGCACGCTCTAAATGGATTTCGCTTGTCCTGTTCTCCAATTTCGTCCGTGGTTTATTTTTCTGCGACGCGGAAATGGGAAATGTGTTCATTTGCATGTGCCACATGTGTCCTAAAGCTGTGTTCGCAAAAAATGCAATAAAACGCTCGCCAAACTGGTGTTAATTCGCAAATTCAATTGTCAAATTAATGCAAATAAATTGAATTCCTTTAACGTCACAGCCGTCAATGAAGAACCGCCCAATAAACCAGAATCATCTAAAGTACGACCTGTCACGTCCTATTACAATATATTTGTTTGATTGAAGATGCCTGAAAACGGACAGAAGCCAACGAGGTGGCCAGCAAGTGCAGACGGTACTCTGTAAAAAAAGGTGATAAATTCCTTATTAATGTGGAAGAAACTAAATTTATATACCCCTGTAATTCCTAAATATATAAATTTAGATAATGTTCCTGAAACAGTCGAGGCATAGAAATGCGAATGGTAATTATTAAAAACAATGAGCGTTCTAATTAACTAGTTTCTATTTACAGAATAATAAAATTTTGGGAATAAGCTTTAAAATAGAATGGGTAAAGTTTGATTAAGAAAATAAACGATTAATGTGAAAATCAACCAAAATATTGTTGAATTACAGGATAATGAAAATTCAAAAGCTTCACCTAGAAGCATTTTTTCCAGTGTGGAGAGGCGGACAGCGAAACCGGAAAACCGTACGGATATTTCTGGTCTGGTCAAATTTCTGGTCAGTCGCATAGTGTTGGCAGAATTTGCGGTCACTTGATAGATAGTATATGTACATTGGTTCTGCCTTTGCCACCCGCCACAAAAGGGTCTGAAATGAACGATGGCCAGTATAGGGTTAAGTGAGCGAGCGAGGAAGGGGCGAAAATGTCCGCAAGTTCGTCAACATGGGCAAATATTTGCAGATATCCAAACGATGTCGCACGTCGCTTGCTGTTGCTGTTGCTGCTGCTGCTGCCACTGCTGCTGCAGTGGATGTTGATTGTTGGTCAAGTGACCAAAAGCCAACAATTGGTCACGATCACTTTGCCTTTATTGTTTTCGTTACTATTGCCCAGTTCCTCCTGCTTTTATTGGTTTCTCCCGGGCGCTGTCTCTCCTTTGTTTTCGCACTTGCGGCAGTTCGTGTTGCTGATTTGACGTGACTAATGGGTCGTTAGGCATATGTCCACTCAGCTGGAGGGGCAAACAGGTGGACAGGGCGGGAAATGGGGGTGGTGGGACGGAAAAAGACCAGCTCGGACTGAATTTTCCCCTTGTCCGCTTCTTAACAAGTTACAAATTGCGTAGCTCGCTTCGCTGCCTGTTCGCATGGCAAATTCCAATGGTGCAGAACTCAAGTTGATTACAATGCAAGCCTTCACCGAGATCAAGGATGTAGGACTTGGATCTATTGAAGTGCAACCCTTTATATAATGGAAAAATTTTGGGAAATTTACCGAAAAATATAAACAGATTTGAGGCAAATATTCTCGGGAATATTCAATTTATATCAAAGGGAAAGGGAAAACATTTACCCACTAATTTACCCTCATTTACCCCACATTTACATTAATCGCTATGTTTTAGTCTCAAAATAATATTTCTTATTTTAAATTCTCAGGTAGAACAGCAAAAATAGCTATGATTTTAATTTTATAGGCAAAATGGGAAGAATATAATTCAAAATGGGTAATAAAAACAATACATATTTTATTGTCTGAGCTGACCGACTTTAATTCTTAGATATATTGCCTCAATTCGCTCGAATGCTTGCCAAATTAGGAAGCAATCCGATAACTATCTGGGAATTTGAATGGTCTCTTTGGCTTACCATATCCACCTTCAAATCATTGGGCATTCCCCAAAATCAATCTCGAAAATGTCACTGCCAGAACTCACCTGCAAAGAGATGCAAAAAGTGCGATAAGAATTAGTCAAATATTTGGCATAAATCACCGACAAACACTCGGTGGAGCAAACAAACAAATCGCAACAGCATTCCGATCGAGGGAGACACAATCAACAGCCAAATCCATCACCATTAGCATCACCTTTGTCATTTCCATGCCCCGGCCGAGATTAGCTACGAAAATTTGGCATCTGTCTGTGGCTTTTCTTTATCTATTTTTTATTTGCATATGACATCATCAAAGTGGCAACGGCAGCCAAAGATTTGCGCAAAGCAAACAAACGCCCGAGCGGAATGCAAAGCCCACAAAAGCGGAGCCAGAGCGAAAATCTTGTACCAGCCACCGCCTGTCAAATGATTTGCAACTTTGTGCAAATTCGCCTGCCAGTCGACCCCCGCCCTCTGCTATTTTCCCCGGCCTTCGGCAATAATTAGTTGGCAACCGCCGTCTGTCTGGCAACCGCGAAGCACACTCGAGCCACGTAGAGCAGGGATTTTAACTAGAAGACGAAGACGAAGACCAAGACTACGGACTTACGACCAGAGACCACGGAGTGCAGACTGCCAGGCAGTTGCAACTTGCCCGCGGTGGACACGAAAACCACGACCCAACACAAAAAAAGTAAAAAACTCGCCTCGAATTTGGAGATTTAAATACCCTGTTAAACATACAAAATACACAATAGGTTTCAGAAACCTCTTTATTGCATGTCTTTGCAAAAAAACTCTTTGGAGTTCCAAATAATTTGCAAATAAAATAAAAATTTAAGCCAAACACACTTATATTTCTCATCTGAATTGAAAAAAAACTCTTCACCAGCCTAAAGAACCCTCTGTTAGAGTATTGAAAAAATGATTTTGATGACTCCGAGATTTGTTTGCCATCGACTCTAGAATCCATTTACCCGCCTCCCGCTGCACAGCACCCATTTCTGGTTGATTTGCTGGCGATTTGGACGTTGATGAAGTGATTAACCAAGCCAGTCAGCAGGCATTTGGCTTTTTGATAGCGTTTAGTTTATGAGCTGACCTCGAGGGGCTTGGCTCAATGTTCCAGCTATCTGCGATTTGCGGTCGATGAAGCGCACTCCGTTGAGCAGCAGGTGCACAGCACCACCGGTGGGATGGCCAATAGAAGGGGGGAGGAGGGGTCAGGATGGCCAGCGAAGGTAGCTGGTTAGATACGGATGCAGTATGCAAATTGGGTAGCTTAAATGACTGATGAAAGACACATTAATTCATGGACAGCAGTTCTAGCAGTCCACTGCGTGTCCTCACATTGAAGCTCATGATTTGGGTTAAGGCACTCAAATAACTAAGATAAGGTCCCATATTAATTCTTTTACCAGCATGTAATTTATAAAGTTTTCTTCACATTCAAACACTTGCTATTTATGAAAAAACTTATAATATTAAATTTTTACAAAATACTTAAAAACAAAAATGTATATTCAAACATTTTAGTAGTTACGCAACATGATTTATGAATCATTAAAACAAACATCTCTTTATTATATTTTGTATCTTGCACAATATATACCTCAATCTAAATTCCCTGCCCACTCAATATGCGTTTATTATTTTTAGACCCCATGATAACCTTGACTTTGTTCCGTTGATTTGCCTTCTCCGCCAGAAGTAAATGTTTGGAAACTTAAAATTAAATCAAAGGCAATAAATTCAAATGGGATTAGCATGGGATAGCTGTTTAAAAATACTCAAATGTTCTGCTTTACGGTAATGTAAAGCTCATAAGCCTCTTTGAGTCCCGCAACAAATCGAGTTTTTTGGGTTTTTTTATTGAAAGCGAAAGTGTTAAAGTGTTAAAGTGTTTGCCAGTTAAACCCCCGCCCGTCTGGAAAGGCGAGTATAAGCCCTGGTACATATATAAAACACCTTTTGAGTGCGAAGTTAATGTTCGTGAGTCTCGCTTGAAGACTTCACGAGTGCTTTGTTCCCAATCGGAGTCCAATAAAATGGAAATAAAATTGTGTAATAAAAGGAAATCGCTTATAAATGCTGAAAATGAAATATTGATGAAACGCACTAAAGCACTGTCCGCATGTCAAGCAAACAAGTTGAAGAAACTGAAGAAACCGACACCGAATCTCGTTTCTCATGCATAATGCAAACGGAGTGCAACTGGAGACATTGGAAATTTCTAACATTTAACGAAGACGAAAAGAGAGAAAAAATTAATCATATAGGGGACATCAGGGGTCTGCTACTGGGCTTTTCAAAATGCCAATCGAATCAATTTAGATTTATTGTTGCTGGCCTGGCATTGGCATTCAATTTGCCGTCTTCCCTGTCTTTCAACAATTCGAATGTCATAAATTGTGACGCGCCTGCAAAAAAGATTTACGTGGTGTCAAGCGCACACAAAGGTTTAATGTCCAGCCGCAAGTTGTGATTCAAACACCGATCCATCAAATTCCGAAATCAACCAGAAATTAAGTTATAATCATTATCATTGTTGACCGCGGACATTAATTAAATTGCATTCAAATGCAGATTTTTGTCAACCCGCCAAATGCCAGAAAGAGAGACCCCCCATTTCGAATTTAAAGCCGCATTATTTAATATGCCATATTCAATAAGCGACTCTGAGTGCAGTGGATTCCACTCTTGACTGGCCAAAAATTATGCTTATTGATTTAGCTGTCAAAAAGTGCATGTCAATTTTTTGGGTTTCTTTTGGGAACTTTGGTTTTTTATGTGCCACTCGCTGGCACACAGACAACTTTTGTAATAGCAAAAGAGTCGAGACCAACAGTGGTCTCGAATGCGCTGAATACAATACTCGGATATTAGTCACTGTACAAATTTGTCATCAATTTAAAGAGACAGCTTAACTGAATTTTGGCACTGTACTGAAACAGATCATTTATATACCCTAACCATCCAACAAGAACGAAATGGTTGAGTATCCTAGGCCTTTTAGGTCTTTAATAAAAATGTAGTCTTTTTTATTTAATTAATCGAGTACTTTTGTACTTTATAATTTATACAATATTATTTAATGCCGTCAACCCCAACCCTTTTTTGTTTAAGGTTAGGTTTTATTATATCTCCGTGTATTTTGTATTTATTTCATTTGCCAAGCGAAATTGACCATTATTCATACCTAGCTATTATAATATATATATTAAATATGATCCGTGGTTTTTATATTTAAAATCTTTTTATTATTTCAATTTCATTAGCAAATATGATCTTTAAGGTAGTCGAGAAAGAACCTTATGATTATCTGTTTCAAGGAAACAACAAATTTACCACCCTTTACTTTCAAATTTTAATAAATGGGTTTCAAATATGAAATTGCGTGTATTTATATTAAAAATCTGAGCTGCATCGCCTATATATAGGTCTATATAGTCTATAGACAAAAGCTCTGGCATATACAAGTTTAAGAACTATGGGCTTCTTTGTGGTTTGCATATTTATTTACATTCATTTTGATTCTGCTCCGAACACCATCTTTAAATTTGGAAGATTTTGGTGACAATAAATATATTCGAAAAGCAAAAAAACCCCCAATGTCAATTCAATAAATTTTGAACAGTATGTACTTATAAGTGATAAACTTTAAATGCGGAAAAGCGAAACATTTTGGACATCCATTAATGGTCACATTAAATCGATAATTTCAAACTTGACATGCCTAACGTCGCAAGATGATCAGCGAATATGTTTCTTTCAATAGGTACTTGATAATGTATTCAAATATACAGCTAGATAAATAGCATAACAAATCAAAGGGCGCGTTTCCCATTAGCTGGTAATGTTAAAAAGTTACTTACTACTTGGTATTGTTAAAGAATACTCAAAAGGATGCATTTAATCTACCAACAATGCATTAAATTGAGGTGTTGGAAATTGATCAAAAATATTCTTTACCTTTTCTAACAGATCAGGAGATATATAGATATATAGATATAGATATAGGATTAAGTTCTTACCAGAAAACCTTGTGAGTCTGTATAAGCTTTTTGCCAAGTCCATTTCAATCAATTTGAAAAGGAAAAATATCTTAATTACTTTCTTAGGCATTAAATAAAAATAGTAAGAATTTAATTTTTTAAATCCTATTCCACTGTGCATCTAACGATGGTGTCACTTGTCAGTGACACACACACACACCTTAAGCACCTTTTGGTGGGAGTGTTCTCGTTGGCCGGAGTTTTTCTGTTGCCTTGGCTCTGTAATCGCGGCTCTTATACTTTATACATGTGTGTAATGGGCTTGCAATTTGAAGCGAATTTTTGACACACATAACATACATACAGTGCTGCCAGAAACTCCCAAGCAGAAATTGCTAGATTTTGAAAAAAAAGTTGCTAGAAATTGCTAAAAATTCGTCGAAAATAGATCAATTAAATTTAAATTTTAAACTAATTATGCATATAAATGATCTCTTGTCGCCATCGCCGTATGTTTTGTAATGTATAGGCATAGTGCCGCTTCTTGTTCCTCCGTTTTCGTGGACTTTTGAAAGAAGGGCAACTTATTTTTTTGTGTAACAGCGCCAATCGCAGTCACGTGTTTTTTTGATGCGGCGTTTCGAAAAGTTTCGCGCCTATTGTGGATTTGCAATACGCACAATAGGCCCTGAATCCACTCCTTAAACATCCAGGCATCCCGAAAATGTTGTTTGTAAAGTTTTTTCATCTTACCGACACTACTCAGCACAAAAGTGATCAAAAGTGTTCATATGATTGAACCACTGAGTTAAAAAATAATTCCGATATCTTTGTGAACCATTTTCGATCGTAATTGGTTCAGTAAATTGGAATAGGTATAAAAAGTTCAAAATGATGAAGAAAAATAACAAAATGTTTAGTTTTGTAATAAAGTTGCTAAAATTGCAAAAAAAAAAAATGAAAAGTTGCTAGATTTGTTGTTAATAGCAAATCGAAAAAAAAAGTTGCAAATTTATTTAAAAGTTGCTAGATCTAGCAACTAAATAGCTAAACTGGCAGCCCTGCATACATATACCAGGCATAGCCGCACACAGATACTAACACACACTGTCCACTAGCGGTACAGCTGAAGAGCGTGCAAACCACATCGCAGACTACACAAAGCTATCCTGTGATGCATCTATGCAGAGAAAGGGGAAAAACCCATCAAGAAGAAGGCCTGCATACTGGTGGAACCAATCCATTGCGGAAGCCAGGAAAGACTGCCACAGGGCAAGACGCGCATACCAACGCGCAAGAGGAAGGCCCGAATTTGAGGCACTTCAAATACTTTTCAGGGAAAGAAGACGAGCCCTGGAAAAAAATATAAAAGAGAGCAAACGCAGATGCTTTAATAATATATGCGAAGAAATAGACTCCAACCCATGGGGCTTCGCATATAAACTCGTCACAAAACGGCTGCGGGTATTTAGTAGGCCATCGCCGACATGCCCAGCCGGCCTAAAGAGGATAGTGGAAACACTATTCCCAGAGCAAGAGAGTATGGCGCGAACCTCACAGATCGTGAATACTGCGACCATAAAGCTCACAAGTGCCGAAGAAGTCCACCGGGTATTGAAGACAATACTGGACGACAAGGCACCGGGACCAGATGGCATCCCGAATAAAGTCCTTAAAATTGCTATTAAGGCTAACACAAAAGAGTATGTTGACATGTATAACGCATGCCTAATAGAAGGGGTGTTCCCTAGTCGCTGGAAAATACAGCGGCTGGTACTCATACCAAAGGGGGACAAGCCAGCGGAGGAGCCTTCTTCATATAGGCCACTCTGCATGCTAGACACGGTGGGTAAAATTCTTGAAAGAATAATCCACTCCCGGCTAGAAGGTGCTCTTAACGAAACCAACGGCCTCTCAGAGATGCAGTATGGTTTTCGAAAGGGTCTATCCACCATCGACGCTGTCGGTAAACTGTGCGAAGTCGCAGATAAAGCGATCGAGGGGAAAAGGTGGTTGTACGGCACAAAGCAGTACTGCATAGCGGCAACGCTGGATGTTAAAAACGCATTCAACTCCGCTAGCTGGGACCACACACTAAATGCATTGAGAAATCTTAATGTTCCAATGTATATACAGAGAGTAATAGCGAGCTACTTCGAAAGCCGCCTGCTCCTGTATGAAACTGATTATGGGCAATCGACCCACAGGGTCAGCGGGGGAGTCCCACAAGGATCAGTCCTAGGCCCCTTGTTGTGGAATGCCATGTACGATGGGATCCTTAGGATCGCGATGCCCGAAGGTGCACGACTCATTGGTTTTGCCGATGATGTAGCCATAGTAGTCACTGCAAAGAAGCTACCAGATGCGGAGAGAATCTGCAACGAAGCTGGGGAACGAGCAAGCGCATGGCTCGACGCCAAGGGACTAACTTTGGCAGCGCACAAGACGGAAGCAGTCCTGATAAGCACCAGGCAGATAGTAGAGACGGCTACTATCAAAATTGGAGAAGCCACAATCAAATCTCGCCCAAGCCTAAAATACTTGGGTGTTATGATTGACCACCGGCTAACCTTCAAAGATCATCTAGCGTACGCTAGTGGCAGGGCAGGCAGGACTGCGGCCGCGATCTCGAGGATTATGGCAAACACTCGGAGACCGAGGCAACCAGGTCGGAGACTACTGGTAAGCGTTGTCACATCGACGCTGATGTATGCTGCTCCCATATGGGCCCGAGCCACAAAAAATGGAAGTTATATGCAAGATGCTGACTCCGTGCAGAGACTGTGTGCCCTGCGGGTATGCTGTGCGTTCCGCACGGTATCCCATGACGCGGCGTTGGTAATATCGGGAGTTATACCGATTGACCTGCTGGCACTGGAATCAGTTGAGATCCGAGCAGGTAGCACGGAAATCGAAACAGCTGAATCCCTACGGAAAAGGTGCAGAGAACTTACCATTGCGAAGTGGCAGGAGAGATGGGCACAAAGTAGCAAAGGACGATGGACGTATAAGCTTATCTCAGAACTGCAGAGATAGCTGGGACGGAAGCATGGACATGTGGACTTCTACTTAACGCAACTGTTGACAGGACATGGATGCTTTAAATACTATCTTAATAGATTTAAGCATGAACGTTATCCGCACTGTCCACTCTGCGAGTCGGATAACGAAGACGCAGAACACGTGTTTTTTGTCTGTCCGAGATTTGAAAATGAACGAAGAGATCTGAGCATTAGGGTTGGGAGGACGCCAGCCGCTTGTAACCTGGTGGACATTATGCTCGTTTCAGAAGAAAATTGGTCTGCAGTATGCAATATGGCCACAATTGTACTCAAAAAGCTGCGCAACGCAGAAAGACTGCGAAATTCCAATAGGATAGAATCGTAGAGAGCCCTAAGGGCATTCCCCCCCCGGCGAAGTAATACCTAACGGCAGTTCCGCCGGGGAAGCGGGGAGGGGGTGGAGTATTTACTGGGTTAGAGTCCCAGACTTCGGCAAGCTATCTCAGCTCCGAGTTGGCTTTCGATGCTTTAGACCACCTCTAAAAAAAAAAAAAAAAAAAAAACACTGTCACACAGATGAAGGGACCCCAGAGTGGCATGACTGACTCAAAAGATTTATGTTAAATTTTTAATGACCAGCCGGCCAATGCATCAACATCAATATATGCTTTGAATGAAGACATTTGCCCTTTGACCTTTTCTGGCTCAGTTCGCGAGTGTGTGTGCGTGGGAGAGATTACATCGAGCACCTGAACTATTTACACCAGGTACAGGTGGTACAATGCACCACAGCAGGTGACATCAAAAACCCAACTTTATTTCCTTTTTAGAGTCATCTTTGATTTATAAGCCTGTGCTTGACGAATTAGAATGCACAAATGGGTTTCAGATACGTTTATATATTTACAAAAGACAGTAAAACTTCTGAAGGTGACAAAATCTATTGATGCACAATTATTTACAATATTCACAATTTTTTTAGGGATTTTAAATATGTCCGAATCTGGTAAATCGAACCCCTGCTAAGTCTCTAGACGAACTTTATTTATTTATTTTTTAAAAGATTATTTGTTATGTACATTATAATCGTATTATTATAATCACAAATTTTTAATTGTATTTTGTATAACTATAATTAAATATGGATTTAAGTTGTTTTTAACAAATTTTGATATTAATATTCCAAGTAGCAAGTAGCATGATGGGAAATATCCAGTTCAATGAAGGTCGACTGCATTTTCGAATGAGTTTTTTTGGCTGGTATTTCTGTGTGTGTTTTAGTTTTCAGTTCACAGTTCAATAGTTCAGTTCAGTTACAGTTTTTGCTTTATTTGTATGAGGCTTTGAATAACAGGCATGACCGTGACTCTTTTCTCTCTTAAACCTCTTTTCATGAATCGGCGAACACGACATTCAATTTGTCTTTTGCGGCTTTTTTTTGTGGAAAAGAGGAAAACGGGTTGCCCATGGAGGCGGAAATTTTAGGGCAAGCATTTCGCAATAAACTTGCAACAAACGAGTCAACAAAAATATTTTTGTTTGCTGGTCATGATTTATCGTCAACTCGACTGTTTTGACAAGAGTGTTATTTTCAGGCGTTTTTTATTTTGTCACTTGCAGTTGTTGCGTGAATTAAAACCCAAGTTCCCATTTGGGCGGTGTTATATGTGACTATTGGATTACCAGTTGTTGTTTGATTTAAAGGAGTTACTGGCAGTAGAGTAACAAATATAAATCAAAAATGAAAAAAAGAAGTGTTGTTAAAGTGTTGCTGAAAAATAAAGAATGAGACATAAAGAAAATATGAATCGAAGGAGTGGCCAGACACCCGGAATGATTTACAAAATTGTAAGCTGGACGACAATACTAAATTAATAAATCATTATGTGCCTTCATGCTTATTTAGTGTACAACATGAATATAGATCTTTTGATTTTATGTTAAGATAGTTGAAAATTTCAAACACAATTTTTGTAGATTTTATAATATATTTCTAGAGTTCACCGAAAGTCTCCCGATCTCCCACTTCAATAAAGTCTATTTCTGACACTTCAATTTGGGTCAGCCTTATAAAGTTATATGGCAATTGCAGCAGGCATTGGCATTAACCATAAACTAAAAGCACCGCTCCCCTCCATTCGCCCGAGAACATTCAAGAATTCTTCGTCACGTAATAAAATATTTATGCCTTTGCTCGCAGCTTAAATCATGCCAAACGTGATCGCGGATCGTAATAGAGTTCTAACTGTAAACGCACCAAGCGAATCCAACCACCTTGACCCCAAAACAAGTCATGGGTTGACACGGCGGATCAGCCTTGCATTTCAATGAATTACAATGAATTCCTCGTCGGGCTCATCATCAAAATCAATCACAAAGTCGGCATCTCATCACATGTGTCTTCGGTTAGTTACCAAAAAGCCCACTGGCACACAGAGAGAGATGGGGAGATACAAGGAGAAAGAGACAGAATCAGATCTTGGGATGCTGGAACCAACAAAGGCAAACTGCAAAAGCATGCAACAGATACAAAGATACAAATCGCTCTGCCACCGACAAACCGTTTTCTGTCAGATTAACTAACAAACTGCTTTCGTCACTCCCTAAGTTGCCCTCCTGCCCCTATTCTTTATGTATATCTACAGTTGGGGAACGAATAATAGCAGCAAAAATATATATATATATTATTAATATAATATATTAAGTCGAACGGAATTTTAATAGAGACAAAAGTTATAGGAAAATAATTTACGTCTTTAAAAAAATATTAAAGAAGTAAAAAATGATGTGCACAGATTTTAGGGTAAAAAACAGGCTTTTATTTAAATAAATATAAATAAAATAAATAATAATTTAAAATGGTTCTGAATGTCTTTTATACATATGTATCATTATAATAATACTAATAAAATTATGAACAATTTTAATTTGTTTTCTTACGCGAATACTGTTCATTTGAAGTGTGCTGTAACTGTGTGCCGTATGATTTATAAAGTGACGAAGCCGCTTACATACTTCGCGGCATTCTAAGAATCTCCAGCTCAGCATGTGTGGCACAAGGGAAACATTTAAACGAAAAAAAAGAAGCCCCTGCACATATGTAATCTGTACAGCCTAATAAAGTCATTGAAACTTCCAACTCCACATAAACAAAGACAAAAGCACCATTGCCAATTAGTTGCGAGAATTTATATTGCTTTTTTGTTTTCCAAAGAGAGTGGGATAATAATTTCATGAAATTTATATTAGAAGCTGCTATAAATTATGGGGAGAAGCGAAACAATCCTAGACTCCAGCAGTCTCAAAAAGTCTGCCAAAAACCAAAGAAGAAACAGAACGCCAACCAACCTTGAGACAATAAGCACAAGTTGTGCAACGGAAAATGTCCAAAGAAGGCAGCGGCGAATTAATGAGACTTCAATGACCGAGAGTGGGGAAGGCAAGTATTTTTCTATGGGAAAAGCAAAAATTCCTTCCAAATGATATACTCACAGTACCTCGGGTAACGAAAGCAACTAATGAATGCCCCTGGCATGAGCAAAAACAGCAGCAGAAAAAGAGGAAAAATATAAAACATCTCAAATAGGAGAGAAGTGGAAATAAATTGCACTGCCAATAACAGGCCAAAAGAAAATTTATGAAATGTGAGTGAAAATTAGCTGAAAAATGTCATCAACAGGAACAGCAAGGAGAAATAACAAAACAAAATTAAGAAACTTCTGATACATCTGACCGAGTAATTACTGAAGGAAAAACAATCAACAAATGCTGAAAAATTGAAAAAATAAAAAGGCATAATAGAAGAGAGCAACATATTGAAAGACGATTTTGTGAACCAATTTATTTTACAGTCAAAGAGTTTTAATTTCCTTACCCAATAGGATACAGTAATTTTTGAAAAGTTTTGTTATCTTTGGAGGCAACATCAACTTTAATATTGTTTCCCTTAGCTTGATGCTGTCGGTATAACATGATACAAAATGCTGATACAAAATATAAATAGTATTTACCTCTGGTAAATAGTTTACAAATGCCCTTCTCGCATTATATCAACGAGTCTCCATAATTGTTACCACTTAATGTGGCACGATAGCTCCCGCTGCTTTCGAGCTTCAAGGTCGTTGCAACCGCAGCGACAACCTTCTGCCACATCGGCGGGTGGTAAACGACGAACTCTCACTGCGCGTGTGTGGTTTCAGTTGTCATTCCTTAACCGCTTCTGACATTTCGCCCCACAAAGACTTAGCCAACTGTGGGGTCTTCTCTCTGAAGATCTGGTAAGTGCAAAAAAATGCTAAGGCGACGGACGGAAGCGCAGTAACAGGAAGAAAAACAAGCTGGCAAGATAGGAAACACATCCACAAAAGTGACAAATAGTTTAAAAACAACTGAAACAAGAAAGGATACAAATTTCTGCAAGCCGAAGTTTATATACCCTTGCATTTATTACAAAACGACTTCATTTTGATTTCTATGTCTATGTTACTAAAAACAACGAAGCTATGTCGATTTTGCTCTGCATTGTGCCATCGTTTCTATGGCAGCTATCTGATATTGTTGTCCGATTTTATTTATTTATTTATTTTAAATTTATTTTTTTTAATTTTTCTATTTTCCTATGGGAGCTATATGATACAGATGTCCGATTTTAATTAAATTAAGACCGTAATTCCATAGTAGACGGACGGACGGACATGGCTAGATCGACTCTCCTGGTGATGCTGATCAAGAATATATACTAATATACTTTATAGGGCCAGAAATGAAATTATACTACCCTCTGCAAGGGTATAAAAACAGCAGATGCAAAACTGAAAATGGGAGGAGGTTGTGCAAATAAAGAATGTGCGCTTGGTTTGGGAAAAGAGAGAAGACCTCATGAAAGAGATCGAAATGAAAATCTATAAAGGTCTTTTTTACAACACACCAAACAATTTATATATTAATAAAAATAAAATATATATATTAATAAAACTAAAATTGAATTTCCCCACAAGCGTTTTTAAAACACTTTGAACAAACCCAAAATGAGAAAATTGCAAACTAAAGAACGAAATAAAATAAATTTAACCTTCACTTCTCTCTTTTCAGTTTTCACTCGAAAAAACCGCAACTAGTTTAAAAGATTACAAGGATTTCATGCTAAACATTTTTCAACAAACTCAAATTAGTGGACTTTGTTTCTTTACACTCATAAAATTAGAAACGAAACAAATATATAAAAATATTATTGTCTTCTCAAAAATTATTTTTCGTTTTTTGTATGAACAAATTAGGAACGAATTAACTTCGCGGTAAAGTCCCGAGTTCTATCCGCATTATTGGAACCTTGGGTATATATATCCTTGCAGAGGGTATTATAATTTTAGTAAAGATATTGCAATGCAGAAGGCATTGCATTGGCCATTACTACGCATACAATCAATTTTAAAGCTATCTAGATTAAATTTCCTCAAAAGTCTTCTGTTTAGGCACGAACAATCAATAAAATAAGTGAAACAAAATGATACCTCTGCAGTTTTAAACATAACCGGATATCCGAGATATATTAGTTTTAAACAAGAGAGAACGCTATAGTCGGGTGCCCCGACTATCAGATACCCGTTACTCAGGTAAAGGGAGTGCGAGGGAGATGGAGATAGAAACTTTGATCACGCATAACTTTTTAACGAATGGTCCGATTTGAAAAATTTCTTCTACATTTCGATAGGTATTGATAAACACAATATAACTGCATTTTTACTTTTCCGAAATATTAAAATTTTTAAAATCGTATATAAGCGATTGTGGGCGTTAAAGGTGGTGTGGCACCTTTTTGAAACAAACTTGCGCTGCGTAGGAACTCCTAGAATCTGCATGCAAAATGCCAATCTTCTAGCTTTTATAGTTTCCGAGATCTCAGCGTTCATACGGACGGACAGACATACGGACAGACGGACATGGCTATATCGACTCGGCTAGTGACCCTGATCAAGAATATATATACTTTATACTGTTACATACTTTTGCACGAATACAATATACCCTTTTACTCTACGAGTAACGGGTATAAAAATTATAAGAAGCAGGTCCTTTTTATATAGATGCCAGAGAAACGATAGAAAAAGTATTTTAAGTCTACATAGATTTATTGTTTTTAAACATATACGGATAACAAACGAAGTATAGTCGTTTTGTATAATATTTTTAAAAACCTATTTTTAAAAAACTTACAAGAGTATTTAAACTTAGGCTTTCCTGTTCTATTCAAGGATTTATTTTATTGTAATTTTGTACATAAGCCTATTAAATATTTTGTTTCAAAATAACGAAGTTATTGCCGAAGTTTGCTTCCTTTCTTGTCAATATATAGAAAGCTTTAAGTTTTCTGTGCAAATCATTTGTATACTGTTCAAATCTACATATGTACATATGTATGCATACATCGATTTTTATACCCGTTACTCGTAGAGTAAAAGGGTATATTGTATTCGTGCAAAAGTATGTAACAGCTAGAAGGAAGCGTTTCCGACCCTATAAAGTATATATATTCTTGATCAGGATCACTAGCCGAGTCGATCTAGCCATGTCCGTCTGTCCGTCTGTCTGTCTGTCCGTCTGTCCGTCCGTATGAACGCTGAGATCTCGGAAACTATAAAAGCTAGAAGATTGGCATTTTGCATGCAGATTCAAGGAGTTCCTACGCAGCGCAAGTTCGTTTCAAAAAGGTGCCACGCCCCCTTTAACGCCCACAATCGCGTATATACGATTTTAAAAATTTAAATATTTCGGAAAAGTATAAATGCAGTTTTATTGTGTTTATCAATACCTATCGAAATGTAGAAGAAATTTTTCAAATCGGACCATTCGTTAAAAAGTTATGCGTGATCAAAGTTTCTGTCTCCATCTCCCTCGCACTCCCTTTACCTGAGTAACGGGTATCTGATAGTCGGGGCACCCGACTATAGCGTTCTCTCTTGTTTAACTTACAAACATAGATACGATTTCTTTTACTATTTACGTAACCTGAAATATTAATTAAAAATCGGACAAAATGATTTCAGCAAAGAGCTTCATAATGAACAGTCAGACCAAATATTAAATAAACTTCCAAGCCAAATAAATAAGGTAGAAACGTTGACAATTAAATGGAAGGTAGTTTTGGTAATTTGCTTTGACTCAATGGCATGTTAGCACGGGGTTTACATAAAAGTGTGGATGCTGACTCTCTTTAAGCATTTCATAGAAAGGAATTGGGGAAGGATGCAGTACATCCGGATGAGGGAAAGGTGAAAGTAAGAGGAGCATCCAAGAGGAGCCGTCGTTATACGCAGACATGTGTTAATTGTTTTGTTCTGAGGAGAGCAGGTGGGAAAAGCGTCTTGTTACTTTGAGGGCTCAGTGCCAATTCACCCGCCGCCCCACTATCCACCCTCCAACCCAACCCCAACCTCCCCCTCACCCTCACCTACCCACATCTCGAAAAGACATTTGTTTTTTGTTTGTAGTTTTACACGCAACTGCACTTTGTTGTTGGTTTTGGTAATTATTGTTGCTCTTATTAAGCGCGTTGTTTTAGCCGTGTGTTTATTTAGCTGTTAACAATTTTTCGAGTGCATTTCACATTTACATTTTCACACACAATTGTCATCGCTTGTGCCCACTTAATTCACATTTAAATTTTTGATTATGTTTTAAATTACATTTTTTCATGGGAATTAATTTTGATTGAGCTGGCAAATATTTAAAATGGAATTAATTGCGAAAATATTTGAGAATATTAATTCGTACGGAAACAATGAAGAATGGAAACTACGGCAAACCAAAGTTTATATACCCTGGCACCTGTTACACAAATGAAACATTTTAAAATTTCCTAGATCTTTAAGTAAACAAATATGTTTCAAAACTACGAAATTTCAATTTCTTTATTATAATTTTTATCGAATGTTTTGATGGGATCCATATGATATATTCCAATTCGTCCCGATCTGACACATATATGTATATATTGGGAATGTTTCATGCAGATAGCTGTAAAACAGACAGAAAGATCGACATGGCTAGATCGAATCTACTTTATTGAATCGGAGATGTCTCTTTTACTGCTTTGCAATCTTTTTACTACAATTTTAGTACCTCTTGCAAGGGTATACCAATATAAACTGGAGTGGATAAGGATTATAAGTAATTATGTATTCAAATATTTATTTGTGTAACATACAATTTAGGTGTTATGTTTTATTACCTAATATTATACGATTTATTTTATAATATTTAGTCATTTGGAAAATTATGTGGTTTATTTCAATTGTTGGATATAAAACAAATTTATATCATAAATTTATTCAGCACATAAATACTTCCACAGTAGTTTACTAGCTGCTCCATAGCGGATTTCATTATTGGTCCCCAATTTTTATATTAACGAGAAGTTTCATCTCAATTATACCCAAACTCATTTTACATGCAGTAAAGTCAAAAAGGCGGTACAATAAAAATAAATAAGGAGCACTAAAAACAAACTAAAGCAGACTCCTCCGGGAATTTTTAATTTACCGGCCGCTACCGACGAACATTAATTGTTTTGGTACTAATTTAATTGGTCCTTTTTTGCGGTAAATTACACCAGCAAGGGGTCGTCAGAGGGGGGTGGAAATCCATATACCTCAGGGTCAGGGGTGAAAGAGACGCATGTACATGCAATTAAGAGAGGCCGGAAAATGTAGAACCTTTGTCAACAAACAACTCAAAGCAAACAAAACGGAATGGCATCCAAAAAGTGAAAATCAAATGCAACAAATTATTTGTTATTGTTGAGTGTTGTTGCACTTTGTTGATTTGTGTTGGTGTTCTTGTTGTCGTACTTGCTGGTTTCAATTAGGCAAACCGCAATGGTGAATGGCGAATGGTCAGCCAAAAAGTGCCGAGTTCACAGAAGACAGCTGCTGTCCTTGCCCCCTCCCCATCTTCAACCCATTCCCCCCTGGCCTTTTCTAAATTGTGTAAATATTTGACATGGGCACCAAAACACAGAGTATAGCTGCCTGTCTGTTTTTGTTGTAAGCCAAAATGCAAACGGCATTAGCAATGGCCAGTGCGTTTTGTCGGGGTGAATAATGCTAGAGTACTGTGAGAAATTTCTATTCCATACTTCAAAAATAGATAATAGAGTGTCAATTCAATCTTATCATGGGGAAATCTGATTGCTTAAGTTAACTGGATGTACAACCCAGACCAAGCTGGCCCAAAATTAAAGCTTTCATCGTAAAAACTGAATACCATAAATTCGTTGTCATTATTTAGTTATCGTAAGTCTTTTTCTTCAGTGCACTTGTTTACTGACGAATTTTCGACGTGACTAACCGCCAACATCAAATGAAAATTAAACGTTAAACCGAAACCGAAACCCAGAATACAAGCTGGCACCAAAAATCTGTTGGTCATTTGTGGCCACAGTCACTATTTGTAGCTGTTCATAAACAGAATCTCTTATCACCACGCATCCCACATAATGGAGCAATGTCAGCGCAACAACAATGGCTAATGACATCATGAAATCGGCGGGATGCCACAGTCTTATCAGTGGGTTCAGAACAATGGGCGCAATGCCGGACTCACCTCATTCTCAATGTTTCTTATGAGAGGGGTATTCCAGCTCTTCTCACGCATCGCCAATAGTTCCTTCTGGTGTTTCTGCTGCTTGAGGTGATGTTCGTGCTCGATTTTGTTCCACTGTTCGTTGGAGAATCCCTCTTCTGACTCGGAATCCGAATCCTCGTTGGAGTAGTCCTCTTCGCCACCGTTGTTCTTAAGATTGGCATCTATTAATTGTAGTTTTGGCCTTTCAGTGCGTGTTATGGGCTTCACAGTTGTGGTTGAGGTTGTGGTCGTTGTAGTATTTGTGGTGTGCGGTGCTTTAACTACCTCTTTTTCCACATCTTGTTTGAACAGCCAAGCAAATATATTGCGTTTGCCAGCTGACTTATCGTGTGGATTGGCCACACTGGGATGCTGGTTGCTATAATGATTATTATTCGAAACTATATCCAATTCATCCGATTGATCAACAGCATCGTAATCTTGTTCTTTCAAGTCAATGTGGGGTAGTTTTTGGGTGAACAAAGAGTATCTGGGCATTTGTCGGGCTAGTTCTTCATCCACACCATCAGAATCGGAGTCATCTTCGTACTCATAATCCTCGTCGTCGTCTTCGTCCTCATCACTTTCCCCATCGGAGCTACTGGAATCCACTTCCTGTCGCCAATTGGGACCTTTGGTAGTTCGAGGTTCAGCCCAAGAGGGGAAGATGCCATCCCTGTCGAAATAGCGAGTATGATTTGAGATCAAACCGTGATGAGTGGTTGTGGGTGCCTCCGAGGTAAAGATATTTCTTGGAGTGCTGGTTCCTAGGGACAAGCGGTGTTGCTGGTGTCGCAGTGAGGGAAACACCCTCTGCTCCCAACTCAGATGGTGGCGATTGTGATGACGCAAGTGGTGCTGCTGCATGGGCAACAGTGGATCGAAGGGCTTCTTGGATCCACCCATTTCAAAGTCCCCGATTGGCGGCTGATGATTCCCCTCCAATTCGGACCGCAAATGCTGCTCGTGCCGCAGATGATGATGATGTTGCTGATGGGACTCCAGTTGCTGTGCCTCCTGCAATCGCTGCAATCTTTGCTGCTGATGGGCATTTCGATGACTTGAAGTGGGAGCTACTGTGGTCATTACAGGGGCTCCCTTTAAATCACAGGTGTTGGCCCAAGTGAGGGGCATTAGTATCAGAATTAGCCAATACATTTTGAAGATCATTCGGTTTCCCCTTGAAGAAATCATTGTTTTAATAGGCGGACCCCTGGAAATACTTTGCTCTTTGTATTGTTTTTTCTCACACGCGTTTATTGTGCACTTTTCTTTGTCGTTTGTTTGAGTTTAAGAATTTTCTTTTGTCTGACGATTCGCAATTATTTATGATGCTTTTTATTTTGACACTTGTTGACGTCTTGTTTTTATAAGGAAATTTAATTGTTTTTTGTCGAATAAAACTTATTAGAAAAACAAATTTTATGCTCAAAGTAGTTTGATTTCAGTGATTTTTCGATCTGAAAATCTATTTGTTGTCTATTAAAAACTCTGTGCTTAAAATGTTTCTTTATGTCTCCACTTTTTTATTTTATAATTATTTTATTATTTATTTTTTAAATTTGTATAATGATTTTCTTTTTATTTTCTTTTTAAATAAATTTGTTTAATTTAATATAATCATAAAAAGACAATGCGTTGTTATTTAAATACTTTTGCCAAAACATCAAATGATCTTTCAATATCTTACGACATTTATTTCTACAGTATGTTTGTTATTATTTTGTGTGAAGCTTGCTTATTGTCGAATTTAATTTTATTTTGAAAAATTTACGCTCGATAACTTGAGCACTTTCCATTCACATTTTTGTTGGATTATATTCTTTAATATTTGTTGTCCGCGACTTTTGCCGCGATGCCACAGGCAAGGAAAACACACCATCCAATCCACTCACGCACATCCGAGTACATATCTCCGGAATATATGTATATATATAAAGGCGGCCTGTTTGTGCAATGATTTGTTTGTTTTGATTCCCTGGGCCAGATGGCGGAGTCGGAGTCCAATAGGTGGTAGAGGCACTGCCGTTTGGCCGCGAGGCTCCACGGAGGGCCGGACAATTGCACAGTTCCCGACGTTCAGATAACGACTGACACACGGGATCTCGAATGGATTTTAGTCACGGGCAGATGCGCCCGGCAGAAATGTTGAGAGCAGTGCGGGCACCACGTTACATTGGCAACACATGTTGCGATCCACATGAGAGCACCGCATCTTGGAGCAACATGAGGCCAGCAACATTGGCTTCGAAAAAAAGAAAAACTGCAAGAAAATCTAAAAATCTCACAAGCCTGGCTGATCAGCTTGGAAATTCGTTAGCTTAACCAGTTTGAGGAGCAAAATTTAATTTCATTTGGAAATTGTGCATGTAGCATCATAAAAAAAAATGTCAGCGATCTCCCACACAATCTTCACAAGCTGTTTCTTTAAGAAGTTGTACACTAAGAAAAAAGACGCCATAATTTTAAAAATAACCGTCATTTATTAATAATTGTAATCATACTTTTGCGAACTTTACTCAAAGCTTATTTATATATTTTTACTAGAGAAAATGTTTATATATTTAATTTGGCTGTAATTTGCAAGGGTTAATACATAGTGGATTTATAATCATTTTTTTCCCTTCAGTGTAGCAACCATCTTCATCTGAATGCACATCAACAGCTTCAACTTTACGCCCATGCCTGGTAACTTTACTTCAGCCGCCTGAGAACTTCTTCTCAAGTTCTCTAAATCTCAAGATTGTGGAGCGTTGGCTGCTGATTTTCTGCTCTTCGTGTGGGCAGTAGCACACACATTACTTAACCATAATAATGAGATGGTGTTCTATTTCCTCCTCCAACTAACATCTTATGGTTCTTGTTTTCGAACCACAAAATGTGTGATTTCCAGGAACTCAGACTTTAATATCCTTAAATATCGACAAGTAGAAAGCGAGAACTACTTTTCCAACTAATTGCCATTAAACGAACTGTGTATAAAAACGAAAAAGGTTTCCACCCGTGAGTCACCAAATTTAGAGGAAGGAAACTTCTTAGCATGATCATAAAAAACTGGGCCACCCTAATGTGATCGATAAAAGACGAACCAAAAGGGTTGAGGGCTCGAAATGAAGACTGGAAAAACCATTTATGGTCTCTACTTATTTTTCTTTCTGGAAAATTGATTTTTCTTGCTGTGCGTACAAATAGGATTTGTCAGGCGATCAATAAAAGATTTGTAAATTTCTCAATAAATTAAAAATTTTAAGATAGCTGATTATAGCGAATTATGGGTGATAGATTTGGTCTTAACGCATTAGTTCTTTAACATCTTTATTGTTTCCTGTTAATTTATGTTCTCTTTCTTTTTGATCTCCAAACGCATTCTGCTCCCTCCTTTGTTTGTCATAGCTTCTTATATTTGATTTTTGTTAGCTTCAAGGCAAACAAGTTTCGTTTTCTTTCGTTTGAAGATCGTAAAGATTGTTGTATTGTGGTTTTTGGGATGAGTTTTTGTAGGTGATATGCTGGCTGCGCGCTTCCCTCATTAAAGCCGATATTATGTGTCGAATTTTGCGCTCAATTTGAGTTTTCATTTGGAGTGTCATTTTATATAGAAA
Organism: Drosophila prolongata; assembly: GCA_036346975.1. Lineage (NCBI taxonomy): Eukaryota > Metazoa > Arthropoda > Insecta > Diptera > Drosophilidae > Drosophila > Drosophila prolongata. Next base: position 24,589,771 of record JAYMZC010000386.1, on the reverse strand, counting down.
TCCAAAAAAAAATCATTGGTTATCAAAAGAGAAATATTTACAAAACTTTGTATTAACAATACGATTGGATAGAATAACTCTTGTAAACGATCTTGGCGTTCTCTTGGACCCTAAACTAAAATTTTCTAATCACATTTCGTCCATGGTTAATAAAGCCAGAGGAGTGCTTGGATTTATTAAAAGGTGGTCAAAAGAATTCGATGATCCTTATTTGACTAAAACTTTATTTATTTCGCTAGTCCGTCCGATTCTGGAGTATGGGTCTCCCGTCTGGAGTCCACAATACGGAATACATATTGGTCGTATTGAATCTGTACAAATAAACTTCCTTCTTTTTGCTTTACGGCGCCTAAACTGGGATGCATATCTTATCTTACCTTCTTATTCTAGTAGACTTCTTTTGATTAATTTACCATCCCTAGCCAACCGTAGAACGATGCTTGGTACTATCTTTATTTATAACCTTATACATGGTGATATTGACTGCCCCGACTTGTTAAGTCGGCTAAACTTTTCTGTGCCAAGTAGATTAACTAGAAATTATTTTCCCCTAATTTTAAATCATTGTAGATCTAACTATGCCTTGCATGAGCCTTTCAGAGTATTATGTTCTGACTATAATAGACTTTTTCCTGTAATATCAAATCTTGACTCTCTGCAGCTCATAAAACTATTGATACTTGCTTCATTGGCACAAGATTGATCTAACTATTACTTTTTTCCCCGGACCCTTACTTTTATTTTTCTATCTCGCGTCTATCTTATCGCGAATCGTGTCGTACGATACACGGCTGCGCCCCTCGGTCGGTTGGGCGGGTATGTGGGCCGTGGAACTCCGCGCGAAAAAAAAAAAAAAAAAATACGATTTAAAGAAGAGTAATTAAATTTGTCGGTAAATATAATGACAAATATAAATGGTGTGCAAAAATGAAAAACATTTCATTAATTGTGACGCATGTGCCGATTGGGCAAAATATTAATTTTTCTTAATTGCCAAAAAACGCTCTTAAAAAACCAAGCTTGTATTTTTTATATTGTTAATTATGTGGTCCTGATAAAAAGGCATCTTAATCATATTTAATAAATATTTCAAAAATAGCATTTTTCAATTGAGTCGAACTTGAAAATATTCTTTCAAATTACAAATATTTACCAACAAATTAAGTTTCTAAACAGAAAAAAATTATTGCTTCAAAAATTATTACTTCAAATAAGTACCTACAACAAAGCTATATAAACAAGTAATGGTTAAATAATATGTAAGTATTTTTCTAATATTGTAAACAATACATATTTTCAGCCTCATTTATTTGAAGGGGCGAAATCGACTTCATCCTGGAAAAGGTCTTATCCAATTATTAGATTTTCCGAAATATTCCCAGGCACCACGTAAGTCTCCGCATCCCCTTTTTTATGTAAAGCCTCTGAGCCAAGTTAAACTAACTAATTTGCAACATTCTCAACATTTCAACAAGTTTTCAACGACGACTCCCCCAAAACTAAATCTAGTCAACAGTAAGAGGCAATTTAATAATCATGAGGCAATTTACACTGCACTTCAGCCATTTTCCAAGCTTTCCTTCGAAGCTAATGAAATCATTGCCAGTGCTCGATAAAGCGTTAAAAAATCATCAAGTTGCTAATTAGGTTGACTAAAATGGTTGAGCGAACGCGATACAAACTTTCTTGTGGCGCGATGGTGGGTTAAGGCATTAAGACCCACCTATCAGCACAAAACCTCTTCCCCTTTAACCCATGCAAAACTTTTCTGGCCAAATAAAAAGCTACTTTGTATTCTTATACTTTGTAGGGTAAAAAGGTATATTGTATTCGTTGAAATGTATGTAACAAATAGAAAAACCATTTAATGTATGTTCTCTATCAGGGTTATGTAACTGCGTGCTTGAAAGGGAGTCAAGTTCGAAGTGTTCTCAGTTATCATGTTTAACTTATTTCTTGATTATCTTTATTTAAGAACGACTTTTTTTATAAAATGAAGTAAGAATTCTATTTAAATCGTTAAACGACTTAAACGTTTCACAAAAAACGCTGTCGTTAATAAAATGTAAGTTATGCTCCAAATATGTATAAGTTATCGATTAATGTTCTATAAGCCTCACAATATATATAGATTAATTCATAAACTTACGTAAATTTTTTGTGGAAAATACCGTCAACTCATGTTCTGTGGAGAAAACAATAGGCCACACTCGATGATTAAAAAGTGGGCGAAGTAAACTTACTAAAGTACGCTAAAAGTTCTCCAATTTTACGAAGGGCTTTCCTCAGCTTGAGTGTAAGAAATTTATTCTTGATCTTAAAATGATTAAGTGCATTTAATATGGCTACTAAAATAATTTGAACATCATACAAAAAAAAATTTTTAACTCCAGTAAGTACACATATTGTTTCTCAATATTTTTTTTTAATTGCTATAACATTAGATTTCTGGATTTCCTAAAGTTAAGTTCGAATCGTATTTGATTTAAGAATTTTAATCTTATTTTAAGAGTTTGGCCTTGCATCAATTATTTTTTTAACAACAATTGTTTTCTTGATTTAAATACAATCACCTCAAACATTCTTGATACAGAAATTTTCAATTCTAGTAAATAGTAAATAAATTAGAACAGCGGTTTAAGTTTTTAATGTGGAACTATATGAGCTAGAGAGTTGAAATTCAATTCATTTAGCATTCATAAGCTGTATATTAATATAAAAAGCGATCAACACAAAAACTGTTTTTCAATCAAACCATTGCTTCCAACGTTATAAAAAAAGAAATCAAAATCAATTCTGTCAGGAATGGCAGATAAATATACCTCAAAGCCAGATGGCGCCAATAGAATTACAAGTGCCGCCATCTGTTGGCGGCTTATTTGTCTTAAAATTAAATAACAGAGTACCGGGTATTTAAAGTCGTGAAAATAGTGTCTGTACTTTTTCTTTATTGCCTTCGAGAAAGTTTTCACAACCTTGCAGATATATTTAATTAATATGACCGATATCCAGAATAGTCGCAAAAATGAATATCTGTGGCCTTAAAATGCGAACAAGAAATGAAAAAACTATCCTAAAACCTATAAAAAATGAATACAACTGCTTTAAAAATATAAATAAAATAACAGTTTAGAGTACCAAAATTAAGTTTTAATTCACCATATTAAATTTAAAATTGATGGCATTAAATACTACAAGAAATTCTTTACGAAATTTTTAACTTATATTGTTAGAAGGACGTTCACGTTAACTTTTATTTAATAATTTTAGCAACTAATTCTTCAACTAAGGTATATTTTTAGGAAGGTAATTAAATTTTTACTCTTCAAATAAGTAAGTAATTCTATTCTACGATAACTTTTTATTTGCAGTTTTTGCTTGAGACAAAATTAGCAGAAATGTAATTGCATTTTTCCAAAATTCATTACCCATTGAGGGTCAGAAAGTAAATAGCATTTCCTGAAAAGGGGGAGGGCTGCAGGTTAAAGTTCCAATAAACCTCGAGAAAAAACAATAACAAAGCAAAATGCAGCAAAATCAAGAGCGATAAACAAAGTGGAGCGATTGCATGGGAAATGGGTGAGAGCGGGGAGAAGTGGAGGGCAGCGAATGGGTGTGGCAACTTTTGGCCCAAATTGTTTTTTCCGTTGTTGCTGTGATTGTAACAGAAGAATTTTCCTGGCTAAGCTGCTTGGGAAACTATAAGATACATTTTGGGGGCGTGTTTCCAACAATTTTCAAGTTGATATCTTCATCCAGTGGGGCAGTGTGTGCAGGAATCCAGCTAATGAGAGTCATGAACAAACAGGCTAAGTAAGCGTTCGGCAGGGGAATAAAATGGCCAGGCCACTAAAGGCAACTAAATTGTGCTAAAACGGGGAGGCAAGGTGCAACAAAATACTTTGTGCTGCAGTTAACTGGGTAAACTGAAATGAATTTGTAAGTTAGAGTGAATGCCTTGATAGCATCAATTTAAGGTGGCATGTTTTCAAAAGTGAGGTGCTTATATACAATAGATAATTAGCTATCCCTTAAATAACATATAATTTTAAAGGAAACCCATTGTCTTATTTCCTTACCTCCTTCCATCTTGCCTTTCTTTCAGTCAGTCTTCACCTGGCGCACTTTGTAGCCACTTTTATGACATATATAACCCCCAGTAGAATAAGAAACCACACAAAGTTGTCAGAACACACATCTGCCACGCCCATTTTGCACCACCCACTTTCCACAAGAAACTCAGATATATATTTTTGCGAACGGCGAATTCACGTTGGAATTCCCCCCAGATTGTCAGAGACTTATGCTTCTGCCATTAAAGACGAATTGCATTTATCGGCGGTGTTGGTGTACAGATACTTGAGTTCTTTAGGTTGATATCTGTGAGCTTACAATTTCCTTTATTTTAGTGGCGCTGTTGTAGCGCCTGTACTTTCTCCAGCTTCCTGCCTAAAACACTAAAAACGAGAAAGGGAAGCTAACTTCGGGCGGAGCCGAAGTTGATATACCCTTACAGAATACTCTGTAAATTATATTCTCCAAAATTATTCATATGATGCATTCTTAATACTCATAAAAAATCCCAACTTCCTAACTTTGAAAACACCAAAGTTATGGCATTTCCAATCGTTCAGTTATATGGCAGCTATAGGATATAGTCGTCCGATCCTTATGAAATTTGGTAGGTCGGATTGATTGGCCAAAAATAAAACCCATAGAAAATCCCAACTTCCTAACTTAACAAACACCAAAGTTATGGCATTTCCGATAAATCAGTTATATGGCGGCTGTAGGATATAGTCGGCCGATCCTTATGAAATTTGGTAGGTGGGAATGATTGGCCAAATTTAAAACCGATTGAAAATCCCAACTTCCTAACTTTACAAACACCAAAGTTATGGCATTTCCGATCAATCAGTTACATGGCAGCTATAGGATATAGTCGGCCGATCCCGGCCGTTCCGACATATATACTGAGTGCAAAGGAAAGAAGGGTGTGTGCAAAGTTTCAGTTCGATATCTTTAAAACTGAGAGACTAGTTTGCGTTGAAACAGACAGACGGACAGACGGACGGACAAACGGACATGGCTATATCAACTCAGGAGGTGATCCTGATCAAGAATATATATACTTTATAGGGTCGGAGATGTCTCCTTCACTGCGTTGCACACTTTTGACCAAAATTATAATACCCTCTGCAAGGGTATAAAAAGTAGATTCAATGCAGAACTAAACAAAATATATTTTGTATATGTCAAAAATCGAAAAGTGAGTAGTGTCTACCACGGGATTAAAAAACCTAACAAGAAATTATTCGGAGAAAAACCAAAAGTACATGATAAGGAAAGGTGAATTTTATTACAATTACAAAAAAAAATAAATATTTTAAAATAATGATAATTATAAATGATTACTTTTTAAAACTTATGGAAATTTTTGTTTGTGATTTTGAAAACAATTTGCACTGACCTAAGGACTTCTAGAGAGTTTTAATATATATTTTATATCATCATTTCTTTCAGCGTAAGTTTAGCGCATTTTCCTATCCATTGTGTTGACGTGCGTTTTGGCCCTATAGGCCCCTTTTGTTTGGCCAGAAAAGAAGGCGCCGCTTTGTGTTTGCTAAAATGTTTTTTACTTTTTTATCCCTTGCGTAGCGGCGGATGGAATAGAGAATATACATACAATATGCTGCCATTGATGATGCTGATGGGGCAGATGAGTGGAGATGAAGGAGGTGCCTCGTACTAAACGGAAGTGCTGACCACCGGGGCAAACAATTCTGCACTCTTTGAAGGGGCAAGTAACGGGCCTGGGAAACATAGGGAGATGCACAAATTTTACACTAGTTTACAAAATGAAATCCATCACCTACTCCAGAAACGAACAAGAGCTGAACAGATTATGAAAAGCTTGTTAAAAATAAGAAACGCACCCATAAATTACACCTTAAATGGCAAAAAACACGCATAAAATTGAAACCATTTTTCTTGTTTCTACTAGAAGTTGCTACTAACACGATACCAACTATATATTGGTAAATCGATTTTATAACTTGTCAAACTGAGATATTGTTCTGCTGTTTGACGATGTAAACGATTAAAAGCAATATTTTGCTGAAAGAAAATGGATTTAAAAAAAAAACTATTTATTAGTTGAAGTATTTTTTTTAATGCAAAACAATATAGAAATAATTATTTAATTTTATTTTCTGTGATGCAAAATCTTCATTTGGTTTTATTCAGCTCAGTTCTAAAGAGAACACTTCGGGTTTGCCTATGGCAACTTTAAAGTTGGACTAGTGCACACTTGTTGCCAGGGCAACAAAGTCAAATTTTGGAGTATTTTAAGGTGGAAAAGGCGGACTTAGAAAATGCCTAGTCACGTATGTAGGTGGCAACACATACATAACAGGCGGCAAAAAACCAACCAGAGTGAACATAATAAAAACCGAACGAATCGCTCAAATGGGCACACACAGAATCCAAGAGTTCTTGCATCTTAAAGGAATATTAAAACAGAGACTGGAGGTGCGGAGGTGCTCCGGAAAGTCAGGATATCTGAGTTGGCCCAGCTGGGCACCTTATCTCAAGGTCAAAACACACACACCCATTGGGTGGGAAAAGTGAAAGGTAGGATACAAAAAGGTGGATAGCAGCAAGCTGGTTCGACTTTTCGGGGCCTTTTTGTTTGTTTGTGCATGCAAATAAATATAAAATTTTTATGAATGAACACGTATGATGAAAGAGCAACGAAGCTCGGGGTCCCAACACACACGACCTACAGTGGGAATAAAAAGAGAAGCAACTGGCTGTTTGAGGATTTAAGAAAGCTATATTAAAAACATTTTCATTTATAATGTATATGTATAATGTATTTACACAGAAAAAAAGGAAGTACGTCTAATTGTAAAATAATCAAAAGTACTTTTTAAATTCAATTTCTCAATTTTTACCGATTAAACTTGATCCGATTTCACCCATAGTGCCTTATTCCGTTCCAAGGAAACACCCTTCAACACCCCTTTGAAGGCCACCTCGCTACTGACATGGTTTCGTTTAACCAGGCCAAACCGGAAAATCTGTTAAAGGTAGCGGTCAAAACCCAAAGCAAGGCGAAACTGAAACGGAAACCCAACCAAAAACGAAAGCAGAGGGGGCTGTAAAAACAAAAGAAAAGAGCAAAGAGGCTATTGCAAATACTTGTACAAGTTGTCATGTTCTCGCTTTTTGCCAGTGAAATGTTTCTATTTTTATCACCATTACGAGATGGAAAACACCCCTTACCACAACCCCCGCACCGATTTTCCAGCTTGATCATTTCCCCACCGCCCCATCCGATTTCCACCACCCCATCCTGTGACTGCATTTGCATGTGAAACAAGCAGATAAATTCAGACATGCAAACGCCATAAATTTTGGGGGTGAGCAGCATAGTAGCAGAAGTAACTTAGTAGCAGTAGCACTCCAAAGCGGCAGAACAGTCAGAAAAAACTCTACATATATGTTAGTTGCATCTAAATTTAATAAAGCTATAACAAAATGTACGTAAAGCGGTGTAGATTTGCCACTAAATCTAATACTCGACTTTATACAAAAAATCAGTTTTACCTTTATCTACTGTAAGGGTTACTACAAATAATTTCAGTTCATAAATATTTAATCTTAAAATTTTACTTTGGGTTATTTTATTTAAGTAACACAACAAATACGGAATATAGAATAATGAACATTCAAATACTAATAATAAAAGACGTATATCCATATTTACTGAAAACAAATGTGCCTAAGAAGTTGCAGATTACTAACATTATACAAAAATTTGTTGAAACGGAATTCAAATTATTTTAATTAAGTTCAAAAAGAAAGGTTACGTTATTTTAATTGAATGAAATAACAAAACCTCTGCAGGTATCTAATAATAGTTGATCATTATTAGAAAGAGATTAAGTTACTTTACTTTTTTACATCTTTTTTCTAAGTGTATGAAGAGTAAGAGACCGCCGCAGCGGCGTCATTTAAAATCGAAAACTTCACATATTTTTGCATGAATTTTGCATGCAGCAGCGCTGGTGGAAACAGGAAGAGGTTGGAGATTCTTCACCAAAGATGCAGTTTCAGATGCATCCCCATTTTTCGTGTCCAAATTGCGATACAGTTTCAGATACATATAGAGCAGGCATTATGTAGATGGCAACGCCACACATCTCGTTTTTAAAAGTTGCCTTAAGCTTTTCAACTTTTGGAAGGAAAATTTAACAAGTTTCGAGACCGAAACAAAAGGGCTGAAACATAAATACCTATACGAGGCACAACAGCTTGTGGCAAGGAAGGAATACCAAAAGGAAGGTTGCCCTGAGGGGCAACTGATGCCTGTGATTAGACCCGAGACACGTTCCCCTGAAAAACACAGATACAGACCGCCGACGTGGACAAGATTTATGGGCCCCGATTGAGTTCCAGTTATTAGCAGTAGAAGTAGTCCAAAGAGTTGCAAAGCGTTGCCGTTGCATAAATCAAATTCATTTGCCACAGATTTCCCTCATAGACGAAGCTGCCAGATTGCAGGCACCACTGCAAAGCATTGGCAATGAATGCAGCTAACTGATTAGCAATCATCGTCGGCCAACAGGTAACTGCCTTGATTGAAATGTCCAACTGCCAGTGGTCAGCATGGTGATGCTGTCACTTTTCCTACCAAGTGGAGATACTAGATAGTGTCTAATAGACTTGAAATTAAATTGTCAGATTGAAAGAAGTGCCTGCATTAGAGGAATATACTTTTGGAAGTGATAAAATATATTTCTCTTCCAATCAAATTAAGTTCAAATTTAAAAATGATCTGCATACAGTAGAATTTGCTAAGAAGAGTTTTCTGTGGCATCTCCAATTAAGTTTATGACTATAATCATTTTTGTATTTTTAATAGTGTTAAATCTACTCGTTTTTACTTTAAAAAAAAATTGTTGTATATATATATTTTGGTATTTAAAAAAAATTAATCATAAACAAAGAAATCTGAAAAAGATTTACATATTAGCGTATGTAAACAAAGAAATCTGAAAAAGATTTACATATTAGCGTAGAGAATTGGTAGCGTACTTGCTAACCCAGAAATCATCGATTCTAGTCCGCTAACAAGTTTTTTCTTAATGGAGAAAGTTGATTGATTCTAGTAATTATTTCCCTAATTAAAAAGTAAATGTGTCTAAATTGAAGAAATATTACGTGAGATTACAAAACAGTAAAGTCGTCCCTAATTAAGAAATTACTTGTACTTTTGAAACCGTTTTTATTTTCTTATTTTTATGAAAGTATCTATAAACTTTAAAACAAAGATATTCCTCCTTAAACCTTGTAACCCACTATACACAACAAAAAATATGACAAAACTTATGAAAAGAGCTTTTTGGGCACATATCAAAAATTGTTTAATAATATAAAATATCAAGTAAAGGATTTGAAAGCTTTCTACTCGTATATATTGAGTATTACTAAAATATATATTTATAATATTTCAGGGTAATTATTAGTATTATTAATTATTAAAGAATACATAAATACTTAGCTTTTTATTCATCTCACTAAATAAATACTCGTGCTCCCGATTGAGTTTCAGTTATTTGCTTAAATCCAATTCATTTGCCACAGATTTCACTCAGAGACGAATCAACCTTGGCATTGGTTGCAATTATGTGATTTTTAATTATTTAAGAATACACTAAAACCTAACTTTATTGTTCATCGCGCTTACTAAATACTTTAATATATTGCCTATATATCATTCTCGAACTACTCTAGGTCAGTAACCGCATTTACCAGATTGAGTCATCAAACAAAAAGGAAAGGAATCACCACGGCTATTTCCAAGCTTAAACCCCATTAGCCACCATTAGAAAATAGTTTTATGTTACCAGTCGAGAGCTAAAAGCATTTCAATCCGGGTAAAAAAAAATGGAGAAACCAACGTGAACCTGCTTCAATGTGGTGCTCAAGTAAAATGCAAATGAAACCAACAAAGGAAGAAAAGTATAAAAAGAGATGAAATTGAAAATGGAATTGAAAAATAAAAGGAATAGGAATAGGAAAAAATGCGATTCGCTTTCTGGGAGGCAGTGGCCTATCGAAATCGGTTGGTATTTGAATAATTGAAGTGTTGGGCCTGGCATAAAAACCCACAAGATACAAAGATAAAGTTCCAGATAGTCAACAAGTTTTTTCCTCTTGTTTGGAGAATTGCCAATTGTCAATGGCTTTGACATTGCCAACACAAGGAAAAGCGTGACAAATTGCTTGTGTTTTTTGGGATGAGAAGGGAAACCAGACCGCAAGGAAAGTGGAACTGAAAATGTCACCGGGAGTCATAAATTCTGGGATAGGGAAATTTGTCAAGCCTGGCCAATTGATTTTATTTCTGCCCTCTTTGGCCAAAAAAGACATCCGATTGACTAACAACAAGTCGGAAAACATATAAAAATTCCGATAGGAAATTGAATCAGAAACTTACGCAATTTGTTTTCTGCTATCCCCTCTTAAGAGAAAACTTTCAGAAGCAGTTTTCACGGCGGTCCTAACTAAGAAAATAAACAAGCGGCGGCTGCCAAACAAACAAGCCGCATGTATCCCAAAGATGGAGTAGATGCGCATCTCACAGATACAATTCGCTCCCTCATCGCCCAGCACTATCACTTATTTGTTTATCTTAGGTAGCTTTAAATACTCTCCCGAATGGCTGCCAAAAACAAGGTGAGAATTCTTTTCAACCACAAAATACTTCCTAGTCAAAACGTTGGTTTCTATCCGCCAGTGGCAACTTTCAAGTTGTGCGAACTGTCGCACGTTAATGCACAACTGCACTGCAAAATAAAAATACTTACTTGAAATACTCTTTTTCAATAATTAAAAGAATACTTAACTATGTATAAAGAATACTTAAAAGTGTATACATCAGAAAGGTAATTAAAATTCGGCAAGTCGAGGTTTTTATACCCTTGAAAATTCTTAATTAAATATTAAACTTAAAGATTATCCGCGTTTCTAAGGACCAGTGCACTACCGCGACTGTTAAGAATATAAATGTAAATCCTGGGAATTGTAGATAAGAGTTGGGAGTAAACCAGAAAATAATGTAGGGATATTGAAAAATTGTGAGTAATTTATTTTTTGAAGAAGAAGGCAGAAAGAGTATTACTTTGTATTTGCAATTTTGTTTATTAGTTACTCTGGTTTATTCAAAAATCAATCAAGAATGAATTTGTGTTAAAAATGTAGTTGGGTGTTCGCTGGCAATTTAAGAGTAAAAAAAAAACTTTTGAAGACCGTACCTTAAATTTTATTACATTGTAAGAAAATACAACCATTTTTTCAATATGCCGAATAATAAAATTGTATATAACTTATGCTTTACAGGAAAATTTAATCATTTTTTGTTACAATTAAAAGTGCGATCGTCATGAATTTCTTTCTTCGTTTAGAGGTATTTTTATTTTTGGTTGTTTTAAAAAAAACTTACATTTATTTTCTGTTTTTATCCGACCTAAATTATACGATCTTAAATTAAACAAAGTATATTTCACATCTAAGCAAAAACAGTAAATCGCAATGATTCCAAAATCCAAAAACAAAAATATTGCCGGACAAGGAGACAAACTTACATTCAACTCTCAATTCAAAATTTTACAAAGCATCGGATTGGGATAATTTTAAAACAGTTTGGCGCTAGCAAAAGCTTTAATTATTCAAATTTATGTTTCGACTTTTGACGAATCACAGTAAAAACATTATGTATGACAAGAAACCGAAATTATACACTCTGCAGCTGTCAATAAAATAAAATATTTTGGAAAACGCCTTTGTTTCGATTTTATTGCGTATAAGTTAAAAAAAACTTTATTTTTGATCTTATTTTAGTCGTCCTGTTTTTACAAAATGTAAACCATGGTTCTGAAATTGTGTATCTTGATATATACACGTATATGTTTAAAAAAACGAAGTTATAGTCTTTCACTTATTTGTTCGAATGTTCCTAATGGAGCTATTCGCTATAGTCGTCCGACTTAGTATATAAGCCATATAAAGAAGATTATTTGGAAACTTTCATCCAAATAACTATTAAACTGAGAAACTAGTTTGCGTAAAGACAGACATGCGGAGGGACATGGCTAAGTCCCAAAAAACTAGCTCTTAATACTGATCAGGAATATTTACTTTATTGGGTCGAAAACGCTTGCGTCTTCCTGTTACATACTATTCAACGAATACACAATACTCTTTTACTTACAAGTAACGTGTATAAAAGAAGTCTCCTAACAGCTGCCAAATCTATTCTATTTTATTATCTTGGAATATATACATTTTCTTTTTAATTATTAAAGGATATTCAACTTTTCTTTAAAAGTTATTCTTTAATAACACTAATGGGGTAATTTTACGTAAAGTTCATTAAATTATTTGTATTAAATAAAAGTAAGTTATACTGTACAAAACAGTTAAACAAATCAATCTCAAATTAAATAAATCCCAACTATTCTCTTAAATCTGTGCTTATTCTATACCACACTCTTGACTTCCCTTCCCAAAACTACACCAACTTAATCACAATTTCACGTTACCCCAACGGAAATCTAACTCCTACAACTCCGAGTGATTTTCTGTATCGACAGCACATACAAAAATCTAAAGCTAATAAATCAAGCAAATATTTGGCTCACGCTTCCGTGGCGATGTGGCATACTGTCTGCTGCAGAGTGCACTGGAGGGTTGGGGAGGTGCAAATGGACATCGCAGTGTCCAGTAAAAAAGAAAAATATTTGCTTGAAAATTGCCTGTAAGTATTTGAGTCGGTCGAGTGGGGGCAGATCAATGTGCCTCGAAATCAGCTCGGTTCTCTTTTTCGGGTGATTTATGCGCGGTCAGCCACACTTGACCCAAACTGGATTGTGGCTTAGAACCGAAATCTTCCACATTCTTACGCACACACATCTTGGCCATAATTCAATGAAAGTGTCAACAGGGCAGCAAAAAGCTAGACGAATCAACTCTAATCAATTCCGGCAAAATAATAATAAACAATTTCTGAACAAAACCTATCGCCTGGTTTTTTATTTGTTCTTCACCAAGACTACGTGACTTAACGAAATCATAATATTTCCCTTTAAACTTTGGCCATACAAATTTCAATTATTTGGGAAATCACATTGAATTATGAATCAATCAATATGAAAGTAATAATTATATTAGAGATTTTTCATTGCATATTTGCCAGCTTTGTTTTTAAACTATTATAAATAGTTTAACTATTTTGACACAATTATCACACAAATATACGCAAAATGTGTTAAATAACTATGCCATGTCCTCTGCACACTCAAAGAAAGCCATTGAATCCAAGGAAATCTTAGCTTGACTTTAAGCAGGCTCTTAAAGTCGCTAAATGTCATCTTGTGGTGATGGCAAAATGGGGAAATGGGAAATGCACTTTACCACACACGTACTTGCACACTTACACACACAGAAATCGAGTGACGAAGAGGCAAGATGAGGGGCACACATCGCATCCGGTGGCCATTTGTCGGAATGAACTGGCGGATTGCGGGCAGGGTCACGACACATGGCGGCCCAAACCGATTTGACCGGGCCAAGACCAAGCCGGCAGACAAACAACTGTGAAATGCATTTCGAAATGTTCAAAGCAAGAAAGAAAAACCAGGAAAAAGCCAACCTACTAAGAGGCAAACGAAGGGAACTTTCCTTCACCAGCACTGCCATAAAAGTAAATGGAACAAATACTAGTGTCTCAATGTATACCTAAAAACAATGTTAAAAAAAAAATTCAAGAAAAACATAATATGTATAAATTCCAAAAATACTTTTTTAAAAATACAGAAATTATGGTTATATTTTAATGGTTTAATTTAATATTTTAAACATACTCATTGAAAAAACATTTACTGTAACAAAACTATTGTAGTTAAAATTTAATATTTGAGTTATGCAATGTTTATAAAAAATAGAATAGTGTTTTGCTAAAAAATCTTTTAATCGACAATAAGTAGCTAACAATGAGTTTTTAAATTAATTCTTTGTTAATATTAAAAAAAGTTAACATTCAAAATTGAAAAATGTGTACTGAATCCGGTGGCTTGTCAATGATTTGATTGTGGTGGGGTTTCAAAACTGATTTTTTGCAATTTTAAAAGGTTTTTGCTCTCGGTGCATGAGTACTTGTATGTTTGAAATTGCCAACGACATCTCCCAGCTGTCAAATGCTTACTTTAAAGCTTAAAATGTGTATAGAAAACTCGTTACACAAATCGAATAGAAGTTCCTGTATTTCCTTTGCAGAAACCTCATTTAATGAGGGGGAGTTTGAACAGATGACCCTGACAACCCTAGGAAAACTCTTTAATTTTCCATCGTAAAAATTTAAATTGCTTTTGTCGATGGAAGTGTAATTTCAAAATGCAATTGGTGTATAAAAGAGAAAAAGAAAACGGCAGTGCTGAACTTGCAACATAAAAATAAATCTTACGTCCACCAGTTGCAGCCTGTAATTGCTTAACTTTAATTTCAACACTGAAAAACCAATCCGGAATGCGTTGAATTTTCCTATTTTTGTTTAGTAGTGCTCAAATTAAACGTTCCGCATTTTTAATGCAAACAGGCCATTGTATTAACTAGGCAGTATTCATCTAAAATTATTGTACCCTTGCAGACGGTATTATAATTTTGGTCAAAAGTGTGCAACGCAGTGAAGGAGACATCTCCGACCCTATAAAGTATATATATTCTTGATCAGGATCACCTCCTGAGTTGATATAGCCATGTCCGTCTGTCCGTCTGTCCGTCTGTCTGTCCGTCTGTCCGTCTGTCCGTCTGTCTGTTTCTACGCAAACTAGTCTCTCAGTTTTAAAGCTATCGAGTTGAAACTTTGCACACACCCTTCTTTCCTTTGCACGCAGTATATAAGTCGGAACGGCCGGGATCGGCCGACTATATCCTATAGCTGCCATATAACTGATTGATCGAAAATGCCATTACTTTGGTGTTTGTAAAGTTAGAAAGTTGGGATTTTCTATGGGTTTTATATTTGGCCAATCAATCCGACCTACCAAATTTCATAAGGATCGGCCGACTATATCCTATAGCTGCCATATAACTGATTGATCGGAAATGCCATTACTTTGGTGTTTGTAAAGTTAGAAAGTTGGGATTTCCTATGGGTTTTATTTTTGGCCAATTAATCCGACCTACCAAATTTCATAAGGATCGGCCGACTATATCCTATAGCTGCCATATAACTGAACGATTGGAAATGCCATAACTTTGGTGTTTTTAAAGTTAGGAAGTTGGGATTTTTTATGAGTATTAAGAATGCATCATATGAATAATTTTGGAGAATATAATTTACAGAGTATTCTGCAAGGGTATATCAACTTCGGCTCCGCCCGAAGTTAGCTTTCCTTTCTTGTTTTTATTTGATTTACTGCTAATAAGAATGCCTTTATACAGTTTGGTACCTTTTAAGGTTTTTCCCCAATATTAATGCAAATACAAATTTTAATTAAAAATTTACAACGCTGCACTGTTAAATGTTAAATTTGAAATAAAGGTTTTTCCCGCAAATCTTTTTGTTCACATGATTATTTAACAACATTACACCCGCCATCGGAAACTGGTCTATTTTTTCACAACGCAAAACTACAACCGAAAATAAACAACAAATTTCTTAAAAAGCATAACCTAATTAAGTACTGAATGTTTATATGAAGTATTAAATTTCACTTAATAATATTTTTGATGAATGAGTTGACTGCAAAAAATACTTATGATAGCTTTAGGATAAAGTAAACTCATCCCATCATATTAAGCAAAAAACGCCCAGATATACGCAAATTTCTTAAAAAAAACAACAAAATTGTACATATATCGGGCAGCTCCATTTACAAAATTCCATTCCCTTTCTTTTAAACTGAGCTTGTAACTTATGTCTAAAATTATTTTATTATTTTTAAGGGTATAATTATAAGACTAAGTACTTCAGTTTTGGACTACTCTTTTCTATTTGTCTAGCAATTAATAAAGTATAAAACTATCAAATGCTACAACTGTTAGACCAAGTTTCTTTTTCTCCAAATTATATTTTCATCTGCTTTGAGAAACTTTTGCTCTGCCAAAAGTTAAAAACAATCCAACAGGCGTCGCGTCGCCGGACTTAATTAAATTAGAAGGAGTTTTCCCGTCCGCCGCATAGTGGCACCAAAACGATGCGAAAAGTCAACAATAACAAACCAGGGAACAAGAGAAAAATTGAGCAAACTGTTCGCCAAACAGGCGGCGAAAGTCGCAGGAAATCAGCAAAACTAATGCTGAAAGAGTAGAGGTTTTCGACGTTAAAAGTGGGATGTGGGTGGTGGGTGGTTAGTGGGTGGTCAGTGGGTGACAGGCGCCTTTGGTGGTCATGTAGGTCGAGTGGGTGTGGATCATCACCAAACTCGCAGTGCCGTGAAATGAGCAAAAACTTCCATCTGCAAAGTGAAATTTAGATATGTTCCAGTATTCACTTCTAATTTGGTAATTAAATTTTTGTTAAATATACGGGTGCCCTTAAGATTCTTAAAAGAGCACAAGTCGACATCTCAATTAAAAGGCAAGTAACTTAAAAGTTGTTTTAAATTTAAAATGGCTCGTTTGGGGACCAAAATATGTTGAGAGAGACAGATTATTTTTACACATTATGACTGGACCTCTGACTCTACTTCTAAATATATTTGAGATTTATTTCCTTTCTGATATAATTCAAAAAGTATCTAACCATTTTCCCTTACTTTAAAAAAAAGTGGGTAATCGGAGATTTAAAAGTACCAAAAAAATCCAATCATTGGATTCTAAAAAAAAAGGTTAATATAATTTAGAAAACTATTGGTATCCGAGTAAAATTTGGTCAGTTTACTAACTTTTCTCTTGTTTTCATTAAAAAAAAAACCAATTAATTAACTAACTAATAACTGCAAGGGTATAACTTCTGTTTACCAAATTTGACTTTTTTTATCAAGGGAGTTTTTAACTGTTTTGAAAATCGATTCCATTTTAATTTTGCCATTTTCGGTTCAGAATATTTGAATAAATATTTTGCACCTTAATTTGAAGTAAAAACAAAAAAAAACATACTAATAAGTTAATAAGTAAAGGTAAAATTAGGTAATTGAAGCCGGTTATTTCGGCACATACAAAATTATTTTAATACCAAGTTTTAAAAAGGGGTTCATTAAATATCAGAGTACTGCATAAATTTAATTATAACACTAAAATCGCTTCGTAAGAAAAATTGTTTTTTTAGTTAGATTTCCTGAAAGAAACAATTTTTGTTAATTATTATTTTCAAGAAAAACTAACAAAGTTTGCAAGCGTGGCAGTAATATTAATCTCATTTAAAAAGTCAGATTCAATTATAATTTAAGTTGAGGTCGTGGGCTCGTGTGGGCGGCACAGGGCATATCAACTTAATTAGAGGCTTGATTACGATGACTGCCGTCCATCAGCAAAGGCATTAAAGCCAAGCGCGCTTGGAATAGCAAAAGCGGCTAAAAGTGTAAGGTTCAGGGGACGAGGGCGGATACTCGGAATCAGAATCCGGATACGGGGGCATCACTTTGACATTTTAAAGCCGTTGCCAGTCGGCGTGGCTCTTATCGCGGCACCTACACAGCACCACCCACTGGCAGCCCCCATTCCCCCTTTCCACGACCTCTTTGCACAGTCTGTTATCAGCATATGGCTCCCATTGGGTTAGCAGCCCTTTAACTGCTTCCCATTTATCGTAGATTTGATTTATGGCGCAATTAAAAGCTGTCCCAGATGAAAAGTGGGCGGGGGTGTTCGGGGTTAAAATATTGAATGGGATGGCGGAAAGTCCACATTTAAGGCGTGGCCAACTCACACGTCCTCCTTCCTGGAATCCTTGCCAACGACAGCATCGAAGCGAACCCAAATTTATGGCAACAAATTTATTGTCTAAAAGTAGCAAAAAAGAAACACGAAAATTCAAATAGAATTTCCCCTTGTCTCCAAGTGAGAAACGATAAAGAAAAGCCAAAAAGATATGAGATGCTAAGTCCCACTAAGCGTGGGGATCTAAAGATGTTTTTTTCAAAAGAACATATCAACCAAAAAGTTCATAGATGATTCTTTAACAAAGCCAACAAGCTATTGCCCTCAACAATCTGCCGGCAAATCGATTTTAAAGTGATTTTATAACGGTGATTTTTAAGGTATAAAAGAGTTTTATAATTTGTAAGACAAAAAAATATAATTTTAACAAAGTTTTACTGCTGATTTTCGCACTTATAAAATACTAAGTACATGTGTTAAAAGCTTACAGCTAGTGAACCAATGAATGTCAAACTATAATACATAAAATGTACCATCAGTTCAAAGGTTAAATTTAAAATAATAAGTGCCAGATTGGCCATTTTAGCACCGTGAACTGTATAATACATAATATTTTTTTTTAAATTGGACGACTTTATTATATAGCTTCCATAGGAACAATTGGGATGCGTGCAAAAGTAGCTTATGTCAAATCTATTTAATAGAAAAAAAAAGAATAATGTTGTATCGATTTTTATAGCTTTTTAATTTTTTTGTTCTATTAACAGATATTGTCATTATAAATACTTGTTAAGCACTTGAAGAAAATTGTATCTCAGCTCTTTTTCTACCGGTTTCAAAAACGTAGTTTCGAGAAATGAGTCTATATAATAATGATTTAATAATTTTTTTTTTAATGTTTAATTTTCATTATGTAAGTGTATATTAATTAATTTGGGGTACAACTCTAGCCCAACTTGCATCATGGTCGCGGCAACTTGAGTTTCCAGGCTCCTCCTCTGGTTTCCAAATCCAGCGTCTACATTTTATCCCCCGTTTTTGTATCCGAGCTCGGTTTGTCATTATGCGCCAGCTGTTTGCCTGCACTTTGAGTTATGTATTGTAGGCCGACTTGGCATTTTTGAACTCGTGTCAAACATATATACCTACATTCAGATACATATTGCTCGGGCCTTACGTTGTATCTATGTGTTTGCAATACGAGCAGAAGTCAGTGCAACATGTTGCCACTGCCATGAAATGTAAATAAATTTCTCATGCGGTCTGCCTTGTCGTAAAACATGAGGTTAATGTGGTAAAAGCCGGCTAGACATCTGATTCATGGGAGGCGGAGTGTTTGAAAGGGGGTACAAAGAAATTTCCAACAGCGGGCAACATATTGTTGCCAAAGCAAACTATCAAGGACAGTAAGTGGCATTTAATGGAGTTTACTTGGGGAAGGGATATGCAATCCCATATTTCATTGCCAGCTTTGGTTGCTCACAAGAATTGTGTTGGCTAAAAATGGGAAGCATCCCAGAGGAACCCACAAATCTAAACAAGTTGCACAACAAAATCCGGTCGAGTTCTCTAAGCAAATTTTTAAAGGCCAAATTCAGTGATTACTTTTAGACAACCAATATTATTATAACAGATTTCAATATCAACCTAAGAGATAGAACCAATTTTTTTTGTAATAATTTGAAATAAACTAGTTTTTTGGGGTCCCTATTAGGAAGCAATTGTCAAAGTTGTCGCAAATATAATAATTTCTCAGAACAAAATATACAAAATTTATAAAGATTGCATGACAAAACAATTTCTTAACCAAAATGGTTGTTTTAATTGTAAAAGATTTTGGAAAAGTATTTTTTCTTTTTCGTTTTTCTGGAAGGCTGTTGACAAAAATTTTTAAAAAAATTTGTTTTACAAAAATATTTTTAATTTTTTGTAGAAATTTGTTTGATTAAGCTTACATCGCCGAAGATATCTGAAAGACTGAAAATAAAATAAAATAGTTTTTGTTGTGTGAGCCGATTCCCGTTTACAAAGACGCGAGTGTGAAGTGTCTCTATGTGTACAGCTTTCTCGATCAATTACAAAACCTCGAAAACTGCAATTTTAAAACAAAGACGGTTGACGGTTGACGGCAGCGGCATATTTGAAAAAAACATTTTTGCGAAAAATGGTTGTTTCCAACGCGTTGCAACGTTCAAAAAGGGGTTCTCCCTTAAGCCAAATCTTTTTTTAATTTTGTGTTTATGATATATGCATATACCTTTATACCCGTTTATAAGCAGTTCTATAAAAAAAATAATTCGTATCTAAAATATCGCTTGACTGTGACGCATTTGCCCTAAAGGCGCCCTAAAGTATGCAACATTTGTTTGGAATTATTGCGGTCGTGTCTGAGATCTATTTTGGGTCCTTTAACCTCTTGACTTAAGCCTTTACCGCCCTTACCCTGCCCTTAGGCAATGAGCCAGTCACGCAGTCAATTATTATAAACTGACAAAACTGCTAAGGTAACAAATTTTGGAGTTCATGCTAAAATCCAGTTGGTCTGTCTATTTAATTAACACACACAGACATGCCAAAAAATTGAGTTAAAACTTTTTTGCTGTGGCCAAGAGGGTGGAGCTCGGTGCAAAATTAATTTGCTGCCCTTTTTCCCGCCGCTCTAACTCGCACATAAACTTCTAATTGGCACCACATTCCGCATACGCCGCGTTGGCCCATGGGAAAAAGTTTTTTACCCAGCCTGTCCGGGGATGAGCCCAAAAAACGAGGGCAAACTTTGACGTTTTGTGTGCGCAAAAGTTATAATAGATTTTTAGTTTCACTCATTTAGTCGAAATATTTTCCGAGGGCGGAGGATCTGCCCTCGACCAGGAAAACTAATCATTTGTAGTTATGGACTAAGTTGACTTTTCCCCCACAATGTTCAAAGATTGAATTGAATTGTTTTGGGCAGGAGGGTCACTCAATTTGCCTTTTATGGAAGTTGTGTAAATAGTTATTTAATTGATTCCGGTCAAGTTAATGAGGTAAACCAAATGTTTTAAAAAGGGAAATCGTTTTATTTTTAATTTCACTACAAGAGAAACCCATTTGAAACTTACAAAAACTGAAATAGAGTATTGCCTAGAGTAATGAAAACTAGGGCTTTTTTTGTATTACCCCGCTGTCTAATTTTAATAATATATCTAATAAGAAAATGATAATTTGTTTAACATTTGTTTATACAACATTTTAATGTCAGGATTAAATTACTCAAATAATTAATCAGCCTTTAACTTATTGTGCACAATTTTAAGTATAGTCCATATTATTATTTTCATTTACACTATCACTTACACTATGCTAACGATATCGGAATTAATGCAATTAATGCCTGACCTTTTTCACTCAGCAAAATCGCCTTTTACACTTGAACTGCGTTATTACTTTTCTGGTCAAACTAAGGTACATAGATTTAACAAACGATTTTAAATGAGGGGAAAAAGTGTTCTTAAGCCTAGTACTCAGATAGAAAACAAGTTCGTCAGCAAAAAAACTTTAAAACAGTTAAAATTTAAAAAATGTCTTTGACAGGATATTCTTAAGTTAAAGGGGGGGTAAGGTATTACAATATTTTGTGCTTTTTTATTTTATTTTTTCTGAATGCACAACATTTGAAGAATATTGCGTTAAAATTTTAGATTGATCCGAGTAAAACTTCCGAAGTTATGGGCAGTTGTATGCGATTTTTGGGGGTCCAAAACTTTAAAACGCTTCCCTGAAAAGTTGCCATTTCAAAGACGCTGAACACGATCTTGCAAAATCTACTGGACGAATCGTTTTGAAATTTTGCACACTATTTTTGTACCTAAATCCGTAGGTACTGACGTCGAGTGTTTTTTTTTTACTGATTATTTTTCATTTTATAATAACTAATATATCGAATTTTTAGGCTAAAATCACGTTTTTAACTTCAAAGTGTTACCAAAAATACAAAAAAAAGAGAAAAAACTCAACGTAGTTACGTTTAGAAACATCTTAACTAATAAATAATTTTTTTCTGATGATCCAGAAACGAATTGTGCTGTTCACCGCAAAACCTTTTTTCTTGGAGGCGCCCACGGAGCTTGGCTGCGAACGGCTCATTTATTTTTTTTTCGATGAAAATTTGTGAAAACATAGTTTAAATGTTGTATTTTGATAATAAAAACCATACTATTTATATTTAATAGTTGTTCTTTTAATATATTAATTATAATTTTGCCATTTAAAGTTCATAGATGCATTAGGTTTTTCGTCTATTTTGTATCAAAAAAACACTCTGATCTGACAACAGACACTTTAAAAGATTACATTTTGTAATCTTTTCGAAACGGTCTAGCTTTATTTTTTTTAATTAATGGCATTTCAAGATTCGGGTAATTTTCTCAATCTAAATTGGAATCCAATATTAAGACATAAGGCTTAAAAACTTTGGAATATAAATGCAGAGTAGTTTAAATTTATTTTCCACTATTCATCCGCTTTATCACTGTAATCTCCTTTTCCTTCCGACGGCTAAAACTCAATTATATTTGTTTATTCATTCTTAAAACTAATCCGGCTGTATTATGTGTTTAACTTGGCCAGCAAACACATATATCTTGGCCAACTCCACTCAAGAAAACTTTGTTGTTCTTGTCTCTGGTCTGGGGTCTTTTGGCTTTTCGGCTTCGCATTCCTCGCCAGTCTCGGAAAACTTTCCCCTGGGCGTCATGCTGTCTGTGCTTGTGGCTTTCCGCTGCCAGTTTTATGGTCGGCATTCTACCACCCACCGCCCTCTGCTTCCCTGTTTTGCCTCCTGGTTCATATATCTTTAATTTTTTATGCCCCCCGTTATGTCAGCACATTTGCCTACTTAGCATAGCATACTTTTCAGCAGCCACAGAACTTGAATTGCTGTCATTAGCGGAAAAGATTCTAAGGATGCAGGATGACGGATATACAGCAAAATCACGATATACCTTAATTTTTAAACATTTAACAATTAAACTTGATTCGCATATGAATTTAAAATTATGATATTTTTTATTTCAATATAGTTTGGAGAGGATGGGGCAAAACCGACTGGATCAACATTTTTTTATATTTTTAGTTGAATGTACTACGGTTAAGTTGGTTGCAATTTATTTTCAGTCTATCTAATAATACGGTAAAGATGAATATTAAGATGAAATTAAAAATACTTTTTAACCACCATTTTGCAGATGAATATATTGAATATTTAGAACAGTCTTTCAATTTAAATTACCCTAATTTAAGATTACACGAATTGTGAAAACCGATATAGGATCCGAAAACAAATTCGAGTGAGTTCGAAAGTGAAATGGAACATTTTTATTTTTGTATCTTTTAAATATGTTTTTTAACTGTTAAAATGTTATTTCAGGTGTAGCGCCTTGGCTTTTATTTGTGAGTGCTGACTGCTTTGTGGCCCATAACTGGGTCAACAATGGGAGCTCTTTGAGGTTCCTTCCTCTTTCGTGTGCCACCCCCGCTCGTTTCTATTCTGTCAGCCCTCCCTTCTCCTTTGTGGTTATTCTGGTTTGTTGCTCTTGCCATTGTTGGGGCCATCGCCCGTTTACAAGTCAAGTGGCGCGCATAACACCAAAAAATTGTGTAAAGAAAACAATTTATTTTGCCGTATAACTTGTCGTTTCACTGGTTGCTCCACCTCCTGTCATTGTCAGCTGGCCAGATTTGAAAGCCAGATTCCGACAGGCTGTCATGGTTTTTTGTTTTTTGTTTTTATACCCTTGCAGGGGATACTATTATTTTAGTCAGAACTTTTGAACGCAGTTAAATAGGCATTCCCGACCAATTTAGGCATACTTAGGTTCGGTATATTAGGATCATCAGCCGAAAAAACCAAAATAAGGAGAAACCTTATAGCCTCAATAAATAATACCCTTAACTCAACTTACCAATATCAAAATAAATATATTAGATACAATATAGGAAGCGCCATCTGCCGAACTGCAGTGCAAACACTACAAGCTGCGAGAACTACCCCCACCCCCGCTAACTGTTTTCTCGCTCTCTTTTACTATCTCAAATATAGGAACTTATTAAACATGCATTGACGTGCATTGACATGCATTTAAAGTTATGGTACGATTTGGGAAATGTGGCGATAGATATTGACAGAATAACTTTTTTTAGTGCGGCCAATACCTGGCCTCTAAGAGGTCTCTTAAGAGGGTCTTCTAGTCTAGAGGCTCGAATTTCGACCTTTTTTTTAACAATTAATAAAAAAAAAGCAGAAGATATTTTTAATATCCGTTTTTTTATCATTTGTTTATTAAACTTAAAGGAGTACATAAAATAAATTTCCAAAAAAAAATTAGTTTTCATTAAGTTATTCCTTCTTGAAGAAGAGAGGGAAAAAAAGAAGCAGTGTCCGCCATGATTTCTATGCTTGTCGTTATCTCAAAAATAAAACAATGATAGATTCTTAATGAGTACGAATGTCGCTATGGCATGAAGCACCAAAAAAAAAATTTTTTTTTTCATGAAAAATCGATTTTTTGCACTAATTTTTCCATTTTGTCAAATTTTTAAAAATATAAAAACAAGAGAGAACTCTATAGTCGAGTGTCTCGACTTTAGATACCCGTTACTCAGCTAAACAACTTAATATAAATACAGTATGTCAATAAAGTGTTTTGACAATGGGAAAAAATGGCATATTTCATGTTTTTATACGATAAAAAGTAAGTTTGCAGTGTTTTTTCATTTGTTTAAAATTTTATTATGATTATGTTGGTATCTTAGAGAAAATTAATGAACAAAAAAACTAATTTCTTTAGTTAACTTACTTAAAAATAAATAAAAACAAATAACATTCAGTTTTCATACTGTCAAGAAAGTGTTTTGACAAAAATTTAAAGTGTTCTTATTTTCTAAAGAGTAACATGTTAATATTTTTTATGGTCACCTTTGGCAGCGTAAACGTCCTCCAATTGCGATTTCATCGAAAATATGATTTTTTCTATGTCCAATTTCTCAGGATGACAGTTTTCCTCCAGTATGGCAATTTTGAGATCATTTTTGTTTTTGGGGCTTCGTTTTGCCACTTTCTTTTTCAAATATGCCCAATATTTTCGATTGGGTTTAAGTCTGGACCTTGGCTGGTGTGTCCAGCACTTTTCCGCAATTGTATAGTTACCACATAATCACCGTATTCGCCTTATGCTTAGGGTCATTGTCTTGATAAATTTGAATTTTTGGTTGGTTTCCATAAAAAAATACAAATTTCTTTGCACTGCACCAAAGATTTGTCGTTAAAATGTCCAAATATTGCTTAACATCCATTATATTTTCGATGAAAGCCAACTCTCCCATCCCTTTGCTCGAAATGCAGCCCACACCATAATGGACAGTTTTCCAAACTTAACAGTCGGAATAGTATTTAGAGTCTGTAAGGCTGTTAAAGGCTTTCGCCACACTCGGGATGTTCCTTCATTGTATATATAGTATCATTTTCGTTTCGTCACAGAATAAGACATTATTCCAAAAATCCATTGGCTTCTCATTGTGCATTTTGGCAAACAAAAGTCTCCTTTCGATGTTAACTTTCGAGAGCAACGGTTTCTCATGGGCTACGCGGGATGTGTAATCGTTCCGATTAAGCAGTTTTCGGACGGTTTCGTGGGAAACTTCGACATTAATAGTCTCCTTGTGATCGATTGCAATAGATTTAAGAGAAACTTTAGTGTTTTTGGCCACCTGCCTTAATAATTTTCGCTCATCTCTGTCCGAAATTCAAATTTATCAAGACAATGACCCTAAGCATAAGGCGAATACGGTGATTATGTGGTAACTATACAATTGCGGAAAAGTGCTGGACACACCAGCCAAGGTCCAGACTTAAACCCAATCGAAAATATTGGGCATATTTGAAAAAGAAAGTGGCAAAACGAAGCCCCAAAAACAAAAATGATCTCAAAATTGCCATACTGGAGGAAAACTGTCATCCTGAGAAATTGGACATAGAAAAAATCATATTTTCGATGAAATCGCAATTGGAGGACGTTTACGCTGCCAAAGGTGACCATAAAAAATATTAACATGTTACTCTTTAGAAAATAAGAACACTTTAAATTTTTGTCAAAACACTTTCTTGACAGTATGAAAACTGAATGTTATTTGTTTTTATTTATTTTTAAGTAAGTTAACTAAAGAAATTAGTTTTTTTGTTCATTAATTTTCTCTAAGATACCAACATAATCATAATAAAATTTTAAACAAATGAAAAAACACTGCAAACTTACTTTTTATCGTATAAAAACATGAAATATGCCATTTTTTCCCATTGTCAAAACACTTTATTGACATACTGTATGTATGCCTTCTTGTGTTTTTTTTTTGTAACTCCTATCTTTGCACTATGGGGCCAACGACCACTTTTGTTGGCCAAAATTAATAACTCGCTCAATTTTAGAGATATCGAGATAAAACTTTACCAATTGTTTTTTGGTATCCTTAGGCAACATATATGTTAAAATGAATAGGATCGAACAAATATATCCCATAGCAGCCATACGATCGATTTAGTCAACTTTGTTATTTTTTAAGATAATCGAATAATTTTTTTTTTTTATTACATACTTTATAATTACATTTATATTATATTTTTTTATATTTTTTTTATCTGTTTCTGAATAGAATTCAAAATGCAAAACCAAATGTTCTTCGTTCCACACAGGTTCAATGTAAATGCACAAAAATCGGATTAAACAAATTTTATTAATAAGTAAAAAAAAATGGCACCTGCTATTAAACATCATGCTCTTCGGATTCTAGTTCAATATTTCATTGAAAATCAAAAGGATTCTAATACTCAACGCAACTACTGTTAAGGTTGCAAAACTTGAGGTTATGTGCTTAAAAATTAAATTTCGGAAAAAGTGGCAATAAGTGGCGATTCTAACCATATACATTTTAAAAAGAATTTAATACTCTACAAATCTCAATAGGTTTCAGAAGTGGACTCCGCTGGACTCACTGCAAAGCTTTGCCGGGCAATTGCAACTGTGTACAATGTAAATACATACATATATGTATATGCTTACATACATACTCACATACGCCATTGTTTGACTCAGACCTCCAATTTGGCTAACTAGATTTGATTTGCATAGTTCTTGGGATATACGGTGGCTCACAGCTTATTTCAACCAGTGCTCAAGTAAAACTTTAAATCGCTGTATTTGCCAAATTAAGAGAGATATTGGAACATTTTAAACGCAGACTTATAGCTCTGTATTTTAACTTTTATTTCTTGAATTCTTACATTTTTAAATATTTTTTTAATATTTATTTTGATTTTAAGACTCAAATAACAGGTAAAATGAATGCCACAGCTTATTTCAACCAGCACTTAAAATGATGTATTTTTTTAAGATTATGAACTAAAAATGAATAAATAATATTTTGTATGACCAGCCTCCTTGTAAACAATCATTTTAAGTCTTTTTGGGATTGAGTCGACCAATTTTAAAGTCACTTGGGGACTAATTTTGGCCCATTCTACGAATAATGCGTTTTTTAGGTCCGTCTTATTGAAAATTTGACGCTTTCGAATTTTTCTGTCCAATATAGCCAACCAATTATCAATAACATGATATGCGGCAATTTTAAATGAGCCATGTCGGCAGAGTTCGCGATGTGTATCCCAAGCACACAATTGTCCTGATAAAATCGGAATTTATCACGAATCCCCAGATTTTCTGCACTTTGCAGCAAAATGGACTTCAATATGTTTAAATTAAGAGTTTGGTTCATTGTTGTGTCCACCAAATCCAAAATCCCCACTCAAGCTGCCAACATACAGGCCCAAACCCATCTCCAAAATTATTTATATGATGCATTCTTAATACTCATAAAAAATCCCAACTTCCTAACTTTAAAAACACCAAAGTTATGGCATTTCCAATCGTTCAGTTATAAGGCAGCTATTGGATATAGTCGGCCGATCCTTATCCTTGGTAGGTCGGATTGATTAACCAAATATAACACCTATAGAAAATCCCAGCTTCTTAACTTTACAAACATCAAAGTTATGGCATTTCCGATCAATCAGTTATATGGCAGCTATAGGATATAGTCGGCCGATCCCGTCCGTTCTGCGTGCAAAGTAAAGAAGGGTGTGTGCAAAGTTTCAATTCGATATCTTTAAAACTGAGAGACGGACAGACAGACGGACAGACGGACATGCTTATATCAACTCAAGAGGTGATCCTGATCAAGAATATATATACTTTATAGGGTCGGAGATGTCTCCTTCACTGCGTTGCACACTTTTGACCAAAATTATAATACCAAAATTATAATTATATAAAAATGTAAATCAAAGTTAACTTTGAACATGGCTCGCAGCATAGCTTCGGCTTCAAACCAGGTATATACCCCCATAAGTAATAGACCAATTCCACCGACAATACTCTAATAATATAAGCCAACGCCCAATTTTTTTACGCAGGGACTTCAATAGTGAATTGCGAAAAAATAATTCAAATGACGGGACATTGATAAGTATCAGTATTTTCAATGCGATTTCGCGTACATTCGCCACAGAATGTTAGTACCAATTATTATGAAAATGATTGTTTTAAAACTTAACGAAACCCATCTTTTGTACTAAAACAAAATGCAATCGAAGATTTTTTGTGACCCCTAGCAAGGCCCATATTCAAATAAGATCAGACTAATAAATTCACTTTTTTTACTATTCTCAAATAAAGTTTGGACCGCCTGAACAGGAAAATAAAACGACTATATGTCGAAAACTTGCTTAAATCAGCGTCGAAAACCGAAACGACGAATAAACAGAGTGCAATAGATAAGAGCAATGCAAATTGCAGTTTGCCAATTGTTGCCACTGCAATGGAAAAAATTAGCAGCAATTAATGGAAATTTGCAACGAACTGCGATAGATGCGGCCGATATAAATGTGTTTGAAGTTTTGCATTAAGGGGAAGGTGAAATTAAAGTCAATTTCGACTTGGCCGACCATATGGTCCGAAAAATTGGCCAATGTAATGCTTCCCCAATCGAAAAAAGTGGGTCAAATTTAACTATATGAACTTAATGCAAGTCTGCTTCCTTATCGACTGTGTTTTGTTTATATTCACCAGGGGTGACTGCAATGACTGTAATCATAAGATGTACAAATCTTTCGAGAGGCGACATTAACTTAAGAATAGCAAGTAAGAAACCACATTAAATTACTTACAACTTATCTATATACTACTTCCGATAGAAAGCAGACTTTTGGTAGAGATTCATTCATATACAGTGGCTCACAGCTTATTTCAACCAGTGCTCAAGTAAAGCTGTATTTGCCAAATTAAGAGAGATATTGGAACATTTTAAACGCAGACTTATAGCTCTGTATTTTAACTTTTATTTCATAAATTCTAACATTTTTAAATATTTGTTTAATATTTATTTTGATTTTAAGACTCAAATAACAGGTAAAATGAATGCCACAGCTTATTTCAACCAGCCCTAAAAATTATGTATTTTTTTAAGATTATGAACTAAAAATGATAAAATAATATTTTGTATGACCAGCATCCTTGTAAACAATCATTTTAAGTCTTTTTGGGATTGAGTCGACCAATTTTAAAGTCACTTGGGGACTAATTTTGGCCCATTCTACGAATAATGCGTTTTTTAGGTCCGTCTTATTGAAAATTTGACGCTTTCGAATTTTTCTGTCCAATATAGCCAACCAATTATCAATAACATGATATGCAGCAATTTTAAATGAGCCATGTCGGCAGAGTTCGCGATGTGTATCCCAAGCACACAATTGTCCTGATAAAATCGGAATTTATCACGAATCCCCAGATTTTCTGCACTTTGCAGCAAAATGGACTTCAATATGTTTAAATTAAGAGTTTGGTTCATTATTGTGTCCACCAAATCCAAAATCCCCACTCAAGCTGCCGACATACAGGCCCAAACCATGACGCTCCCACCATCATGATTGCCGTTAAAACGCACATATTATCAAAAGTGCCGCTTTAAGTTTGCTTTGGAGCATTTGAATAAGGATTCCAGCTTCTGGAACACTGTAATACTTTCCGACGATTCAAAATTTAATATTTTTGGATCTGATGGGGCTTCTTATGTTTGGCGAAAACCAAAGATAGAGCTGCATACGAAATATTTAAAGGCAATGGTCAAGGCTGGTGGTGGGTTTGGGTTTTTGAAAATCGAGATATATAGTCGTTTTATAGAAATATTTAATATTAAAACAAGAGAGAACGCTATAGTCGGGTGCCCCGACTATCAGATACCCGTTACTCAGGTAAAGGGAGTGCGAGGGAGATGGAGATAGAAACTTTGATCACGCATAACTTTTTAACGAATGGTCCGATTTGAAAATTTTCTTCTACATTTCGATAGGTATTGATAAACACAATAAAACTGCATTTTTACTTTTCCGAAATATTTAAATTTTTAAAATCGTTTATAAACGATTGTGGGCGTTAAAGGGGGCGTGGCACCATTTTGAAACAAACTTGCGCTGCGTAGGAACTTCTAAAATCTACATGCAAAATGCCAATCTTCTAGCTTTTATAGTTTCCGAGATCTCAGCGTTCATACGGACAGACAGACAGACAGACAGACAGACAGACAGACGGACAGACAGACGGACAGACGGACAGACGGACAGACGGACATGGCTAGATCGACTCGGCTAGTGATCCTGATCAAGAATATATATACTTTATAGGGTCGGAAACGCTTCCTTCTAGCTGTTACATACTTTTGCACGAATACAATATACCCTTTTACTCTACGAGTAACGGGTATAATTAACAAGAAAGGAAAGCTAACTTCGGACGGAGCCGAAGTTGATATTCATATGATGTATTCTTAATACTCATAAAAAGTCCCAACTTCCTAATTTTAAAAACACCAAAGCATTTCCGATCAATCAGTTCTATGGCGGCTATAGGATATAGTCGTCCGATCCTTATGAAATTCGGTAGGTCGGATTAATTGGCCAAAGATAAAACTCATAGAAAATCCCAACTTCCTAACTTTAAAAACACCAACGTTATGGCTTTTCCGATGTTTTGATATAGTCGCCCGATCAGGCTCGTTCCGACTTATAGAAAGACAACTTTTGGGAAAGTTTCAAGCAGATAGCTTTAAAACTGAGGGACTAGTTTGCGTAGAAACGGACGGACGGACGGACGGACGGACGGACAGACGGACGGACAGACGGACGGACAGACGGACATGGCTAGATCGACTCTCCTGGTGATGCTGATCAAGAATATATATACTTTATAGGGTCGGAAATGTCTCTTTCACTGCGTTGCAAACTTTTGACTGAAATTATAATACCCTCTGCAAGGGTATAAAAATTTCATTAATAATATGCAAAAGGACTAAATTAAGAAAGGAATTATATTTCAACAAATATTATTCAGTTAGTCGCTGTACAATGAAAATTTGTGTTGATTTCTAGTACGCATACATATTTTAGAAAATGGAAAGCGAGCCGCTATTACTAATATTATTCGCATCGCCAAATTACTTAAATTGGTAAAACTATATCCTTAGTAATTTTTAGGAACATTTTTTTTTCAAATACGTGTATATTTTATAGTTGGTACAAATATGTATAGTACATGTTTAGCATTTACTATAAAGTGGCAATAGCTGCAATATGCATACTGATTATTTCACAATTTTGGCTCCTCACTAGTTTCATCCTTGAAGGACCATGTTCTCTAGCTCTTGGTAATTTAAGAGTCGGTTAACATTTTAAACTAAGGAAATGTAAATCTAAATTAAGATTGTCAATCAATGAAAAATGAATTACATGTTTTTCTAAGAAAATAACATCTTAAGCATCAACGAAAACACCTATTCTGGTCCTAAAAAGATGTACCTCGTACATCATGTTTCGGAACAATAATCTTTATATTGTCCACATGTCAAAATATTTTGACAACTTGCTGCCAGGTTAAGATAACCATGTTCCCTAATGAGATGCAAGACGAATGGGAGCCGCTTTTTTTGATAAATTGATAAGGGGTTCGGTAGGTAAAAATTACAGGCCTGAAAAGGTTGCCCCCGGTATTCCAAGAGCCCAATTAAATATGCATAATCGAAATCAGAAAAATCGGAAAAAGATGTAAACTTGTTGTGCATCTTGTGAATGAGCATTGGAATGAACCAGAGAATTCAACAGAAGAAGACGCATCTTCAAGGTCGTTTGATAAACTCAAAACTGGTTTCAAAACCATCTCAAAAATAGAGGATTGAGGGGCGATCTGTGTTTCGATGAGTCAGTTCTCATTATAGCTGCTGTCTTGCATCTCATTTTGAATGGTCAAGGTCAATTTGCCGCTCACGATCTGACAAATGGAGTTAATTTGAATATTTGGAGTAGATAAAAAGTAGGTGGATATATTCATTTAAAATTGCTGTTAAAAAACGTTTTCTATTTAGGTGATATAATATAAGATATATTTTCTTCAATATTTTTATGTAAAAAAAAATATATATCTTCTAAGCAAATAATGAGTATAATACCATAACTTATAACATTAATAAACTTCCATTAAAGACAGACTACCTTTGCGTTTTAATTTCGCACTTTTCTTTTTTATTTTCGCTCATAATTTCCCAAAAAAAATGTGTCGCGTCAGTAAAAAATTAAAAATTAATAAAAAGTAAAAATAACAGGATTAAATAAAACGCATTAATTGCCGTAATATTGTGTAAAAACGTGGGCATTGTATGCAATCTGCCACAACGTTGCAATTGCCATCAATTAAATGAAAAGCCTCAACAATTTGCATGGACTTGCAAATTATGGGCAACCGGCAGGAAAAAACTAATGGTACAAAAAACTAAATGTACAAAAACGAAAAGAAAATAGCAAAAGTGAAATAATATGAAATTAATAGTTAGTTGGACAGA
Organism: Drosophila prolongata; assembly: GCA_036346975.1. Taxonomy (NCBI): domain Eukaryota; kingdom Metazoa; phylum Arthropoda; class Insecta; order Diptera; family Drosophilidae; genus Drosophila; species Drosophila prolongata. The sequence goes on along the minus strand of JAYMZC010000386.1, from coordinate 24,556,909 downwards.
AATTGACGTAACTCACATTTAATTTTCTGGCGAAAGATTGTATAAAAACAGATGCTGAGCCACTTTCTAAAAGCAACATCGAAAGTTGTTAGAGTGTTGAAAAAAAAATCTCCTGAATATTTAAATATCGGAAGGAAATCCAAACGCTAAACAGGTTTCAAAATGGATTACATTTTCCTAAAAACCCAACTAAGCGGTAGAATTAAATTAAATTTTGTTCACCTTTAGTTTGTAATCATTCTTAGCCTATCCCAGTTAAACTATTTAATAAATAATATTTTTTAATGTTTTTCAATTACATGACACATTATTTATTGGCTTATCTACTAATCGAGTTTTTTATGTCGCACATATCAATATCAAATGAAGACAACCTGACCTGATAACCAATTGTTGGTCCCTTTAATTGAAAGAATTATGCACATGTGACACGAAACTAACTAGTTACTTTCCCTTTTTTGCATTATATATATTTAGTATTTGTTGTTTAATTAAAAAATAATTTTGACTTAGTTGTTTTTAAACATATACGCATACACCCGGTTTTTTATTACTTTTCCAAAATATAAACTATTTTATTTTATAAAAATCTGATTATTTCGTGTGATTTTCGTTCTTGCAATTATCTTTGATTGAAGAAAATTGTCAATGCGGTAATTTATCGATACCTAGTTGAAAATAATTTTCAAGCAAGTGATTTACCTTAGAGTGGTTCAATTCGCACTAGAACAGGGCCAAATTATGTTCAAAGATGATGCTGACATGGATACCAAGAAACTATTGAATATCTCAATGAATTCGGAATATTCCAATACAACCATGGATAATTAAGACCAGCGCAGAGAAAAATTAAAAAATGAAGAATTTATTTCCTTGTTTCCTGGCTCCTGAGTTACCAGGGAGATGAGACTGCCAAGGGCTTTATTCACTGAGGGCAAATAATCGACTCTGGCTTCCCCAATCTCTCAACTCCCATTCATTTCGGGTCAAGTGCGTTCAATTTCCTTCAGGGAAACACTGGGGCTCAGCACCAGACTGGCATGCCCTCATCAATATAAATCACAACAAAGGCCCCTTGGCCAACTAGCTTTTGACATTGTTTACCTCATCAGTTCGGGGAGTTGTGAGAGCCTGGAACCAGAACTTCTTTTTGACTGATGTTCCCTGGATTGTGTGCCATGCTTTTGTTTTTGGCCAGCAGGAAGCTTTCGCTCCTTCTATTTGATGGATTGCAATGCAGCAGCTGTTTTTGTCCAAAAATGAATCACAATTCGGGCAGTATGGCGTTGTCTAAAGGACACTTGAGCTTATGAATTCTTAAATCTTAAATCTTAAAAATTTAATTACATTTGTATATATGCGTAATGTTAAAATAAGCTAATTGCAGCATTAAAACCAGGTATCAATAATACCTAATAACCCATATTTATTTATCATACATTTTTATCTATATCGTGGAGTCTACAATTGTGATTTTCTGATTTTCTGCTCCAATAAATACACTAGCTTTAAAAAAAACATAGGGAAATTACCAATTAAATTAATTAAATTTTGGTACTAAGGGGTTGGGCTCATTCATTGCTTAAATTTTTTCTCAGACTACTCGATTTTACGTTAGTGCGAGCAAGTCCCAATTAATAAGAGAATGATCAGATTTTGATATTTAAAAATCTTTCCAAACGGACTGAAAGACGAACTTTGAAAGATTTTTAATTTTTTAACACTCATTTCATACTGCCGCAGAAGACAAGAAATGCTTATTTATGTGCTCATAACAACCCCACATCATATTTAAAATTAAAACTCTTATAATTTCGAAACAGAAGAGTGTTATAATGTATAAATAACATTAACATTCAACGATAAACCTATATTAATCATAACGTTTGATTGACATTTATTATTATTAATGAAAAGTGGAGCCGGTGAATCAGGTTTTAATTTCATTAAAATTACTTTTAATGAGTCATTAGACATTACTTTTAAGTCATTAGTTAAAAAAAAATTCGAATGTTTATTTTGATTATAAATTAAAATGTCAATGTTCTACCAAAATATAAAATATAAGTACTTGTAAATAAGCTTGCTCAGTGTTTTCTTCGAATTAAGAATTGAATAATGGAAAATAAAGCTTAAGGTATTCTTTGGTATCACACAATACTTAATTTACATATGTGCTTTGTGATTTTTAGCAATACTAATCTTTAACTTGTTGTGATCCTCAAAGCACGGTTTGTTGTTGTTTTGCTGTTAAAAATCTTAAGTTTTTGTCTTTGTCAAAGTTCCATCTTCAATTGTGAACAACAAAAACAATTTCCGATTTTAAGCGTGTGTTTTTTAACGTGCATTTTCAAAATTGACCAATTTTATAAACTTGGTCGGGCTGCGAGTGCACTAAATTCCTTGAAAAAAGTGTGCGAAGTAGACGAATTAATTGTACCATTTACCGAATCAGGATGCCAAATGCACCGGAAAACAATGCTCTCATCTCTGGAGTGTAAGCCACTGTTATTGCCACAAGCCACTCTTAAGCTTTGATGTCAAACTGTGACATTAAGCTCAATATCTGATATGCGCTTATCGCTTGGTATTATCTTGCTTGCATCGCGATAGTGACAGATTCATTGAGGTTAGTAATTTGAATTGCAAAACGAGTGCGAAACCGAAGCTTATCTCTCAGCATCTCGCAGCTAACCTCGGACAGTAGCGAGGAAAATATTGTCCAACCTATATCTATCAGTTTATATCCAGTTATGTCTCCACGTCGCTGTTGGCTTAGATTGTCTTTCCCAAGTAATTGAAGGCCAAATATAAAAATCTGCACTCTTTATGTGTTCAGAAATCGACAGCCGATTAAAAAGCTCTTTAAAGGAAAATTTTTCTGGGTGCGACAGAACCGTTAATAAATCACAATAATTGTTTAATGTGATCCCAGCAGAAAAATAGTTTAGTAAATAAAAATAATTGATTTTTAAGAAAAGTACTTTAAAAAGTACCTTTCTGGTTAATCATATCTAGTAGCGTTGTTAGCGACCGATTAAAGTCGATTTATATTAATAACGCAGTTAACGCAATAACGTAAATGACCATTAACACTTTTAAAACTAGTGTTGCCGTAGGAAAAATATTTTTTTGTGTTATGATTTGTAAATAAAATAAAAACATCAACAAAAAATTACCCAGCAATAATGGTGAATTGTATAATTTAGGAGGTTTATTGAGCCGAAATGTGGACAATATGTGTACTTGCAAAGGCTGCCTTGAAGAATTTGTGAGTTTTTAGAGGATAATGATTTTCAGCGGCGAAGTGGTAAATGGGGTCTGGAGATTACTTTTGTCTAAGAAGTATATTTGTGCTTTGGAACTCCAAATATAACAATAAGTTTGGCTATAGTTAAGCATTTCCCGAATCAAGATAAACTTAAACACCAGTGTAAACGGTGCCAAAAAAAAACAAATTTTTAGATTCGGAAACAATAAAAATGTGTACTGTACTGTGAAGCGGTACTGTGAAAGCGGTTTCTTACATTTAAGCATAAAAATCGATGCATTATCGTTTTAAAGAATATAACATTTTTTGTTACAGTTGCGTGGATAATACGTTTAAACGCCGATCGTTAAACAAAAAATGTATTCGATCGGGTGACTACATTCTCCAAATGTTGATCGTTTGATCGGGTAAAAATAGCTACATTAAGTTGTTTGGAAATATTAATGCACATATCCATATCTCTCCACAGTCTGCTTTTACAAAATCTTTTTCCTCTTAACTAACTTTTTATCTCACTTTTCGTGGCATAGCCAATAAACACTCAGTGGGTTGCAGTTTCTTACCATTTCAGTTTGAGAGGAACAATGTCTCTCGAACACATCTCTTTAGTCATCATATAATTTTCGATACCCCCTCCAGTATAGTTAGCCTTTTTCGCTGGGAGCAAAGCATTTTCCTTTTTTTGTTTTCAGCATTTTCGCTTGATTTTTTTGAGTTCCGCTCCCAGAAGCAACAACAATGGGCAATCCAAAAAGAGAATCCATTTTCGATTTTTCATCATCAATGGGTGCCCTTCTTCTTTTCTGCCTTGCCTTATTTCTTTGGAGTTCGTTTTTTGTGTTTTCATCTTTTTTTTGTTTGGTGCATTTTTATTGAATCGCTTTGACTCTTTTCGCGGCAGAGAAAAACAAGGGCATTTTGCCTTTTTGCGACGGTGGGCTGGCCATTGTTTACTTCCGTTTCCGGTCGGAAATAGGGGGGCGGTGGTGGAGTTTCGGGGGTATTGGCATATGCAAATATTTTCAGCACGATTGCACTTATCTCTCTTTTGATTTCTTGCCTTTGCGACTTTTTATTATCGAATTGATGGAATGAAAAATATATCGGCATTCCGGTTTGTCGCCGAAATTTAAAAGGTGAAATTGGATTAAAGCGGAAAAGTTTATTCCTGATTCCCTGCGACTTAAAATTGTAACCCTGTCACACTTACATTTACATATCTCCCTTATCTCATTTACTGTGCAATGGATGACCTTTTCTGAGGGATGTAACAAAGTGAATTTGTTTATTTAACAAAATGAGCTTGGCATTTTCAACGCTTTAAGCAACATTTCGAGCTCTTTTTTGCCGTTAGTGGAGAGGGTAATTAGGTAAAAATATTTGCACATGTCCTCGCTTTAACGTTGCTTTTAAGAACGCTCTTAAAATGCTCAGCTCCTGCTATCAGGTTGTTTCATTTAATACCGTGTAAGTAAAAATTAAACAAGGGAGAACGCTATAGTCGAGTGCCTCGACTATTAGATACCCGTTACTCAGCTAAACAGATTTTTCATTAACATAATGTGAATTAGAGTGACCACAGGAAAAAAGGACAAAAAGTTCAAATTATCAATTTGAATTCGGCGATCTCTTAGAGCTGGCAGCTTTACAGCACGAGCATCATCACCAGCGCTGCTTTAACGCAGGCAGCTTTTGTCCTGCACCAGCATACACACATATGCCATTGTTTGACTCAGACCTCCACTTTGGCTAACTTGATTTGATTTGCATAGTTCTTGGGATATAATTCAGTATTGACAAATGAAAACCATTGCAATTTCCTCTAATATAAATCCTTATCGAGAATTAACGTTGACTCTGTTGAGCACCTTGGCCAGCTGTTCCAAAGTCATCCGTTAGATGGCGCCATGAAAGGCGGAAATGTAGGCGCTAGCCAGGCTTAAGCGTTTAATGAGTTTTTGGACGTTAGAGTGGGCGTGGCAAACTTTTATTCGGCCAATCGATAGGTATTGACGAAACAAATACATATCAATTAAAATTTTCATAATAGCATCAAAACTGTGGCCACCGCTTGTGGCTTGTGGGCGTCAGAGGGGGCGTGGCACCATTTTGAAACAAACTTGCGCTGCGTAGGAACTCCTAAAAACTACATGCAAAATGCCAATCTTCTAGCTTTTATAGTTTCCGAGATCTCAGCGTTCATACGGACAGACAGACGGACAGACGGACATGGCTAGATCGACTCGGCTAGTGATCCTGAACAAGAATATATATACTTTATAGGGTCGGAAACGCTTCCTTCTACCTGTTACATACTTTTGCACGAATACAATATACCCTTTTACTCTACGAGTAACGGGTATAAATACGCTCACTTTAGCAAATTTGTGTTGGGGACTCCTTTTTATTTTTATCTCGGCAAAAATGTTACAAAATTGATAGCTTTTTAAAATGTTTTACTTCGCTTTTTATACCCGTGACTCTTAGAGTAAAAGGGTATATTGTATTCGTTCAAAAGTATGTAACAGGTAGAAGGAAGCGTTTCCGACTCTATAAAGTATATATATTCTTGTTCAGGATCACTAGACGAGTCGATCTAGCCATGTCCGTCTGTCCGTCTGTCTGTCTGTCCGTCTGTCTGTCCGTATGAACGCTGAGATCTCGGAAACTAGAAAAGCTAGAAGATTGGCATTTTGCATGTAGATTTTAGGAGTTCCTACGCTGCGCAAGTTTGTTTCAAAATGGTGCCACGCCCCCTCTGACGCCAACAAGCCACAAGCTGTGGCCACAGTTTTGATGCTATTATGAAAATTTTAATTGATATGTATTTGTTTCGTCAATAAATATCGATTGGCCTAATAAAAGTTTGCCACGCCCACTCTAACGCCCAAAAACCAATTAAACGCTTAAGCCTGGCTAGCGCCTACATTTCCGCCTTTCAGGGCCAGTGGTACCAATGTGTTGGGGTAGATGGCGCAATACAATAGCGCCATCTAACGGATGACTTTGGAACAGCTGGCCAAGGTGCTCAACAGAGTCAACGTTCATTTTAAATCAACGGCCTCCACGTGGTGTTCCCTGGGTACCGATTTTAACATAAAAATCGGGAGCTAATTCGAGCGGCGAAAAACATTCAAGAAGGCATATTTATATTAAGTTGTTTAGCTGAGTAACGGGTATCTAATAGTCGAGGCACTCGACTATAGCGTTTTCTCTTGTGTTTTTTCTGAATTAAATCCTGTATGAACATTCAACATATAATATATTGTGATAGGAACGTCAAACGTGCTAGCCATTTTATATTTAATTAAGAAAATAGTGTTTTGTAACTTATATTATAAACTTTCAGAGATCACTTCAAATTTAAGAAGAATTATGGTTCAAAAATAATATTTTCTTAAAGGAATGGTAGGGTAGCCATTAGCTTAAGTCGAAAGTTGCAAATATTGATTTATTGAATGAAAAAATTTTAAAAATGTCAGGATTACAATGATACATTAAGCTTACAGGAAATCATAAAAGAATTGTATTCAGTTTAAAATATATTATAACGAATAAAAATTAAAAGCGAAAACCCAATATTTTCGCCACAAGTATTTTGGTAAATGTAAATGAATCGATATAATCAAATTTGGAAGTGTATCTCGGCATTTGACCTGTCACTAGAACACTCGACACGAGTTTCTTTATATTACTTGTAATACTTGTAATCTCAGAGGTTCCAATCTAGAGTAAATACTTATCAATAATTTCATTTAAATAAAGCTATCAACTTATTATAATAAAACAACAAATATTGGGACTTCTTATTTAAATTGGAAAACCAATCCCACAATATTGTTTCCCAAAAGTATTGAAAGGCTTGCTTTTAATTCCATGACCGAAATACTTTGTCCACCATTGTATACTGCAGTTGGCTTACGAAAGTAAGAATCGAACCTGGGTCTAAATTTATACTGTGGATGCTTTTTAGCCACTCGGCTCCAAAATGAAATTATAGCTTGTAAATTAAATGTGGTTTCCAAGTGAAAATGTGATAGAGAGGAAGTAATAAAAACCAAGTGCTACTAGCACCATTTACCACTTTAAAGTCTAACAACAGCAAATATATTCTATTTTAGCCAGATGTAATGTATTTTTTTACTAACACTAAAAATAAAGGCATAAAATCGGCATTACACTGATTTAATCAAATGTTGTTTAGCTGCCAAATTAGGGAGTTTGACCTAGTTGACTAAGTGACAGCTGCAAATCGCTGTAAATTGGAAATCATGTATACCAGCAAGGAATGAAAAAAATGGATAAAAGAAGTTATACGTAGCTGGCAATCATTAAGTTCATCTGTAAGGGAAAAATACAACGATTTGTGGTTTTCCGAAAAACAGGTACCAAGGGAATACACAAAGACAACAAGCAGCCAATGCAGAAGGAGTTGGTAGTTGGTATTGACATGAAGTGGATTGCCTCTTGATTAATTAAAAGCTCTTTGATCATTCTTCCTGTGTGCGTGTATTTTCCTTGTTCTGCTAAAAATCCACCCCTAGCCCTCTCAAATATTTCTTACTTTCTATCCTCCTATATCCCTCCAATGTTCTCGACCCCCCTTTTGGCTAAAAAGAAGTGGCTTTAGCCATGTTGTGGGTTTGCCATTGACAAAAGCCGTTGGCAGCAGTCAAGAACACAAGATTTCGAATGTTAAAATACAACTGGAGTTAAAAGGAAATATTTCTTAAAAGCAAAAAATCAAGAAGGAGCGCTGGAGTCCAGTGTTACTACTATAATCCTCGTTATTTTGATATCCAATTAAAAAACAATTATACTTCTAACAATTGAAGTCAATTGCAATTTTTTGAATAGAACTGGTCTACAATAATTATAAGGGCCCTTTAGTCTAAAGTTAGTCTTCATGACTGTTAGTTAAGTTATATTTTTAAGCTTTGATCTACTTATTGTTAGTCTCATTAAAGAGAAGATCCAACAAATAAAGCATATATGTAAAGGTATTCTGATCTGCTAGAGCTGACTTCATTGGCCAACTTGAACTTAATTTTTTATAGCTTCCGAAATAATCTTTCGTTATGTCCCATTAGTATGTATATGCAATACTAAAAAATCTATCAGAATTTCAAAAATAAAAATGAAGGACCTATGAAATAGTTTTTAAATTTTGTGTTTGATTGTGTTTGTTTGTCATGCCACACAAGGATGGACCTTGTTTTCGTGCATCCGTTGTCGTCTGCGGAGACGCCATCAACCCGGTGGCAAGGTTATAATTTTGACCTGTCTTATTAACAAACGAGAACGTACTGAAGGATAGCTGATTACAAATTAGAAATGCCTTTGATATTAAATAATACATTTTTAATAATTCAACTTAAATTGTAAAACTAACCAATATGGAAATCGTGCAAAAGATGAATCAAAAGTTTTAAGGTGGTCAACCTTATTTCCGAAAGTCTGCATTTCTTGGAACTTGTTTGCTAAAAATAAAAATAATTGCTTTTTTTGTAACTAGAAAAATTAACTGGGCTAAACGAAAACATAGCATTAAGATGGCGTGACCAGATCCTGCGTGAGAATCAATAAACATGAATGGGAACGCAAGTGGGTTTACTTTAAGCATTGAGTGCAAACACGTAACTAATAGTAAGCCAGACTAAGTTTATGTCTTCATTGATATACATTTTTTTAGCAGCAACAACGGAAATGGTTTCTCTTGGATGGGATTTATTAATACTCTTTTATTAGATTTCATTAAAAAAAAACAAATGGAATAATAAATAGGTCAATTAAATCTCCTTAAGATATCATGTACTTGAACATAGTACCTCTGTCTGCTGACAACATATAAGAACTACTAAGAATTGCTTTTATATTAAACTATCATTACAAGCACATGCCAAATTCTTGTAGTCAGATGTTTCAAGATTCATTTCATTTCAGCTCCTATCAGTCGAAGACATTCCCCAGCCAAAAAAAAACCCTATACACACGGACCACGCCATTATTAACATAAGCAAAGCCATCGACAAGATACAAAGACCTGTTGTCTCCTCGAAATGCACCACAATAAATTAGTGTCAATTTGTGAAACTACTTTTTATGATGATGAAAGATTGAGTGAAAGTATTACAATATCGTTATTTTATCAGAGGAGCCAGATAAGTTGATTTCCATAATTAGTAAAAACAATTTATACTATTATTTTTATTCCGAATTTAAATATTTTGAATAGACCTTAAGAAATATCAAATGAATATAACTTTATTTACCTCAGTGTTTATTGAGAATGGTAAAACCGGTTGACAGTCTGGGAAAACTGGCAAGAAAGACAGGCAGATATCGAAGCCCAATGGCGCCAACGGCGATTACTGAAAAAATAGACATTAAATGCAAAGGAAGTGACATTAATTGCATTGATTTAGCAGGCCCTTCACCCCGAATAGCTGATAAAAGTTCGCATTGTGTGCCTCCAATATTGGGATGCCTTTAAAGGCGAATCCACAAAAATGTACGGGAAATGGATTCGGGGGCTAAAAGCGAGTTAACTATTTCCATGGGATGGTCATTACGCACTCATTGCGTATGCACTTCCAATTATTTGAAATTGTTACTAATGAGAAAATAATTTGCAATATGCTAATCAAAAGGTGGCAGTTGGTCGTCGGTCAGCCCACCATTCCAATTCCAACAAATTGTAAATGAAGCAATGCGAACGGATCGATCTGATTTAATTAAGACGCCCAGCCAGTTGCACGAGCATCGAAATTTTAGCATAGAATCGGGGCTGACTCTAATGCCGATTCAATTGTTTCAATTCGGACTGGACTTTTAAATTGCGCAGTAAAGTGGGAGAGCTGCTTAGAGTAGTATAAAATGTATAACACATATACATATCTCTTATATTGCCAAAAGTATTTAATTACGTTAAAGTTAAATCTTTAAAGGTATTGAACAAAATAGAAAGAAAGCAAACCGAAATTTACTACATTTCGATTTCTATGCCTATATTACTAAAAACAATGAAGCTATGTCGATTTTGCGCTGCATTTTGCCATCCATTCTAAGACAGCTATATTATATTCTTGTCCGATTTTGACAAAACTAAAAGCGTAATTCTGATATAGTAATTATTCTTAAAGGAATATTTTAATAAACAGAAAAATAGCAAATTAAAATTTTTGTCATGTTTTTTTTTTTAAATTATATGATAAATATGTCCGATTTTAATTTAATTAAAACTCCATAGTATTTATATATTATCGCATTCCAAAGAACAACAAATAACAATTAAAAACATCAAAGTTATATAAAAATATTTTTTTGTTACGATTGTTCCTATGGGAAGTTTGCTTCCTTTCTTGTTCATTTAATTATTTGATATTGATACAGGGGTACAAAACCAAACCAAAATTGTAGTTTCCTTAGAAAAATTGGAATAAAATTTTTTACAAATTTTTTAAAAACAATATGTATTTTGCTTAAGATATATAATAAGATAATATAATGCTAGTTTTCGTATTTAAATATTAGTGGTTCAATGGCATTTAAGCTTTGACTTTGACATTTTTTTAACTATGCGACTCAAAAACAAGTCGCAATTGCTACAAATATTTTCCACGTCTAAATTCAAGCAAACGTAAGAAAATCTTGAAAAATTGGGGCAATGCAATCAGTATCAAACAGGTGATTTGGCTTGCAACATGTTGATACAAACATTACTATTAGCACCGGTAGCGAAAAACCATAAATATCTATCGCTCAATAAATACGTTAGCGATTCGGACAATCGGGGCGTGTGCAACATTAATCAAAACTTCAGCCATTTACATAAAATCTCACCTGCAGTAAACCTCCTTTTTTCTTCCGCTTTTTTCAGTTTTTCTCTTTTTGTATGCACTAAGAATTTCAATTTTCACTCCATGCTACGGTACGCCTTAATTTAAAGTCTATATCCAAGCGAGCGTATGTTTAATTGCATTGCTTGATTGATGCATTTTGATTGATTAATGGCGTTTAAAGTGCGTGCGAACAGTCAGCTGTCTTTTATCAGAGGTGCCACTTAATAAGGTAAACATTTACTTGGAGGCGTTCGCGAATATCAGCAAAACACTTACAATTGCTGATCAATTTGATGAATTTGCATGCAATCAAGTCCCAAATACCAGCTTCTTAAATCGCTTTTTAGATTTTCGGTTATATATTAAAACTTCCAAATTATAAAAACAAATAAAAATAATTTGTCAGCGATAGAAATTGAACGGATACGTTAAGAGGACCCACGTGAAATTCATCTCCATTTAACAATATTGGCAAATCAATACAAGAATAAATGATATAGTATAGTCCACAAAAAAATAAAATATATTCTAAATTATAAGTCATATGGCAAAAACGCAGGTCTTTATTCAATCCCTTGGGGATTGGGTGACCAATTTTTGTACCCGTTACTCGTATTATTATTATTATTAGTTTCAAAATAAGTCTCGTAAAGATTTTTATGATTGAGATCACTAGCCTAGTTGATCTAGCCATGTTGGTTTACTAGGCAAATTAAAAGCTTCTTTTGAGCCGATGTTCTGGCCAATATGAGATCCTAGCTAGAAGATTATTTTTTTTTAATAAGTGTGTTTAAATTTCACTTAGTCATTGTTTGGCATTTGAAAAATTGCATTTAGTAATAAAAGGAGTAGCTTTCAAAGGAAGAAAACAATAATTTATTTAGCTTCATGCGAAATTGATAAGGTTTTAAAATTCTTTCAGAGTTACAAAAAAATGCAATTCAATTTTAGCTACCTGCATGAATCTACCACTACGCTGACAAGAGCTGAATGTTGTGACAAAAACTTCCTAAGAATATGTAAGATATGTATGTATTTACTATTGGAATTAGAAAATATTATAGTTATTTATTATACAAATAAATGACTAAATCGAAATGAATATTTTGTGGTTCCTGAAACCTCTTCAACTTGAGGTTAATGGCTCTAAAAACCGGTTCATAAAGTTTTTAAATTTCCTCCATAACTGCAAATTCAAATATTCCAAACAATTTTTCACCTATCTCATGACATCGTCGAAAATGACTTAAACCAATAAGTTACGCCTTTGATGGCTTTAGTGTTGGATTTCTGCCCCACCAAAGAATAGTCTCAGATAGAATAATAGTTTTCGATCTTAGCTTTATATGGAACATGTTAAATGTTACAGAAAGAACAAGAAAGGAAAGCTAACTTCGGGCGGAGCCGAAGTTGATATACCCTTGCAGAATACTCTGTAAATTATATTCTCCAAAATTATTTATATGATGCATTCTTAATACTCATAAAAAATTCCAACTTCCTAACTTTAAAAACACAAAAGTTATGGCGTTTCCAATCGTTCAGTTATATGGCAGCTATAGGATATAGTCGGCCGATCCATATGAAATTTGGTATTGGTCGGATTAATTGGCCAAAAATAAAACCCATAGGAAATCCCAACTTTCTAACTTTACAAACACCAATGTTATGGCATTTCCGATCAATCAGTTATATGGCAGCTATAAAATATAGTTGGCCGATCCTTATGAAATTTGGTAGGTCGGCTTGACTGGCCAAATATAAAACCCTTAGGAAATCCCAACTTCCTAACTTTACAAACATCAAAGTTATGGCATTTCCGATCAATCAGTTATATGGCAGCTATAGGATATAGTTGGCCGATCCCGGCCGTTCCGACATATATACTGCGTGCAAAGGAAATAAGGGTGTGTGCAAAGTTTCAATTCGATATCTTTAAAACTGAGAGACTAGTTCGCGTAGAAACAGACAGACGGACAGACAGACGGACAGACGGACAGACGGTCAGACGGACAGACGGACATGGCTATATCAACTCAGGAGGTGATCCTGATTAAGAATATATATACTTTATAGGGTCGGAGATGTCTCCTTCACTGCGTTGCACACTTTTGACCAAAATTATAATACCCTCTGCAAGGGTATAAAAAGACACACTTTCAGATAGGCCTTATCCTCAGTGCGTTTGGAAGTAAGTATCCCTGAAGACAATCATTTGTTGTATAAGGTATTCGAAACAAAACGGAGATCGCCTGAACCGCAAACATTATCTAAAGTCTGTTGTTTAGACATGTGGTTTTCAAGAAGAAATAAAACGAATGCAATTTCCTGTTTCCTATTAAATACATAATGGCTATGACGAATAAATTTCATCTAAGGGGTCCAATTTTTCTTCACAAGAAAAATTTGGGTAAATGTGTACGTTAATATAGAGCACACCAAACAGTGACTTTTTAAGGATGTAACGGCTTCAAGAATGGTTTGTGGATTATCAATTTTGCTTATTAATTTTTGTTTATTAACCTATCTAACTAAAAGAGAGATTTTCTTTTTAAAATAGGGACTCTCGACTGGAAAATATTACAATATAAATCATTTTTAAAACAAAATGCCATATCTTATAAAAAAATATAAATTCTTGGTTACAACAAGTCTTCAAAAACATACAAGTGTATTCGAATACTTGAAGATGAGATGGGTAAAAATCATTAAAGTCAACGTAATCTCCCATGAGATTTTCTATATCCCCGCCACTAATCGACACTCGTTCTAGTCGATTTCATCTACTATCTCAATGAAATTAACGATTTATTAATTTTTTTAAATAAAGTAATATATATGTTTTAAAGGATCTAATCCATTAAATCTTAGTACTGCAGCAAAGCAAAGTTACATTTGCCACTCAATTTTTTTCTACTCAGCACTAAAAATGCTGTAAGAGTTGCATCTGGACAAAGGCTGAAGGCTATGTAAAAACGGTAAGAAAAATACAAAAATACTGTGGAGTGAATATCGTGATTAAGCCTGGCACTTATTATTCAGTACCGTTGTATAATAAGGTAAAATATCTACTGGAATTTCCTACCAAAAGCGTTAATTATTATACCCTTGCAGAGGATATTATAATTTTGGTCGACTATATCCTATAGCTGCCATATAACTGAACGATTGGAAATGCCATAACTTTGGTGTTTTTAAAGTTAGGAAGTTTGGATTTTTTATGAGTATTAAGAATGCATCATATGAATAATTTTGGAGAATATAATTTACAGAGTATTCTGCAAGGGTATATCAACTTCGGCTGCGCCCGAAGTTAGCTTTCCTTTCTTGTTTAAAGAAACGACTGCCTAAGCTTAAAAAATCTAAAAAGTGTATTTTGAACGGCTTTGCTTCTTCTTTGTTCGATATTTCGACAAATTTCTACTAAATTGCTACTTCGCAATGGCCAGTGGTTCGCTGCGCACCACAAAGGGCGTCCCCTTGGGCGTCTTCAGTTTCCGGTGATCCAGCACCACCTCGAAGCCGCCGTCGCCGCTCAGCACGGACGTCTTCTTGTAGAACCGCTTGGGTGGAGCGGCTGCAGGGGGAAAACAGCACGCGGAATGCCGGCTGGTTATGAAACTTCTAGGCGCGCGAACGGAAGCCGACGCTACTTACCGTAATGCCGAACTGTGACTCCGGCGCTGGGAGCTCTAAACTCGCTGCAGTGGCTCACCCGAAGGGCTCGGATGACACCCAGCATCAGCTTTCCATTCATCTTTTAAATTGTTAACAAGCACTTAAACTTCAAAAATCTAATCTGCGGTAAAGAGCCTTTAAAGGATATTCTCAACTACTTTGGCATTACATGTCTGCCGCTATACAAAGAAATCATAAAACAATATAATTTAAATTTAACAGATGTTTTGTTTTAAATTACTGATAATTAGTAATTAGTAATTTAGAGATCATAGCTGCATAAAAGAACTCTGCTCTGACAACAGATACCCAAAAATATTAAATTTTTTTATTTTCTTCGATCTGAGCACCGGGGTGAAAAAAGAGCCTGACGAAAAGCGTTCGCCAGCTGTTTGCCTCTCGCTCTCTCTTAAAGCTGACAGAAAGATTTCGTCGATCTAAGTACTAGGCTTTAAATCTCAAAAATGTTGCTAAATTCTAGGCGCCTTTCGACATAAAGCAAACTCTGATATTTTAATCAACTTATCCTCAAACGAGGACGGAAGCTAAATTGGGCAAGCCGAAGTTTTAATACCCTTGCAGACTTTGCCGAAATTGCTAAAACTGAAAAAGTAGTGAAAGGAATAAGGTATACATAAATAAACTAGATATGCATAGTTTCATTTCAATAGCTTTTATTCTGCAAAATTGTCATATACAAATAGGAAAAAAGGGATACTTTCGCAGCCTTTAACAATTTTTCCCACGGAAGCAAGCGCTTTTACCCTAATCAAGATATGCGTAAATAAATAAGACTTGGAAAAATTTATGTCAGTAGCTTACACACTGCGCGAAATTCTGAAAATCATCAAATTTGGACCGATTTCACCCTATTAATCCTATGGGGGCTATAGGATATTGACGTCCTATCGTCACGCGCTTTTACCCTAATCAAGGTATGCATAAAGAAATACGATTTTGAAAGATTCATGTCAATTGCTTATATACTGTGCGAAATATCCTAAAAATCATTAAATTTTAACCGATTTCACCCTATTGTTCCTATGGGAGCTATAGGATATAGACATCCGATCGGGGCGGTTTTTAAACTTGATCTGCGTACACATGTTTCAGGACGACTGAAACTGAGCTCGCACACGGTATTGAAACAGACGGACAGACGGACATGGCTATATCGACTCCCCTATTGATCCTGATCAAGAATATATATACTTTATAGGGTCGGAAACGTCTCCTTCACTGCGTTACAAACTTCTGACCAAAATTATAATACCCTCTGCAAGGGTATAAAAATGTCATAGAAAATTGTTGTTGTTTTTATTCTTTTTTTTTGTTCTACACAATGTGCTGTTAATACTCAAACATAATGGAGCGCTCCACCGAATGCTATAACATCAGGGTCGAGGAGAATGAGGTCAATAGTAAAGCCCAAAATTGCAGTAGGACAGAGAGCTCCGACCATGATGATAAGGACTCCACTACAACCATTTTGAATATTCCCAAATCTCATGCATCTACTCTTAATTTTTTTACCGCCAATCAGCTATGCGACTTTCCATCTACGACAACTCTTAAGAATGATCCACCCAAAAATGTCGCTATTGAAGAAGTCCACGTGGGCCAGGAATTAAGAAAGTACGAAAACCATGCATTTTTATGAAACTTATTCCATTGCATATTTCACATACTCGCATTTCTTCCGGACAAATAAGCCAGCAAACTGGCAGTTCTCCATTATTTGAAAGCTCAGCAACCGGAGGTAAATAATTATTAAGTAATAATGATAGAAGGGCTTAAAATAATTTTAAGATATTACAAATAATGTATGGAGCTAGAAAGTATGAATTTTTTATTTTAACAAATAAAAAAAGTGCCATTTTCAAATGAGAGTATTCTCCCATACTTTAAACAAATTTTTGTACACATTCTCAAAATAATTTTAAGATATTACAAATAATGTATTAAGCTAGAAAGTATATATTTGATATGTATTTTAACAAGTAAAATGACAGTATTCTCCTATACTTTTAATATAATATACCTATACTAGCAGGGTGCCCGCAGCTTCGCTTGCGATGTCTTATGTTTGCATACAGGAAGCTCTTAGATATTAAGATAATATTTTTTAAATAGTGCAATTTATGCAATGTTTATATCGAATAATAAGATTAAAAACTACAAAAACGCATTTACATATGTACAAAATGAAATTATGCTAATTGGTATATCACAACTGCACATAATTAATAAATAACCAAATATTCACTTAAATGTAAATCATTTATGACTTTACTAATTAAGAATAGTAAAAAACGAAACTAACTGGCATAACTCACCAAATTTTTAAGTTAACATCAGAGATATCAACAAATTTGCACATTCTATAGGCGAACTAAAAGAATAATATTATTGCTCACATACGTTTACACACCAAAATACACGGTTATGCAAAGAAATTTTCTTGATACGACTCTGCCAAATTGAAAATTTCCCCGTTAACTTCTTTTGCGCACTTGCTACACTCTTTCCTCTCTCTCTATCTACTGCGATCTCCCGCTCTTATGTTTCCTAACAGCGCGTGGCAAAACACTGTTTAAATAAACACCGCAAAAAACAATTTGAATTGTATATTTTTACTACACTATCAAAAACCGAGCCAAAAAAACGGCTTTTGACCAGCAATAACTGTAATGAGCACTTAAATTCGATAAATAGATCGACTTTTTGCTTAATTTTTTTTATTTAGAAGATAGCTAGAGCTTTGATGAAACCATCAAATGAATCGTTAAAGCTTAAGGAAAAACTTTACCGAAGGAATTTTTGATACTCAGTTTAGAAGTGCCATTTTTCGACGTTTAAAGATATTTTTGTCTAAATTGTAATTTTAGAACGGATGTTCAAAATAGTAAAAAGGCTTAAATCTAAGCAGTCAAATTTTTTAAACATTTATAAGGTTTTAAACTATTTTTTGGCGATTGTTTAAACCCTTTAGCATCCAGGATTTTTTAAAGGAAAATTGACCTTTTTTCCAATTGGAAGCGATTGGGGCCACTTGGGGAGCCCCAATAAATCTTAGCAAATCAGTTTAAAGTTATTAGAATGTAATACAAATGCATATTAATATTGATAACCAGTGGTTTTGGCTGTGCGTTGATTCCCAGTTTTCTTACTGATAGCTTTATATATAGAGATATATAGTCGGAGCGAGCCGGATCGGGCGACTATATCATATAGCTCCCATAGGAACAATCAGAAAACAAATTTAAAAAAATATAACTTTGTTGTTATACCCGTTACTCGTAGAGTAAAAGGGTATATTGTATTCGTGCAAAAGTATGTAACAGCTAGAAGGAAGCGTTTCCGACCCTATAAAGTATATATAAAGTATATATTCTTGATCAGGGTCACTAGCCGAGTCGATATAGCCATGTCCGTCTGTCCGTCCGTATGAACGCTGAGATCTCGGAAACTATAAAAGCTAGAAGATTGGCATTTTGCATGCAGATTCTAGGAGTTCCTACGCAGCGCAAGTTTGTTTCAAAATGGTGCCACGCCCATTCTGACGCCCACAAGCCACAAGCTGTGGGCACAGTTTTGATGATATTATGAAAATTTGTATTGATATGTATTCTTAATACTCATAAAAAATCCCACCTTCCTAACTTTAAAAACACCAAAGTTGAGTCATTTCCAATCGTTCAGTTATATGGCAGCTATAGGATATAGTCGGCCGATCCCGGCCGTTCCGACATATATACTGCGTGCAAAGTAAAGAAGGGTGTGTGCAAAGTTTCAATTCGATATCTTTAAAACTGAGAGACGGACAGACAGACGGACAGACGGACATGCTTATATCAACTCAGGAGGTGATCCTGATCAGAATATATATACTTTATAGGGTCGGAGATGTCTCCTTCACTGCGTTGCACACTTTTGACCAAAATTATAATACCCTCGGCAAGGGTATAAAAACTGGCACCTAAAAAAAATGCAAAGCCCATCAAAAGATAAATGTTTGTTAGATTACCCAATCAAAATCAAATAAATAATAATTTACGCTTTTGGTAGGTAATTCCAGTCGATATGTTGCCGACTTGCTTAATTTAGGTCTATAAACAGGTACTGAAATATAATTTTTTGGACGTCCACTTCTCTTTTTCAGAATAAGCAGTGGAATTTTTGTTATTATTATTCTCAATTCCGTGCAATTGCTGTTTACTTTTATTATAAAAACCTAACTAATTAATTTTCGAGTGCGTGCATTTAGTTTCACTCAAGAGATATTTTACCTTATTATACAACGGAACTAAGTAATAATAAGTGCCAGGCTTAATCACGATATTCACTCCACAGTATTTTGGTATTTTTCTTACCGTTTTTACATAGCCTTCAGCCTTTGTCCAGATGCAACTCTTACAGCATTTTTAGTGCTGAGTAGAAAAAAATTGAGTGGCAAATGTAACTTTGCTTTGCTGCAGTACTAAGATTTAATGGATTAGATCCTTTAAAACATATATATTACTTTATTTAAAAAAATTAATAAATCGTTAATTTCATTGAGATAGTAGATGAAATCGACTAGAACGAGTGTCGATTAGTGGCGGGGATATAGAAAATCTCATGGGAGATAACGTTGACTTTAATGATTTTTCCCCATCTCATCTTCAAGTATTCGAATACACTTGTATGTTTTTGAAGACTTGTTGTAACCAAGAATTTATATTTTTTATAAGATATGGCATTTTGTTTCAAAAATGAATTATATTGTAATATTTTCCAGCCGAGAGTCCCAATTTTAAAAAGAAAATGTTCAGCAATAAAACTCTCTTTTAATTAGATAGGTTAATAAACAAAATTAAATAAACTAAATTGATAATCCACAAACCATTCTTGAAGCCGTTACATCCTTAAAAAGTCACTGTTTGGTGTGCTCTATATTAACGTACACATTTAACCAAATTTTTCTTGTGAAGAAAAATTGGACCCCTTAGATGAAATTTATTCGACATAGCCATTATGTATTTAATAGGAAACAGGAAATTGCATTCGTTTTATTTCTTCTTGAAAACCACATGTCTAAAAAACAGACTTTAGATAATGTTTGCGGTTCAGGCGATCTCCGTTTTGTTTCGAATACCTTATACAACAAATGATTGTCTTCAGGGATACTTACTTCCAAACGCACTGAGGATAAGGCCTATCTGAAAGTGTGTCTTTTTCTTTCTGTAACATTTAACATGTTCCATATAAAGCTAAGATCGAAAACTATTATTCTATCTGAGACTATTCTTTGGTGGGGCAGAAATCCAACACTAAAGCCATCAAAGGCGTAACTTATTGGTTTAAGTCATTTTCGACGATGACATGAGATAGGTGAAAAATTGTTTGGAATATTTGAATTTGCAGTTATGGAGGAAATTTAAAAACTTTATGAGCCGCTTTTTAGAGCCATTAACCTCAAGTTGAAGAGGTTTCAGGAACCACAAAATATTCATTTCGATTTAGTCATTTATTTGTATAATAAATAACTATAATATTTTCTAATTCCAATAGTAAATACATACATATCTTACATATTCTTAGGAAGTTTTTGTCACAACATTCAGCTCTTGTCAGCGTAGTGGTAGATTCAAGCAGTTAGCTAAAATTGAATTGAATTTTTTTCTAACTCTGAAAGAATTTTAAAACCTTATCAATTTCGCATGAAGCTAAATAAATTATTGTTTTCTTCCTTTGAAAGCTACTCCTTTTATTACTGAATGCAATTTTTCAAATGCCAAACAATGACTAAGTAAAATTTTAGCTAGGATCTCATATTGGCCAGAACATCGGCTGATTAGACGAATGCATGTAAAGTGCGATTTAGATGATATGTGCACAATAATACATTTTACCGCTTAGGTAAAGCACAGATTAGGTCGTCCAAAATAATTAACAACATCCTGTAAAAGCCAATTCAAAGACTACGGCACCGGAAATACAGAAGAAAATATTACGAGGCTCAGGAGTAAGATTACCCTCAAACTGTTCGAAATAAGCTCCACAAAGGGGTTACAACTCGCAAGCCCCTCAAAAGAAGCTTTTAATTTGCCTAGTAAACCAACATGGCTAGATCAACTAGGCTAGTGGTCTCAATCATAAAAATCTTTACGAGACTTATTTTGAAACTAATACATACTATACGAGTAACGGGTACAAAAATTGGTCACCCAATCCCCAAGGGATTGAATAAAGACCTGCGTTTTTGCCATATGACTTATAATTTAGAATATATTTTATTTTTTTGTGGACTATACTATATCATTTATTCTTGTATTGATTTGCCAATATTGTTAAATGGAGATGAATTTCACGTGGGTCCTCTTAACGTATCCGTTCAATTTCTATCGCTGACAAATTATTTTTATTTGTTTTTATAATTTGGAAGTTTTAATATATAACCGAAAATCTAAAAAGCGATTTAAGAAGCTGGTATTTGGGACTTGATTGCATGCAAATTCATCAAATTGATCAGCAATTGTAAGTGTTTTGCTGATATTCGCGAACGCCTCCAAGTAAATGTTTACCTTATTAAGTGGCACCTCTGATAAAAGACAGCTGACTGTTCGCACGCACTTTAAACGCCATTAATCAATCAAAATGCATCAATCAAGCAATGCAATTAAACATACGCTCGCTTGGATATAGACTTTAAATTAAGGCGTACCGTAGCATGGAGTGAAAATTGAAATTCTTAGTGCATACAAAAAGAGAAAAACTGAAAAAAGCGGAAGAAAAAAGGAGGTTTACTGCAGGTGAGATTTTATGTAAATGGCTGAAGTTTTGATTAATGTTGCACACGCCCCGATTGTCCGAATCGCTAACGTATTTATTGAGCGATAGATATTTATGGTTTTTCGCTACCGGTGCTAATAGTAATGTTTGTATCAACATGTTGCAAGCCAAATCACCTGTTTGATACTGATTGCATTGCCCCAATTTTTTCAGATTTTCTTACGTTTGCTTGAATTTAGACGTGGAAAATATTTGTAGCAATTGTGACTTGTTTTTGAGTCGTATAATTAAGAAAATGTCAAAGTCAAAGCTTAAATACTATAGAACCACTAATATTTAAATATGAAAACAAGCATTACATTGTCTTATTATATATCTTAAGCAAAATACCTATTGTTTTTAAAAAAATTTGTTAAAATATTTATTCCAATTTCACTATGGAAACTACAATTTTTGTTTGGTTTTGTACCTCCGTATCAAAATTAAATAATTAAATGAACAAGAAGGAAGCAAACTTCCCATAGGAACAAACGTAACAAAAAAATTGTTGTATATAACTTTGATCTTTTTAATTGTTATTTGTTGTTCTTTGGAATTCGATAATATTTAAATACTATGGAGTTTTAATTAAATTAAAATTGGACATATTTATCATATAGTTCCAATAGACCAATCGAACAATTAAAAAAAACATGACAAACATTTTTTAATTTGCTATTTTTCTGTTTATTAAAATATTCCTTTAAGAATAATTACTTTATCAGAATTACTCTTTTAGTTTTGTCAAAATCGGACAACAATATTATATAGCTGCCATAGAAAAAATGCCAAAATGCAGCGCAAAATCGACATAGTAAGATAGTAAGATTAGTAATATAGGCATAGATATCGAAATGTAGTCGTTATGTAATAAATGCATGGGTATATAAACTTTGGCATGTCGAAGTTTGCTTTCTTTCTTGTTTGTTCAATACCTTTAAGGATTTAACTTTAAGGTTATTAAATACTTTTGACAATATAAGAGAAATGTATATATACATTTTATATTACCCTAAGCAGCTCTCCCACTTTACTGGGAATTTTAAAAGCCCATTCTGAATTGAAACAATTGAATCTGCATTAGATTCAGTCCCGATTCTATGCTAAAATTTCAAAGCTCGTGCGACTGGGCGTCTTAATTAAATCAGATCGATCCGTTCGCATTGCTTCATTTACAATTTGTTGGAATTGGAATGGTGGGCTGACCGACGACCAACTGCCACCGTTTGATTAGCATATTCCAAATTATTTTCTCATTAGTAACAATTTCAAATAATTGGAAGTGCATACGCAATGAGTGCGTAATGACCATCCCATGGAAATAGTTAACTCGCTTTTAGCCCCCGAATCCATTTCCCGTACATTTTTGTGGATTGGCCTTTAAAGGCATCCCAATATTGGAGGCAGACAATGCAAACTTTTATCAGCTATTCGGGGTGAAGGGCCTGCTAAATCAATGCAATTAATGTCACTTCCTTTGCATTTAATGTCTATGTTTTCAGTAATCGTCGTTGGCGCCATTAGGCTTCGATATCTGCCTGTCTTTCTTGCCAGTTTTCCCAGACTGTCAACCGGTTTTGCCATTCTTAATAAACACTGAGGTAAAAAAGGTTATATCCATTTGATATTTCTCAGGGTCTATATTTAAAATATTTAAATTCGCCATATAAATAATATTAGAAATAGTTCTTACTAATTATGGAAATAAACTTATCTGGCTCCTCTGATAAAATAACGATATTGTAATACTTTCACTCAATCTTTCCTCGTGTAAAAAGTAGTTTCACAAATTGACACTAATTTATTGTGGTGCATTTCGAGGAGACAACAGGTCTTTGTATCTAGTAGATGGCTTTGCCTATGTTAATAATGGCGTGGTCCGTGTGTAGAGGCTTTTGTTTTGGCTGGGGAATGTCTTCGACTGATAGGAGCTGAAATGAGTTGGTCATTTGGAACATCTGGCTGGATCTCAAAGTGGGTTGGCTAAAAGAACTTGGCTTGTGCTCGTGATAATAGTTTAATATAAAAGCAATTCTTAGTAGTTGTTATATGTTGTCATCTATTATTCAATTTGTTTGTTTTTTAAGGAAATCTAATAAAAGAGTATTAATAAATCCCATCCAAGAGACCAAGAGACCATTTCCGTTGTTGCTGCTAAAAAATGTATATCAATGAAGACATAAACTTAGTCTGGCTTACTATTAGTTACCTGTTTGCACTTAATGCTTAAAGTAAACCCACATGCGTTCCCATTCATGTTTATTGATTCTCACGCAGGATCTGGTCACGCCATCTTAATGCTATATTTTCATTTAGCCCAGTTCATTTTTCTAGTTACAAAAAATGCAATTATTTTTATTTTTAACAAACAAGTTCCATGAAATGTAAACTTTCGGAAATAAGGTTAACCACCTTAAAACTTTTGATTCCTCTTTTGCACGATTTCAATATTGGTTATAATAGTTACACAGTTTAAGTTGAATTATTAACAATGTATTATTTAATTTCAAAGGCATTTCTAATTTGTAGTCTGCTATCCTTCAGTACGTTCTCCTTTGCTGATAAGACAGGTCAAAACTTTAACTTTGCTACCGGGTTGATGGCGTCTCCGCAGACGACAACGGGCCGACCTATGGATGCACGAAAACAAGGTCCATCCTTGTGTGGCGTGATAAACAAACACGCCTCCTTAGGATTATACAAAAAAATATAACTTTAACCCACAAAATCAAAATAACATTTTGTATTTTTTGCACAAAGCACGTCCAAGGGGCAACATTTTTGAATGCACCAAAATGTTATGCGAACACAACATTGTGCAAGCAAACCCTGTGCTGCAACCTTGATAAGAACTCCAAGATTTGCGTATCGCATTTGATTGCTTCGCAATGGAAGCCGGTACTACACAAGAAGGCGACTAAATAATGAAGCTGCTCCCCAAAAGTACGAACCGAAAATTTAAAATTTTTATTTTTTGTAAGGTAGGGACAAATCGTTAATTTTATATGGAAAATCCTGAGAAAACAGATTTGTTTAATGGAATATAAAATGAACTAAACAAGAAAGGAAGCAAACTTTGGCATGCCGAAGTTTATATACCCTTTTAGTTATTACAAAACGACTACATTTACTCAAAACAATGAAACTATGTCGATTTCGCGCTTTTTAATTAATGTTGTTAATATTTTTGGGATATGTTGTTAATATGTTGTTTTTATTTTTTCAGAAGCCATTAAAGATGCAAATTACGGAATCAAAAAAAAGAAGGATTTTTGACCATTATTTAGCTGTCAAATAAGTTTAGAAAGCAGCCTGTTCATCAAAATGGCCTTGGACGTCGTCGAAATCTGAGCAACATATTGCTCAGATATTTTAAGATATTTTAATGTTGCTCTATATTAATAATTTAAACTATTAAAAGTTTTTATTTTTTGAGGGCAACTCTTCTTATTAGGGGGTTTAAATATAAACTGCAAAAGCCCACATTTATGGCCAACCGACTTCGCGGTTTTCATTGCACTTTTTATACCCTTGCAGAGGGTATTATAATTTTGGTCAAAAGTGTGCAACGCAGTGAAGGAGACATCTCCGACCCTATAAAGTATATATATTATTGATCAGGATCACCTCCTGAGTTGATATAGCCATGTCCGTCTGTCCGTCTGTCTGTTTCTACGCAAACTAGTCTCTCAGTTTTAAAGATATCGAACTGAAACTTTGCACACACCCTTCTTTCCCTTGCACACAGTATATTTGTCGGAACGGCCGGGATCGGCCGACTATATCCTATAGCTGCCATATAACTGATTGATCGGAAATGCCATAACTTTGGTGTTTGTTAAGTTAGGAAGTTGGGATTTTTTATGGGTTTTATTTTTGGACAATCAATCCGACCTATCAAAGTTCATAAGGATCGGCCGACTATATCCTATAGCTGGCATACAACTGAACGATTGGAAATGCAATAACTTTGGTGTTTTTAAAGTTAGGAAGTTGGGATTTTTTATGAGTATTAAGAATGCATCATATGAATAATTTTGGAGAATATAATGTACATAATATTCTGCAAGGGTATATCAACTTCGGCTCGGCCCGAAGTTAGCTTTCCTTTCTTGTTTAAATTCTGATCGTGTTTTTAGTATTGCATATACATACTAATGGGACATAAGGAAAGATTATTTCAGAAGATATAAAGAAATTAAGTTTAGCATGGCCAATTAAGTCAGCTCTAGCAGATCAGCATACCTTTACATATATGCTATATTTGTTGGATCTTATCTTTAATAAGACTTACAATAAGTAGATCAAATCTTAAAAATATAACTTAACTAACAGTCATGAAGACTGACTTTAGACTAAAGGGCCCTTATAATTATTGTAGGCCAGTTCTGTTCGAAGAATTGCAATTGACTTAGAAGCAAGATTGGTTTTTAATTTGATATGAGAACAACGGGTATTTTATATTCGAAACACTGAACTCTAGAGCTCCTTCTTGTTTTTTTTGCTTGTAAGAAATATTTTCTTTTAACTCCAGTTGTACATTCGAAATCTGTTGCTGCCAACGGCTTTTGTCAATAGCAAACCCATAACATGGCTGAAACCACTTCTTTTCAGCCAAAAGGGGAAACAGTCGAGAACATTGGAAGGATATAGGAGGATATAAAGTAAGAAATATTAGAGAGGGCTAAGGGTGGATTTTTAGCAGAACAAGGAAAATACACGCACACAGGGAGAATGATCAAAGAGCTTTTAATTAATCAAGAGGCAATCCACTTCATGTCAATACCAACTACCAACTTCTTCTGCATTGGTAGCTTGTTGTTTTGTTGTTGTTGTGTGTTCTCTTGGTGTTGGCCCTTACCTTTATGAATAGTGTTTGCGTTTGTATGTACCTGTTTTTCGGAAAACTACAAATTGTTGCATTTTTCCATTACAGATGAACTTAATCATTGCCAGCTACGTAGAACTTCTTTTATCCATTTCTTTTTCATTCCTCGCTGGCAAACATGATTTCCAATTCACAGCGATTTGCAACTGCCACTTAGTCAGCTAGATCAAACTCCCTAATTTGGCAGCTAAACAACATTTGATTAACTCGATGTGATGCCGAATTTATGGCTTTATTTTTAGACCTGTAAAAAAAATACATTACATCTGGCTAAATAGAAGTAGAATATATTAGCTGTTGTTAGTCTCCAAAGTTGTAAATGGTGCTAGTAGCACTTGGTTTTACTTTCTCTGCGACACATTTGCACTTGGAAACTAAATTCAATTTCATTTTGGAGCCGAGTTGTTAAAAAGTCTACCCAGTATAAAGAGCACCCTATCATAAACCCGGAACAATATCCAAATTCTTGACAGATATTGAAGTATTTACTCTAGATTGGAACCTCTGAGATTACATAAAAGTATAAAGAAACTCGTGTCGAGTGTTCTAGTGACATGGCAATTGCCGAGTTCAATGGTCTTTGGAAGGATTTTTCCTTAGATACACTTCCAAATTTGATTACATTGATTCCTGGACATTGACGTTAAGAAAGGATAAGTTTTTCATTAATTTTGTATATTTTGATATTCCTTTAAGAATTAAAATTTTTTTCCTTTATCGAAATATATATTTATTTATTTTTAAAAGGCTAGCACGTTTGACGTCCCTATCACAACATATTTTTAAAATGTTCATACGTTAAGGGGGTATAGTATTTAAATTTTTTTTCTTGCATTTTTTTTTTTTCTGAATGTACATAATCTTGAGAATATTGTGTTAAAATTTTAGATCGATCAGAGTAAAACTTCCGAACTTATGGCAGTTGAACGTAGGTACGTAAGCGCTTTTTATATTGAATTTTTCGGTGTCCCAAACTTTAAAACGCTCTACTAAAAAGTTGCCATTTCAAAGTCGGTGTACACGATCCTGCAAAATCTATCGAACGGATTTTTATACCCTTGCAGAGTGTATAATAATTTCAGTCAAAAGTTTGCAACGCAGTGAAGGAGACATTTCCGACCCTATAAAGTATATATATTCTTGATCAGCATCACCAGGAGAGTCGATCTAGCCATGTCCGTCTGTCCGTCCGTCTGTCCGTCCGTTTCTACGCAAACTAGTCCCTCAGTTTTAAAGCTATCTGCTTGAAACTTTCCCAAAAGTTGTCTTTCTATTGCAGGTAGTATATAAGTCGGAACGAGCCGGATCGGGCGACTATATCATATAGCTGCCATAAAACTGAACGATCGGAAAAGCCATAACGTTGGTGTTTTTAAAATTAGGAAGTTGGGATTTTCTATGGGTTTTATTTTTGGCCAATCAATCCGACCTACCAAATTTCATAAGGATCGGCCGACTATATCCTATAGCTGCCATATAACTGAACGATTGGAAATGCCATAACTTTGGAGTTTTTAAAGTTAGGAAGTTGGGATTTTTATGAGTGTTAAGAATACATCATATGAATAATTTTGAAGAATATAATTTACAGAATATTCTGCAAGGGTATATCAACTTCGGCTCCGTCCGAAGTTAGCTTTCCTTTCTTGTTTTTTTTCTTTTTATTTATTATTTTTGAGCAACAAATAACTCGACGTTTTGGGCGAAAATCGGGGTTTTTGACTTTCAAGTGGCTTAAAAAATCGAAAAAAAATAACAAAATAAAAATAAAATTGAGCTGAGACTATCCGTATAATAAATAATATAAAAATGCTTAAAAAATGACTGATTTTGCACCGAATTAACTATACCTCGCTTAAATAGGATTTAATTTAGAAAAAACAAAAGTGAAGTAAAACATTTTAAACACCTTTAAATTTTGTAACATTTTTGCGGAGATAAAAATAAAACGGAGTCTTCAACACAAATTCGCTAAAGAAAAGTCCTTTAAATACGAGCAAAATAAGTTGTGGCGAAAAAATTTGTACACGGCATTAAATGAAACAACCTGATAGCAGGAGCTGAGCATTTTAAGAGCGTTCTAAAAAGCAACGTTAAAGCGAGGACATTTGCAAATATTTTTACCTAATTACCCTCTCCACTAACGCCAAAAAAGAGCTCCAAATTTTGCTTAAAGCGTTGAAAATGCCAAGCTCATTTTGTTAAATAAACAAATTCACTTCGTTACATCCCTCAGAAAAGGACATCCATTAAACAGTAAATGAGATAAGGGAGATATGTAAATGTAAGTGTGGCAGGGTTACAATTTTAAATCGCAGGGAATCAGGATTAAACTTTTGCGCTTTAATCCAATTTTACCTTTTAAATTTCTGCGACAAACCGGAATGCCGATATATTTTTCATTCCATCAATTCGATAATAAAAAGTCGCAAAGGCAAGAAATCAAAAGAGAGAAAAGTGCAATCGTGCTGAAAATATTTGCATATGCCAATACCCCCGAAACTCCACCACCGCCCCCCTATTTCCGACCGGAAACGGAAGTAAACAATGGCCAGACCACCGTCGCAAAAAGGCAAAATGCCCTTGTTTTTCTCTCCCGCGAAACGAGCCAAAGCGATTCAATAAAAATGCACCGAACAAAAAAAAAGCTGAAAACACAAAAAACGAACTCCAAAGAAATAAGGCAAGGCAGAAAAGAAGAAGGGCACCCATTGATGATGAAAAATCGAAAATGGATTCTCTTTTTGGATTGCCCATTGTTGTTGCTTCTGGGAGCGGAACTCAAAAAAATCAAGCGAAAATGCTGAAAACAAAAAAAGGAAAATGCTTTGCTCCCAGCGAAAAAGGCTAACTATACTGGAGGGGGTATCGAAAATTATATGATGACTAAAGGGATGTGTTCGAGAGACATTGTTCCTCTCAAACTGAAATGGTAAGAAACTGCAACCCACTGAGTGTTTATTGGCTATGCCACGAAAAGTGAGATAAAAAGTTAGTTAAGAGGAAAAAGATTTTAGAAAAGCAGACTGTGGAGAGATATGGATATGTGCATTAATATTTCCAAACAACTTAATGTAGCTATTTTTACCCGATCAAACGATCAACATTTGAAGAATGTAGTCACCCGATCGAATACATTTTTTGTTTAACGATCGGCGTTTAAACGTATTATCCACGCAACTGTAACAAAAAATGTTATATTCTTTAAAACGATAATGCATCGATTTTTATGCTTAAATGTAAGAAACCGCTTTCCCAACGAATTTTTCTATCGCTTCTATGGCACGTACAGTACACATTTTTATTGTTTCCGAATCTCAAAATTTGTTTTTTTTGGCACCGTTTAAACTGGTGTTTAAGTTTATCTTGTTTCGGGAAATGCTTAACTATAGCCAAACTTATTGTTATATTTGGAGTTCCAAAGCACAAATATACTTTTTAGACAAAAGTAATCTCCAGACCCCATTTACCACTTCGCCGCTGAAAATCATTATCCTCTAAAAACTCACAAATTCTTCAAGGCAGCCTTTGCAAGTACACATATTGTCCACATTTCGGCTCAATAAACCTCCTAAATTATACAATTCACCATTATTGCTGGGTAATTTTTTGTTGATGTTTTTATTTTATTTACAAATCATAACACAAAAAAATATTTTTCCTACGGCAACACTAGTTTTAAAAGTGTTAATGGTCATTTACGTTATTGCGTTAACTGCGTTATTAATATAAATCGACTTTAATCGGTCGCTAACAACGCTACTAGATATGATTAACCAGAAAGGTACTTTTTAAAGTACTTTTCTTAAAAATCAATTATTTTTATTTACTAAACTATTTTTCTGCTGGGATCACATTAAACAATTATTGTGATTTATTAACGGTTCTGTCGCACACAGAAAAATTTTCCTTTAAAGAGCTTTTTAATCGGCAGTCGATTTCTGAACACATAAAGAGTGCAGATTTTTATATTTGGCCTTCAATTACTTGGGAAAGACAATCTAAGCCAACAGCGACGTGGAGACATAACTCGATATAAACTGATAGATATAGGTTGGACAATATTGTCCTCGCTACTGTCCGAGGTTCGCTGCGAGATGCTGAGAGATAAGCTTCGGTTTCGTACTCGTTTTGCAATTCAAATTACTAACCTCAATGAATCTGTCACTATCGCGATGCAAACAAGATAATTCCAAGCGATAAGCGCATATCAGATATTGAGCTTAATGTCACAGTTTGACATCAAAGCTTAAGAGTGGCTTGTGGCAATAACAGTGGCTTACACTCCAGAGATGAGAGCATTGTTTTCCGGTGCATTTGGCATCCTGATTCGGTAAATGGTACAATTAATTCGTCTACTTCGCACACTTTTTTCAAGGAATTTAGTGCACTCGCAGCCCGACCAAGTTTATAAAATTGGTCAATTTTGAAAATGCACGTTAAAAAACACACGCTTAAAATCGGAAATTGTTGTTGTTGTTCACAATTGAAGATGGAACTTTGACAAAGACAAAAACTTAAGATTTTTAACAGCAAAACAACAACAAACCGTGCTTTGAGGATCACAACAAGTTAAAGATTAGTATTGCTAAAAATCACAAAGCACATATGTAAATTAAGTATTGTGTGATACCAAAGAATACCTTAAGCTTTATTTTCCATTATTCAATTCTTAATTCGAAGAAAACACTGAGCAAGCTTATTTACAAGTACTGATATTTTATATTTTGGTAGAACATTGACATTTTAATTTATAATCAAAATAAACATTCGAATTTTTTTTTAACTAATGACTTAAAAGTAATGTCTAATGACTCATTAAAAGTAATTTTAATGAAATTAAAACCTGATTCACCGGCTCCACTTTTCATTAATAATAATAAATGTCAATCAAACATTATGATTAATATAGGTTTATCGTTGAATGTTAATGTTATTTATACATTATAACACTCTTCTGTTTCGAAATTATAAGAGTTTTAATTTTAAATATGATGTGGGGTTGTTATGAGCACATAAATAAGCATTTCTTGTCTTCTGCGGCAGTATGAAATGAGTGCTAAAAAATTAAAAATCTTTCAAAGTTCGTCTTTCAGCCCGTTTGGAAAGATTTTTAAATATCAAAATCTGATCATTCTCTTATTAATTGGTACCTTGCTCGCACTAACGTAAAATCGTGTAGTCTGAGAAAAAATTTAAGCAATGAATGAGCCCAACCCCTTAGTACCAAAATTTAATCAATTTAATTGGTAATTTCCCTATGTTTTTTTAAAGCTAGTGTATTTATTGGAGAAGAAAATCAGAAAATCACAATTGTAGACTCCACGATATAGATAAATATGTATGATAAATAAATATGGGTTATTAGGTATTATTGATACCTGGTTTTAATGCTGCAATTAGCTTATTTTAAAATTGCGCATATATACAAATGTAATTAAATTTTTAAGATTTAAGATTTAAGAATTCATAAGCTCAAGTGTCCTTTAGATAACGCCATACTGCCCGCATTGTGATTCATTTTTGGTCAAAAACAGCTGCTGCATCGCAATCCATCAAATAGAAGGAGCGAAAGCTTCCTGCTGGCCAAAAACAAAAGCATGGCACACAATCCAGGGAACATCAGTCAAAAAGAAGTGCTGGTTCCAGGCTCTCACAACTCCCCGAACTGATGAGGTAAACAATGTCAAAAGCTAGTTGGCCAAGGGGCCTTTGTTGTGATTTATATTGATGAGGGCATGCCAGTCTGGTGCTGAGCCCCAGTGTTTCCCTGAAGGAAATTGAACGCACTTGACCCGAAATGAATGGGAGTTGAGAGATTGGGGAAGCCAGAGTCGATTATTTGCCCTCAGTGAATAAAGCCCTTGGCAGTCTCATCTCCCTGGTAACTCAGGAGCCAGGAAACAAGGAAATAAATTCTTCATTTTTTAATTTTTCTCTGCGCTGGTCTTAATTATCCATGGTTGTATTGGAATATTCCGAATTCATTGAGATATTCAATAGTTTCTTGGTATCCATGTCAGCATCATCTTTGAACATAATTTGGCCCTGTTCTAGTGCGAATTGAACCACTCTAAGGTAAATCACTTGCTTGAAAATTATTTTCAACTAGGTATCGATAAATTACCGCATTGCCAATTTTCTTCAATCAAAGATGATTGCAATCATCATGTATTATTTAAAACATTTCCAAGAACGAAAATCACATGAAATAATCAGATTTTTATAAAATAAAATAGTTTATTTTTTGGAAAACTACTAAAAATTGGGGTGTATCTGTATATGCTTAAAAACAACTAAGGTAAAATTATTTTTTAATTAAACAACAAATACTAAATATATAATGCAATAAAGTAACTAGTTAGTTTCGTGTCACATGTGCATAATTCTTTCAATTAATGGGACCAACAATTGGTTATCAGATCATGTTATCTTCATTTGATATTGCTATTGGGCAATATAAAAAACTCGATTAGTATATAAGCCAATAAAGTGAAAAAGGGGTTCAAAGCTATAGATAACAAGAAAGGAAAGCTAACTTCGGGCGGAGCCGAAGTTGATATACCCTTGCAGAATACTCTGTAAATTATATTCTCCAAAATTATTCATATGATGCATTCTTAATACTCATAAAAATCCCTACTTCCTAACTTTAAAAACACCAAAGTTATGGCATTTCCAATCGTTCAGTTATATGGCAGCTATAGGATATAGTCGGCCGATCCTTATGAAATTTGGTAGGTCGGATTAATTGGCCAAAAATAAAACCCATAGGAAATCCCAACTTTCTAACTTTACAAACACCAAAGTAATGGCATTTCCGATCAATCAGTTATATGGCAGCTATAGGATATAGTCGGCCGATCCTTATGAAATTTGGTAGGTCGGATTGATTGGCCAAATATAAAACCCATAGAAAATCCCAACTTTCTAACTTTACAAACACCAAAGTAATGGCATTTTCGATCAATCAGTTATATGGCAGCTATAGGATATAGTCGGCCGATCCCGGCCGTTCCGACTTATATACTGCGTGCAAAGGAAAGAAGGGTGTGTGCAAAGTTTCAACTCGATAGCTTTAAAACTGAGAGACTAGTTTGCGTAGAAACAGACAGACGGACAGACGGACAGACAGACGGACAGACGGACATGGCTATATCAACTCAGGAGGTGATCCTGATCAAGAATATATATACTTTATAGGGTCGGAGATGTCTCCTTCACTGCGTTGCACACTTTTGACCAAAATTATAATACCCTCTGCAAGGGTATAAAAATCATGTGTCGTGTAGTTGAAAAATATTAAAAATATTAGTTATTAAATAGTTTAACTTGGAAGGCTAAGAATAATTACAAATTAAAGGTGAACAAAATTAAATTTAATTCCACCGCTTAGTTGGGTTTTTAGGAAAATGTAATCCATTTTGAAACCTGTTTAGCGTTTGGATTTCCTTCCGATATTTAAATATTCAGGAGATTTTTTTTTCAACACTCTAACAACTTTCGATGTTGCTTTTAGAAAGTGGCTCAGCATCTGTTTTTATACAACCTTTCGCCAGAAAATTAAATGTGAGTTACGTCAATTTCTGTGCAACTAACTATTCATTTCATATTATTTCACTTTTGCTATTTTCGTTTCTCTTTTGTACATTTAGTTTTGTGTACCATTAGTTTTTTCCCGCCGGTTGCCCATAATTTGCAAGTCCATGCAAATTGTTGAGGCTTTTCATTTAATTGATGGCAATTGCAACATTGTTGCAGATTGCACACAATGCTTACGTTTTTACACAATATTACGGCAATTAATGCGTTTTATTTAATCCATACCTGTTACTTTTACTTTTTATTTCTTTTTAATTTTTTACTGAAGTGAAACATTTTTTTTTAGGAAATTATGACGGGGGAAAAAAAAGCGAAACTAAAACAAAAAGGTAGCCTGTCTTTAAGGGAAGTTTATTAATTTTATAAGTTATAGTATTATACTTTTTATTTGCTCAGAAGATACATATTTCTTTGATAAAAATATTGAAGAAAATATATCTTATATTATATCACCTAAAAATAAAACGTTTTTTGGAATGCAATGGTCTTTAATTAAACAATTTAAAATGAATATATCCACCTATTTTTATCTACTCCAAATATTTAAATTAACTCAATTTGTCAGATCGTGAGCTCCAAATTGACCTTGACCATACAAAATGAGATGCAAGACAGCAGCTATAATGAGAACTGACTCATCGAAACACAGATCGCCCCTCAATCCTCTATTTTTGAGATGGGTTCGAAACCAGTTTTGCGTTTATCGAACGGCCTTGAAGATGCGGCTGCTTCTGTTGAATTCTCTGGTTCATTCCAATGCTCATTCACAAGATGCACAACAAGTTTACATCTTTTACCGATTTTTCTGATTTCGAGTATGCATATACGGATTTAATTGGGCTCTTGGAACACCGGGGGCAACCTTTTCAGGCCTGTAATTTGTACCTTCCGAAAACCTTATCAATTTATCAAAAAATGCGGCTCCCATTCGTCTTGCATCTCATTAGGGAACATGGTTATCTTAACCTGGCAGCAAGTTGTCAAAATATTTTGACATGTGGACAATATAAAGATTATTGTTCCGAATCATGATGTGCGAGGTACATCTTTTTAGGACCAGAATAGGTGTTTTTGTTAATGCTTAAGATGTTTGTTTCTTAGAAAAAAATACAATTCATTTTTCATTGATAGGCATTCTTAATTTAGATTTACATTTCCTTAGTTTAAAATGTTAACCTACTCTTAAATTACCAAGAGCTAGAGAACACGGTTCTTAAAGTATGAACTTAGTGAGGAGCCAAAATTGTGAAATCGTCAGTATGCATATTGCAGCTTTTGCCACTTTATAGTAAATGCTAAACATGTACTATACATATTTGTACCAACTATAAAAAAAAATTTCCAAAAAAAAAACCAAGGATATAGCTTCACCAATTTAAGTAATTTGGCGATGCGAATGATATCAGTGAATAGCGGCTCGCTTTCCATTTTTCATTGTAAAGCGACTAACTGAATAATATTTGTTGAAATAAGAAATCTTATATTAATTTAGTCCTTTTTCATATTTATTTGAAATTTTTAATTTAAATATTAATTATTTCTATAAAACGACTATTTATCTTTATTTTTATGCGAATACATTTTAAAACCATAAAGTTTTTTTTTTATTTATATAAAACGAAATTATATAATCGTTAAAAATGTATGAAAGTGGAAAATTTATTTGAAAAACTCTTAAATTGTATTGTTATTTGACGTGTAAGTCAAGTCGTATTTCTGAAAACATACTATATCTCAGATTTAATGCGTTTCTAAAAATATAAGAGATTACTATATCTTTAAGTTCATACATCTGTGTAAAAAATAGTAATAATTTCTTTTCAATTAATCCATTTATAGTTTTTATTACAGCCATATAATATAGTTGTCCGATCCGGCCTTATCCGAAGAAATTTTGTATTACTTTCCATACTGTTGAACCAGTTTCGACTGTTAATATTGATCAAGAATATATACAACTTTTAGGGTCGAGAATGTCCCCTTCAATGCGTTGTAAATTAAAAATCATTTTAAATATCGATTTATCCAAGAAGAATACCATGATTTTATTAGTCACTCAGTTTTAGAGCTATATGAATGAATCTCTACCAAAAGTCTGCTTTCTATCGGAAGTAGTATATAGATAAGTTGTAAGTAATTTAATGTGGTTTCTTACTTGCTATTCCTAAGTTAAGTTAAACAAAACACAGTCGATAAAGAAGCAGACTTGCATTAAGTTCATAAAGTTAAATTTGACCCACTTTTTTTCATTGGTGAAGCTTTTTATTGGCCAATATTTCGGACCATATGGTCGGCCAAGTCGAAATTGACTTTAATTTCACCTTCCCCTTAATGCAAAACTTCAAACACATTTATATCGGCCGCACTTATCGCAGTTCGTTGCAAATTTCCATTAATTGCTGATCATTTTTTTCCATTGCAGTGGCAACAATTGGCGAACTGCTCTTATCTATTGCACTCTGTTTATTCGTCGTTTCTTTTTTCGACGCTGATTTAAGCAAGTTTTCGACATATAGTCGTTTTATTTTCCTGTTCAGGCGGTCCTACTTTATTTTAGTATTAGTCTGATTTTAGTTTGAAATTTTGCTTTCCCAGGGTCCCGAAAAATCTTCGTTAGCATTTTGACAGCTCTATGTTTTAGTATAAAAGATGGGTTTCGTTAAGTTTTAAAACAATAATTTTCATAATAATTGTAATAAACATTCTGTGGTGAATGTACGCCAAATCGAATTGAAACAAGAGAGAACGCTATAGTCGGGTGCCCCGTCTATCAGATACCCGTTACTCAGGTAAAGGGAGTGCGAGGGAGATGGAGATAGAAACTTTGATCACGCATAACTTTTTAACGAATGGTCCGATTTTAAAAATTTCTTCTACATTTCGATAGGTATTGATAAACACAATAAAACTGCATTTTTACTTTTCCGAAATATTTAAATTTTTAAAATCGTCTATAAGCGATTGTGGGCGTTAAAGGGGGCGTGGCACCATTTTGAAACAAACTTGCGCTGCGTAGGAACTTCTAAAATCTACATGCAAAATGCCAATCTTCTAGCTTTTATAGTTTCCGAGATCTCAGCGTTCATACGGACAGACAGACAGACAGACGGACAGACAGACGGACAGACGGACAGACGGACAGACGGACATGGCTAGATCGACTCGGCTAGTGATCCTGATCAAGAATATATATACTTTATAGGGTCGGAAACGCTTCCTTCTAGCTGTTACATACTTTTGCACGAATACAATATACCCTTTTACTCTACGAGTAACGGGTATAAATACTGATACTTATCGATATCCCGTCAAATGTAGAAACGCCTTTGGATTTTTATACCCTTGCAGAGGGTATTATAACGCAGTGAAGGAGACATTTGCGACCCTATAAAGTATATATATTCTTGATCAGCATCACCAGGAGAGTCGATGTAGCCATGTCCGTCTGTCCGTCCGTCCGTTTCTACGCAAACTAGTCCCTCCGTTTTAAAGCTATCTGCTTGAAACTTTCCCAAAAGTTGTCTTTCTATTGCAGGTAGTACATAAGTTGGAACGAGCCGGATCGGGCGACCTTATCATATAGCTGCCATATAACTAAACGATCAAAAATGCACTAAATTTAGTGCTTTTAAAATTAGGAAGTTGGGATTTTTACAGGGTTTTGTATTTGGCCAATCAATCCAACCTATCAAATTTCATAAGGATTGGCCGACTATATCCTATATCTGCCATATAACTGAACGATTGGAAATGCCATGGGATTTTTATGAGTATTTAGAATGCATCATATGAATAATTTTGGAGAATATAATTTACAGAATATTCTCCAAGGGTATATCAACTCCGGATCCGCCCGAAGTTAGCTTTCCTTTCTTGTTTGCGTTCATTATACCCTTGCAGAGGGTATCATAATTTTGGTCAAAAGTGTGCAACGCAGTGAAGGAGACATCTCCGACCCTATAAAGTATATATATTCTTGATCAGGATCACCTCCTGAGTTGATATAGCCATGTCCGTCTGTCCGTCTGTCTGTTTCTACGCAAACTAGTCTCTCAGTTTTAAAGCTATCGAATTGAAACTTTGCACACACCCTTCTTTCCTTTGCACGCAGTATATATGTCGGAACGGCCGGGATCGGCCGACTATATCCTATAGCTGCCATATAACTGATTGATCGGAAATGCCATAACTTTGGTGTTTGTAAAGTTAGGAAGTTGGGATTTTCTATGGGTTTTATTTTTGACCAATCAATCCGACCTACCAAACTTCATAAGGATCGGCCGACCATATCATATAGCTGCCATATAACTGAACGATTGGAAATGCCATAACTTTGGTGTTTTTAAAGTAAGGAAGTTGGGATTTTTTATGAGTATTAAGAATGCATCATATGAATAATTTTGGAGAATATAATTTACAGAGTATTCTGCAAGGGTATATCAACTTCGGCTCCGCCCGAAGTTGGCTTTCCTTTCTTGTTTTAATTATTTTTTCGATTAAGAAAAACAAATTATTTTTTTAAAAGATGGTGCTCGACATGTATTAGTTTTTTCTGATGGATAAGTTTAAAACATTCTGGGCAAATCACTCTAATATACATTATTATTTATTTTTCACTTTTTCACTATGAAAGCCCCTGCGTAAAAAAATGGGCGTTGGCTTATATTAATAAAATATTGTCGCTGCAATTGTCTATTACTCGGGATAAGAACAGCTGTTTTGAAGCCGAAGCTATGCCGAGAGCCATGTTCAAATTTAACTTTGATTTATTTATCAATTTTTTTTTAATGTGGAAATTTTATTCTTAAGATTAGCACACTGCTATCCAACTGGTATCGTAATTTTATCGGTTTTTACACAAATAATGCAATAATTAGTCTAAGCGTTACTTAGGGCAAGAAGTAATATCGTGATATTTATACCCGTTACTCGTAGAGTAAAAGGGTATATTGTATTCGTGCAAAAGTATGTAACAGGTAGAAGGAAGCGTTTCCGACCCTATAAAGTATATATATTCTTGTTCAGGATCACTAGCCGAGTCGATCTAGCCATGTCCGTCTGTCCGTCTGTCCGTCCGTCCGTCTGTCCGTCTGTCCGTCTGTCTGTCCGTATGAACGCTGAGATCTCGGAAACTATAAAAGCTAGAAGATTGGCATTTGCATGTAGATTTTAGGAGTTCCTACGCAGCGCAAGTTTGTTTCAAAATGGTGCCACGCCCCCTCTGACGCCCACAAGCCACAAGCTGTGGCCACAGTTTTGATGCTATTATGAAAGTTTTACTTGATATGTATTTGTTTCGTCAATACCTATCGATTGGTCCAATAAAAGTTTGCCACGCCCACTCTAACGCCCAAAAACCCATTAAACTCTTAAGCCTGGCTAGCGCCTACAGTTCCACCTTTCATTTCGCAATATAATAGCGCCATCTAACGGATGACTTTGGAACAGCTGGCCAAGGTGATAATTCGAGCGGCGAAAAACATACAAGAAGGCATATGTATTTATATTAAGTTGTTTAGCTGAGTAACGGGTATCTAATAGTCGAGGCACTCGACTATAGCGTTCTCTCTTGTTTTTTTTTTAAATAATGAGGAAGGTAATGTTCCTAGGTCAAAGTCCGATCAGGTAGGTCTGAGGGTGGTGTCGTTTCAGTCTTCTTTTGACTCGGTTACTTGGTTCAGCGCTGTTTATAGCAGCGGTACAAAGTTTTCTGGCTGGGCTGTTGGGGTGCTCATTTAGCCTTTCCATGTACTTCCGAGCAAGTTGTCTCCAAGTTTGGGCACATTGAGATCACGTTCGATGTCTCTGGTTCGCATAAACCACGGAACTCCAGAGATCCATCGAAGTGTTTTTGCTTGCAAAACCCGGATTTTGTTGAGGTTGGTTTATGCAGCGATGCCATAATCCTGGAGTCCATAGCTAATATGGACTTATAAATTTGGACCTTACAGCCAAGTGCGAGTTTGTTGCGTGGTGCGAGAAGCCAAGCTATTCGAGAAACTTTGGTCCTGAAGATTTCATTTATCACCAGATCTAGCATGTGCGAATAGTGGGGAGAGTTCTAGCTCGAACCTTTAACAATGAGATCAAGCAGTGCATCATTAAGTATTCACCATGGGACTCCATTGTATGTTTTAATCACCATTATGAGAGTAAATAATTTTAGTTTTGACACTTCTATTTAATACGAAATGGAAAAAAACTATACTTGATAATAGAAAATTTTTTTCTAAACAGTTTTAAAACTGAGAGACTACTTATGACTACTTAATTATGTAGCAGGTAAAAGAGTATCTATCGCCACATTTTCCAAATCGCACCATAACTTTAAAAGTTATACAACATATTAAGTGTTCATTATGACGTCAATGCATGTTTAATAAGTTCCTATATTTGAGAGAGCAAAAGAGAGCGAGAAAACAGTTAGCGGGTGTGGGGGTAGTGCATATAGTGCTCGCAGTTTGTGGTGTTTGCATTGCAGTTCCGCAGATGGCGCTTTCTATATTGTATCTATTTATTTTGATATTGGTAAGTTAAGTTAGGGGTATTATTTATCGAGGCACTTGTCTATAAGGTTTCTCCTTATTTTGGTTTTGTCCGCTGAGGATCCCAATATACCGATTATAAGTATGCCTAAATTGGTCGGGAATGCCTCTTTAACTGCGTTCAAATGTTCTGACTAAAATAATAGTATCCACTGCAAGGGTATAAAAACCAAAAACAAAAAAACCATGACAGCCTGTCGGAATCTGGCTTTCAAATCTGGCCAGCTGACAATGACAGGAGGTGGAGCAACCAGTGAAACGACAAGTTATACGGCAAAATAAATTGTTTTCGTTACACAATTTTTTGGTGTTATGCGCGCCACTTGACTTGTAAACGGGCGATGGCCCCAACAATGGCAAGAGCAACAAACCAGAATAACCACAAAGGAGAAGGGAGGGCTGACAGAATAGAAACGAGCGGGGGTGGCACACGAAAGAGGAAGGAACCTCAAAGAGCTCCCATTGTTGACCCAGTTATGGGCCACAAAGCAGTCAGCAGTCAGCACTCACAAATAAAAGCCAAGGCGCTACACCTGAAATAACATTTTAACAGTTATTTACTCTTGAAAAACATATCTAATAGATACAAAAATAAAAATGTTTCATTTCACTTTCGAACTCACTCGAATTTGTTTTCGGATCCTATATGGGTTTTCACAATTCGGGTAATTTTAAATTATGATAATTTAAATTTAAAGACTGTTTTAAATATTCTATATATTCATCTGCAAAATGGTGGTTAAAAAGTATTTTTAATTTTATCTTAATATTCTTCTTTACCGTATTATTAGATAGACTGAAAATTAATTGCTACCAACTAAACTGTAGTATATTTAACAATAAATATAAAAAAATGTTGATCCAGTCGGTTTCGTCCCATCCCCCTAAACTATATTGAAATAAGAAATATCATAATTTTAAATTCATATACGAATCAAGTTTAATTGTTAAAAAAAAGTATATCGTGATTTTGGTGTTGTGGAATATCCGTCATCCTGCATCCTTAGAATCTTTTCCGCTAATGACAGCAATTCAAGTTCTGTGGCTGCTGAAAAGTATGCTATGGCAAATGTGCTGACATAACGGGGGGTATAAAAAATTAAAGATATATGAACCAGGAGGCAAAACAGGGAAGCAGAGGGCGGTGGGTGGTAGAATGCCGACCATAAAACTGGCAGCGGAAAGCCACAAGCACAGACAGCATGACGCCCAGGGGAAAGTTTTCCGAGACTGGCGAGGAATGCGAAGCCGAAAAGCCAAAAGACCCCAGACCAGAGACAAGAACAACAAAGTTTTCTTGAGTGGAGTTGGCCAAGATATATGCGTTTGCTGGCCAAGTTAAACATATAAAACAGCCGGATTAGTTTTAAGAATGAATAAACAAATATAATTGAGTTTTAGCCGGCGGAACTCACAGAAGGAGATTACAGTGATAAAGCAGATGAATAGTGGAAAATAAATTTAAAGTATTCTGCATTTATATTCCAAAGTTTTTAAGCCTTTTGTCTTAATATTGGATTCGAATTTAGCTTCAACAAATTTATAAAGATACACGAATCTTGAATTACCATTAATTAAAAACAAGAAAGGACCAAAAACAACAATATCATATAGCTGCCATAGAAACGATGGCAAAATCCAGCGCAAAATCGACATAGCTTCATTGCACTATGGCTTTTTTGACCTGTTTTTGTGGCATTAATTAATAACTCGGTCAGTTTTGGAGATATCGACATGAAACTTTACCAATCGTCATTATTTGTCCCTAGGCACATATAGTGTGAAAATCGTTTGGATCAGGAAACAATATCCTATAGCTCCCATAGCTGAAATTTGTTGCTCCATGCCTATAAAAGTGGATGATAATAAGTGCAACAAAAGCAAAAAGAGAAAATTTCATCAAACTCAAAACTCAACGGCAGCCACGGATACATATCGACTAACAATTCGCCAGTTTGTAGGCAAAATGATTTGAATTTGTCCAAATTGACGGGCAACAGACAGGACAAACATATCAAAATGATCCTCATATTATAAATAATTTGTTCATCAAACATTGTATAGCCTTTCCTTGCTCAAGCCGGCCCTTCTCGCTATTCCAAACAGCAACCAAGTCGGCGTTGGAGAAAGTGAGGTTATCTAAGAAAAATTCAAATTGCACCAATAGTGCGGAAAAGTGCACAATAAGACTAACAGATTTTTGCTCAGAATTGACAAGGCTACAACATACACTTGGACGCAATGAAAACTAATGCAAACTTCTATTTCAAAACTCTTCCCAAAGTTGAAATTTGTTCCTCAAAATTCAGCTTAAGGTGCATTTATAAAATGACAAAATATTAGTATAAACACGCATAATTTAAACAATTAATACATTTAACATATAGTACAAGCCTGTGAGATCAGTTTCCATTTGTTTTTTCTTTTCAAATGGTGTTTTACACGAATAAATTAATTTCAAAGAACGCTTTGAAAAAATTGCAAACTTAGCGCTGGTGCTTTCGTATGCAACAGCAGACTTTACAGCTGTTATGCTAACATATGCTGTTAAGTATTAACATTTTGAGTATGAGGCATAACAGTTTGATGTTCTGTTAATGCATTCCCATTTTTATACCCGTTACTCGTAGAGTAAAAGGGTATATTGTATTCGTGCAAAAGTATGTAACAGCTAGAAGGAAGCGTTTCCGACCCTATAAAGTATATATATTCTTGATCAGGATCACTAGCCGAGTCGATCTAGCCATGTCCGTCTGTCCGTCTGTCTGTCCGTCTGTCTGTCTGTCTGTCTGTCTGTCTGTCCGTATGAACGCTGAGATCTCGGAAACTATAAAAGCTAAAAGATTGGCATTTTGCATATAGATTTTAGGAGTTCCTACGCAGCGCAAGTTTGTTTCAAAATGGTGCCACGCCCGCTTGAACGCCCACAATCGCTTATATACGATTTTAAAAATTAAAATATTTCGGAAAAGTAAAAATTCAGTTTTATTGTGTTTATCAATACCTATCGAAATGTAGAAGACATTTTTCAAATCGGACCATTCGTTAAAAAGTTATGCGTGATCAAAGTTTCTATCTCCATCTCCCTCGCACTCCCTTTATCTGAGTAACGGGTTTTTGATAGTCGGGGCACCCGACTATAGCGTTCTCTCTTGTTTTTTTTTTAATTAGAGCACTTTTAAAAAATGACTAAATGCCACATAAAGTGGTCAAAAACCCCATAGTGCATTGTTTTTAGTAATATAGGCATAGAAGTCGAAATGTATTCGTTTTTTAATAACTGCAAGGGTATATAAACTTCGGCTTGCTGGCGAACTTATTTTTCTATCTGAGTACTAGGCTTAAGGACACTTTTTCCCCCATTTAGAATCCTATGTTAGTTTGACCCGAAACGCAATATCGCAGTTCAAGTGTAAAAGGCGATTTTGCGGAGTGAAAAAGGTCATT
Organism: Drosophila prolongata; assembly: GCA_036346975.1. Classification (NCBI taxonomy): domain Eukaryota; kingdom Metazoa; phylum Arthropoda; class Insecta; order Diptera; family Drosophilidae; genus Drosophila; species Drosophila prolongata. The sequence continues at coordinate 24,512,824 of JAYMZC010000386.1, read as the reverse complement.
CTGAGTGATTGCATTAATTCTGATATCGTAGCAAATTTAAGTGTAAATGAAAATAATATTATGAACTGTACTTACAACTGTGCACAATAAGTTAAGGGCTGATTAATTATTTAAGATAATTAATTCTAACATTAAAATGTTGAACACACAAATGTTATAAGAACATTTAATATTTTATATAAATAATAAAAATTATAATTTAAAAATAAGAAAATGTGCCCTAGTTTTCACAAAGAATTTTCTTTACAGGATTTCTAGACCGGTAATACTCTTTTGAAAGTTTCTAATATGTTTTTCTTGCACTGAAATTAAAAATAAATCGATTTTCCTTTTTTAAACATTTGGTTTACCTCATTAACTTGACCAGAATCAAATAAATAACTATTTACACAACTTCCATAAAAGGCAAATTGAGTGACCTTCCTGCCCAAAACAATTCAATTCAATCTTTGAACATTGTGGGGGAAAAGTCAACTTAGTCCATAACTACAAATGATTAGTTTTCCTGGTCGAGGGCAGATCCTCCGCCCTCGGAAAATATTTCGACTAAATGAGTGAAACTAAAAATCTATTATAACTTTTGCGCACACAAAACGTCAAAGTTTTGGCCCTCGTTTTTTGGGCTCATCCCCGGAAAAACTTTTTCCCATGGGCAAACGCGGCGTATGCGGAATGTGGTGCCAATTAGAAGTTTATGTGCGAGTTAGAGCAGCGGGAAAAAGGGCGGCAAATTAATTTTGCACCGAGCTCCACCCTCTTGGCCACAGCAAAAAAGTTTTAACTCATTTTTTTGGCATGTCTGTGTGTGTTAATTAAATAGACAGACCAACTGGGTTTTAGCATGAGCTCCAAAATTTGTTACCTTAGCAGTTTTGTCAGTTTATAATAATTGACTGCGTGACTGGCTCTTTGCCTAAGGGCAGGGTAAGGGCGGTAAAGGCGGTAAAGGCGGTAAAGGCTTAGGTCAAGAGGTTAAAGGACTCAAAATAAATCTCAGACACGACCGCAATAATTCCAAACAAATGTTGCATACTTAAGGCGCCTTTAGGGCAAATGCGTCGCAGTCAAGGGATATTTTAGATATAAGCTTAAAGGAATTAAAATAGAAATTAAATATATATCGCGTATAATTTGTTATACCTACAATTTTGTATCCCCTATATTTACAACCTGCTCAAGCTGCCACATAGGTAGCAGTATACATGTTAAGTTTTGCAATAAATATACAATTTTTTTACTTTTATAAAAAAAAAAAAAATATTTTAGATACGAATTATTTACATAGAACTGCTTATAAACGGGTATTAAGGTAGATGCATATATCATTAAGACATAATTAAACAAATATTTGCCTAAGGGAGAACCCCTTTTTGAAGGTTAAAAACATAGATTTCTTCTGCCGTCGACCGGTCATTTTTTTAACGCGATTTTTTTAAAACAGCTATTTTCGAGCTTTTGTAAACGATCGAGAAAGCTGTACACAATGGAGGCACTTCACTTTCAAGTCAATGTAAACGGCGATAGTTTCACACAACAAAAACAATTTTTTTTATTTTCAAAAAATTCCTATAAACTGTTTGAATAAAAAAAGGTACATCTGTAAAATTTTCGGCCAGTCTTGCAGATATCTTTGGCGATGGAAGCTTAATCAAACAAATTTCTACACAAAAATCAAAAATATTTTTGTAAAACACATTTTAAACACCCTTCGAGAAAACGCCAAATACTTTTCCAAAATCTTTTAAAATTAAAAAAACCATTTTGGTTAAGTAATTGTTTTGTCTGGTCCGGGCTTTTTCATGCATTTTTTTTTAAATTATGTATATTTTGTTCTAAGAAATTATTAAATTTGCGATAACTTTGACAATTGCTTCTTAATAGAAAATCCAAAAAACTAGTTTATTCCAAATTATTAAAATCAAAATTTGTTTTATCTCTTAGGTAATCACTGAATTTGGGCTTAAAAAATTTGCCTTAGAGAACTCGACCGGATTTTGTCGTCTAACTTGTTTAGATTTGTAGCTTCCTTTGGGGCTGCTTCCCATTTTTAGCCAACACAATTCTTGTGAGCAACCAAAGCTGGCAATGAAATACGGGGTTGCATTTCCCTTCCCCAAGTAAACTCCATTAAATGCCACTTACTGTCCTTGATAGTTTGCTTTGGCAACAATATGTTGCCCGCTGTTGGAAACTTCTTTGTACCCCCTTTCAAACACTCCGCCTCCCATGAATCAAATGTCTAGCCGGCTTTTACCACATTAACCCCATGTTTTACGACAAGGCAGACCGCATGAGAAATTTATTTACATTTCATGGCAGTGGCAACATGTTGCACTGACTTCTGCTCGTATTGCAAACACATAGATACGACGTAAGGCTCGAGCAATATGTATCTGAGATTGTGTAGGTATATATATGTTTGACACGAGTTCTAAAATGCCAAGTCGGCCTACAATACATAACTCAAAGTGCAGGCAAACAGCTGGCGCATAATGACAAGCCGAGCTCGGAGACAAAAACGGGGGATAAAATGTAGACGCTGGATTTGGAAACCAGAGGAGGAGCCTGGAAACTCAAGTTGCCGCGACCATGATGCGAGGTGGGCTAGAGTTGTACCCCAAATTAATTAATATACATTTACAGAAAGAAAAATAAACATTATTAAAAAACAATTATTAAATCATTATTATATAGACTCATTTCTCGAAACTACGTTTTTGAAACCGGTAGAAACTTTTACTCAAAGAGCTAAGATACAATTTTCTTCGAATGCTTAACAAGTCTTTATAATGACAATATCTGTTAATGGAACAAAAACAAAATCTATAAAAGTCGATGCAAAATTGTTTTTTTTTGTTCTTTTAAATGAAATTTGACATCAGCTACTTTTGCAGGGGTCCCGATTGTTCCTATGGCTGCTATATAACAAAGTCGTCCAATTAAAAAAAACGTAAACCGTATATCTAAAGTATATATCTAAAGAAACAACGAATTTATAATTTATCCTTTTTTCGTGATTGTTCCCATAGGAGCTTATGATATACTACCTGAAACAGAAAAAAGACTTTTGATAAGTTTCATCGAAATAACTTTAAACTTTAACATGTACTTAGTATTTACCAAGTGCGAAAATCAGCGGTAAAACTTTTTATAGAACTCTTTTATAACTTAAAAACTTAAGTCAAGAATCAAAAAATCATTTTGAATTTTGTGGTGGCTGCTCGTGAATTTGATCAATTTTTTAAAATTTGATTTACTAAAAAAATACAAATTCTGAGCTAAAAAAACACTTAGCTACGATCAAAACAAATGTTGTTTTATTTATTTTGCATCAAATTCTCGAGCTATTTTTAATAAGCTCTGAACTTTTTGGTTGACATGTTCTTTTGAAATAAAACATCTTTAGATCCCCACGCTTAGTGGGACTTAGCATCTCAGATCTTTTTAGTTTTTTCTTTATCGTTTCTCACTTTTAGCCAATAAATTTGTTGCCATAAATTTGGGTTCGCTTCGATGCTGCCGTTGGCAAGGATTTCAGGAAGGAGGACGTGTGAGTTGGCCACGCCTTAAATGTGGACTTTCCGCCATCCCATTCAATATTTTAACCCCGAACACCACCCGCCCACTTTTCATTTGGGACAGTTTTTAATTGCGCCATAAATCAAATCTACGATAAATGGGAAGCAGTTAAAGGGCTGCTAACCAAATGGGAGCCATAAGCTGATAACAGACTGTGCAAAGAGGGCGTGGCAAGGGGGAGGGGCGTGTGTTGGCTGCCGGTGGGCGGTGATGTGTAGGTGCCGCGATAAGAGCCACGCCGTCTGGCAAACGGCTTTAAAATGTCAAAGTGATGCCCCCGTATCCGGATTCTGATTCCGAGTATCCGCCCTCGTCCCCTGAACCTTCCACTTTTAGCCTCTTTTGCTATTCCAAACGCGCTTGGCTTTAATGCCTGTGCAGATGGACGGCAGTCATCGTAATAAAGCCTCTAATTAAGTTGATAAACCCTGTGCCGCCCAGTCATTTAAACACGAGCCCACGACTACAACTTAAATTATAATAAAATCTTACTTTTTAAATGAGTTGAATATTTCTGCCAAGCTTGCAAAATTGATTAGTTTTTCTTGAAAATAATAAATGTATTATTTTTCGAAAATTTCAATATAAATCCGATAGTAAATTGATATCCACAAGAATTTGGATGCAATCAAAATTAAACAAGAGAGAACGCTATAGTCGGGTGCCCCGACTATCAGATACCCGTTACTCAGGTAAAGGGAGTGCGAGGGAGATGGAGATAGAAACTTTGATCACGCATAACTTTTTAACGAATGGTCCGATTTGAAAAATTTCTTCTACATTTCGATAGGTATTGATAAACACAATAAAACTGCATTTTTACTTTTCCGAAATATTTAAATTTTTAAAATCGTATATTAGCGATTGTGGGCGTTAAAGGGGGCGTGGCACCTTTTTAAAACAAACTTGCGCTGCGTAGGAACTCCTAGAATCTGCATGCAAAATGCCAATATTCTAGCTTTTATAGTTTCCGAGATCTCAGCGTTCATACGGACAGACAGACGGACAGACGGACGGACGGACAGACGGACAGACGGACAGACGGACATGGCTATATCGACTCGGCTAGTGACCCTGATCAAGAATATATATACTTTATAGGGTCGGAAACGCTTCCTTCTAACTGTTACATACTTTTGCACGAATACAATATACCCTTTTACTCTACGAGTAACGGGTATACAAATTCTTTGTTTCAGGAAATCTAATTAAAAAAAAACAATTTTGCATACGAATCGATTTTAGTTTTTATGCATTTATGCTGATGTTTAATCAAACCCTTTTGAAAACTTTTATAAGCAAAATTAGTATTAAAATAATTTTTTTTTGACGAGCCAGTAGTTTTTACATTATTTAAAATTTTTTTTCAGATTCCAATGATTTGTTTTTTTTTGGTACTTTTAAAATCGCCGATTACCACCTTTTTTGAAAAATGTAAAGGAAAATGGTTATATACATTTTAAAACAAGAAAGGAAAGCTAACTTCGGGCAGAGCCGAAGTTGATATACCCTTGCAGAATATTCTGTAAATTATATTCTCCAAAATGATTTATATGATGCATTCTTAATACTCATAAAAAATTCCAACATTAAAACACCAAAGTTATGGCATTTCCAATCGTTCAATTATATGGCAGCTATAGGATATAGTCGGCCGATCCTTATGAAATTTGATAGGTCGGATTGATTGGCCAAAAATAAAACCCATAATCCCAACTTCCTAACTTAACAAACACCAAAGTTATGGCATTTCCGATCAATCAGTTATATGGCGGCTATAGGATATAGTCTTCCAAAAATAAAACCCTTAGAAAATCCCAACTTCCTAACTATAAAAACACCAAAGTTATGGCATTTCCGATCGTTCAATTATATGGCAGCTATATGATATAGTGGCCCGATCCGGCTCGTTCCGACTTATATACTACCTGCAATAGAAAGACAACTTTTGGGAAAGTTTCAAGCAAATATCTTTAAAACTGAGGGACTAGTTTGCGTAGAAACGGACGGACGGACAGACGGACATGGCTAGATCGGCTCTCCTGGTGATGCTGATCAAGAATATATATACTTTATAGGGTCGGAAATGTCTCCTTCACTGCGTTGCAAACTTTTGACTGAAATTATAATATCCTCTGCAAGGGTATAACAATTTAAATATAAATAAAAGTAGAGTCACAGGTCCGGTCATCTCGAAGTTAGGTTTGTTGAGCAAATTGTGGAAAAATATTCTCCCTCAAGATATTTTGGTCCCCAAAACAACACTTTTTAAATTTAAAACAAGTTTTAAGTTACTTGCATTTTATTTTAATTTGCGAAAAAATGCTTTTGACCAGTCTTGTTATTAGCTAACAAAAGATGAAAATTTATAATTTTTTGTATATAGCGTGAGTTAATTATATTAGTGGTAGGAAAAGAGATTAATAATAAATATAAATTAATGTATAATGTCAACCTGTGATCTTTTAAGAATCTAAAGTGACCCCATATACTTAGCAAAAATGTAATTATCAAATTATCTCGAAAGTGTAATGTCCTTAGAAGTGAATACTGGAACATATCTAAATTTCGCATTGCAGATGGAAGTTTCTGGTCATTTCACGGCGCTGCGAGTTTGGTGATGAACCACACCCACCCGACCTACATGACCACCAAAGTCGCCTGTCACCCACTGACCACCCACTGACCACCCACTAACCACCCACCACCCACCGCCCACTTTTAACGTCGAAAACCTCTACTCTTTCCCAAAAAAAAACTTTAAGCATTAGTTTTGCTGATTTCCTGCGACTTTCGCCGCCTGTTTGGCGAACAGTTTGCTCAATTTTTCTCTTGTTCGCTGGTTTGTTATTGTTGACTTTTCGGATCGTTTTGGTGCCACTATGCGGCGGGCAGGAAAACTCCTTCTAATTTAATTAAGTGCGGCGACGCGACGCCTGTTGGATTGTTTTTAACTTTTGGCAGAGCAAAAGTTTCTCAAAGCAGATGAAAATATAATTTGGAGAAAAAGAAACTTTGTCTAACAGTTGTAGCATTTGATAGTTTGATACTTTATTAATTGCTAGACAAATAGATAAGACTAGTCCAAATCTGAAGTACTTAGTCGTTTAATTATACCCTTACAAATGGTAAAATAATTTTAGACATAAGTTTCAAGCTCAGTTTAAAAGAAAGGGAATGGAATTTTGCAAATGGAGCTGCCCGATATATGTACAATTTTGTTGTTTTCGAAGAAATTCTCGCTGTTTTTTGCTTAATATGATGGGATGAGTTGAGTTTAGGATAAGATATCATAAGTATTTTTCGCCGTCCACACATTCATCAGATTTCACTAAGACTGCAAAGGTATTTAAACTTTTCATTAAAGAAGTTAGCTTTTTTTCTCGTTTTTATACCCTTGCAGAGGGTATTATAATTTTGGTCAAAAGTGTGCAACGCAGTGAATGAGACATCTCCGACCATATAAAGTATAAATATTCTTGATCAGGATCACCTCCTGAGTTGATATAGCCATGTCCGTCTGTCTGTCCGTCTGTCTGTTTCTACGCGAACTAGTCTCTCAGTTTTAAAGATATCGAATTGAAACTTTGCACACACCCTCCTTTCCTTTGCACGCAGTATATATATCGGAACGGCCGGGATCGGCCGACTATATCATATAGCTGCCATATAACTGATTGATCGGAATTGCCATAACTTTGGTGTTTGTAAAGTTAGGAAGTTGGGATTTTCTATGGGCTTTATTTTTGGCCAATCAGTCCGACCTACCAAATTTAATAAGGATCGGACGACTATATCCTATAGCTGTCATATAACTGAACGATCGGAAATGCCATAACTTTGGTGTTTGTAAAGTTAGGAAGTTGGGATTTTCTATGGGTTTTATTTTTGGCCAATAAATCTGACCTATTAAATTTCATAAGGATCGGCTGACTATATCCTATAGCTGCCATATGACTGAACGATCAGAAATGCCATAACTTTAGTCTTTGTAAAGTTAGGAAGTTGGGATTTTTTATGACCATTAAGAATGCATCTTATAAATAATTTTGAAGAATATAATTTACAGAGTATTCTGCAAGGGTATATCAACTTCGTCTCCGCCCGAAGTTAGCTTTCCTTTCTTGTTTATTTGTAAAATGTTATGGCCAGAAATTTCAGACAAAGCCTAGCTTGTAAGGAATACGACAACTTAATTTTAGCTGATTTGGGCTAGCTTTAAGGATATTTTCTAAGCCGGGCCTGGCAATTTAAGGAAACACAGACAGAAACTTATTAGTAACATTAAGACTTAGTACTAATTTAATTGTAGAAGCGAAATCCTACAGTTTTGTAGTTACTGGAAAATATTATTGAGCAATATATAATATTACCTGTTTGTTACAGTTATATTTCGGTAAATTTAACAAACTATTATTGCAATTTTCCCAAAAAAAAAAACAGTGAGATTTAATACTCCATATAAACATTCAGTACTTAATTAGGTTATGATTTTTAAGAATTTTGTTGTTAATTTTTAATTGCAGTTTTGCGTTGTGAAAAAATAGACCAGTTTCCGATGGAGGGTGTAATGTTGTTATATAACCATGTGAACAAAAAATTATAATACCCTCTGCAAGGGTATAAATATGCGGTCAAAGCAATAATTTCGAATTTAACATTTAACAGTGCACTGTTGTAAACTTTTAATTAAAATTATTATTATTACCATAAATGTTGGGGAGGCCCCGTAAAAGGTACCAAACTGTATAAATGCATTCTTATTAGCAGAAAATCAAATAAAAAATAATTTAAGATAAATACTGCCTAGTTAGTACAATGGCCTGATTGCATAAAAAATGTGGAACGTCGTTTTTCAGCGCTACAAAACAAAAAAAGGAAAATTCAACGCATTCCGAATTGGTTTTCAGTGTTGAAATTAAAGTTAAGCAATTACAGGCTGCAACTGGTGGACGTAAGATTTATTTTTATGTTGCAAGTCCAGCACTGCCGTTTTCTTTTTCTCTTTTATACACCAATTGCATTTTGAAATTACACTTCCATCGACAAAAGCAATTTAAATTTTTACGATGGGAAATTAAAGAGTTTTCCCCGGGTTGTCAGGGTCATCTGTTCAAACTCCCCCTCATTAAATGAGGTTTCTGCAAAGGAAATACAGGAACTTCTATTCGATTTGTGTAACGAGTTTTCTATACACATTTTAAACTTTAAAGTTAGCCTTTGACATCTGGGAGAAGTCGTTGGCAATTTCAAACATACACACAAGTACTCATGCACCGAGAGCAAAAACCTTAAAAAGTTGCACAAAATCAGTTTTGAAACCCCACCACAATCAAATCATTGACAAACCACCGGATTCAGTACACATTTTTCAATTATGAATGTTTTCTTTTATATATTAACAACAAATTAATTAAAAAACTCATTGTTAGGCGCTTATAGTTGATTAAAAGATTTTTTAGCAAAACACAATTCTATTTTTTATAAACATTGCATAACTTAAATATTAATTTTAAACTACTATAGTTTTGTTATAGTAAATGTTTTTTCAATGAGTAGGTTAGAATTAAAATATAATCATAGTTTCTGTATTTCTAGAAAAGTATTTTTGGATAGATATAGATTAAGTTTTTCTTGAATTTTTGTTAAACATTGCTTTTAGGTGTACATTGATACACTAGTATTTGTTCCATTTACTTTTATGGCAGTGCTGGTGAAGGAAAGTTCCCTTCGTTTGCCTCTTAGTAGGTTGGTTTTTCTTTCTTGCTTTGAACATTTCGAAATGCATTTCACAGTTGTTTGTCTGCCGGCTTGGTCTTGGCCCGGTCAAATCGGTTTGGGCCGCCATGTGTCGTGACCCTGCCCGCAATCCGCCAGTCCATTCCGACAAATGGCCGCCGGATGCGATGCACTATGGGGCCAACGACCACTTTGGTTGGCCAAAACCCATTTTTGAAAAGTCGTCAAAACCAAAAAAGTTATTTTAGGATATAATAACAGAAGACCAATCTGCAATGTTATGTTTCAGGAATTCCGATAGAGTGCGCTTCTGTTAAGATAACAGCTGTTAAATCAGATGTTTAAGATGCATGCCACGTGCTTTTGAAATTCGACTGTTAAATTGCATTTTTTAAGTGTTTAAAAAAGCAGTTTATAAGCGTTCCAAAAAATGTTTGTGTACTAAGTGTTTGTGTGTTTAAATGGTTGAAATCTATCGTGCTGTCTTTGAACTTAAGTGTTAAAGTGAGTTGCCTAAAACGCGTTTTTTAAATAGAAAACTAATTTTTAAATAGAGCAACAAAGTGAGACCAGCGGAGTCCACTTCTGAAACCTATTGAGATTTGTAGAGTATTAAATTCTTTTTAAAATGTATATGGTTAGAATCGCCACTTATTGCCACTTTTTCCGAAATTTAATTTTTAAGCACATAACCTCAAGTTTTGCAACCTTAACAGTAGTTGCGTTGAATATTAGAATCCTTTTGATTTTCAATGAAATATTGAACTAGAATCCGAAGAGCATGATGTTTAATAGCAGGTGCCATTTTTTTTTACTTATTAATAAAATTTGTTTAATCCGATTTTTGTGCATTTCCATTGAACCTTTAAGGAACGAAGAACATTTTGTTTTGCATTTTGAATTCTATTCAGAAGCAGATATAAAAAATATAAAAAAATATAATATAAATGAAATTATAAAGTATAAAGTATAATAAAAAAAAAAAATTATTCGATTATCTTAAAAAATAACAAAGTGTACTAAATCGATCGTATGGCAGCTATGGGATATATTTGTTCGATCCTATTCTTTTTAACATATATGTTGCCTAAGGATACCAAAAAACGATTGGTAAAGTTTTATCTCGATATCTCTAAAATTGAGCGAGTTATGAATTTTAGCCAACAAAAGTGGTCGTTGGCCCCATAGTGCGATGTGTGCCCCTCATCTTGCCTCTCCGTCACTCGATCTCTGTGTGTGTGTGTGTGCAAGTATGTGTGTGGAAAAGTGCATTTCCCATTTCCCCATTTTGCCATCACCACAAGATGACATTTAGCGACTTTAAGAGCCTGCTTAAAGTCAAGCTAAGATTTTCTTGGATTCAATGGCTTTCTTTGAGTGTGCAGAGGACACGGCATAGTTATTTAACACATTTTGCGTATATTTGTGTGATAATTGTGTCAAAATAGTTTAACTATTTATAATAGTTTAAAAACAAAGCTGGCAAATATGCAATGAAAAATCTCTAATATAATTATTACTTTCATATTGATTGATTCATAATTCAATGTGATTTCCCAAATAATTGAAATTTGTATGGCCAAAGTTTAAAGGGAAATATTATGATTTCGTTAAGTCACGTAGTCTAAATAATAAATAAAAAACCAGGCGATAGGTTTTGTTTAGAAATTGTTTATTATTATTTTGCCGGAATTGATTAGAGTTGATTCGTCTAGCTTTTTGCTGCCCTGTTGACACTTTCATTGAATTATGGCCAAGATGTGTGTGCGTAAGAATGTGGAAGATTTCGGTTCTAAGCCACAATCCAGTTTGGGTCAAGTGTGGCTGACCGCGCATAAATCACCCGAAAAAGAGAACCGAGCTGATTTCGAGGCACATTGATCTGCCCCCACTCGACCGACTCAAATATTTACAGGCAATTTTCAAGCAAATATTTTTCTTTTTTACTGGACACTGCGATGTCCATTTGCACCTCCCCAACCCTCCAGTGCACTCTGCAGCAGACAGTATGCCACATCGCCACGGAAGCGTGAGCCAAATATTTGCTTGATTTATTAGCTTTAGATTTTTGTATGTGCTGTCGATACAGAAAATACTCGGAGTTGTAGGAGTTGGATTTCCGTTGGGGTAACGTGAAATTGTGAATACGTTGGTGTAGTTTTGGGAAGGGAAGTGGTATAGATAAGGACAGATTTAAGGGAATAATTGTGATATATTTAATTTGAAATTTATTTATTTAACTTTTTTTACAGTATAACTTACACTTATTTAATACAAATAATATAATGAACTTTAGGTAAAATTACTTTTAAAGAAATCTAAATTTGTCTTTCTTTAAATAATTAAGAAAAAAGAATACAAACTTCGGCAAGCCGAAGTTTATATATACCCTTGCAGTGATTACAAATCGACCACATTACAGGTTCTATGCCTATATTACTAAATACGATTAAGCTATGTCGATTTTGCGCTGCATTTTCCCATCGTTTCTATGACAGCTATATGATATTGTTGTCCGATTTTAATTTAATTAAAAACAAGAAAGGAAAGCTAACTTCGGGCGGAGCCGAAGTTGATATACCCTTGCAGAATATTATGTACATTATATTCTCCAAAATTATTCATATGATGCATTCTTAATACTCATAAAAAGTCCCAACGTCCTAACTTTAAAAACACCAAAGTTATGGCATTTCCAATCGTTCAGTTATATGGCAGCTATAGGATATAGTCGGCCGATCCTTTTGATTTAATAGGTCGGATTGATTGGCCAAAAATAAAACCCATAGAAAATCCCAACTTCCTAACTTAAAAAACACCAAAGTTATGGCATTTCCGATAAATCAGTTATATGGCAGCTATAGGATATAGTCGGCCGATCCTTATGAAATTTGGTAGGTCGGATTGACTAACCAAATATAAGACTCATAGAAAATCCCAGCTTCCTAACTTTACAAACATCAAAGTTATGGCATTTCCGATCAATCAGTTATATGGCAGCTATAGGATATAGTCGGCCGATCCCGGCCGTTCCGACATATATACTGCGTGCAAAGGAAAGAAGGGTGTTTGCAAAGTTTCACTTCGATATCTTTAAAACTGAGAGACTAGTTTGCGTAGAAACAGACAGACGGACAGACGGACAGACAGACGGACAGACGGACATGGCTATATCAACTCAGGAGGTGATCCTGATCAAGAATATATATACTTTATAGGGTCGGAGATGTCTCCTTCACTGCGTTGCCCACTTTTGACCAAAATTATAATACCCTCTGCAAGGGTATAATAAAATATTTAAATATTACCAAATCGTATAGAACAAAAAAACAAAAATAAAAGAAAAAGTTATAATTTTTAAAATTTTTTTTCCGGTTTTTTTATAGGAGCTATATGATATATTCGCCCGATCCGACTGAAATTATAATGCCCTCTGCAAGGGTATAAAAATAATAGAATGCTTCGTAAAATTTCAAATTGAGAGTTGTATGTTTGTTTCCTTGTCCGGTAATGTTTTTTGATTTTGGAATCATTTCGACTTACAGTTTTTCCTTAGATAATATTAAACTTTAATAATAAACTTTGTTTAATTTAAAGTCGTATAATATAGGCATGACGATCGCACTTTTAAATTTTAGAGATAAGAATTGTTACGAAAAATTGTTACATTTTCCTGTATATAAAATTATATAAAATTTTATTATTCGGCACGCTGGAGAGAAAAACGTAAAAAACGAAATATTACAAAAATGGTTGTATTTTCTTACAAGATAATAACATTTTGTTATACCCTTGCAGAGTGCATTATAATTTTGGTCAGAAGTTTGTAACGCAGTAAAGGAGACGTTTCCGACCCCATAAAGTATATATATTCTTGATCAGGATCAATAGAGGATTCGATATAGCCATGCCCGTCTGTCCGTCTGTTTCAATACTGTTTGCGAGCTCAGTTTAAAAGCTAGCGATCTGAAACTTTCACAGTCGTCCTGAAACATGTGTACGCAGATCAAGTTTGAAAACCGCTCCGATCGGTTGTCTATATCCTATAGCTCCCATAGGAACAATCGGATATAACTTTCAAGAATGGAAGATATTTCGCGCAGTGTAAAAGCTATTAACATAAATCTTTCCAAATCTTATTTTTTATGCATACCTTGATCAGGGTAAAAACGCGTGACGATCGGACGTCTATATCCTATAGCTCCCATAGGAACAATAGGGTGAAATCGGTTAAAATTTAATGATTTTTAGGATATTTCGCACAGTATATAAGCAATTGACATGAATCTTTCCAAATCGTATTTTTTTATGCATACCTTGATTAGGGTAAAAGCACGTGACGATCGGACGTCTATATCCTATAGCTCCCATAGGAACAACAGGGTGAAATCGGTCCAAATTTGATGATTTTCTGAATTTTTCGCGTAGTGTGTAAGCTTCTGACATAAATTTTTCCAAGTCTTATTTATTTACGCATATCTTGATTAGGGTAAAAGCGCTTGCCGATCGGACGTCTATTTCTTATAGCTTCCGTAGGAAAAATTGTTAAAGGCTGCGAAAGTATCCCTTTTTTTCTATTTGTATATGACATTTTTTCAGTATAAAAGCAATTGACATCAAACGATGCAAATCTAGTTTATTTATGTATACCTTATTCCTTTCGCAACTTTTTCAGTTTTAGCAATTTCGGCAAAGTCTGCAAGGGTATTAAAACTTCGGCTTGCCGAAGTTAGCGTCCGTCCTCGTTTTACTTTTAAATTGCCAGCGAACACCCAACTACATTTTACTCTTGATTGATATTTGAATAAACCAGAGTACCACATAAGAAAAATTGCAAATAAAAAGTCATACTCTTTCTGCATTCTTCTTCAAAAAAAACTTATTCACAATTTTTCATTATCCCTACATTATTTTTTGGTTTACTTGTTTTGCAACTCCCAACTCTTATTCACAATCCCCAGAATTTCTTTTACATTCTTAACAGTCGCGGTTGTGCACTGGTCATTAGAAACGCGGATAATCTTTAAGTTTAATATTTAATGAAGTATTTAATAGAATATGTAAGTACGTAAGTAAGTAATTATTTTAATAGAATTTGCAAGGGTATAAAACCTATTAATATACTTTTCATAATGAATTATTATTTTAATTATTGGAAGTAAGTATTTAAAGTAAGTATTTCTATTTTGCAGTGCAGTTCTGCATTAACGTGCGACAGTTCGCACAACTTGAAAGTTGCCACTGGCGGATAGAAACCAACGTTTTGACTAGGAAGTATTTTGTGGTTGAAAAGAATTCTCACCTTGTTTTTGGCAGCCATTTGGGAGAGTATTTCAAGCTACCTTAGATAAGCAAACAAGTGATAGTGCCGGGCGATGAGGGAGCGAATTGTATCTGTGAGATGCGCATTTACTGCATCTTTGGGATACATGCGGCTTGTTTGTTTGGCAGCCGCCGCTTGTTTATTTTCTTAGTTAGGGCCGCCGTGAAAACTGCTGCTGAAAGTTTTCTCTTAAGAATGGATAGCAGAAAACAAATTGCGTAAGTTTCTAATACAATCGGATGTGTTTTTTGGCAAAAGAGGGCAGAAATAAAATCAATTGGCCAGGCTTGACAAATTTCCCTATTCCGGAATTTATGACTCCCGGTGACATTTTCAGTTCCACTTTTCTTGCGGTCTGGTTTCCCTTCTCATCCCAAAAAACACAAGCAATTTGTCACGCTTTTCCTTGTGTTGGCAATGTCAAAGCCATTGACAATTGGCAATTCTCCAAACAAGAGGAAAAAACTTGTTGACTATCTGGAACTTTATCTTTGTATCTTGTGGGTTTTTATGCCAGGCCCAACACTTCAATTATTCAAATACCAACCGATTTCGATAGGCCACTGCCTCCCAGAAAGCGAATCGCATTTTTTCCTATTCCTATTCCTTTTATTTTTCAATTCCATTTTCAATTTCATCTCTTTTTATACTTTTCTTCCTTTGTTGGTTTCGTTTGCATTTTACTTGAGCACCACATTGAAGCAGGTTCACGTTGGTTTCTCCATTTTCATTTTTTACCCGGATTGAAATGCTTTTAGCTCTCGACTGCTAATATAAAACTATTTTCTGATGGTGGCTAATGGGGTTTATGCTAGAAAATAGCCGTGGTGATTCCTTTCCTTTTTGTTTGATGACTCAATCTGGTAAATGCGGTTACTGACCTAGAGAAGTTCGAGAATGATATATCGGTAATATATTAAAGTATTTAGTAAGCGCGATGAACAATAAAGTTAGGTTTTAGTGTATTCTTAAATAATTAAAAATCACATAATTGCAACCAATGCCAAGGTTGATTCGTCTCTGAGTGAAATCTGTGGCAAATGAATTGGATTTAAGCATCGGGACTACTTCTACTGCAAATAACTGAAACTCAATCGGGAGCACGAGTATTTATTTAGTGAGATGAATAAAAAGCTAAGTATTTATGTATTCTTTAATAATTAATAATACTAATAATTACCCTGAAATATTATAAATATATATTTTAGTAATACTCAATATATACGAGTAGAAAGCTTTCAAATCCTTTACTTGATATTTTATATTATTAAACAATTTTTGATATGTGCCCAAAAAGCTTTTTTCATAAGTTTTGACATATTTTTTATTGTGTATAGTGGGTTACAAGGTTTAAGGAGGAATATCTTTGTTTTAAAGTTTATAGATACTTTCATAAAAATAAGAAAATAAAAACGGTTTCAAAAGTACAAGTAATTTCTTAATTAGGGACGACTTTACTGTTTTGTAAAGTGAATGGCCCTAAAAATAAGAAATAACTGGTTTAATCTCACGTAATATTTCTTCAATTTAGACACATTTACTTTTTAATTAGGGAAATAATTACTAGAATCAATCAACTTTCTCCATTAAGAAAAAACTTGTTAGCGGACTAGAATCGATGATTTCTGGGTTAGCAAGTACGCTACCAATACTCTACGCTAATATGTAAATCTTTTTCAGATTTCTTTGCTTATGATTATTTTTTTTAAATACCAAAATATATATATACAACAATTTTTTTTAAAGTAAAAACGAGTAGATTAAACACTTTTAAAAATATAAAAATGATTATAGTCATAAACTTAATTGGAGATGCCACAGAAAACTCTTCTTAGCAAATTCTACTGTATGCAGATCATTTTTAAATTTAAACTTTATTTGATTGGAAGAGAAATATATTTTATCACTTCCAAAAGTATATTCCTCTAATGTAGGCACTTCTTTCAATCTGACAATTTAATTTCAAGTCTATTAGACACTGTCTAGTATCTCCACTTGGTAGGAAAAGTGACAACATCGCCATGCTGACCACTGGCAGTTGGACATTTCAATCAAGGCAGTTACCTGTTGGCCGATGATGATTGCTAATCAGTTAGCTGCATTCATTGCCAAGGCTTTGCAGTGGTGCCTGCAATCTGGCAGCTTCGTCTATGAGGGAAATCTGTGGCAAATGAATTTGATTTATGCAACGGCAACTCTTTGCCACTCTTTGGACTACTTCTACTGCTAATAACTGGAACTCAATCGGGACCCATAAATCTTGTCCACGTCGGCGGTCTGTATCTGTGTTTTTCAGGGGAACGTGTCTCGGGTCTAATCACAGGCATCAGTTGCCCCTCAGGGCAACCTTCCTTTTGGGATTCCTTCCTTGCCACAAGCTGTTGTGCCTCGTATAGGTATTTATGTTTCAGCCCTTTTGTTTCGGTCTCGAAACTTGTTAAATTTTCCTTCCAAAAGTTGAAAAGTTTAAGGCAACTTTTAAAAACGAGATGTGTGGCGTTGCCATCTACATAATGCCTGCTATATATGTATCTGCAACTGTATCGCAATTTGGACACGAAAAATGGGGATGCATCTGAAACTGCATCTTTGGTGAAAAATCTCCAACCTCTTCCTGTTTCCTCCAGCGCTGCTGCATGCAAAATTCATGCAAAAATATGTGAAGTTTTCGATTTGAAATGTCGCCGCTGCGGCGGTCTCTTACTCTTCATACACTTAGAAAAAAGATGTTAAAAAGTAAAGTAACTTAATCTCTTTCTAATAATGATCAACTATTATCAGATACCTGCAGAGGTTTTGTTATTTCATTCAATTAAAATAACGTAACCTTTCTTTTTGAACTTAATTAAAATAATTTGAATTCCGTTTCAACAATTTTTTGTATAATGTTAGTAATCTGCAACTTCTTAGGCACATTTGTTTTCAGTAAATATGGATATACGTCTTTTATTATTAGTATTTGAATGTTTCATTATTCTATATTCCGTATTTGTTGTGTTACTTAAATAAAATAACCCAAAGTAAAATTTTAAGATTAAATATTTATGAACTGAAATTATTTGTAGTAACCCTTACAGTAGATAAAGGTAAAACTGATTTTTTGTATAAAGTCGAGTATTAGATTTAGTGGCAAATCTACGCCGTTTTACGTAAATTTTGTTATGGCTTTATTAAATTTAGATGCAACTAACATATATGTAGAGTTTTTTCTGACTGTTCTGCCGCTTTGGAGTGCTACTGCTACTAAGTTACTTCTGCTACTATGCTGCTCACCCCCAAAATTTATGGCGTTTGCATGTCTGAATTTATCTGCTTGTTTGACATGCAAATGCAGTCACAGGGTGGGGTGGTGGAAATCGGATGGGGTGGTGGGGAAATGATCAAGCTGGAAAATCGGTGCGGGGCTGTGGTAAGGGGTGTTTTCCATCTCGTAATGGTGATAAAAATAGAAACATTTCACTGGCAAAAAGCGAGAACATGCCAACTTGTACAAGTATTTGCAATAGCCTCTTTGCTCTTTTCCTTTTTTTCAGCCCCCTCTGCTTTCGTTTCGCTGGGTTTCAGTTTCAGTTTCGGCTTGCTTTGGGTTTTGGCCGCTACCTTTAACAGATTTTCCGTTTTGGCCTGGTTAAACGAAACCATGTCAGTAGCGAGGTGGCCTCCAGGGAGGTAGTTGGCGGTTGGGCAGCCAAAGGGGGGTTGTGGGGTGTTTCCTTGGAACGGAATAAGACACTATGGGTGCAATCGAATCAAGTTCAATAGGTAAACATTTAGAAAATTAATTCAAAACAAGAGAGAACGCTATAGTCGAGTGCCTCGACTATTAGATACCCGTTATTCAGCTAAACAACTTAATATAAATATGCCTTCTTGTTTTTTTTTTAACATAATGTGAATTATACTGACCACAGGAAAAAAAGGACAAAACGTTCAAATTATCAATTGGAATTCGGCGATCTCTTAGAGCTGGCAGCTTTACAGCACGAGCATCAGCACCAGCGCTGCTTTAGCGCAGGCAGCTTTTGTCCTGCACCAGCAGCTGTGTTTATGTTTATGTTTTTGAGTACAATAAATTGACTAGAAATATTAAACATACATACTTATATTGGCTAAACACATCCATTCTTAAATAGTATTATGTATATTAAAGTCTAAATGTTTGCACAACACGAGAAACGGGTATAGCGAATAGCTTTCTTTGAAAGAAGTTATTTTTGCCGGGCAATTGCAACTGTGTACAATGTAAATACATACATATGTATATGCTTACATACATACACACATACGCCATTGATTGACTCAGACCTCCAATTTGGCTAACTTGATATAGTTCGGTATTGACGGATGAAAACCATCGCAATTTCCTTTAATAAAAATCCTTATCGAGAATTAACGTTGACTCTGTTGAGCAACTTGGCCAGCTGTTTCAAAGTCATCCGTTAGATGGCGCCATGAAAGGCGGAAATGTAGGCGATAGCCAGGCTTAAGCGTTTAATGGGTTTTTGGGCGTTAGAGTGGGCGTGGCAAACTTTTATTAGGCCAATCGATATTTATTGACGAAACAAATACATATCAATTAAAATGTTTATAATAGCATCAAAACTGTGGCCACAGCTTGTGGCTTGTGGGCGTCAGAGGGGGCGTGGCACCATTTTGAAACAAACTTGCGCTGCGTAGGAACTCCTAAAATCTACATGCAAAATGCCAATCTTCTAGCTTTTATAGTTTCCGAGATCTTAGCGTTCATACGGACAGACAGACAGACAGACGGACATGGCTAGATCGACTCGGCTAGTATTCCTGAACAAGAACATATATACTTTATAGGGTCGGAAACGCTTCCTTCTACCTGTTACATACTTTTGCACGAATACAATATACCCTTTTACTCTACGAGTAACGGGTATAAAAACACTTTTGATTCTATTAAAAATTAGACGTTCTTCCTTTTTTTCAGTATAAATTTTGCTTAATAAAAAATGAATAAATATACATTATAAATGGAAATGTTTTTTAATATAGCTTTCTTAAATCCTCAAACAGCCAGTTGCTTCTCTTTTTATTCCCACTGTAGGTCGTGTGTGTTGGGACCCCGAGCTTCGTTGCTCTTTCATCATACGTGTTCATTCATAAAAATTTTATATTTATTTGCATGCACAAACAAACAAAAAGGCCCCGAAAAGTCGAACCAGCTTGCTGTTATCCACCTTTTTGTATCCTACCTTTCACTTTTCCCACCCAATGGGTGTGTGTGTTTTGACCTTGAGATAAGGTGCCCTGCTGGGCCAACTCAGATATCCTGACTTTCCGGAGCACCTCCGCACCTCCAGTCTCTGTTTTAATATTCCTTTAAGATGCAAGAACTCTTGGATTCTGTGTGTGCCCATTTGAGCGATTCGTTCCGTTTTTATTATGTTCACTCTGGTTGGTTTTTTGCCGCCGGTTATATATGTGTTGCCAGCTACATACGTGAGTAGGCATTTTCTAAGTCCGCCTTTTCCACCTTAAAATACTCCAAAATTTGACTTTGTTGCTCTGGCAACAAGTGTGCACAAGTCCAACTTTAAAGTTGCCATAGGCAAACCCGAAGTGTTCTCTTTAGAACTGATCTGAATAAAACCAAATGAAGATTTTGCATCAAAGAAAATAAAATTAAATAATTATTTCTATATTGTTTTGCATTAAAAAAAATACTTCAACTAATAAATAGTTTTTTCTTTAAATCCATTTCTTTTCAGCAAAATATTGCTTTTAATCGTTTACATCGTCTAACAGCAGAACAATATCTCAGTTTGACAAGTTATAAAATCGATTTACCAATATATAGTTGGTATCGTGTTAGTAGCAACTTCTAGTAGAAACAAGAAAAATGGTTTCAATTTTATACGTGTTTTTTGCCATTTAAGGTGTAATTTATGGGTGCGTTTCTTATTTTTAACAAGCTTTTCATAATCTGTTCAGCTCTTGTTCGTTTCTGGAGTAGGTGATGGATTTCATTTTGTAAACTAGTGTAAAATTTGAGCATCTCCCTATGTTTCCCAGGCCCGTTACTTGCCCCTTCAAAGAGTGCAGAATTGTTTGCCCCGGTGGTCAGCACTTCCGTTTAGTACGGGGCACCTCCTTCATCTCCACTCATCTGCCCCATCAGCATCATCAATGGTAGCATATTGTATGTATATTCTCTATTCCATCCGCCACTACGCAAGGGATAAAAGAGTAAAAAACATTTTAGCAGACACAAAGCGGCGCCTTCTTTTCTGGCCAAAACACGCGTCAACACAATGGATAGGAAAGTGCGCTAAACTTACGCTGAAAGAAATGATGATATAAAATAAATATGTATTAAATCTCTCTAAAAGATCCTGGGTCAGTGCAAATTGTATTCAAAATCACAAACAATTTTGCTATAAGTTTTAAAAAGTTATCACAAATAAATTTATATAATTATTGCTATTTCCATTTTTGTATATTAAAATATTTTTTTTTTTAATCATAATAAGTGCACCTTTCTTATTATGTACTTTTGGTTTTTCTCCGAATAATTTCTTGTTAAGTTTTTCAATCCCCTCACTCTTCGATTTTTAGCATATACAAAATATATTTTGTTTAGTTCTTCACCGAAAATTAAATTTTTCTTCTAGTGTTTAAGCAAAAAGCTGGAGAAAGTATCAAAGAACAGTAAAAACTACAGGCTTTGCAAAAGCGCCACTAAAATAAAGGAAGTTGTAAACCTACAGATATCAACCTAAAGAACGCAAGTATCTGTACACCAACACCGCCGATAAATGCAACTCGTCTTCAATGGCAAAGGGATAAGTCTCTGACAATCTGGGGGAATTCCAACGTGTATTCGCCGTTCGCAAAAATATATAACTAAGTTTCTTGTGGAAAGTGGGTGGTGCAAAATGGGCGTGGCAGATGTGTGTGCTGACAACTTTGTGTGGTTTCTTATTCTACTGGGGGTTATATATGTCATAAAAGTGGCTACAAAGTGCGCCAGGTGAAGACTGACTGAAAGAAAGGCAAGAAGAAAGGTAAGGAAATAAGACAATGGGTTTCCTTTAAAATTATATGTTATTTAAGGGATAGCTAGTTATCTATTGTAAATAAGCACCTTACTTTTGAAAACATGCCACCTTAAATTGATGCTATCAAGGCATTCACTCTAACTTACAAATTCATTTCAGTTTACCCAGTTAACTGCAGCACAAAGTATTTTGTTGGCCCTTGCCCCCCCGTTTTAGAACAATTTAGTTGCCTTTAGTGGCCTGGACATTTTATTCCCCTGCCGAACGCTTACTTAGCCTGTTTGTTCATGACTCTCCTTAGCTGGATTCCTGCACACACTGCCCCACTTGATGAAGATATCAACTTGAAAATTGTTGGAAACACGCCCCCAAAATGTATCTTATAGTTTCCCAAGCAGCTTAGCCAGGAAAATTCTTCTGTTACAATCACAGCAACAACGGAAAAAACAATTTGGGCCAAAAGTTGCCACACCCATTCGCTGCCCTCCACTTCTCCCCGCTCTCACCCATTTCCCTTGCAGTCGCTCCACTTTGTTTATCGCTCTTGATTTTGCTGTATTTTGCTTTGTTATTGTTTTTTCCTGGAGGTTTATTGGAACTTTAACCTGCAGCCCTCCCCCTTTACGCCCCCGCTGCCTGATTGATTACGTCGATCAGGAAATGCTAATTACTTTCTGACCCCCAAAGGATAATGAATCTTTGGAAAAATACAATTACATTTCGGATAATTTTGTCGCAAGAAAAACTGCAAATGAAGAGTTATTGTAGAATATTATTACTTACTTATTTGAAGAGTAAAAATTTAATTACCTTCCTAAAAATATACCTTAGTTGAAGTGCTGTATGTTAATTAGGTGCTAAAATTATTAAATAAAAGTCATCTGAACTTGTATTTCCTTCTAACAATAAACCTTAAAAATTTATAGAAATCTATTACTAAAATATCTTAAAGAATTTCTTATGGTATTTAACGGCATACATTTTAAATTTAATCAATGAAGTTTTAACATTTTAGTACTCAAAACTGTTATTTTATTTATATTTTTAAAGCAGTTGTATTCATTTTTGTATAGTTCTTAGGACAGTTTTCTCATTCGTAGTACATGACGGATGGATCGTTTTCTTGTTCGCATTTCAAAGCCACATGTTAAAGATTTTATTTTGATAGGATATTCTGGATATCGGCCATGTTAATTAAATATATCTGCAAAGATGTGTAAACTTTCCCGAAGGCAATTAAGAACAAGTACAGACACTATTTTCACGACTTTAAATACCCGGTAATCCGATATTAAATTTTGAGACAAATAGGCCGCCAACAGATGGCGGCACTTGCAATTCTATTGGCGCCATCTGGCTTTGAGGTACATTTATCTGCAATTCCTGACGCAATTGACTTTGTTTGATTTTTTTATAACGTTGGAAACAATGGTTTGATTGAAAATTTGTTTTTGTGTTGATCGCATTTTATATTAATATACAGCATATGAATGCTTAACGAATTGAATTTCACCTCTCTAGCTCTTATAGAGATCTCGGCAATCATACTGACAGACAAGGCCACATTAAAAACTGAAACCGCTGTTCTAAATTTAAGTACGATCTTACTTGATTTTTGAAAATTTCTGAATCAAGATTGTTTGAGGTGTTTGTATTTAAATCAAGAAAACAATTGTTGTTAAAAAAATAGTTGATGCAAGGCCAAACTCTTAAAATATAATTAAAATTCTTAAATCAAATACGATTCGCACTTAACTTAAGGATAATATGTTCCAGAAATCTAATGTTATAGAAAGTAACAAAAAAATATTAAGTTAAACAATATGTGTACTTATTTTCAAAAAATTAAGTACACAATATTTAAAAGGTTAGAGTGTACTCAACTAGGGTGGAAAAATTGTAAAATAGTAGCCATTTTAAAATGCACTTATTAATTTTAAGATCAAGAATAAATGTCTAACACTCAAGCTAGGGAAAGCTCGAAAAAATAGTTCTTAGTAAAATTGGAAAATCTTGGTAAGTTTTTAACGTTTGTTCGAAAAAAATTCTTCGCCTTATTTTTAATCATCGAGTGTGGATTATTGGTTACTCCACAAACATTTTTCGTAAGTACATGAAAAACAGTTTATGAACTAATCTATACATATTGTAAGGCTTATAAAACATTAATCGATAACTTGTGATTTAAGAATATTTCATACTTAATTGGAGCATATCTTACATTTTATTACCGACATCGGTTTTCATGAAATGTTTAAGTCGTTTAACGATTCCTATTTCATTTTGTAAAAAAAACTTTCTTAAATAAAAACAAGAAAGGAAAGCTAACTTCGGGCGGAGCCGAAGTTGATATACCCTTGCAGAATACTCTGTAAATTATATTCTCCAAAATTATTCATATGATGCAACTTAATACTCATAAAAAATCCCAGCTGTCTAACTTTAAAAAGACCAAAGTTATGGCATTTCCAATCGTTCAGTTATATGGCAGCTATAGGATATAGTCGGCCGATCCTTATGAAATTTGGTAGGTCGGATTAATTGGCCAAATATAAAACCCATAGAAAATCCCAACTTCCTAACTTCACAAACACCACAGTTATGGCATTTCCGATCAATCAGTTATATGGCAGCTATAGGATATAGTCGGCCGATCCCGGCCGTTCCGACATATATACTGCGTGCAAAGGAAAGAAGGGTGTGTGCAAAGTTTCAACTCTATAGCTTTAAAACTGAGAGACTAGTTTGCGTAGAAACAGACAGACGGACAGACAGACGGACAGACGGACAGACGGACATGGCTATATCAACTCAGGAGGTGATCCTGATCAAGAATATATATACTTTATAGGGTCGGAGATGTCTCCTTCACTGCGTTGCACACTTTTGACCAAAATTATATTACCCTCTGCAAGGGTATAAAAATAAAGAAAGAAGTTAAAAATGAAAACTGAGAACACTTCGAACTTTACTCCCTTTCACGCTGTTACATAAACCGGCTATCGATCCTGATAGATAACATAAATATTATATATTAAAAGGTACTTCTGTTTGTTACATACATTTCAACAAATACAGTATACCTGCTTACCCCACGAGTAACGGGTATACAAAGTTAAAGGAATACAAAGTAGCTTTTTATTTGGCCAGAAAAGTTTTGCATGGGTTAAAGGGGAGGGGGTTTTCTGCTGATAGGTGGGTTTTAATGCCTTAACCCACCATCGCCCCACAAGAAAGTTTGTATCGCGTTCGCTCATCCATTTTAGTCAACCTAATTAGCAACTTGATGATTTTTTAACGCTTTATCGAGCACTGCCAATGATTTCATTAGCTCCGAAGGGAGGGTTTGAAAAAGTGCAGTGTAAATTGCCTCATGATTATTAAATTGCCTCTTACAGTTGACTAGATTTAGTTTTGGGGGAGTCGTCGTTGAAAACTTGTTGAAAAGTTGAGAATGTTGCAAATTAGTTTGTTTAACTTGGCTCAGAGGCTTTACATAAGAAAGGGGATGCGGAGACTTACGTGGTGCCTGGGAATATTTCGGAAAATCTAATAATTGGATAAGACCTTTTCCAGGATGAAGTCGATTTCGCCCCTTCAACTAAATGAGGCTGAAAATATGTATTGTTTACAATATTAGAAAAATACTTACATATTATTTAACCATTACTTGTTTATATAGCTTTGTTGTAGGTACTTATTTGAAGTAATAATTTTTGAAGCAATAATTTTTTTCTGTTTAGAAACTTAATTTGTTGGTAAATATTTGTAATTTGAAAGAATATTTTCAAGTTCGACTCAATTGAAAAATGCTATTTTTGAAATATTTATTAAATATGATTAAGATGCCTTTTTTTCAGGACCACATAATTAACAATATAAAAAATACAAGCTTGGTTTTTTAAGAGCGTTTTTTGGCAATTAAGAAAAATTAATATTTTTCCCAAATTAATATGTGCCGACATGCGTCACAATTAATGAAATGTTTTTCATTTTTGCACACCATTTGGATATATAGGTATATATTTGTCATTATATTTACCGACAAATTTAATTACACTTCTTTAAATCGTATTGTTAATACAAAGTTTTGTAAATATTTCTCTTTTGATAACCAATGATTTTTTTTTGGATTTCTATATAAAATGACACACCAAATGAAAACTCAAATTGAGCGCAAAATTCGACACATAATATCGGCTTTAATGAGGGAAGCGCGCAGCCATCATATCACCTACAAAAACTCATCCCAAAAACCACAATACAACAATCTTTACGATCTTCAAACGAAAGAAAACGAAACTTGTTTGCCTTGAAGCTAACAAAAATCAAATATAAGAAGCTATGACAAACAAAGGAGGGAGCAGAATGCGTTTGGAGATCAAAAAGAAAGAGAACATAAATTAACAGGAAACAATAAAGATGTTAAAGAACTAATGCGTTAAGACCAAATCTATCACCCATAATTCGCTATAATCAGCTATCTTAAAATTTTTAATTTATTGAGAAATTTACAAATCTTTTATTGATCGCCTGACAAATCCTATTTGTACGCACATCAAGAAAAATCAATTTTCCAGAAAGAAAAATAAGTAGAGACCATAAATGGTTTTTTCAGTGTTCATTTCGAGCCCTCAACCCTTTTGGTTCGTCTTTTATCGATCAGTTTAGGGTGGGCCAGTTTTTTATGATCATGCTAAGAAGTCTCCTTCCTCTAAATTTGGTGACTCACGGGTGGAAACCTTTTTCGTTTTTATACACAATTCGTTTAATGGCAATTAGTTGGAAAAGTAGTTCTCGCTTTCTACTTGTCGATATTTAAGGATATTAAAGTCTGAGTTCCTGGAAATCACACATTTTGTGGTTCGAAAACAAAAACCATAAGATGTTAGTTGGAGGTGGAAATAGAACACCATCTCATTATTATGGTTATGTAATGTGTGTGCTACTGCCCACACGAAGAGCAGAAAATCAGCAGCCAACGCTCCACAATCTTGAGATTTAGAGAACTTGAGAAGAAGTTCTCAGGCGGCTGAAGTAAAGTTACCAGGCATGGGCGTAAAGTTGAAGCTGTTGATGTGCATTCAGATGAAGATGGTTGCTACACTGAAGGGAAAAAATGATTATAAATCAACTATGTGTTCCCCTTGCAAATTACAGCCAAATTAAATATATAAACATTTCCTCTAGTAAAAATATATAAATAAGCTTTGAGTAAAGTTCTCAAAAAGTATGATTACATTTATTAATAAAAGACGGTTATTTTTAAAATGATGTCGTCTTTTTTCTTAGTGTACAACTTCTTAACAGCTAGTGAAGATTGTGTGGGAGATCGCTGACATTTTTTTTTATGATGCTACATGCACAATGTCCAAATGAAAATAAATTCTGCTTTTAAACTGGTTAAGCTAACGAATTTCCAGGCTGATCAGGCAGATTTGTAAGATTTTCAGATTTTCTTGAAGTTTTCCTTTTTTTCGAAGACAATGTTGCTGGCCTCATGTTGCTCCTAGATGCGGTGCTCTCTTGTGGATCGCAACATGTGTTGCCAATGTAACGTGCTGCCCACACTGCTCTCAACATTTCCGCCGGGCGCATCTGCCCGTGACTAAAATCCATTCGAGATCCCGTGTGTCAGTCGTTATCTGAACGTCGGGAACTGTGCAATTGTCCGGCCCTCCGTGGAGCCTCGCGACCTGAACTGAATAAAAGGTGTTTTGCCAGAGCCAAACAGCAGTGCCTCTACCATCTATTGGACTCCGACTCCGCCATCTGGCCCAGGGAATCAAAACAAACAAATCATTGCACAAACAGGCCGCCTATATATATATACATATATTCCGGAGATATGTACTCGGATGTGCGTGAGTGGATTGGTGGGTGTGTTTTCCTTGCCTGTGGCATCGCGTCAAAAGTCGCGCGCGGATTGTGCGGTGGATTTATGTGCGCGGTAATTGGTTGACGCCAAAAATCTAATAGCCATTAATCAAAGTTGGTAAACAAATTGCCAGAGAGCAAGTAAAAGAGGACCACAAATATTAAAGAATATAATCCAACAAAAATGTGAATGGAAAGTGCTCAAGCTATCAAGTGGAAATTTTTGAAAATAAAATTAAATACGACAATAAGCAAGCTTCACACAAAATAATAACAAACATACTGTGAAAATAAATGTCGAAAGATATTGAAAGATCATTTGATGTTTTGGCAAAAGTATTTAAATAACAACGCATTGTCTTTTAATCATTAAATTTAAAAAAATAAACAAATTTATTTAAAAATAAAACAAAAAGAAAATAATTTAACAAATTTAAAAAATAAATAGTGCCGACATAAAGAAACGTTTTAAGCACACAGTTTTTAATAATAGAATAGATTTTCAGATCGAAAAACCACTGAAATCAAACTACTTTGAGCATAAAATTTGTTTTTCCAATAAGTTTTATTTGACAAAAAACAATTAAATTTCCTTATAAAGATAATACGTCAACAAGTGTCAAAATAAAAAGCATCATAAATAATTGCAAATCGTCAGACAAAAGAAAATTCTTAAACTCAAACAAACGACAAAGAAAAGTGCACAATAAACGCGTGTGAGAAAAAACAATACAAAGAGCAAAGTATTTCCAGGGGTCCGCCTATTAAAACAATGATTTCTTCAAGGGGAAACCGAATGATCTTCAAAATGTATTGGCTAATTCTGATACTAATGCCCCTCACTTGGGCCAACACCAGTGATTTAAAGGGAGCCCCTGTAATGACCACAGTAGCTCCCACTTCGAGTCATCGAAATGACCATCAGCAGCAAAGATTGCAGCGATTGCAGGAGGCACAGCAACTGGAGTCCCATCAGCAACATCATCATCATCTGCGGCACGAGCAGCATTTGCGGTCCGAATTGGAGGGGAATCATCAGCCGCCAATCGGGGACTTTGAAATGGGTGGATCCAAGAAGCCCTTCGATCCACTGTTGCCCATGCAGCAGCACCACTTGCGTCATCACAATCGCCACCATCTGAGTTGGGAGCAGAGGGTGTTTCCCTCACTGCGACACCAGCAACACCGCTTGTCCATAGGAACCAGCACTCCAAGAAATATCTTTACCTCGGAGGCACCCACAACCACTCATCTCGGCTTGATCACAAATCATACTCGCTATTTCGACAGGGAGGGCATCTTCCCCTCTTGGGCTGAACCTCGAACTACCAAAGGTCCCAATTGGCGACAGGAAGTGGATTCCAGTAGCTCCGATGGGGAAAGCGATGAGGACGAAGACGACGAGGACGATTATGAGTACGAAGATGACTCCGATTCTGATGGTGTAGATGAAGAACTGGCCCGACAAATGCCCAGATACTCTTTGTTCACCCAAAAACTACCCCACATTGACTTGAAAGAACAAGATTACGATGCTGTTGATCAATCGGATGAATTGGATATAGTTTCGAATAATAATCATTATAGCAACAAGCATCCCAGTGTGGCCAATCCACACGATAAGTCAGCTGGCAAACGCAATATATTTTCCTGGCTGTTCAAACAAGATGTGGAAAAAGATGTAGTTAAAGCACCGCACACCACAACTACTACAACGACCACAACCTCAACCACAACTGTGAAGCCCATAACACGCACTGAAAGGCCAAAACTACAATTAATAGATGCCAATCTTAAGAACAACGGTGGCGAAGAGGACTACTCGAACGAGGATTCCGATTCCGAGTCGGAAGAGGGATTCTCCAACGAACAGTGGAACAAAATCGAGCACGAACATCACCTCAAGCAGCAGAAACACCAGAAGGAACTATTGGCGATGCGTGAGAAGAGCTGGAATACCCCTCTCATAAGAAACATTGAGAATGAGGTGAGTCCGGCATTGCGCCCATTGTTCTGAACCCACTGATAAGACTGTGGCATCCCGCCGATTTCATGATGTCATTAGCCATTGTTGTTGCGCTGACATTGCTCCATTATGTGGGATGGGTGGTGATAAGAGATTCTGTTTATGAACAGCTACAAATAGTGACTGTGGCCACAAATGACCAACAGATTTTTGGTGCCAGCTTGTATTCTGGGTTTCGGTTTCGGTTTTACGTTTAATTTTCATTTGATGTTGGCGGTTAGTCACGTCGAAAATTCGTCAGTAAACAAGTGCACTGAAGAAAACGAGGGATGCTATATATTAAATACGACTTACGATAACTAAATAATGACAACGAATTTATGGTATTCAGTTTTTACGATGAAAGCTTTAATTTTGGGCCAGCTTGGTCTGGGTTTTACATCCAGTTAACTTAAGCAATCAGATTTGCCCATGATAAGTTCGAATTGACACTTTATTTTCTATTTTTGCAGGATGGAATAGAAATTTCTCACAGTACTTTAGCATTATTCACCTCGACAAAACGCACTGGCCATTGCTAATGCCGTTTGCATTTTGGCTTACAACAAAAACAGACAGGCAGCTATACTCTGTGTTTTGGTGCCCATGTCAGATATTTACACAATGTAGAAAAGGCCAGGGGGAATGGGTTGAAGATGGGGAGGGGGCAAGGACAGCAGCTGTCTTTTGCGAACTTAGCACTTTTTGGCTGACCATTCGCCATTCACCATTGCGGCTTGGCTAATTGAAACCAGCAAGTACGACAACAAGAACACCAGCGCAAGTCAACAAAATGAAACAACACTCAACAATAACAAATAATTTGTTGCATTTGATTTTCACTTTTTGGATGCCATTCCGTTTTGTTTGCTTTGAGTTGTTTGTTGACAAAGGTTCTACATTTTCCGGCCTCTCCTAATTGCATGTACATGCGTCTCTTTCACCCCTGACCCTGAGGTATATGGATTTCCACCCCCCTCTGACGACCCCTTGCTGGTATAATTACCGCAAAAAAGGACCAATTAAATTAGTAGCAATACAATTAATGTTTGTCGGCGGGTAAATTAAAAATACCCGGAGGAGTCAGCTTTAGTTTGTTTTTAGTGCTCCTTATTTATTTTTATTGTACCGCCTTTTTGACTTTACTGCATATAAAATGAGTTTAGGTGTAATTGAGATAAAACTTCTCGTTAATATAAAAATAATAAGCCATCGATGTCGTTAAATTAAACTGGGGACCAATACTGAAATCCGCTATGGTGCAGCTTAAAGTGTTTCTTTAAATATTTTTTATATAGTGAACTACTGTGGAAGTATTTATGTGCTGAATAAATTTTTGATATAAATTTGTTTTTATATCCAACAATTGAATTAAACCACATAATTTTCCAAACAATTAAATATTATAAAATAAATCGTATAATATTAGGTAATAAAACATAACACCTAAATTATATGTTACACAAATAAATATTTGAATACATAATTACTTATAATCCTTATCCACTCCAGTTTATATTGGTATACCCTTGCAAGAGGTACTAAAATTTTAGTAAAAAGATTGCAAAGCAGTAAAAGAGACATCTCCGATTCAATAAAGTAGATTCGATCTAGCCATGTCGATCTTTCTGTCTGTTTTACAGCTATCTGCATGAAACATTCCCAATATATATATATGGCAGATCGGGACGAATTGGAATATATCATATGGATCCCATCAAAACATTCGATAAAAATTATAATAAAGAAATTGAAATTTCGTAGTTTTTAAACATATTTGTTTACTTAAAGATCTAGGAAATTTTAAAATGTTTCATTTGTGTAACAGGTGCCAGGGTATATAAACTTTGGTTTGCCGTAGTTTCCATTCTTCATTGTTTCCGTACGAATTAATATTCTCAAATATTTTCGCAATTAATTCCATTTTAAATATTTGCCAGCTCAATCAAAATTAATTCCCATGAAAAAATTTAATTTAAAACATAATCAAAAATTTAAATGTGAATTAAGTGGGCACAAGCGATGACAATTGTGTGTGAAAATGTAAATGTGAAATGCACTCGAAATATTGTTAACAGCTAAATAAACACACGGCTAAAACAACGCGCTTAATAAGAGCAACAATAATTACCAAACCCAACAACAAAGTGAAGCTGCGTGTAAAACAATACAAAAAACAGAAGTCTTTTCGAGATGTGGGTAGGTGAGGGTGAGGGGGAGGTTGGGGTTGGGTTGGAGGGTGGATAGTGGGGCGGCGGGTGAATTGGCGCTGAGCCATCAAAATAACAAGACGCTTTTCCCACCTGCTCTCCTCAGAACAAAACAATTAACACATGTCTGCGTATAACGACGGCTAGTCCATTTCTTGGATGCTCCTCTTACTTTCACCTTTCCCTCATCCGGATGTACTGCATCCTTCCCCAATTCCTTTCTTTGAAATGCTTAAAGAGAGTCTGCATCCACACTTCTATGTAAACCCTTAATATTCCTGCCGTGCTAACATGCCATTGAGTCAAAGCAAATTACCAAACCTACCTTCCATTTAATTGACAACGATTCTACCTTTTCATTCTCTTTATTTTGGCTTGGAAGTTTATTTAATATTTGGTCTGCCTGTTCATTATTGAGCTCTTTGCTGAAATCATTTTGTCCGATTTTTAATTAACATTTCAGGTTACGTAAACAGTAAAAGAAATGGTATCAATGTTTGTAAGTTAAAAAATAGATGTATACATATGTATGTAGATTTCAACAGCGATTTGCACAGAAAACTTAAAGCTTTCTATATATTGACAAGAAAGGAAGCAAACTTCGGCAATAACTTCGTTATTTTGAAACAAAATATTTAATAGGCTTACGTACAAAATTACAATAAAAAAATCTTTGAATAGAACAGGGAAGCCCTTTGAATATCTTGACTAAAATTATAATACCCTTTTGCTAGGATATATATAGCCAAGGTTCCAATAACTCGGATAGAACTCGGGACTTTACCGCGAAGTTCATTCGTCCCTAATTCGTTCAAACAAAAAAACCAAAAATAATTTTTGAGAAGACAAAAATATTTGTATATATTTGTTTCGTTTCTAATTTTTTGAGAATAAAGAAACAAAGTTTGTTGAAAAATGAAATCCTTGTAATCCTTTAAACTAATTGCGGTTTATTCGAGTACAAACTGAAAAGGGAGAAGAAAAGGTTAGTTTTATTTAAACTAAAGATTGCAATTTTTTGGGTTTGTTCAAAGTGTTTTAAAAACGCTTGTGGGGAAATTCAATTTTAGTTTTATTAATATATATTTTATTTTTATTAATATATAAATTGTTTGGTGTGTTGTAAAAAAGACCTTTATGGATTTTCATTTCGATCTCTTCCATGAGGTCTTCTCTCTTTTCCCAAACCAAGCGCACATTCTTTATTTGCACAACCTCCTCCCATTTTCAGTTTTGCATCTGCTGTTTTTATACCCTTGCAGAGGGTAGTATAATTTTACTCAAAAACTTGCAACGCAGTGAAGGAGACATTTCTGGCCCTATAAAGTATATTAGTATATATTCTTGATCAGCATCACCAGAAGAGTCGATCTAGCCATGTCCGTCCGTCCGTCTACTATGGAATTACGGTCTTAATTTAATTAAAATCGGACATCTGTATCATATAGCTCCCATAGGAAAATATAAATATTAAAAAAAATAAATTTAAAATAAATAAATAAATAAAATCGGACAACAATATCAGATAGCTGCCATAGAAGCGATGGCACAATGCAGAGCAAAATCGACATATGTATCTTCATTGTTTTTAGTAACATAGACATAGAAATCAAAATGAAGTCGTTTTGTAATAACTGCAAGGGTATATAAACATCGGCTTGCCGAAGTTTATATCCTTTCTTGTTTCAGTTGTTTTTAAACTATTTGTCATTTTTGTGGATATGTTTCCTATATTGCCAGCTTGTTTTTCTTCCTGTGACTGCGCTTCCGTCCGTTCCCTTAGCATTTTTTTGCACTTACCAGATCTTCAGAGAGAAGACCCCACAGTTGGCTAAGTCTTTGTGGGGCGAAATGTCAGAAGCGGTTAAGGAATGACAAGTGAAACCACACACGCGCAGTGAGAGTTCATCGTTTACCACCCGCCGATGTGGCAGAAGGTTGTCGCTGCGGTTGCAACGACCTTGAAGCTCGAAAGCAGCTGGAGCTATCGTGGCACATTAAGTGGTAACAATTATGGAGACTCGTTGATATAATGCGAGAAGGGCATTTTTAAACTATTTACCAAAGGTATCTACTATTTACTATTTCTATTTTTATCAGCATTAAATGGTTTACCGACAGCATCAAGCTAAGGAACACAATATTAAAGTTGATGTTGCCTCCAAAGATAACAAAACTTTTCAAAAATTACTGTATGCTATTGGGTAAGGAAATTAAAACTCTTTGACTGTAAAATAAATTGGTTCACAAAATCGTCTTTCAATATGTTGCTCTCTTCTATTATGCCTTTTTATTTTTTCTATTTTGCAGCATTTGTTGATTGTTTTTCCTTCAGTAATTACTCGGTCAGATGTATCAGAAGTTTCTTAATTTTGTTTTGTTATTTCTCCTTGCTGTTCCTGTTGATGACATTTTTCAGCTAATTTTCACTCACATTTCATAAATTTTCTTTTGGCCTGTTATTGGCAGTGCAATTTATTTCCACCTCTCTCCTATTTGAGATGTTTTATATTTTTCCTCTTTTTCTGCTGCTGTTTTTGCTCATGCCAGGGGCATTCATTAGTTGCTTTCGTTACCCGAGGTACTGTTAGTACATCATTTGGAAGGAATTTTTGCTTTTCCCATAGAAAAATACTTGCCTTCCCCACTCTCGGTCATTGAAGTCTCATTTATTCGCCGCTGCCTTCTTTGGACATTTTCCGTTGCACAACTTGTGCTTATTGTCTCGAGGTTGGTTGGCGTTCTGTTTCTTCTTTGGTTTTTGGCAGACTTTTTGAGACTGCTGGGGTCTAGGATTGTTTTGCTTCTCCCCATAATTTATAGCAGCTTCTAATATAAATTTCATGAAATTATTATCCCACTCTCTTTGGAAAACAAAAAAGCAATATAAATTCTCGCAACTAATTGGCAATGGTGCTTTTGTCTTTGTTTATGTGGAGTTGGAAGTTTCAATGACTTTATTAGGCTGTACAGATTACATATGGGCAGGGGCTTCCTTTCTTCTCACTCCCTATGTTTTTTTTTTTCGTTTAAATGTTTCCTTTGTGCCACACATGCTGCGCTGGAGATTCTTAGAATGCCGCGAAGTATGTAAGCGGCTTCGTCACTTTATAAATCATACGACACACAGTTACAGCACACTTCAAATGAACAGTATTCGCGTAAGAAAACAAATTAAAATTGTTCATAATTTTAATAGTAATATTATAATGATACATATGTATAAAAGAAATTCAGAACCTTTTTAATTTATTATTTATTTTATTTATATTTATTTAAATAAAAGCTTGTTGTTTTACCGCAAAATCTGTGCACATAATTTTATACTTCTTTAATATTTTTTTAAAGACTTAAATTATTTTCCTATAACTTTTGTCTCTATTGAATTTCCGTTCGACTTAATATATTATATTAATAATATATATATATATTTTTGCTGCTATTATTCGTTCCACAACTGTAGATATACATACATAAAGAATAGGGGCAGAAGGGCAATTTAGGGAGTGACGAAAGCAGTTTGTTAGTTAATCTGACAGAAAACGGTTTGTCAGTGGCAGAGCGATTTGTATCTTTGTATCTGTTGCATCGTTTGCAGTTTGCCTTTGTTGGTTCCAGCAACCCAAGCTCTGATTCTGTCTCTTTCTTCTTGTATCTCCCCATCTCTCTCTGTGTGCCAGTGGGCTTTTTAGTATCTAACCGAAGACACATGTGGTGAGATGCCGACTTTGTGATTGATTTTGATGATGAGCCCGACGAGGAATTCATTGTAATTCATTGAAATGCAAGGCTGATCCGCCGTGTCAACCCATGACTTGTTTTGGGGTCAAGGTGGTTGGATTCGCTTGGTGCGTTTACAGTTAGAACTCTATTACGATCCGCGATCACGTTTGGCATGATTTAAGGGGTTATCCGGGTCTTGGAGCACGAAAAAAAGCCTATTTTCGTGAATTTTTTTTAAAGATCTTACGACAATTTCACAAATTTCATTTGTTGTACATTAATGTTTATGGTTTGACCAACATTATGTAAAAATTTGAACCAAAAATTTTTAAAATTGAGCCGTTGAGGCAGGCTTGAACTTGACCTCATAAAAAATTGTGTCCTTGCGGTAGGCAAAATATCTTCGCCAATTTTTATCTGAAATCAGAAAACCAAAATTATTCTGATAGTGAATGTGTCTCGCTTGTCCTCTACGAGCCATTTTTTTTTTAAATTAAAAATTGAATTTTTTGTAGCGCTTTTCATAAAAAGTGTCATTTTTTAAGTAAATTTTGGCCATATTTTGGCTTATAAAATGAGTTGTAATTAAAAATTAAAAAAATCCCTCCGTTAAGGACAAGAGAATTATGTCTAAAAGAAGTGTGCAAAAGCAGAAGTTGATCGGTGCAATAGTTTTTGAGAAATCGTGACTACCGACTTCAAAAAAGTGGTTTTGAGAAAAACGCGTTTAAAGTGCCGCATCTGCCCGACGCCAGAGCCCGAATGGCCCGTTGTGACGTTCGACGCGCTGGGCTTTAAATTTCTCCCATTCCTACAGTTTTGCTTCGATCGACTTGAAATTTTCAGACAACATTCCTGAAACTTTTTACTATTATATAAAAAAGTTTGAAAAAAATGAATTTTTTGAAGTGTCAAGACCCGGATAACCCCTTAAGCTGCGAGCAAAGGCATAAATAAATAAATATTTTATTACGTGACGAAGAATTCTCGAATGTTCTCGGGCGAATGGAGGGGAGCGGTGCTTTTAGTTTATGGTTAATGCCAATGCCTGCTGCAATTGCCATATAACTTTATAAGGCTGACCCAAATTGAAGTGTCAGAAATAGACTTTATTGAAGTGGGAGATCGGGAGACTTTCGGTGAACTTTAGAAATATATTATAAAATCTACCAAAATTGTGTTTGAAATTTTCAACTATCTTAACATAAAATCAAAAGATCTATATTCATAAAAATCTCTAGTGACGGACTTTAAATCACCTGTTGTACACTAAATAAGCATGAAGGCACATAATGATTTATTATCACTCTCATAAAACTTAATGACAATTTATTAAAAATATTCGGTGTTCCAATATAATAAGGCCTGTTCTAGAAAACAACAACTCTAAATGATTCAATGCCTGTACTCTATATTTTTTATTTTCATAAACCTGATTAACAAATAATAATTTAGTATTGTCATCCAGCTTACAATTTCGTAAATCATTCCGGGTGTCATGGCCACTCCTTTGATTCACATTTTCTTTATGTCTCATTCTTTATTTTTCAGCAATTCTTTTATTCATATTTGATTTATATTTGTTACTCTACTGCCAGTAACTCCTTTAAATCAAACAACAACTGGTAATCTAATAGTCACATATAACCCCGCCCAAATGCGAACTTGGGTTTTAATTCACGCAACAACTGCAAGTGACAAAATAAAAAACGTCTGAAAATAACACTCTTGTCAAAACAGTCGAGTTGACGATAAATCATGACCAGCAAACGAAAATATTTTTGTTGACTCGTTTGTTGCAAGTTTATTGCGAAATGCTTGCCCTACAATTTCCGCCTCCATGGAGCAACCCATTTTCCCCTTTTCCACAAAAAAAGCCGCAAAAGACAAATTGAATGTCGTGTTCGCCGATTCATGAAAAGAGGTTTAAGAGAGAAAAGAGTCATGGTCATGCCTGTTATTCAAAGCCTCATACAAATAAAGCAAAAACTGTAACTAAACTGAACTATTGAACTGTGAACTGAAAACTAAAGCACACACAGAAATATCAGCCCAAAAAACTCATTCGAAAATGCAGTCGACCTTCATTGAACTGGATATTTCCCATCAAGCTACTTGCTACTTGCAATATTAATAGGAAAATTTGTTTATCGATAAATTTAATCTATAGTTCTTTTAAAAACATAACATAAATCCATAATTAATTATAGTTATACAAAATATAATTGAAAATATGTGATTATAATGTGCATAACAAATAATCTTTTAAAAAATAAATAAATAAAGTTCGTCTAGGGACTTAGCAGGGGTTCGATTTACCAAATTCGGACATATTTAAAATCCGTTTAATCAAAACTGTAAGCCATGTTATTGTATATCAATAGATTTTTTCACCTTTAGAAGTTTTACTGTCCTTTGTAAATATATAAACGCATCTGAGACCCATTTGTGCATTCTAATTCGTCAAGCAAAGGCCTATAAATCCAAAAAAAAAAAAATCAAAGATGACTCTAAAAAGGAAATAAAGTTGGGTTTTTGATGTTTTGGAACCTCTTCGCTGTCACCTGCTGTGCTGTATTGTACCACCTGTACCTGGTGTACATAGTTCAGGTGCTCGATGTAATCTCTCCCACGCACACGCACTCGCAAACTGAGCCAGAAAAGGTCAAAGGGCAAATGTCTTCATTCAAAGTATATATTGATGTTGATGCATTGGCCGGCTGGTCATTAAAAATTCAACATAAATCTTTTGAGTCAGTCATGCCACTCTGGGGTCCCTTCATCCGTGTGAGGGTGTGTGTTAGTATCTGTGTGCGGCTGTGCCTGGTATATGTATGTTATGTTTGTCAAAAATTCGCATCAAATTGCAAACCCATTACACACATGTATAAAGTATAAGAGCCGCGATTACAGAGCCAAGGCAACAGAAAAACTCCCGCCAACGAGAACACTCCCTCCAAAAGGTGCTTAAGGTGTGTGTGTGTGTCACTGACAAGTGACACCATCGTTAGATGCACAGTGGAATAGGATTTAAAAAAATTAAATTCTTACTATTTTTCTTTAATGCCTAAGAAAGTAATAAAGATATTTTTCTTTTTCAAATTGATTGAAATGGACTTGGCAAAAGCTTATACAGACTCTCAAGGTTTCCTGGTAAGAACTTAATCCTATACATAAATATTCATTTTAAGCTTTTATGTTTGTTTGATCTGTTAGAAAAGGTAAAGAATATTTTTGATCAATTTCCAACACCTCAATTTAATGCATTGTTGGAAGATTAAATGCATCCTTTTAATTATTCTTTAACAATACCAAGTAGTAAGAAACTTTTTAATATTACCAGCTAATGGGAAACGCGCCCTTTGATTTGTTATGCTATTTATCTAGCTGTATATTTGAATACATTATCAAGTACCTATTGAAAGAAACATATTCGCTGATCATCTTGCGACGTTAGGCATGTCAAGTTTGAAATGGATGTCCAAAATGTTTCGCTTTTCCGCATTTAAAGATTATCACTTATATGTACATACTGTTCAAAATTTATTTAATTGACATTGGGGGTTTTTTGCTTTTCGAATATATTTATTGTCACCAAAATCTTCCAAATTGAAAGATGGTGTTCGGACCAGAATCAAAATGAATGTAAATAAATATGAAAACCACAAAGAAGCCCATAGTTCTTAAACTTGTATATGCCAGAGCTCTTGTCTATAGACTGCCTATATAAAGGCAATGCAGCTCAGATTTTTAATATAAACACACGCAATTTCATATTTGAACCCATCTATTCAAATTTAAAAGTAAAGGATGGTAAATTTGTTGTTTCCTTGAAACAGATAATCATAAGGTTCTTTCTCGACTACCTTAAAGATCATATTTGCTAATGAAATTGAAATAATAAAAAGATTTTAAATATAAAAACCACGGATCATATTTTAGATATATATTATAATAGCTAGGTATGAATAATGGTCAATTTCGCTTGGCAAATGAAATAAATACAAAATACACGGAGATATAATAAAACCTTACCTTAAACAAAAAAGGGTTGGGGTTGAAGGCATTAAATAATATTGTATAAGTTATAAAGTATAAAAGTACTCGATTAATTAAGTAAATAAGAGTACCTTTTTATTAAAGACCTAAAAGGTCTTGGATACTCAACCATTTTTTCTTGTTAGATAATTAGGGTATATAAATGATCTGCTTCAGTAAAGTGTCAAAATTCAGTTAAGCTGTCTCTTTAAATTAATGACAAATTTGTACAGTGACTAATATCCGAGTATTGTATTCAACCGCATTCGAGACCACTGTTAGTCTCGACTTTTGCTATTACAAAAGTTGTCTGTGTGCCAGCGAGTGGCACATAAAAAACCAAAGTTCCCAAAAGAAACCCAAAAAATTGACATGCACTTTTTGACAGCTAAATCAATATGCATAATTTTTGGCCATGTCAAGAGTGGAATCCACTGCACTCAGAGTCGCTTATTGAATATGGCAAATTAAATAATGCGGCTTTAAATTCGAAATGGGGGGTCTCTCTTTCTGGCATTTGGCGGGTTGACAAAAATCTGCATTTGAATGCAATTTAATTAATGTCCGCGGTCAACAATGATAATGATTATAACTTCATTTCTGGTTGATTTCGGAATTTGATAGATCGGTGTTGGAATCACAACTTGTGGCTGGACATTAAACCTTTGTGTGCGCTTGACACCACGTAAATCTTTTTTGCAGGCGCGTCACAATTTATGACATTCGAATTGTTGAAAGACAGGGAAGACGGCAAATTGAATGCCAATGCCAGGCCAGCAACAATAAATCTAAATTGATTCGATTGGCATTTTGAAAAGCCCAGTAGCAGACCCCTGATGTCCCCTATATGATTAATTTTTTTCTCTTTTCGTCTTCGTTAAATGTTAGAAATTTCCAATGTCTCCAGTTGCACTCCGTTTGCATTATGCATGAGAAACGAGATTCGGTGTCGGTTTCTTCAGTTTCTTCAGTTTCTTCAGCTGGTTTGCTTGACATGCGGACAGTGCTTTAGTGCGTTTCATCAATATTTCATTTTCAGCATTTATAAGCGATTTCCTTTTATTACACAATTTTATTTCCATTTTATTGGACTCCGATTGGGAACAAAGCACTCGTGAAGTCTTCAAGCGAGACTCACGAACATTAACTTCGCACTCAAAAGGTGTTTTATATATGTACCAGGGCTCATACTCGCCTTTCCAGATGGGCGGGGCTTTAACTGACATACACCTTAACACTTTAACACTTTCGCTTTCAATAAAAAAAACCAAAAAAATCGATTTGTTGCGGGACTCAAAGAGGCTTTAGAGCTTTACAATACCGTAAAGCAGAACATTTGAGTATTTTAAACAGCTATCCCATGCTAATCCCATTTGAATTTATTGCCATTGATTTAATTTTAAGTTTCCAAACATTTATGTCTGGCGAAGAAGGCAAAACAACGGAACAAAGTCAAGGTTATCATGGGGTCTAAAAATAATAAACGCATATTAAGTGGGCAGGGAATTTAGATTGAGGTATATATTGTGCAAGATACAAAATATAATAAAGAGATGTTTGTTTTAATGATTCATAAATCATGTTGCGTAACTACTAAAATGTTTGAATATACATTTTTGTTTTTAAGTATTTTGTAAAAATTTAATATTATAAGTTTTTTCATAAATAGCAAGTGTTTGAATGTGAAGAAAAACTTTATAAATTA
The DNA here is from genome assembly GCA_036346975.1 of Drosophila prolongata. Taxonomy (NCBI): domain Eukaryota; kingdom Metazoa; phylum Arthropoda; class Insecta; order Diptera; family Drosophilidae; genus Drosophila; species Drosophila prolongata. The sequence continues at coordinate 24,471,597 of JAYMZC010000386.1, read as the reverse complement.
CATGCTGGTAAAAGAATTAATATGGGACCAAATCATGAGCTTCAATGTGAGGACACGCAGTGGACTGCTAGAACTGCTGTCCATGAATTAATGTGTCTTTCATCAGTCATTTAAGCTACCAGATTTGCATACTGCATCCGTATCTAACCAGCTACCTTCGCTGGCCATCCTGACCCCTCCTCCCCCTTCTATTGGCCATCCCACCGGTGGTGCTCTGCACCTGCTGTTCAACGGAGTGCGCTTCATCGACCGCAAATCGCAGATAGCTGGAACATTGAGCCAAGCCCCTCGAGGTCAGCTCATAAACTAAACGCTATCAAAAAGCCAAATGCCTGCTGACTGGCTTGGTTAATCACTTCATCAACATCCAAATCGCCAGCAAATCAACCAGAAATGGGTGCTGTGCAGCGGGAGGCGGGTAAATGGATTCTAGAGTCGATGGCAAACAAATCTCGGAGTCATCAAAATCATTTTTTCAATACTCTAACAGAGAGTTCTTCAGGCTGGTGAAGTGTTTTCTTCAATTAAAAAGAGAAATATGAGTGTGTTTGGCTTACATTTTTATTTTACTTGCAAATTATGTGGATCTTCAAAGAGTTTTTTTGCAAAGACATGCAATAAAAAGGTTTCTGAAATTTATTGTGTATTTTGTATGTCTAACAGGGTATTTAAATCTCCAAATTCGAGGCGAGTTTTTTACTTTTTTTGTGTTCGGTCGTGGTTTTCGTGTCCACCGCGGGCAAGTTGCAACTGCCTGGCAGTCTGCACTCCGTGGTCTCTGGTCGTAAGTCCGTAGTCTCGGTCTTCGTCTTGGTCTTCGTCTTCTAGTTAAAATCCATCTCTACGTGGCTCGAGTGTGCTTCGCGGTTGCCAGACAGACGGCCGTTGCCAACTAATAATTGCCGAAGGCCGGGGAAAATAGCAGAGGGCGGGGGTCGACTGGCAGGCGAATTTGCACAAAGTTGCAAATCATTTGACAGGCGGTGGCTGGTACAAGATTTTCGCTCTGGCTCCGCTTTTGTGGGCTTTGCATTCCGCTCGGGCGTTTGTTTGCTTTGCGCAAATCTTTGGCTGCCGTTGCCACTTTGATGATGTCATATGCAAATAAAAAATAGATAAAGAAAAGCCACAGACAGATGCCAAATTTTCGTAGCTAATCTCGGCCGGGGCATGGAAATGACAAAGGTGATGCTAATGGTGATGGATATGGCTGTTGATTATGTCTCCCTCGATCGGAATGCTGTTGCGATTTGTTTGTTTGCTCCACCGAGTGTTTGTCGGTGATTTATGCCAAATATTTGACTAATTCTTATCGCATTTTTTGCATCTCTTTGCAGGTGAGTTCTGGCAGTGACATTTTCGAGATTGATTTTGGGGAATGCCCAATGATTTGAAGGTGGATATGGTAAGCCAAAGAGACCATTCAAATTCCCAGATAGTTATCGGATTGCTTCCCAATTTGGCAAGCATTCGAGCGAATTGAGGCAATATATCTAAGAATTAAAGTCGGTCAGCTCAGATAATAAAATATGCATTGTTATAATAGCTATTTTTGCTGTTCTGCCTTGGAATTTAAAATAAGAAATATTATTTTAAGCTACAATTTAACTTTTGAGACTAAAACATAGCGATTGAGGAACATATTTTAGTGAGTAAATGTTTTTCCTTTTCCTTTGCTATTAATAGATTGAATATTCTGAGAATATTTGGCTGAACTCTTTTCTTTTTTTTGCTAAATTTTCTCATTATTTGTAAGGGTTGCACTTTAATGGATCCAAGTGCTACATCCTTGATCTCGGTGAAGGCTTGCATTGTAATCAACTTGAGTTCTGCACCATTGCCATTTGCCATGCGAACAGGCAGCGAAGCGAGCTACGCAATTTGTAACTTGTTAAGAAGCGGACAAGGGGAAAATTCAGTCCGAGCTGGTCTTTTTCCGTCCCACCACCCCCATTTCCCGCCCTGTCCACCTGTTTGCCCCTCCAGCTGAGTGGACATATGCCTAACGACCCATTAGTCACGTCAAATCAGCAACACGAACTGCCGCAAGTGCGAAAACAAAGGAGAGACAGCGCCCGGGAGAAACCAATAAAAGCAGGAGGAACTGGGCAATAGTAACGAAAACAATAAAGGCAAAGTGATCGTGACCAATTGTTGGCTTTTGGTCACTTGACCAACAATCAACATCCACAGCAGCGGCAGTGGCAGCAGCAACAGCAACAGCAGCAACAGCAACAGCAACAACAGCAACAGCAAGCGACGTGCGACATCGTTTGGATATCTGCAAATATTTGCCCATGTTGACGAACTTGCGGACATTTTCGCCCCTTCCTCGCTCGCCCACTTAACCCTATACTGGCCATCGTTCATTTCAGACCCTTTTGTGGCGGGTGGCAAAAGGCAGAACCAATGTACATACATATACTATCTATCAAGTGACCGCAAATTCTGCCAACACTATGCGACTGACCAGAAATTTGACCAGACCAGAAATATCCGTACGGTTTTCCGGTTTCGCTGTCCGCCTCTCCACACTGGAAAAAAATGCTTCTAGGTAAAAGGCTTTGATTTTTTCATTATCCTGTAATTCAACAATATTTTGGTTGATTTTCACATTAGTCAGGGCATTGTTTATTTTCTTAATCAAACTTTACCCATTCTATTTTAAAGCTTATTCCCAAAATTTTATTATTCTGTAAATAGAAACTAGTTAATTAGAACGCTCATTGTTTTTAATAATTACTTTTCGCATTTTTATGCCTCGGCTGTTTCAGGAACATTATCTAAATTTTTATATTTAGGAATTACATGGGTATATAAATTTAGTTTCTTCCACATTAATAAGGAATTTATCACCTTTTTTTACAGAGCACCGTCTGTACTTACTGGCCACCTCGTTGGCTTCTGTCCGTTTTCAGGCATCTTCAATCAAACATATATATTGTAATAGGACGTGACAGGTCGTACTTTAGGTGATTCTGGTTTATTGGGCGGTTCTTCATTGACAGCTGTGACGTTAAAAGAATTCAATTTATTTGCATTAATTTGACAATTGAATTTGCGAATTAACACCAGTTTGGCGAGCGTTTTATTGCATTTTTTGCGAACACAGCTTTAGGACACATGTGGCACATGCAAATGAACACATTTCCCATTTCCGCGTCGCAGAAAAATAAACCACGGACGAAATTGGAGAACAGGACAAGCGAAATCCATTTAGAGCGTGCAAACAGACAACCCAGCCAAAAACTGGGAAAACTCCGAACTGCCATCCCTTTCCTGATTCCGGGACCTATCCCAATGCAGAAAAGCGTGTGCAGCGTGCAGAAAAACGAATTTCAGGCCACCACCAGCCAAAAAAAATTGGGGGTGAGATTTTCTAGGCGGAAAATTCGTTCTATTTTTTCGTAGAATTTTCACTCTCAAACTCTTAGAAATTCAGAATCGCAGCATTCTCACGTAGTGTGCGTTATTTTGTGTGGCCTTGTCGGACAAGGGTATGATGACTTTATCAAGGGGATTGAGTTCTGATGGATACTGGACAAAAGGAAGTGTATATTTCGAATTTTTTTTGCCAGCGAACTATACAGTTTGATGAATGTCTGTTTAGGCTACAATTCGAATGCTTAAACTTGTTTAGATATCTCGTTTTTATCAGATGTCTATATTATGTATATCCATAAAAATTTATCGGACAGTCGACCTAGCTTCATTGTTTCGTTTTGTAGGAAACCTCATTTTTTTAAAAGCTTCAAGGGTATATAAAGTTCAGCTGGCCGAAATTCACTTCCTCAAAAAGCAATGAATTTATTTTATTTTAAAAATGCTTGTTTTTACAAACAAATTTTACAAAAAATGATTTTTTAATGTGCCATTTGGTCATTTCTTCATAAAACCAAACATTTTATATAACGTTAGAAAGCTTGACTTTTGAGCTTTCAAATAAGGGTAATACAAATATTTAAGCTCACGGAATTCAGGAAGTTTTCTTTATTTTTTTTTATTTTTAGTAAAATATAATATTTTCAAATAATATTTATAAATAAACTTGCTTCTCGAAGTATCTATTGTTAAATATAATAGTTGTAATATAATCGTTTTACAGTTTTTTAAAGGTCAAAAAATCCTATTCAATTCAGTTCAAGTGTATGTCTACTTTCGTCTTGCTTTTCAAAATATTTTGTTTTGCCCCAGCGCAATTCAGCGCTGTCATACATTCACGAAATGCACCCGCATGCTCAGCAGCTTCGTCCTTCGGCTCTCGTCCTTTGTCCTTGGCGTCCTGTTCGCCTTTCTCTGCGTGCTTGCAGGCACAAATAGAAAACGGTGCCCGCTGTTTGTCGCCATATGTTCGTGCCCAAAAAAGAGCTTAGAACGGGAGAAGGGGGGTGCCACGTTGGAGAGGCAGCTGCTGAACTAGCTGCCCGAAATTGCCACGACTTGGATTTATTTGCATAGCCGGGACAAACATTTTAAAGCTTCCACAGGAATGTCTAGTAAGAGTGGGGCCAATTCAGTTGGTCCAGTGAGTTTGAGCACTGCGGGAAAAAGGGACACTAAGGTATTTTCTAACATACTTGTCGGTAAATTGAATTCCTTAATTGTTTTGTTTACTGGGTTGGACTATATATATTATTTAGAAATTGCTTATGTTTTTTATATTGATTTGATTAGCTTGGAGATTGTATTGAGATTAATTAAGAATTAATATTTTTTCTAAAAATATTTAAAAAGTTAAATGTGTTACTTACAATATGCTTTAAAGGCACTAGAGCTATAGGCCTCCGAAATACTACCATTATAATAATAACTGTAATTTTACCTTTCGCCTAAATAAAAATTTAAAAAACCGATGATATTGTAGATATATTTGAACCAGTAATTGAATTCCTTAAATTAATTGATCTATCTTTTAAGAGAAAAGTCTAGCAGTGGATGTACGAACATAAAGGGCTTGGCAGCGGCTTAAAAGCTCGAGTCTTGAGTACGTGTCCCCAGTCCTTGGACCTTGGTGCTCCTTCTAATCCTCGAATGCTGACCCAGCGGAGGCCGAAGCTGATGTGTAAATGCCGTCATAATGCTCGTACCGAAGTCCGCTTGACAGCCTTTCCCAACCCCGAATTGTGGGCGTGGCACGTGTCCGACCAAAGGATCAGGAGGCTGGGAAAAGAAGAGAGCAGCAGGTGAAGCCCACACACACGAGTCCCCATGGCAGCTTATTAGTATGCAGCTGTGCTCGCTTTTCGGGTCCAAAGAGTGGGATTTCCGTACCTCTGCATTCACTGTGTGCTATTTCCCCGCGTCCAAATGCGTGTGCTTGACTAGCTTCGGTTCGCCTTAATTAATTTCCTGAACAATGCTGGCCAAATCTCTAAATAGTAGCTCAAATTAGCCTTCACATGTGTTGCCTGCGAATAATGTTAATCTTCGATTGATGGTAGCTTAGAAATTCACTTAATCAATTTCAACATGTTAGCAAATACTCACGTTAAGTGTAAATTTACAGAATTGAAGCCTTTGTGGCCGTTGGGACAGAATGCCCAAGTTATTTAATTTTTGCGCCAAATTTGCAGCGAATGACTTAATAATTAATAAATACATAATTATCAAATAAAACAGTTTAGGATGAAAAACTTTTGTCCTACGATTTTTCGTCGTCACATATATTTAAAAAATGTATTGTACATATTTAAATGCTTATCAATCTAAAATATAATGTAATAAGTTATTACATTACTAATAACAATATTTTGAAAATTTTGTTGTCTCTTTTTTAACACCATTTGACGTTTTTTCATGGACCTAACGTTGAGATTACAATTTTGACATATAACTTATAACTAAACAATTAAACCAAGCACCGAAATATATCGTTATTTTTAAAGTTAGTTAGAGATTTAAGATTTGGAATGAAGAAATAAAACTATTAAAGAGACATATTAAGTGTTAGTTAGGACGTCGCTAAGTAACGGCTATCTTATATTCGAGGCTAAAGCGTTTTTCAAAACATTTATTTTCTCTCTAGTCCAGAAAGTACTTAAAAGCAGCCAAAATCCAATTTGAAAGTATAAAAATATTAAGGATCTTAGGATAAACACATTTCTTATTTCAAGTTTTGTGACGAAAAATAAGATGTCGATTGTGGGATCTAAATGACGGTTTACCTCTTTTTTGTTTAATTGTAATTAACACAGATGTGTGTTAAAATATAAAACATTTTCTTGCTATAAAGGACATAAAAAGTCAGGTTCTAGCGGATAACCACTGTACAAATGAGATTTGTTAACCTGTAAGTATAAAATAATTTTAATTTTTTTAAACCTCTTTCTGGGCATTTGCCATTTATCGCAATTTGCAAATAGTATGCGTACTTGTAAAAAACTTGGGAAAGCAATATATCCGCAGCTTAGCATTCCCCCTTCGAAATTTTTGATTTCATTTTAATCTCATCCAGCCACAAAAACCGTGGCGAAATATCTATATAACATAGAACACCCTCTCAAAAATGTTCAATGTTCAACTGCAGCGAATTGTGCGAAAAGCGTTCACCAAGTGGGCTGAAGTAGGCGTGGCCCGAGGTCGAGGGGAAAAGCTACGCGGAAAAATTCTGCTGGAAAATATCTATCAAAATTTAATTTCAGTTGAAATCATCGTATGCGCAGAGGGAATGGAAAATCGAGATGAAATGTTGTTATTCCGCTGGTGATTTTAATGCAGTGACTGCGACTGCAGTTGTGATTGCGAGTTGACTTGTAACTTGATTTTATGCAATTTTCAGCCCAAAATAAATATTTCCCAGCTCTTCTTTTCTGGTATTCGGGTAACATTTCAATTTGTAATTCAGTGACACACCGGATGGGTGAATTCCATCTAAACTAAACTTCCTGACTTGATTAATATCTGATATGTGGGTGATATCTAAAGAAATTATGCTTTTCTTAGGCTAAAATGTTAACCAAGTTAATTGCTTAGAGGGAGTTCATTACACAAAGTCAGTGTCAAATTTAAGATTGTGTTATAAAGTTTAAGTCACGTTCCATAATAATTAAGATTTTACACAAGCCTTCGTAGAACTCGATGGTCTTTTTCTGTTGCAATCTCCCTTTAGCAAATATTTTGGATGCGCTTTTTGCCTTCTATTTTCTGTCATTTCCCAGCTCAGATGAGCTCACGTAATCAAGTCGCTCATTTCCCCAGTCACCAGTAACAAATCCTTCAGCTGACATTTCCCTTTATAAAACTGCTTAGCTTACTGCTTCGGTTATGGGGTGTTGTTGCACTGTCCCTGCCCCTCCCCCTGCCCCATTTTCCTCCCACTCCCCTCCCCACCATTTCCCACTGGTGAGTCTCCTAGCATCACAGCTCATTAATCAACTGGCGATGAAGTTGCTTGCTGCCGTTTTTGTACACCCATCGCGTTGACGTGCATTTGAAAATGTCACTAACTTGGGCGATGAATTTTCCAACACCCCTCAGCCTCGGTGAAACTTTAGTTTTTGGTTGATTAATTGTTTAGTTAGTGATTAGGGAGAAATAGTGACCACAGTTGGCTCGAAACAAGGAGTCTTTAAAGTTGAGTCCAATTAACTTCGTTCACGAAGCGCTGCAAAAACGCGGGCTTGAAAGATACGGCACACGCGATATTGACCGGGCTTTCATTATTGTTTGTGGTGTCAGTGAAACCCGCTAACAAGCTTTATTGCCACTCGAGTGATGGGTTTCTTGTCATTTCCGACCATCTTTTTTAAAACTGTTTTTGTACCCTGCCAACACTTGAGCACACACATTTTTCGCCTCTTGTCTAAAATGCAGCTTGAAATTTTAGTCTTGCATTGCATTTTAACCTCCTTTTCCTTTTATCGCCACAATGAGTCCTTTTCAAGAACAATTTCTTTCACGTTGTAGAATGTGCGTGTGTTTGTTTGGTGCATTTTTCTGCATCTGACTGCAGTGCGAGTTTTCATCATCATCAGCGTCAAAATGGAAAGCGTCATCATAAAAGTCCTTTTATCTTAATGCCCTAAATTTTTCAATATATATGTGGCTCTACTTCGTACGTCTCTTTTTCCCAGGAGAATTTTATTGTCAATGTTTGATTGCCTGCTTTTGTTTTCAGTTGGTTCAACTTTATTTTCAACTGAATTTCTTTTCGCCTATCTTTAAATACATAATATTTAACTCTTTTTGTGAAGTGGCAACAAGATGAAATGGTTCCTTGGCCTTAATTTTTGGTTGTTGTATATTATAGGACGCATTGACTTTCCATTGGCAATAATTCTTTAATTCTCTTTATTTGCCGTAGATGTTTGATAATTCAGTTTTTTTTTTTATTTTTATTAAATAATTAAATTTTGTTTTAAAATAATTGGATTAACTTGATAATGTCAATTCCTTTCAGTTTCCGTTCGTATATGTATTTCGTTATGGTAAACTTTGTTTTTATTCGTCTCAAAGTTCTCATCATATTAAATAATTTTTATTTTCACTTTCTTGGGACTTTGGACAGCAGAGCAAAATGAGGGAAAACACTTTGCCGCCATTCATGTTTGTTCATGTTCAGAGTATGAAAGTTTTCCCGCAATTAAGTTGAGCAAAATGCTGTTGTGGCAGAGCCGACATTTTAAAGAAGTCGTCGCCAGACCTGTTCAGCTGCTACTCCGGAAGTTTGTTGTTCTTCATCAACAAACAAATTTAAATAAAGCTTTTTGGCTTATAGGAATTTTTGGTTTATTTTAATTTTGATTTACCAAAGATCTTACTGTGAAATATGGAAAATGTGTTAACTTGGCTTGAAAAATATGCAATTCTTTATTTTTATAGTACAACTTTTGATTGGAAAGTATTTTTTAAAAATACTGGGTTTTGGTTCAAGGATTATATAATATGTTTGTATTTTTCATTATTCCAAGAAATCCTACAAATCCTTAAAACTTAATAACGTTTATGTTTGTTTGTTTGACTCAAATTGTTTTCTTTATACATATGCCTCACTAATTCACTATTTTTTCAAGAGGGTAACATCTCTGCCACTTACCAAAACCACTCCGATTGTAAGCCATTTTCATCCTCCATTTAATTTAAATTTAATTTCATTTTAAATGCACTCGAAACGATTAGGAAAATATTCGACCTTTCTGCAAACACTTGAGCGTTTTGTTCTGTTATCGCCGACGAGAAATCATCGTAAAAGTACAAAATGGTAACCGAAAGGTTTGGAAACAAGTAAAACCGAAAATGACTTGCCCGAAATGGCATTGTTATTCGTGGGTTCGGCTGTTTACATTGATTGCTGGCCGAGATACAAAAGCGAGAACGAACGAGTTTCAGTACTCCAGTACATAATGCATATATTTCGGCCTTTATTTTTTGAATCCTGATGCGATGCGAGGGATCCTACCTGAGAACCGGACTGAGCAACTCGCCGAGAGGTCCATTGTGTCAGGTCGGGCATCAACGTTAATCCAATTAGTTAGACAATGCCCGTTGGGATTCGGTATTCGGTTTTCGGTATTGGGATCTCCTGTCTCGTGCGGATCGAATTTTGTGAATACGCCCCAGTCGACCTTCTAATCCCGCCCGCCATTTGTTGATGCACTTAATTAGGTGGGAGGAGGAGCTGCCGGCCAACTAAGAGTATTTGTTTTGGCCTTTCAATTGCCGCAGCTTTGGCACGTCTGCACCCCGATGATTATAGAATATGTCGAGAATATTCTCGAAAATAAGCTTTGAGTAACAAGGCGCACGTTGGCATCGTTAGCCCGGCCATGATCTGGAATTGGTTCAAAATGTTTATGGCCAATACACACATAAACACACAAAGGACCCACCTCCTTCAGCGCCAGTCATACACATAATAGTGCCCAGCACACTATAATGTTTATAGTAGACGGAGAAAGGAGGAACTAGAACATTAATGGCTTTTGTGAAATCCCAAAGATTGCAGCTCCAGCTGCTGGAAATTGGTGTTCGATTTCAATGGAAGCAAGCTTCTTAATGACTTAATAGACAATTCGATTTTGACTACCCTCTACACCCAGAAAATTCGAACTGAAACGGAAAATTACTCAAAATGATATGAAAAATTATCCAAGCCCCAAACTTGTAGGCCACTTATGAACTAACGTTAAGGGGTATAGTTAATTCGGTGCAAAATTGGTTATTTTTAAAGAATTTTTATTGGTGATACGGATAGTCTCAGCTCAATTTTGGTTTTTGCATGTGAAAGGGCAACATTTAAACAACTTGTGTGAATTTTTTCATCCAAATATATTAAAAATTGAGTGAGATACAGGCTATCTCCGGCGGCGCCTCGAAAAAAACACGTACTATATTTTAAAGATATTTCAAATATATTGATAGAGATACTTAGAACCAAGGGCCTTTTATAATTTCTGCTCGTTCCTAAATTATAAAAGAAAGATCATTGCAAACGACATTTAAAAAATTCGCGAAGTATTGGTTTGGTTGATGAAATACTAGAAAATTTCCTAACCTTTCCAAAAGTCATTAAGAAGGACATAATGCTTCTAGTTATCCCATTTCGCCACACCATTGGAGGTGGCTTAACTCTTATGTCAGGGTCATATAAACTGGGGAGTGTACTCCATCCGCTGTGAGTTCTATTACCCGACAGACACTATTTCCTTTCTCCTTCTCTGTTTCTGCTAAAGATAGCTGCACTTCTATTTTTGTGCTCCACACGCAACCTGCTATGCGCCGACTTGTTTTCCCCACCCACTGGAAAATCAGCTAGGCTAATTGCAGCTTCAACGCCTTTCAACACGCTGCAAATGCCGCTTTAATAGCCCCTCCTTCGGGGATGCCCCCTGCTCATAGGTTATCTCCGTAAACGCTTCCTGGTTCTTTGAGCATGCAAACTATGTCATTGGGTCTTCTGGTTTTTCTTTTTGGGAATCGGGGAATCTCGAAGTGCTGCTGGATTTCCAGCTCGGGCTTGCTTTTATTGTATTTTCTTGTGAGCTATTTACATTTTCCGCCGCTGCAGTTTCTATTGAAAACTGTTGCAGCTTCTTTGGAACTTGGCCTCTCGTTAAAAATACCTCCTTTTAAATCTCCATCTTCCCATCTCCATTTTATCTTCGAACACCTTTAACTTTCCAACTCTACCAATGAAATGGAGGAAGGGGCGTTGCAGCTCAACCGTGAGACTTATGCAAATTCTTTGCTGCGTTGACACAGATTGGCTATGTAAGGCAGTATCGACTTTACTTAAGGTTTCCATAATGTTGCATTTAATGCTGAATTTTACAAGTAAAGCACACTCTGAGCCGATGTGCTTAAAAATATCATAGAATAATGCATATTGTATGATCGAACAAAAGCCATTTAACTGTTTGCTGATTTTAAAGGATGAGAAGTTGGCCTGAACTTTTACGAATAAACTTATTCTTAATACTTCTTAATACTACTTCATATGTTAAATAAATATATGAATTGTATTTGATTGAAAGTATAAAATATGAATAAATACTCTCATATTGAGTTATATTTGATAATTTTTGGAATTTAAAGAAGTGATCTGACCTGTTCTCAATATTTTAAACACTTGTTTCATGAAATCTTAACTTGAGTATGAAAAAACATAATTATATAACATGCGAATGGAAATTCGTCGTTTTTTTAAATAGTACCTATTGAATTAATACTATACGTATTTATAGTTTGTTTTTAACACATCGAATTTTAAATTAATTTATGAGCTATTTTATTGGGTGTACCTAAAATAGACAATCATAATGGAAAACGCACCTTAGTATTTCATATACAAAGGCGCTTAGACACAATTATTTTACAGAACAACGAACTTATTGTTATCACAAATGTATTCCTTAAATATACCATGGCATTGTTGCGTGTGTGATTAAACGCCCTAAAAGTTAGAAACGTACTGCCTTCATATGTCAAGCACTGACCTTTGACTACACTTTTGGTTGGCCTTCAAAACAAAAGCCAGCGACAAACAGATGTCATTTGATGATGACAAATATTTGAATGCTGACTGCTCTCTTTCTCTTTCTCGCTCTGTTGCTATCTCTGTCTTTGACCCCGGGGGGCACCGGAAATTGCGTTGCTCTTTAACTGGGGTTAGATACCCTTTTTGTTTCCCTGGTTAGGGTTTTTGACCTTGGGCCGTGGCAGTTTTATCTTGAGTAAATTTGCCTTCCCCCTCATTATTTTCAGTCTAAGCGGTTTAGGGCATTGAAAAGTTGCTGCCCCGAAAAAGACTGGGAAAGTGTCATAGATCAGCATTGTTGGTGGGTAAACTATTTCCAATAATCACCAGGAAGTGGCTGTCGGAAAGTGGGAACCTTTGGCATTGAGAGGAGCTCATCTCAATTAGGGGATGACTTTGTTCTCGATTTGGTTTCCATTCCAAATTGAGTTGCACATCCTCCCTTTTGATTCCTCCCTATCAATTTCAAATTTGATTTTTATGATATCGCTGGCGTCTCATTTCTCATGCCACATCTCGTTTGCGGTTCCCTCTGCCTGATTTGCATTTTGTATTGAATTCGATTTCATTTCTTTCGGCAGCTGCTGCCCGTGTAATTCCCCTCGAAATCCGAATGGCAACTTAGGCAAATTGAATGCGGTAAATGTGAATCGAAATACAAAAAGTGTAGCCAAGTAAAACAAAAGCTAATGCCAAGGGCAATGTGGAAAAGCCAACCATCGATGGAAAATTATTTTGCCAACGATTTCATAGCCCCCGATCCATTACACAATAGGAGCCGCAGCTAATGGAACAGACTCCCCTTTCACCTTTGGGTTTTCCTTTTCTGCCGGCCTGTCTACGTGGATTCATTTTAATTAGCGGCTACAGCAGGCATTAAATGAAAATGCAGTTGGCGCCTCGTCGTGAGAAAAGCGGCAACATTGCCGAAGAGAAATAAAAAACACAGACGAGATATGGAAAAAGTAAGTCAGTCATTGAAACTGGAATTATAAATATAAATAAAATTGTTTCTATAGAAAATTAAGACAAATGTACCACTATATAAACAACATTTTGTTAAATAACTTTTTTTATGGGTATATAATAATAAAATTATATTGGCATGCGATGGAAAACTATTAGTACCAAGTATTTATAAGAATGTTTCAGATAAACTAAAAACTTTTTATTTTACTTTTATGCTCATTAAATACTTTTATTGCAAAGGTATTATAAGGTAATATGGAGTAGAGTAAAACAAATTCTGCGCCCGCTTTCTTAAAAGCCCGAAGCACAACAAAATCACCACACGAGTTTCCTAGGCGAGAAAGGGGATTGGGTGGGGCATCCTCGCCTGGGTGGGCTCCATGGAGTAGTGGCTGCTGGCAGCACTGCTGTATGTGCAACATAATAATTTGTAAACATTTATCAATTATGCAGCAACAGCAGGAGCGGAGCACTAACAGCAATACCACACTATCCACCCCTGAACCGCTTCCCCGTGAGCCATGAAGTCTTCTAGCCGTGGCCAACTGGCCACATAAATTTCCACGCAGGCCGCTATCGCCACACTGCGGGGGTTCCCCCTTTCTTGGAGATTGCACTAAGCGAAATTTCGGGTACCACGACGAGTTCCAAAAATGTATAAAATTGGTACCAGAACAACCAATAAAAAGATAACGCCATTAGACCACTTTAAAAACTTAAGATGAGTGTGATATGTAAGTAAAATAAATATAAAACAAATTAATCGATCCTAAAACAAAAATGTAGGGTTTGGAGGTTTTATTTTCTTCTAAGGAACATGTTTTCCTGATCTGTGACCATGACCAAAGTGTTTATAATAAATTTTTTCCAGTGTGGATGAGCGGGGAGACATCTGAAGAGGGCAATAGTGGGCTGCGCATTCCAGAGGCGTTTTTCGGCTTTGACTTTGGCGGTTTTCCGGCCTGGGCGTTGATTCGCCTGACCAAACATGCAATTAAGTGCAAGTGGGCAACACCTCTGCCACGGCCTCATCATCATCATGATCGTATTCCATGGGGAGGGCAGTGGGCAGGTGAATTCTGGGGATTATGATGCGTGCCTGCAGCTCGCCAGCTGGAATGCCCTGGGGAGTCCATCAATCATCCACCGGGCCCACTTGCTGACAACAACAACTGCGAAAAGTGCATCGCACAATGGGAGGGTCGTCATCAACGTGACAGAGACCTAATCCCAGGCATCTACCAAAGCGGCAGGTGCCAAAATCCCAGGATGCGGAGGTGCCGAGTGCCAGGCCAAATCCCAGGATGTTTCAAGGACCCAAAGATACCCCTTCCTCATTCTGTATGACAATGGAATGTCTGAGCTAATTCCTGTAAATTACAGTGCGTTCTAGACACACAAAATATCTTGAGGAGTGTGGGAGAGGTGGAAAAGTTTAGGGAGTCAGATTTATCTTCTTCTTGTAGCCTAGCAGATTTTGTAACCATTTGAATCCGAATTTTGCAACGAGTTGATCTAACCTATGACTGCCTGTCCGCCCATTCTTATTGTGTAAAACATTTCATTTGAAATTGATAAGAAATTAATTTGGGGCACACATTTTTTGATTTTGGAATTCTTTAACACTGAACATTTAAAAAAAAAGTACTCTTTTATAAAACCACTATTATCTCGGTTTAAAAACTTTAAAAACAATTTATATTTTTACTTTTGTTTGATTTTTATAAAATTGAAAATTACATTTTGAAATCGTATAAATGACCATATCTCGATGTCTCCTTAGAAACATTTTTAGCTTGGCAATATTGTCTTTCTTCTTTGCTTAGAGGATGACAAATTTTTTGAGAATTTAAAAATTTGTTTTTGACTCATAAAGGGATTTTTAAAAAAGGTTTCAACTTTAATGGCTTGTTCCGTAGACGTAGACAATGGTTCAAGTTTGATTATTATTGATTATTATTATTTTAGTTACACCGTGAAACTTGATGAAAAATAAAATTCTATTGAACTTTTAGTCATAAGAAACCAACTATAAGAAAATAATTTGTTTTTTGTTTTTGGGGTGAACCTTTGATAACACAGTATGATAAAATACAACTTATTAGCTTATTTTTGATTTTAGCCCTAACATACTTGTCAAAACGTTTTATTTATGTTTTGATTTTTATTTAATAATTGTGTTTCAGTTATTTATTTTTATATTTGTAAGAAAATATTTTAAAAATTGGGGAATCTCAAGGGCTATAAGGTCTTAAAACAGGTGTCAGTAAGCTTTAAAAACAAAACAAGAAAATATATTGACAAAAGTAACTTTTGGATATTATTCTGTTACTATACTATTTCGACGTATAAGTCGTTTAAGGACGTTGGTCTTTCTTCTGCTTTACTTGTTTGACGATTTTGACATAGTTATTTAAAACAGGCATACTATAAAATGTTAACGAATGGCGAATTCAACTAATTAATTTCATTTGACAAAACTAAACTTTTGCTCTTTTTTTCTTGCCAAATATTGTTAAAGTTTCAATATAGCATGCTAACGTATTTAAAAAAACAAACAGTTTAATAAAAAAAAATTCATAATTAACATCACAGGGCTTCTGCTATTATTATTAATTGGTTTGAGTTTTTAGAAGTTAATTTATTGGTACAGTTGAGCAGATTGCACCTTAATAGTTGCACCCACTTAGCTGGGCAGTCTCCCGCTAAACATCAAAGTCTTCTCCGAAAACCATTCTAATCTTTCCATCTCCAGATGCTCGAGAATGTTAATCTTTGGAAGAGAACTAGTTCGGTGCACTAGAATTAGTTGAACAAACAATCAAAAAGTGCAATTTTCAGGAATGGGTGTAAATATGTGCGTGGTTCACCCACGGTGGCCGCATGTTGCAGATCCAGCGGCTACATGTTGCGAGTGGCTGCTGCACTCACACGTGCGCAGTGCTCTCTTTCGGCTCTCTGGCGGCGCCTTTGTTTATGTTGCTGCCAGCCGGTCAGCTGTTCTCTGTTTACCATCCACAAGGTGGAACGAGGGGAAATGTTGCTAGTGTAATCCGGCGCAACATATGTTGCGAGCGTTTTCTCGATTTTCGAACATTTTCAGCGTAGCGGCTCGACTGCGAGGCATTCGACGGTCTATCACTCTGGTCGGCGGTTCGTTCGCCATCTCAAGTGTCGTGTGTGTACCTGTGTGTATCTGTGTGTATCTGTGAGTGCGTCTGTTGCGCACTTGTATCCGAATCGGTGCGGCTTTGTGGATTGTGAAATGGCCAACAGGCGGCACGCGTGCCTCTGAGTTTTCCCCCAACATTTTCTTGAACTTGCTCCAAAAAATTTGTTGGCATTTGGCAATCAATTGTTTGTCTAGCCGATTTCCTCTGCGGCGGTGTGCTTGTATTGTCTTGGCCTCCAATTAAAGCCAAATGATTCACAAAGCGGCTTTTTTCATTCACTAAAAATGCGTGACACACTTTCGGTTAGCTTATGATTTATGCCATGCTTGTCACATTAATAACAACCGAAATATGTTTTAAGCAAGCTAAGAAAATCTCCTAGATTCTCTGAAAATATTTCCACATTTTTCAAGTGTCGGTTGTAAAGTCTAAAAAAATTACAAAAAGTGTAAAACAATTAATTACAAGACCTCTAATTAATTAAGGCAGTCGCAGCTAATTTTGAAATTAATCGAAAACTACTTAAACAAGCACAGTTTGAAAAAGAGGGATACCAAAAGAACAAACGAAATCGAAATTAAATAAAAAGCCGCAATCAATTAAAAGCCTAAGGAATAAAGTAATTAAACAAAATGCAGTTAAATACCCTGCATCTTGCCCTGATATTCCTAAATTTGCTACGGCTGGGGGCCCTGACCAATCTCCAGAATAATGGCCGGCAGAAGGTGTTGTTTGATGACTTCGGACCAGAACGTGATAAAAGTTCAGCCAGAACGCAGGAGGATTTGCGGCTGAGACACGAGCAACATCATCTGCGGCAGCAGCAACATCAGATGGCGTGGGAGCAGCAATTGCAACTGCAACTGCAGCAGCATCTGCAAGAAGAGCCGCAGAGCCGATCAGTGCGTCATCATCAGCATAAATCTCAG
Organism: Drosophila prolongata; assembly: GCA_036346975.1. NCBI lineage: Eukaryota > Metazoa > Arthropoda > Insecta > Diptera > Drosophilidae > Drosophila > Drosophila prolongata. Next base: position 24,454,552 of record JAYMZC010000386.1, on the reverse strand, counting down.
CCCATGGAGTTGGCTAAGGAGCCCATTAGACAGGCAGCGAGTTTCAGCGATGACAGCAAGATTCCCCGAAGTCGCAGATCCCACTACAACGAGTTCGAAAACGAAGATCTCGAGTTGCACGCCATTCAAACCGGCGATGAGGGGCGCTTCTCCCCGCGGCAATGGCAACAGATCGAAATTGCACATCGGCGGATGAAGGAGCAACATCAATTGCAGTTGCTGGCGGAGCGACAACAGCAGCGACCACTGCTGACAGCGACAACGATGACAACGAAACCCAATGATACCAAATCGGAGGATAATAATGTGAGTGAATCCAATGGGATTCTTTTTAATGGTTTAGACACAAAGCAGGAAGTTAGTTGGGGTTCGGTACCGGGATAGAATTCTGGGAAATTTTGACATGCTTTCGGCATAAATTAAATCTTAGAAATCTATTCACATTTTCGGAAATATCTATGGTTCTGATTATTTATTTATTAATACGTAAATATTTATTGGTTTTGGAATCTTATTAAATTGTAGAACATCATATGCTGCTTGTAAAAGCTTTACATATTTCGTTAGTTTAAAAAATAAATAAAAATATAATTCAAAATCAGAATAGATGCATACTTGGTCTTGCATTTTAATAAGTCGAAAAAATTGGGATACATAATGTATTATAATATTTTTATTATATCGGGCATAGGTAAATTTTTATGAAAATCTGGAAACATTTGTCGATTAAAGTAACATTTATAATTGTTCAGTTTAAAAACAAAAGACCCTTATTGTTCCTAATTGTATCTGGTACTTTTTTTTAGGAAATATGAAGTACTACTTCTAATTGAATTGACTAATGTATGTTTCTGAAATGCTTACCGAAATCATTCTTATAAAATAAGGTTTAATAGGATTAAAAATAGTTACATTACCATATTGTTATTCACCTAAGTATCGAGCTTGCAATAAACAAACACAACGGATTTATTTATAATAAATTAATTGACAGCAACGTTCAACATCAAAGAACTTGAAATGGTCTTATTCTAGCCCCTGTTTTTTATGTAATGTTTTTATGCATTTTTATAAAATAAGGTTTAATAGGATGAAAAATAGTTACAAGATCATATGAAAAGGTGGAAATTTCCATATTATTATTCACCTAAGCATCGAGCTTGCAATAAACAAACAGAACGGATTTATTTATAATAAATTAATTGACAGCAACGTTCAACGTCAATCAACTTGAAATGGGCAAATTCTAGCATCTGTTTTCTATGTTTTTTTATTATGCATGTGAAACACGCATTTCTTTGTAATTTGATTACTGCAAAGTGCAATAGGTGGATACGCTTAAATCGTGTAGCTTAAGACATAATGATGAGCTCACATTTTAAATAGTTTAGATTTAGTCAAAGGGTTACACTTTTTATTTCTATTAAAGAACACCGATTCCGATTCCTCACCCTCATTACGTTTTCTTGGTGCCCGCAGAATTTGCCACTTGGCATACAAATTAATTTGTTTTAATTGTGGCTGCTCGGCACGTTCCATTCAGATCTCTTGAAGCCGATTAGGCTGTTTTTTGTGATTATTAATTGCCCTGGGTAATTGTTCAGATTCAATTGGAATTTATGAGATCAAACGTTGCTCCAATGCAAAGTTTACAAAATAAATGGGTATTTGTTGAAAAATGCCGATCTTCTCCTTACCTCTCAGTATTATTCTTTTTTTAAATATATATTAAAACTATTAATTAATAAAGCGGTTTTTAAATTATTGCTATAAATTGAGTAAGACATTTACAGAACTTGTGCGGTTTCAAACATGTTGCTCTGGTTGTTCAAGAAGATTTTAAAATATTTGTGAACTGATTTTTGAACTGTTAGGCAACACAAATAAAAATAATATAAATTACGGATATCACAAGTTGTAAAGCTTAGCATTAAAACTAAATATATATTTATAAATGTCGATATATGAAGATTACAAATTAATGTTTACATTTCATATATATATACATTCCTTTATATTTTAAACATAATACACTTCTCAAGTCTGGGCTGTAAATCATAGTAATCCCTTAACTGAACAAAGAAGAACTGGATTCCATAATTCAGTCAATGTTTTGGAGAGATGTACTATGAAAATAATTAGCGTATTATTTAGTATTTATGGATTTTTTATTCGCTTAGCGTCAACATTAAAATTTACTTCAGGATTTCCTCTGCTGTTTTAACGATGTGCTAACTCACATTTAGGGCATAAACAATTATTGAATCTAATTATAAAAGCGAGTGTGGGACTCCTCTTATCTTGCATTTCTCTCCCAAGCGCGTATATATACTCTTCCTGACTTCACTCCCTCTTCTATATATATTTTCTCAATTTTCTTATGTTTTCCCACCCACTTTTATTTGGCGCCTTGGTCTTAAACATGCAGCAGTCAGTTTTATTTGCTTTTCAAATCGATTCCCAACACTTTCACTACGCTGAAGTATTCTCCATTTCCCTGGCCTTTTTCCTTTTCCCTTGGCTTTTCCTGTGTGGTTGCTGCAACTTTTGCAATCAGTCTATTAGCTTGAATTCGTTCGGCTTCACCGACGGCCACCACCCCACCCACGGCCCACCCCCCCAACTTTCCCACCACACCATCTATTTTCTCGGGAGCCACTTCAAACATTTTGGCGGGCGTAAACAAACGCAGCTGCAGCTTCTGTGGGGAAAATTGAAGGCACTGCCTCTTGCACATTCAATTAATTCAAAGCATTAAAACAATTAAGCGCTTGTGGCTTCATTGACTTGTCCCCCCTTTGCGACGCCCTGTTTGCCAAAAGCCGCCCCGCACTCGCCCCTTTCCCCGCACTTTGTGACCCAATTTTCACACAAATTAGTGGAGCTAATTTTTAATGATGATTTTTTTTTGGTTCAGCCACTTTACTCGGCATTTTTCATAATTTCCACTAGCAGAGTTTTTGCCTCCGCAATATTTTATTTTTAGGAAATTTATTATGTGGCAACCCCTCCTCAGAGGAACACTTCTTGGGACGACAAGTGCAATTGAAAGAAACATGAAAACGCAGGGAAATCTGCTCTAATTTTTAAGGAAAGATAAACAATTGTAGAGAGCGGGTGAAGATCGAAATGGAGTAGGTGGATTACCACCCCATTGGAATCATTTTTAAAACTGGGATTTCCACAGATTCCCTTGCGCCATGCGTTTCAACTCAACTAATTGTCATGCAAATGAGAGCGAGAAAGAAGAGAGGAAAAGGCAATAGAAAATGGAAATGTAAAAGTAAAATAGAAACAAATAAAAAATCGTCAGCCAAACGAATTTAAAAATCACTTCTTGTAACCTCTTCTCACAAGATGTGGTTACTATCTTAAAGGTGCTACAAAAAGGGGGAAAACCAATGCTCTAAAAACTCTTTCCAGGTCCTTTAATTTTTTTTCTTGAATCAATATGCCTTTTTGTATCATAATGTAAAATAATACCGTTCCACTCCTGTGTCAAGATAAAGAACACCTCCTATTTAATCTAATTAGTTAGCTTTAAAAGTCATTTTATTGAGTAAAATATATATTTTTATATATAGCATTTGTTTCCAACTTTACCATCATTTTTGAATGGAAAAGTTTAGCATCTTCCCCTTTTGTGGGAAAACATCCTATTGTAGTCCTGCTAATTCTTTGTCACCTTAAACACAACAAAGAACCCCCTTCTGGGATCGCTTCGTTTTTGCCTGCATTTTGCCTTTTGTTAAATAGTCGTCTTGTTTTTTGCGGCGCCTCATTTTGCACATTTTCCCAGTTTTCCCCATTTACTTCCCCATTGTGTTGTGCCCAGCTGTCCAGCTTTTCAGCAACTAAACAAAGCGAGAATTCGCATTTTCTACCCCCATCCCCTATATACGCATTTCCCCAATTCGTTTTCCCTTCTCGCATGGCACTTTTTTCGCACAAGCTTTTCTTTAGCAACGAATTTTTTTTATTTATGCAGTCCGTTTTACCTCAAAAAATATTTTTTCCTATTTCGTAGCTGCTTTTTTCTTAGTTTTTTTCTACGGTTCCTCACCCAAATTTTGTGTTAGCATTGTAAATTGCATTTGTTTTTCGGTCTCGCTCTTTTCTCCATTTTTTGGGTCTTTCTTTTTTGCGTCTACAGCAGCCTGCATATTTTCCTATTTATTTCAACAAATTTCAGCTCGCCCTTACACTGTAAAAATAAATGTCTACGGGTATTTTAAGTATTAAGCTAAATGAGGACCAGTAAACATATTTTAATTACATGCTGCTGTTGCTTAAAATTATTGTTTAATTTTAACTGGGGTTTTTTATCATCTTTAGGCATTATAATTAGGTAATATAAAATCAATTTCTTATATCAAAAAATCACATATTTGAGCAGAACTTGTACAATTTTTTCATTGCCCATTTCCTTTCTTTTACCCACTGTTATATTTCCCTTTTGGTTGTATATCGTTATTTGCATTTAGTCAACACTGCCCGCTTCTTTTCGCTTCCTCTCATTTTCCCTTGTACCCTCTAGTGTCCCTCGTGTCGCTTTAAGCGCTTTTATTACCCGCAATTTGCGCGTTTTCACTTTTAGTTTTAATTAACTAAAAATTTGTGTGACGGCCACGCCCACCGCCCACCGCCCATTGCCCCATCGTTTTCGCACAAAAATTGGCCTGCGGCCTTAGCAACTTACCCAAATCCCTCCGACTCCGCTCTTCCTTTCTGATTTTATATTTTTCTTGTTTCGTGCTTGGGCATGAGCAGAATTAAATTTTTGTTTTCCGCTGTTTTATTTTCTGTCCTCGTTTTTCATTTGAGCTATTTTACTCATTGCGCTCACTTTGAATTTAATTTGTGTTTATGTTTCCCACACAATCTTTATGCCATATTCTGTTAGTTTATTTGCTGCACGAATTTGTGTATTTTTTTGGTTTGCTCACAATTTTAATTATTTGCCAGTTGAGGAGGGGAAGTCCTGTTCAGCTGAGTTGCTTGTATTTATTGTGGTGAAGCTTTAAAAGTCTTGCCTGCGGGAGTCTGGCTCACTTTGCATTTCTCTTTTTGGTTATTCTTTGTTTTATATAAACGTACTGAGGCCAAGGATGGACAAAACGTTGCACTGCTTTTGGTCAAATTGCAAATGTTTTGGCTTTTACTGAAAACTATCCACTATATTCGGATTTTAAAACTGACAATCTTTATTATTGTAGTATTTATAAGACTTCATAATAAAATATTTAAAAAATCAAATATTGTTTAAAAAAAATGTAATTAATTTGTAATGAATGGGCATGACATTTTCAAATTTAGATAAAACAAGAAACCCTTGCAGTTATAAATACGCTTGCAGTTTTTACAAATCGACTACATTTCAATTACACTAAAAACAATAAAGCTTTGTCGATTTCGCGCTGCATTTTACCATCGTTTCCATGACAGCTATATGACATCGTTGTGCGATTTTGGCAAAACAAAAAGCTTAATTCTAATATAGTAAATAATTACTAAATCTCAAAGGAATATTTAAATAAATAGAAAAACAGCAAAATACATTTTTTTTCCTTTTTATTCGTTTTTAAATTTTTTGATTTTTCTATAGGAGCTATATAATATAGTTGTCCGATTTTCATTTAAACAAAACCATAATTCCATAAAAATTACGAAATCTCAAAGAACAAATTAAAAACAACAAAGTTATACTTTTTAAAATATTTAGTTTTAAATTTTAAGTTTATATGGGACTTTAACTCAGGAGTAAACAAATATCATGAAAAAGGGTATTTGGAAAATAAAAATGTTTGGATGTTTACCTGTGTAATCAAAATAAATAATATTGTTGATAATATTGTTTAAAATAAATATAAACATTTGATGTCTAGTTGTTTATTGTTTAATTATTTACAGATGTTCCATAATTTTATTTAAAAAAAAAATTATTATATGAAAAAATTAAATTTAAATTATCTCACAAAATATTTATAAATATTTTCAGTTTTAAGACTGAATTTAACGAACTATAGCTGTACCCCTACACATATTTTTTACTATCTGCCACATACACAAAGTTCATTGTTGGCTTGTCGCTTTTATAAAACTTTAACTTTCAGACACTTTGGCAAGAAAACAGTCAAGTATAGCTATATATCTCCCTCCGCTTGGCTTTTGTTCTGCAAACTAATTAAACATTGGAACGGCCCCAACCAAAGAATCCAATCCCCTCCTTTGAGTACATACCACTATTAATTTATTTTAAATCGTCTTTCTTTTTGTTCTCGTTTTTACACTGCTTTCTGGTACTCCAGTTACTGGGTGCCCGTCTGATTTTCCTGGGACTTTTGGTGATTAATGACTCCTCTGAAGCGGAGGTAACTTCGTTTTGATTGCCTTGTCGAATTTGAGCGGCACCACTGACACAACATTTGTATGGAGCTGTTTTGTTTAGCCGACAATATCAATACAAGCCCCGTAAAATTCCGTCCGTGCGATTGGCTTTTCAATTTTCCCTGAAAGATGTATACTTTTCTTTTCCGTCTTTTGCCGGATTGGGCCATTAATCAAGGCGAAGTCGCCTCAAATGTTGGAGTTTTCGGCTGTGTGGTCTTGACGTTACCAACTTGCTTTGTAGGCCTTTCTTTGCTTTCTTTGGCAACAAACTCACACAAATTGGTTATGGTCCCCGCCCCAATTGATTTGTGTTTACACATACAACATCATTGTTGTATAAATAATTGCATAATTGTTTGATGAAATACGGCAAGTGCTCGTCTTCAAAAACAGAATAAAGGACTTAAAAATTGAGAATAAACAATAATAAAATGTGGATCGAAATCAACAAAGACGTTTGCATTACTTACAAAAGAGTTTTATTGTTAACAAGAAAGGTCTGGTAAGCCACAACTAATATGTATATCCCTGTATTTTATTGTATTTTTTTCGATATTAAAGGACTTACTATTATGCAGAAAATAGTAATATAAATTGATTTATCAAATTTTATAAATAGTTACCGGCAGCTAATTTATATTGGTGTCCGATTTTTATTGTTCCGAATTTTTCATAATCTTTTTATCTTTTTAACTTTTATTTAAAAAGATTTTAAATTAATTAATTATGCGAAAAAGAAAAGCAATTATTGGGCTTATAAATTTTAATTTAATCAAAAGCAGACAAAAAATAGCTTATTATAATTATATATTCAATAATTTAACTCTTAACCCAATTCAACAAAAAAGAAAGAGGGAAGTGTAACATATAAATTATTGATAGCTCACAGTTATTCACTGTATTTAGTTAAAAATCATATATTTCCAGTAAAATTAGAAGTCAATGACCAAGATAAGTTTCCCAGAACTCGAGATAAAAAAAGGCAAGAAGCAGGAGAAAAATGCCAAAAATTTAATCAAAAAGTCCCAATTATCAGAAAAACTTTCATTACTTTTAAGCAAATTGTCTAATTAATTAGTGAACCATTGAAATAATTGATTTGCTCGTTACATTAGCTATTTGAAGCACATTTTTTCAACTTTTTGCATCATCAGAAGAATATATGTTAAGACCTGTTAAGGGTCAAAATGAAAGCCCTAAACTTTAAAAAGATTTTTAAAATAAGTTAAGGTGTATCAAGGTGGAAGTTAACCCTAATTTTAACAAAAGTGAAGACCTTTTTTAACCAAAAAAAATGTTTTTGTTAGGCTTAACGTAATTGTTTAAAGCTGTTCAGACAAGGCTTGCTTAAAAACGTGGACTTAATGTTCTACCCGAGGTTTGATTTGTCCAGAACGTTATTACATAAAATAAATCTATCTACCATGTTTTTTTTTATAGTGGAGAAAGAAAATGTTTTTTTAATAGTGCTGAACAGGAATTCCCCCAGTAAGAATTGTTCAGATGGAGAAAATATGAATAACCTGTGTTGCATTGTTTTGTTTGGTTTACCTTAGTCGGTGAATTTCACCTTGAATCGAGTATATCTGTGTGCATCCACTTGAGTTCAACGCCCCGAATTCCACTTGCTTCCCTTTATATTTCCAATACCATGCATTCACGCATTCCAAGTGCAAGTGGCACTTTTTACTTGCAATTAACACTTGTAAATAATTGTACAGCTCTAGAACTTATAAACAAAGCTATTGACCGAATAAACAACCGGAAGAAGAAATCCTATCTATTTATCGAAAAAAACAACGTAAAACAAGAAAGGAAAGCTAACTTCGGGCGGAGCCGAAGTTGATATACCCTTGCAGAATACTATGTAAATTATATTCTCCAAAATTATTCATATGATGCATTCCTAATACTCATAAAAAATCCCAACTTCCTAACTTTAAAAACACCAAAGTTATGGCATTTCCAATCGTTCAGTTATATGGCAGCTATAGGATATAGTCGGCCGATTATTATGAAATTTGGTAGGTCGGATTAATTGGACAAAAATAAAACCCATAGGAAATCCCAACTTTCTAACTTTACAAACACCAAAGTAATGGCATTTCCGATCAATCAGTTATACGGCAGCTATAGGATATAGTCGGCCGATCCTTATGAAATTTGGTAGGTCGGATTGATTGGCCAAATATAAAACCCATCGAAAATCCCAACTTTCTAACTTTACAAACACCAAAGTAATGGCATTTCCGATCAATCAGTTATATGGCAGCTATAGGATATAGTCGGCCGATCCCGGCCGTTCCGACTTATATACTGCGTGCAAAGGAAAGAAGGGTGTGTGCAAAGTTTCAACTCGATAGCTTTAAAACTGAGAGACTAGTTTGCGTAGAAACAGACAGACGGACAGACGGACAGACAGACGGACAGACGGACAGACGGACATGGCTATATCAACTCAGGAGGTGATCCTGATCAAGAATATATATACTTTATAGGGTCGGAGATGTCTCCTTCACTGCGTTGCACACTTTTGACCAAAATTATAATACCCTCTGCAAGGGTATAACAAGAGAGAACGCTATAGTCGGGTGCCCCGACTATCAGATACCTGTTACTCAGGTAAAAAGAGTGCGAGGGAGACGGAGATAGAAACTTTGATCACGCATAACTTTTTAACGAATGGTCCGATTTGAAAAATTTCTTCTACAGGTATAGGTATTGATAAACACAATAAAACTGCATTTTTACTTTTCCGAAATATTTAAAGTTTTAAAATCGTATATAAGCGAGTGTGGGCGTTAAAGGGGGCGTGGCACCTTTTTGAAACAAACTTGCGCTAGAATCTGCATGCAAAATGCCAATCTTCTAGCTTTTATAGTTTCCGAGATCTCAGCGTTCATACGGACGGACAGACGGACAGACAGACAGACGGACAGACGGACATGGCTATATCGACTCGGCTAGTGACCCTGATCAAGAATATATATACTTTATAGGGTCGGAAACGCTTCCTTCTAGCTGTTACATACTTTTGCACGAATACAATATACCCTTTTACTCTACGAGTAACGGGTATAATGATTGAGGATGAACAAAAAGGTAAAACAAAAATAAAGGAAAAAATTCACCCTAAAAATGAATAAAAATAAAAAACCGTTTGGCAAGCCACTAAATATGCCCAGCTAACGATTGCTCTTCAAATGTTCCGACTGAGTGCAAATGTCTCAATCGCCGAGCAAAAGTTAATGAAGCCTAACAATGCGCATGTTGGGCAACCAAATGAAGCCAATCCGAAAATCGAGACATCATTCATCGTCGAGGGTTTTCCGATTCTTCTGCTTGAGAGGACAAATACAGAAAAAAAATTCAAAGAATTTTATAGGAATAAGGTAGTTGAGAAAAATAATATTATTAAAGGGATTAGGCAAACGAGTTGCGTAGCATAAAGTGATGAAAATAACAAAAAAAGTGGGAGCATTTAGGGATGAATTTCCTTTCTCTTTGAAATTTGTTTGATTAATTCGTTTGATTTGAAATATGCAATTTCGGTATTCAATGTAGTTTATAAAATAAAGAAGACCGGGCAGGACAATATGACTGATTTTTAAACTAATGCAAAACATTTTAAATGATTTTTTCAAAACGATTGCCACATTTGGGAAGCCAAGATTTTCTATTAATTAGTAAGAAAATATAAAAACCAAAACACAAAAATTAAAAAAAAATCATTAAAAGGAGGCAAACCAAATCCAAAATGTTTTTGTCGACATGTCGTACATACGAATACATATTTGTAATATATTGTATAATCTTTGCTTAAACTTGATCATCAGTAATATTTCTTTTTGGAAATCGGTGCTAAGAGTGATTTAATATTTCAATTATTTCCTAAGTTAAATCGCAGGTATAACAGATGAGTAATTTTCTATTTAGAATACATATAATTTATTTAGGAGGCAGAACCACGACACAGTTGGTACCACACAAATAGGATTTCCCTAAATTAATTCACTCCGCCCTGCTTGTAATAACCATAACCCTTTCTCCCCAATTTCCCCGACTAAACCTAACTATGCGGTGACAAGTTGCTCTTCTCATAATTCCATTGGACTTGGTTATTGAATTTCTGGGGAAATTTAATTGACTGCCGAAAAGCGACAAAAACAAGAAATAAGAATTGAAGCCCTCGTCAAATCTTTCGACTGACATAAACTGATTGAATATGCGGGCGGTCGAAAGAGAAAGGGAGAGAGTGGGAAACAATGTTTGAGCTGCCAACGGCGATTTACAGATTGCATCCGAGAGATACACAGATACTCGGATGCCCGAATAAATGGGGAGCGAGGCCCCTACAGAGGCAATTGCCAAGTGCACACGCATTGAGTCATTCGGTCGGGCATTCCAGCAGTCATTTCGCCAGTCGGTTGTTTAGTCAGTCGCACAAAGTTGCCTTCTAACGAATCAACCAAGAACGCACTGCAAGATACTTTCGTATGCAGTGCAGCTAACTGAATTTATGTCTGCTGCAAAAAGCGAAGCAGATAGTGGTGGTGATCCACGAGATGACTAACTGACAGCCCGTTGATGGGTGGCCTGCTCTGAACTCTCCACCACATGTTGACTTCTTGTCTTGTATCTGTCAGATAAACTTGTTATTTTGCTTCATGCATTTTTTCCTACTTTTGCTCTCGGCGCCTAGTCGTGTTTTTAATTCTCAGCTTAATTAAATCATCGGGCCAAGCCGCCTCTCGCCTCCCCTAATAAATTATCATCCACCCCGCAGCAACTTCTGGGTCATACTTTGGCCAAATTTATGACGGCTTCGTTTCTGACTTGTGCTAAGTAGAAGCAACCATAAATTTCGAGCAGACTTCAGCGTGCCTCAAGCAGGTTGAGTTCAAGTTGGAGTTTGCAACTCGAATCGCCAAAGTGGCTGAGTGGATTTCGTTGAGGGGTGAAGTTACCCATAAATGTCAGAGAATACCCGTAAAGTTCAAAATCTGTGGTGTGTAAATTAAATGGGTTCGAAATACGCGAAATCAATAAACAATACACGCAGATAAAGTAATAAATAATAAACCTTTGAGAAACATTTGTAAAAGATACCTAAAAAATTTTTGGTCCCTATAAAATTAATGTTAACTATAATTTTATCATAATTTAATTATCAACCACTTTCACTCTGAAAGCCGAACCCTATTCTATTGGCTTAAACTCCAAATCGGTTTACAGCTCTATCAAATTTCATATCTTTCGAGATCTTTGACCTATTTTCCCACCCCATTTTGAGCTCCATAAAAACATTCATATCCACAACTATTACTTATCTAGTAAACGGCCATAAAAACCCTTACTTTCATGCTTAGCCACAGAAGTCAAACGATCGCATAAAAAAATGTGAAATAATAGAAAATGTCAACTAGTGTTGTGACCCAAAGGGAAAATTGTTTTTATTATCGCTAGTAAAATATAAATATAATTGTTTGGCCATTAATGGCATATAAAAGATTATAGGTTTTGGTCTCCTGAATGCCAATGGTCAGTGTGCGTGTTTCATGTGATGGTCGACCACAAATTGCTTAATTGGGTCTGAAAGGGGCAGATTCGAGAGGGAATGGGAGTGGCTTGCTGGCTTTTGAGTGGCCACCGTGAGCCATCAAATGCTGACAACTTGAAGTGTGTCACACACAGTGTCATCAAACAAATTGTAGTCGGCGCTCGTGTCTCCCTCCGTTTCTGCTCTGCAAAGACTTTTCCCGATTTTCCCTCGTTGCGTGTCTCTAATGGAAATCCCCTCTGTTTTTGAGGCGCCACGTTAGTTTACACTTGAAAAAACGTTTTGATTTACAATACTTTTATACTGAACTTCACATACGTAACCTTATATAACCGCACGTTATATCCTTTAACACAAATACATTTTACATAAATAAATTACATAAATTTTTAAACTGATCTTTAATATTGAACCTTTAATACTCCAGAAATTTTTGCGAGTGTGGATAAAGTGCATTTGACATAAGCCAAGTGCAGGTCTCACTCCTTCTAATTGATCAAAGGAGTGGCTCCAAGGGGACAGAGTTCGGAGTTCGTGCTTCGGTTTATGGTGATGAGTTCAGTGTCGATATGTGGAGGTCAGCAATTCAAATGATTATGAACTCCATGGGGCTTGACCGTGTTTCGAGCGGGATATCATTGACTTTTGATATGATAATAATAGGCTGGGAATAAAAAAGGTCGGATCTGGGCTCATTGCGTGCAGCTGTCATTAAAGTGATCTTTTGGGAAGATGTTAAAGAACGTAATAAAATGGAGAGGCCTTCATTTTTTTATTATTCGTTGAAGGAAATATATTTTCCCATGTATTCCTAGTTTTTGGCTTTGTAAAGATAGTTGTTATTTTTTGATAACATTTTTATGTATTTTTCTATCTTCCAACTTCAGATATTGACCAAAAACTGAACTTTAAATACAAAACAAAGGTACTTAACTGATGATACACCACTGACTGTGCTTTTATCTTGCTACATTCGTTATGCTGGGATATTTCATGCCTTTTTTTTGTTCAAGGGTTTTAAAAATTTACTATAAACAAAAGTCGAATCTTAAAGTGTCATTTGCAGCACTTGTCACAAACTCGAGTTGAACACAAGTACTTATAATCAATAAAAGAGTAATCCAAAATGAAATCGAACGGTGAGTGGGCACTGGAAAGGTTATGCACTCGTCAGATACATTTTGAAATAGATCCAATGGAAACGGAAAGTGGGCGTTGCTAATTAGTGTTTGTCCGTTTGACCTTCCGTTTTGGAAGGGAAATTAAGCAACACAATGGAAATATTCAATGAATTAAGCAGCGCTCCTCAATAAAAAATGAAACGTGTTGTGGTTTCGATGTAATTTCCCCTTGTTTTAGTGAAGCGCTGTTTATAAATATGTTTATAAATCGATTTGATTAGTGGAACGCCAAACTGAGGAATAATTAATTAATTGTACAGCATAGCTGGTAGAAAGATTTTACGTAAATTATGTTTCCTACAACAAATTACTTCATAGGTTTTCTTTAAAGAATAAAAACTAGTGTGCTTCAAATTATTTTTCTTTTAATTTAATGCTTTTAATTTATGATTTTCTTCTTAAAAGCAAAGTAAATTACTTGTTTCAATTGTGTTAGACTTTGTTATGGCTATCAGGACCCCGAATTTTTCTCTCTATTCGAATTCAAGACATCGGCAATTTAAACCTCATTTCTGCTGGACTTTATTCAGACTTCAACATTGATTTAGTTGGATTTTCGCCCGGTTGCCATCCTGATTCACTTTTCCTTTTTGCAAATTCGAGTATCTCGAGTGCATCAATAATTCCCAACATGATTCCTGTTTGTTGTACAGTTGTACACACACCGACTAAGTCAAAATCGAAAAATGGATAAAAAGTGCTGGCGAAGGAAAAAACTTGTTCAAGCTCTGTCATTGACAAGCGGAGAGTGCAACGTGCAATGACAACGAGAACATAAAAAGTATCAAGAGCTCCGTCGAACTGTTGAACTTTTACCACGCCCACCGCCCCATTCGACTGCCTACCAATGTGAAAGAGGCGGCCTTCATTGATGGCTAAAACAGAGAGGGCGAGCACTTTAAATAAGAACCGGAGAAAGAGACGGACAATTGGGCTCAGAAAGAGACGGAGTGCCCAGACCGAATGCCATTAAAGTGATCTATGAGCTTGTTGAAGTTGCCAGTATTGAAAGCGTGAATAAAGATTGCTGCCCAACACAACATAAATTAAAAGAACACAGTGCGCTGCACAGGGACTTAGCAGTTGAATGGCTTGAGTTGTGGCTATAATATTTAAGGTTATATATTTTAATGGCTTTCTAATATTAAAATTATATTTATTAATTTTATTTAACTATGTTTTAGGGAACTCCTCCGTAAATTTTCAAGACGAAGCGAGTAAAAGAGATTAATTTGTAAGCCGTAAAGTATAAACTTTAAGCTAGTTTTTCTCGAAATGACATTTTGAAATCGGTGATCGAAATTTTGCATATTTTAAAAAACATTATTTGGTTTTTTGAACCGCATAATAATAACAAATTTATATTGTTTTTATTGTACTAGTTTCCCTAATATTTGTTTTTGGGATATTGCCAAAAAAAAGAGGTAGCAGTAATTCTTACGAGAAAAATATCCTAACAATGTTCTATACATATTTTCAAAGATTTGTGGATTCCCTCAATTGACTCGACTTATTGTACAACCATATTTTAATGAAACTACATTTCGTTCCTTGCCTAAAATTAATTCAAAACACACCAATCTTTGGTGACTTAGTGAAAATAGCTTCTATCACTTGCACTTTCCTTTGGAAGCTCTGACAAACATTCAGCTAATCAGCTGGGCGCTCATTTGCATCCACATTCCCCAAAACACACTTCCCTTTTGCTTATCATCATCGATTATAAAATTGTCACGCTTCTGACGACGCACAGAAACAATGAAGACATGAAAAAACGCTGGTAACGCCTTTAAAAATGATGCCATAAATTCACAAAATTATGACACGAAAAATAAAACTCACGCCAAACAAAAAACAACGGAGGAAAAAAGTCATTATCAATTACGCCACTTAATTATTTTTATTGGAGCATAAAATGCTCCATTTCTCGGTAAAGCGACACGCACACAGAGCGGATTCTCACTGGCTCTCTCTCCGATTCTCCCACCCTTCCCCTTCTCGCTGTCACCACCCCCTCTTTTCACCATTTCTCTGCCTTTGTCGCACATGTGTGAATGATGTGCTAATTGTCGCGTGCCCACATCTCTTTTAGTGAAGCGGGGGGTGGGGCATTTCTCTAGCTGGAATTCGGATCCTGTTCCCCCTAGAGAAAAATGGGGAATGGGAGAGAAGTAGGGTGTTCACTAGAGGGCCTGTAATGGCTGTGACACTTTTGCATAATTCGTTTGGTGTGAAGGGAATAATTGAATGTGATTTTGGGGCTTGGCACCCGCAAAAAAAACTGGAGGCGTTCCCAGACACGCACTTTCTAAACGGTTTTTTAAAATTGAAGAAAACATTATTCAACAGTTGACACCAATGACTCCTAAATTGAAGGAATAATTTTCACAAAAAATTTGTGGGTACGCGTTGGAGTCACTCAATCCAAAGATTAGGAAGTCAAATTTTAAATAATTACAGGAATTAAAGTTTTGAGCTGATAAAATATTTGTATATGAGACATTTGGAAATGAAAACAAGAGAGAACGCTATAGTCGGGTGCCCCGACTATCAGATACCCGTTACTCATGTAAAGGGAGTGTGAGGGAGATGGAGATAGAAACTTTGATCACGCATAACTTTTTAACGAATGGTCCGATTTGAAAAATTTCTACTACATTTCGATAGGTATTGATAAACACAATAAAACTGCATTTTTACTTTTCCGAAATATTTAAATTTTTAAAATCGTATATTAGCGATTGTGGGCGTTAAAGGGGGCGTGGCACCTTTTTGAAACAAACTTGCGCTGCGTAGGAACTCCTAGAATATGCATGCAAAATGCCAATCTTCTAGCTTTTATAGTTTCCGAGATCTCAGCGTTCATACGGACAGACAGACAGACAGACAGACAGACGGACAGACAGACGGACAGACGGACATGGCTAGATCGACTCGGCTAGTGATCCTGAACAAGAATATATATACTTTATAGGGTCGGAAAAGCTTCCTTCTAGCTGTTACATACTTTTGCACGAATACAATATACCCTTTTACTCTACGAGTAACGGGTATAAACACAGAAAATTTCGAATAATAGTTTTCGTTTTACTTAACAGCCTATAAAGCATTACAAAATAGCTAAAAACCAAAGCTAAACAACTATGCAGCTTAATCTAAAGTAAAAAAAATTCAGCTTTGAAAAAATCTGCTGTGCAATTAGCAAAATAAACTATTTTTGTTCATTTGGTAGTTGTCCAATTGTCTAGGATTTTTTTGCTAGTTGCTTCGCGAATGTCTGAGCAATTAAAAATCATTTAGCTGGAAAAAACCAAGCTTAAATTGGAGCGGCATGTGCTAGTGTGTTAGTGGCGTTTATAACGTATTAATTGACTTTTTTGTTGATTGAAAACTACTTCAATTGTGCACTGTGGCAATCTCTTCTTTGCACTAATTAAATTAAGGCATGGCTGCAGACCACCCACGGAAAAATGCATTTTTTTTATTTGAAAAAGAAGATTAAATGCTGGGTGAAAGTTGCACAGAAGCAACAAATAAAATATATATATTTGGCCTGACAGCTTTTGCCAATTTCAAAGACTTTTGCGGGGTGATCGGAAGGCCATTTCACTTGTCATAAGACTGAAATTCATAAATTAGAGCTGACACGACACGATCCTATCGGTAGTACCAACTAAGGAATAACTCTTAACGTTTTCTTCAAACATTACCTTTACGGTAGCTTAAACTGAAAACTGGAACGAAAATCAGTTAAAGCTTATTAACGATATAAAAATCGGCATATCTGATTGATCTATCATTTATCACCTAGCTCCTCCCAGCAATATTGTTGCTGCCCACCAGCAACATGTTGCCGCGGGGACAGACAGGTCTCGCTCGATATTGTTAGATTGTTTGCTGGTAGTTCGACCCATGATTGATGGCTCGTTATTCATTGGGGCCGTCACTTGAATACTAAACACCCCAGTGACTCAACAAGTTGCAGGTTGCTGCAATAGCGCACACGCACCAATAAAAGAAGACAGTCAAGATAGAGAAAGAAAGAGAAGGGAAACGAGGCACACCCACACTCGATTTGGGTTTCTGCAATGTTTGAGTACAAGCTGATTATGGTTATATGGAGATCCGTATGGAAAAAAACATAGGATGGGAAAACCTTAGGCGGCAATATCCTTATATTTGTTAAGCATTGTTCTTACTTCTTTGAGCAGAAAATGCCACCCCTGCATAATTAAATAGCCGTTATCAAACAACTATTTTTAAAATATTTATACACTTAACTTATATTTGTTTTAGACACGTTCTGCTCTGATACATAGAGTTCCTATTATGACTTGTAATTGGCCTTTCCACGTGCTTTCCGAACTCACACTCCTGCTACCAATTTTGATTTAATGTAAGCAACACACTCCCCGATATCTCGACGCTTGTTAGCCAACTCGGTTTTGTCTTCGGGCTTAACTACTGGCAGTAACTTTTTTATGCTCTCCTAAAAAGAGTGGCCAGGCCAAATGGCTGAATGGCTGAATGGCTGCCTCACATTAGCAAGTGGCAGAAATGTTACAGAACTCCGGCTCAGACAATTGCAACTTTGTTTCGATCCGCCCACGGACAAACATCTGAACCGAACTCAAGTGCAATGAAATAATTTTTGTTCCTTCTCTTTTCGTTGCAGGTAAGTGCGGCTAATACATTAGAAGACGACGGCGACCAAGTAAGTACCGCCACCAACATAAAACCCTCCCACATGGCGGTTTTCTTGTAGACAGTTGCGGTCAAAATAATAGCGGATACACCAGCAATTTGTACAATGGAAACGATTCATTGAGTACAATACGCCTAAAAGCAAAGAAACCGGCGGGCTTTTGACCCTAAACCTAGTATCCGGTTTTAGTGAAATTAAAATAATATTTCAGAATTTAAAACAACAGAAGTTTGCTTGCATTGTAATTTTTCGATCGTTTTTATGGCAGCAATATGATATAGGTAGTACTGCTTATATAATAATACCCGCAAGGGTAAATTGAGAAAATTACGAGAGAATAGATCATATATGATGGACATATATGTTGAATTGCGTTTTCTAACGGCTTTATCAGAGAAAATATTATAAGTAATACATTTATTTCTTCACAGCACCGCACATTTTGATTGAATTTTTGTATATCATTTTACACTTATATGTATATATTATATATTTAATTTACTAGTTGTCAGGATGTCGTATAAAAAAATTGTTTAATAAATGACAATTGTTAGACACTGCTTAGCGTCCCCATTTTTATAGAAGTGCCTAGTCAATGCCTGTCGATTTGTCATGTAAAATATAGACACGCAAATTGAACTGAAACCACACCGAAACCGCATCGCAGCCACTCCTGACAATCGCCGGCACTTCCGTTGCATTGAACTTGCCCCGTGCATATACGCCCCCATCATCACGGCGATCGTCTATGTGCACATAAATTGTAAATGCATCTGTTGAGTCCCGGGTGGATGACCTGCAAACGATTCCGATTCCGATTCCGAACAATTACAATAGGCGTCTTGCTTAACGATCGTGACCAATTTGTTGGTCAACCATCAACAGCAACGATCGACAACCAGATCCCAGTCCCCAATCCCCATCTCCCACTGCATCTGCAATCGCTTTGCAAATATTTACACACTGAATAGAGAACGGATCTCTATTTGAACAGAGTCGCACCCAGCAAAGACCTGTCCATCAATTCGATGTGCGCCATGCCGATGCAAAGTCTGTGCTTTGAATATTCAATTAAAAACTGGCGTCGACTGCCGCCGACTGCCATGCAAAATCATCGGAAAATGAGGGGAGAAATCTATGGGGAAGATTTGAATGCCCTCGAACATGAATTCTTAGTCACAGTGCTCATATAAATAAAGAAGAATGAGACTAACTACAAGAATTATAGAATAACACAATAAAACTTGTGTTTTTGAACTTGCCGACTTCAACAAGCATTTTGAGTTATGGAAACTTCGAGTTAAATTTCTAATAGTAAATAGTTAGGGAAGTTTGGGTTATAGAAGTTCAAATGTTAATACAATTCAAAATGATATTCATAAATATTCGTCATACAAACAGTATTCTTTTTTCAAAGTTATTAATCATCCATGTTCTTTTAAAGTTTTTGAAACGAGTTACAAATATGTCTTAAAAATGCCCATATGTTTATACATACATTAGTGACTATAAGTTCCAAACAAACAAAGCAAGACTTCCGCTCTCCATCACCGAATCCGATTCAATGCAAGACTTGCGTTCGACCCACTTCCATGTAGGGTATAAAGCCCGACCGATTCATTTCCATATATAGCTCTTGGCGCTGGAAAAGAAAACGTGACTTGTCTGGCTCCCGTCTGCCGACAGTCTTACAGTCTGAATCATTTGCCGCGAACTTACTTTAATTGAAACGTTGGCTCGCGAACTTGACGCTGATTTGACTGGCGAATGTCTTTGGGCCTCCATGGCCATATCCTACGATTACTACATTACGTACATTACTTACCCTGTGACCCACATCTATTTAGAGGAAGCCTGGAGGAGATGGGTTCGGGAAATGGGAAATGGGAAATGGGAAAAAGGGCCATGTTGGACTACAATTTATGACTTTCATTTGTGTTTTTCTCGCACAAATCACGAATGCGCCACAACGACACCCGCAGCAAATAAAATAAATTGAAATGTGGGTCAATGTTTGTGTTGTTGTGGCTTTGTTTTTCCTAAAGGGAATCACCCAAATGACCCGTCAACAAACCACACTGAACCTAAATACGCATAGATAGCAGTAAATGCCATTTATTTGTCCCGCAAAAAAACCTAAGCCCGTCGAAACAATCGGATTTTATTGTTCATATGCATATGCAAATAGGTCTGACACTAAATGCGCACAAAAAAAACCATTTAAGTATCAGCGAAAATATTTGAAACAAATATTAAAATGTCCTCCGAACATCAAATTCAATTTGCGATCCGCAAAAACCTCGTAACGGCTTTCAATTGTTTGGATTTGCTTTTATAAATGTTATGCAGACGCTTGCCATTTTAATTTAATGCAAACATTTGTGCCACAAAGATTAATTATTAAATGTTTATGTGTCGCAGATTTTGTTTGCTGCCAGCATGGAATTTAATTGATTTATTTTATTTTCCTTTATGGCTGACTGTTGTTATAAGGTTTAGGTGAGCAATTGTTAAAGACAATTTAACGAGCTGCCTTTAAATATTGTTGTAAAGGGTTATTATTACATGGGTTTCACAACAAAAATAAAAATACATTTTTTTTAAGTTGCGCTTCTCATTCTATTTAGTTGGGGTAAATAGAATGAGAAAAAGTTAAGTTAAAAAGTTACAAAAATTTACTTTTTAATTTTCTCAGCACCGTGAATCCAATGTGTCTCGTTCTTTTAATTTCACCAAAGATATTATTTAATTTGGTGGTATTTCAAACAATTAAATTATTTTTTAAAATCGATTTTTCCTAATATTTTTCATTTATTTATTTAACAAACCCAAATTGCCATTGGCGTTTGAAAATTCTATGCATTAATACGTCTTAATAATATTTTCCATCTATGAAGTTTTAGTTTTCAACATTTTGTCCAATACAAATGTTTTTATTATTTATTTCTTGACGGACTAATGTCTATTTGATAAAATAATTTCATTAAGTTGTCCCCTGTCTTCATAAATGTCAGGACTCAGGCCGCAATGGGATGTATCATCTTCACCTCACTAATTAGGTTTATGTACACACAATCTACCTGGTCTGAGATCCGCCCCCTTCATGGAGTTTCCCCTCCCAATCCGCAGCCGCAGTTCATTAGCCTCTATTAGGGCGGGAAAAGCGGCAACTACAAGGTGAAAATTAGGAGGGGAAAAGCGGAGGAGGTGGAGGTGCGAGGAAGGGGAATGTGAATTGCATTCACAGAGTAGCATATAATTGTAAGACTGTGGGGCCATTCAATTAGGAGCAGCAAACATCTCTAAATAGCAGGAAAAAAGGGTAACCACAAACTGCAAGCTGAAAATCTAAAAGAAAATTGTACAGGGCAAACCTCAAACAGAGTTCAAAGTGCCAGCCCTCTGGGAAGATATAAGGAAAACAGACTGAGCACTTATCAAACGGGCTTAATGTACGATAAACTGGGTTTGTATTCTCCTCTCGAGAAAACATACCACTGATAAGAGGCTACGGCAGAAGTTCGGTTCACAAAAACTGTTAACAATAAGTAAAAAAATTTTGAAGAAGGAGTGATGGGTTGAAAAGTTTCGGTTGCTAATGAAATGGCTTAAGCGAAAATTATCAAAAACCCAATGAAAAGGGGAAAATAATGAATTTAAAATTCATAAGATTAGTAAGCCAAGCCAACGAACCTCAAATTCCAAAACCAAAGACAATTGACTTTGACTTTAGCCTCCCCCCTTCCATTTGATATTCCTAAAGTGCACACCAAATTCCCGAGAAACTTTCAAAATGTTAATGCTCCCTTAGTCATGAATTTTAAGCCCTTCAACATTGGCAGCATCATAATTTATTCAAGCCAAAAGCCTGTCATGAACCTATAAAATGCAGAAAAAGTAGGACATTTAATAAAACACGAACTAAATCAATAAATTGCAACGTCTCAAAGGGAAAAGGTAACTTCCATAAACTGGCATTAAATATGCATTCCAAACACTTAGGAGGGTGTGTATGCATGTGCATCTGTCGGTAAGATGCAAGTGTGAATGATATTTATATAATTTATACAAGGGCGAAAATAACAAAATTGGGAAGAAATTAAAAAAGGAAAATAAGAAAAGAAAATTAGAAGTGAGAGAAAGTTACCGAGGGGAGAATTTCTCACATAATCTATAAGGAACGTCTCATCATAAAATACGATTAAATAAACAAACACGGATGAGCGCTTTGAACTTATAGCATTTTAGAATCACAATGAAGGGCAAGTGCTTAATTAATTTATTGATTCACTTTGAAGAAATATTGCTGCACTAAAGGATATATATGATGAGATTTAAGTCAAGAGAGGAATAATATTATTTTGGCTCAATCGAGAGATTTATAAACCAATTTAAGAGCTCACTTTAAATGAAGTTAGATTTAATGTGCACAAATCGGAGTTTTCAAAGAGACACTTAAGTTGATATTTTTATTAAAAGTATTTATTATCGGTATGGCTTTTGGTAAATATATTATTTTTGTGCGACTGTGGCGAGATATTCAACGAAATCTTATTTATTTTATTTTCACCGTTTGCATTCCTCAATATCCTTATAATTCTCAAAGACTTTCCACTTAATTTAACTCGCAGAATTCCTTTCATATTGATTCCTCCATTGTAAATACAAACAGCTCATTGAAATTATTTCTTAAAAACGATTGCTTTGTACTCCCCGTTTCTCAGCCAGTGCTTCACTTTCCTGGTCCCTTTGAAACCATTTCAACTTTTTCTTCATCCGTCTTGACCATCAACTGAACGAATTTATTTATTTTCAATCAATGCAGCAGATTCTGCAGTGGCGTCTCCTTATATTTCCCCCGCCCCCTTGCAGTCCAACATATCGATGTTGAGCAACTTTGTCGCCTCGTTTTGTCACTTTTTCAGGGGGTCGAAGGGGGCGGGGTTGGCGGGGGACGTGGGGCGAGGGGGCGGGAAGGTAGTTTGGCGTGCCGCTTGGAATATTTATGAGCTGCGTCCATCGCCTGGCCAGCTTCTTTGGCGTCCATCAGCCGACGGAAATCAATGCTGACCCACTTGGGGTTCAAGGAAAACAGGGGGACGTGGAAATGGGATCGGGAAACAGGGGAGGACAACATTCCATTCCCTCTGTCGAAGAGTGAAAGTCAAGTGAAGAAATTAATTTTCCAGCAAGTCATTAATATTAAGTTTTGCCGGCAGCCCAAAAAGGACATAATGAGACTGGGACTCGAAGACGTCAGTTTAATTGGAGACAACCGTCGCACCTTCAATGTTTTTTTGTAATTTTCGCTGGTATCTTTTTGCTGCCCCATTTATTATAACGAGGAGTTTTAAACAAGCTTCACTGCTCCTTTTATTCACCTGTGGCACTCTGACTTCCGCTTCCGCCTAAATTTATGATGTCTTGTTCAGGTGATTTTGCTTATAGATTTTTATTTCCTTGCACAGGGTATTATAGTTGTTTGTATACATTGTAATTTATTCTTCTGCTTATCAGCATCCCAAGGGGAGTAGACTTAGTTTCTATACTATTTACCAGATTAGTTTAGTTTTCCAATTTGAAAAGTCGCCAATAAGACATCTTTATTCAAAAGCTGTCAAATAAAAGATATTGTCAAGTTTGTAAAATCTCATTGTTTTTAACGAAACTTATTTATATTCGCATTTTTATTGCAGAATATTATGTTTTTTTTATCATTTCTGGCAATCCTTTGAGTTTTTTGATCCAGTTCATAAATCATGGCAATCGATAATGATATAATCAAATACGGTATAACTGCACGTGAATTAAACACTTCGGCCGAAGTTAGTTTCCGTTCTAGATTTTACCTAAAAGTGTAAAACACGGCTGTCTTTATTCAGTTGACAGCCAAAACATAAATTTGAGTTGTTGAGAAAAACTAACAAAAAGAGAAAGATACAAAAAGTAGTGGAAATAAAACTTTTTCTAAATAAAAGATATACGTGTACACTAGAAAAAAAAACCTCTAAATAGCTGTTATTAAAATTAATCTACATAAATTTATTGTCGAAGACATTATGAAAACATCATTTCTTGTAGTAATACTAAAGTTTAAATATTTTCCGTTTTATTTTTTTAATTTTTAATTGATTTTTTGAACTGTGTTATACAGTGGAAAAAACATTTAGGTTGAAAAATGGTAGTAGCTTGTTATATACACAATCTGGCTTTGAGCTTAGTTTTTAACGTTTTTTGTTTGGAAGATTTGGTTCCTAAAGCATAAAGGAAAACCACAAATTTATTAACCTTTCATCTAAAATAACAGTAAGCCCTTCAGTTTTAAAATTAACCTAACCAGGAGTCTATGTATAAACATTTTAATATTTTTGTAATAACGAAATTATATAAATCCAAATATCAATAAATTTTCTATCAGCAAGGAAAAGACACTTGCAACAGATATGGCCTAAACCTGCCCGACGTAAAACTTTAGCAGCGAACATAAAATATTTTATCGCCTTTTCTTGCATTTGGCGGCTTTCGCTGGCCACCCACTTTTAGCCTCCCATCGCCACTTGGACTTCCGGTGCAATCGATAGCTCCGCAATTTATGGCCAGTGTTGCCTTACTAAATGAATTTATGGCAAGCGTTTAGCCCCAGCATTCGGTTTACGAGCTCCACAGTTGCGTTGCACAAATAATATGCGTAACTCTGCCACGCCCACCTACCGCCCACCCTGTACATCCCCACCCAAAGTTGGCAATACTGAAAATTCATTTTCGGTTGTTGGCTGCACTCCTCTTCTCTCGCAGATTGCGGTTTTTCGGGTACTGCTGACCAGACCGAAACTTTTTGCGGTTTTTTTTTCGCCTAAACTTTGCCCCCGATTGCACTCCTTTTTTGCAGCCCTTCTTGGCATCCTTGGCGTGGCAGTTTTAAATTTGTTTAGCAAGCCGTTCATAAATTTGACACTTTTGGCTGCATGCGAGTTTCCCTTAGCTCCGCTCATGTGTCCTGGAAAATCCCAGGCGGTTTTGGAAATGTCGAGGTCAAATTTTTCGGAGAAACAGCAGATTGCAGGCAGTTGTTGGCAAGTATTTCTGTGGTTTTATCTCCATGCAAAGTAAACTTCTGGCCTTCGCTGTGGCTTTTTGCAGCTTTGAATTGCAAAACAGTCGAGTTAACTGGGTGGGGGGTGGTTGCTCCAGGAGGCTTTAAGGCGCTTTGCGACTGGCTTCGTCATTAATGTTTTGCCGGATAGTTGAGGTTTTCTTTGCCAAAAGAAATGCCGGCTAATAAATTAGACTTTCACGAGTTGGCTATTCAAATAGGCTGCTGTTTAATAACTCTGAAGACTTTTTAAATTGTATTGAAAGGCGAATATTGTTGGCTAATTAAAATGGAATTTTTTATAAAGTCACAATTAAACAATTTAAGCGAAGTTTGGATTAAAATAAACTTAAAGAATATAAAACTTCAAACTTCAAACTTGCAATATTAGAAGTAGTACTTATAAAAATAAAGTAAATGTGTTCTTGCTTATTAAAAAACATTGCGTACGCTTTTTCTAACAGAAGTTGTATTTTGAACAGCTCTATTTTCTGAAATTATAATGAACCCGTTTGGATATCCATGTATATCTGACATATATTTAGTTCACTTTAGACAGATCCATCGACTGACAGCTGTCAGGAGCTTGAATTTCTGCTTCTTTTCATCCTGATTATCTTTAGACAACCTTCTCTGTTTCCCCTTTTACCCCTTTGCTACCCATTTGCCTGCCCCAATACAAACATTCCCGTCAGTCAAATGGATAGACATTTAGAGCAAATAAACGGACCTCTCGATGCCCTTATCAAACCAACAATGCCTCAAACCCACCGCAGTACCACCCACAAAGGCGCATTAAGTTGTGGGCGTGCTGGGGAAAGCGGGGCGTGGCGTGGATTCATGGACGAGGTGATGCGGATCCTCCGTCCGTGGGTCAGTTACAGCCCAAATGGTGCACCATTCTTAATTTTAACAGGGGCGAAGTGAGGACGTTGATAATGAACGGGAGGGGCAGGGAGCCCAGCAGGTGCAATGTAGTGCAGGTTTGGATGTTCAACAAAGGGGCCACCTGGCGCTGCAGATGACAGGCAAACTGACGGGGCACATGTCACCCTGCCAACATATGCGGGGGCGTGCTCAGCATTAACGTGGTAAATGGTAGGGACGCATAAAAAACAAAGCATTGGAAAAAATATAATAATATAAATTAAAAACAAGAAAGGAAGCAAACTTCAGCAAGCCGAAGTTTATTTACCCTTTTAGCCTTTACAAATATAAAATATTCCATATTTTGGTTTCGATGCTTAAAAACAATGAAGCTACGTCGATTTACCGACAAACTTTTTGATTGTTCTTATTACAGCAATATGATATAGTCGTCCGATTTTAATAAAAGTAAAACCGCAATTATGAAGTCGTTGAAATGACTATACATAGATATATGTTAAGAAACAAGGAAGTTATCATTTTATTTATATTCTTCCCGATTGTTTAATGGCAGATAAAGATTTTTATTAAACTAAAATCGTTTTTCTGAAATAAAAAATGGTAAATTTCGTTCAACCGAATTGTATATTCCGAATAAATGAGAAGTGTGGAAATAGTTGCTTTTAAAAACTTTGAAATTTTAATATGACTATTTAACCAATTTGTGGAACCTAAAACAATTGACTGTCAATAATCTCAAAACAGGTCTATTGTTAACAAAAATTATTTATCCACATAACAAACTATTTCTTGGACATATTATCAGAACCAGCTTTATACATTGCTTTATTCTATCCCTTAAAACATAGTTTACTTCGCTTTCCTTATTATAAATATTAATACATCAAATAAATAATTAGAATGCTTAATGTTCGTCAGCAGACCTAAAAAAAGCTTGATAAAACAAACATTAAAATGTATTTCCCTAAAAGTTACTTGCCTATTAGTGTTACACATTTCGCATATATATTTAATTATGGAGAAAGAGTTCACAAACAGCAGTTCCTGCGCAAAACTGCAAATCCCTTTGCATGCGTATGAAAGCACAGCCGGAATGACCAAAAGAATAAACGAAAATGCACGCAAATATACATATGTGAAATGTATATATCGCCCTCAAGGGCCATATCCCCAAAAAGATCTGAGGTGGAACTGTTAAAGGTTGCCACCGTTCGGTTGGTTTATCATTTATAATTCATTTGCCGTTGGCCTTAAAGGACTTTAAGCTGCCTTTTTCGCAGCACACTCAGCTTGTTGGATTTTACGAGTATGGTTTTTGGTGTTGAATGAAAAATAAGGCACCTGGGAAATTTGCGTAAATGCTGAGCGAGGCACAATATAAATAAGGTTAAATTCATATATAAAGCAAATTACACGAGAATGTATGTGCTAGGGTACGAGGGTGTGAAAAATGTTTTAATTAAATTATAAATGCTCAAACAGCCGCCAATTATTATTAAATAAAGCAAGCAGTTTTTTACTTTAGAAATTCCATTTATATGGGTATTTGAATTTATCGCATTTGGCTATTTAATTTATGCTACACAAGTTTACATTTTCGGCGCAAAATTGATGGTGGAAAGCCAAAATAGCTGCCAAAGCATACATTAACCGCACCAAACTCGGCCACCAACTTAGCCACATATTTGCACCGCAGACGCCACACAATGAAAGAGACGGCTATAGCCGGTTAGAAAGAGACAAGAGCCGAGAAAGATTGCAACTGAAAAATATGTGCATTCATAATAAAAATTTATGAGACCAGCCTGAAAAGAAAACTTGGCAGAAGTTGGCCGTGAAGAGCAGAGCAATAAGAAAAAGCCAGAGTGAGAAAGAAAACAGGAAATAGAAAAAAGCACATAGAGAAGCAGAGAGACAGAAGTTGTGTTGTAGCAAATTGCTTCGTAAAAACATCAACTTCATTGCCATTATAAAGTTCAACAAATACAATTTATATGCAACAAAACGCATCAAGGCAGAAACAGGTAACAATCCACAGAAAGAGACGGCTAGCTGGCAGGAGAAAGAGAGGGCTGGCTGCATATTATGAGTAAACAGCAATCACCAAAGCGAACCAAAACATTTTTGCGGGTGCATACCGTATGTGCATTTTCCGCCACAAAAAACTTTTCAATGCAAAACTTTTCTTTCCGCCGCTGAACTCGAATCGCTTTTTATCTGGGCAACTTTTATTCGGTTTTTCTCCACAAATACATTTTTAAATAATTCCACGCGTCACATTCGGCGTATGCGCAATTTGGCATGAACGCCCTCAAAGTATGCAGCACGAAATAAGGAAAATATTTATTTCAAAAATTTTTCAAATCACTTTCAAATGGAATTTTAATTTTTATGAGTCAATTTTCCGTGTCCCTAATAAATAAAAGCATTCATCTTTGATATGATACCAAGGATACTTCTTCTGCTCCAATTTGCGATATTACACTGAGAAAAAAAATGAAAACCAAAAACACAAACGAATAAAGATGGGTTAAGTATATCTGTAAACTAGAAAATCATAGGATTTTTTGTATTTATAAATATAAAATAATACCTATTATTTCAGAAATATATAAATAAAAACCTTACAAAATTCGGAGTATCTTAAATAAATAAATATTGTTTTATTAATGTCTTAAGTTACAAAAATTGATCCACTTTTTTCTTTAAATTTTAAAATCTCAAATGCTTACCACAATATCTCTTAAGTTTAATTTGATAACATTTTTTGGGATTAGCTTATTTGATGTGAATTTTGTTATTAACCTCGTTAATCATTTAACGTGGTCTTATTAGATTTGAAGTATTAATTTGCAAGCCTGAACTAGCTGTTCTATTTATAGCTTAGATATCCTCCATCCTTAGACTTTCTCTGTGCCGCAATTCCGTCTCATCTCTTGCACCAAAATGCCACTCGTCTGTGGAATGGAATATGACAAACAGCAGCAGACGGAGCAAGCCAGACAGGAATGGCCTGGGAATCGGGGGATCCCCCACAGGGGCTGCAATATTTCAGCACTCAACTCGACAGCCAAGTGTCTGCTAGTGGGACAACACGGGGGGAGGGGCAAAAGGAGGGGCAAGGGGAGGCTAGGAGCTCTCCTCTAAGGGCGTTTGAGTTTTTAATAAGCAGCCAGCGCGGCGTCAAATGCCAGAAGTTTGATGAAAGTGAAGGCAGCTTGTCCGGGCATCCCCTTTCTCCATTTCTCTTCTCGCTGGCAATGCAGTTTTCAAAATTGAATAAAGTTGACAAACGAGGGAAGACCAAAAAGGTGATAAATTCTCAGCCAACGTCACAGACTGAAGTGTCGTCAACAGTTAGACGGAAAAACGGGAAAATCTGTTGAAAAGGGAAGCCGAGAAAATACAAATTTAATTGCAGTGAGCCAGGCTTTGAAGGATGGGAAAAACGAAAATATACGGGTCAAGCGAAATCATTTTGCAAGTGCACTTTGCCAAATGAGATAAAAATTCAGATGCTAGTGTTGGGTGCTTTTGATGGTGCACTCAGTACTCGGAAATATATTTTCTGGGGTTATCCAAGTATTTATGTTTTTAAATATGCCAGTATTTATGTTTTTAAATATGCCATATGCTAATAAAAAACGCAAATATGTCCAAATATTTAAAATAATAACAGAAATAAGTAGAGATTTTTTTGAAGAATGGTTTTTCATAATTGGAAAGTTGTTCCTGCAGTAGAGGGTTAAGGGACCAACAATTATAGTCCCATTTGAATTTCACTCAGGAATAAAAATCAATGAAGTGGTTTTTATTCTTTGAATGATGTCCCTCTGGAAAAGTGGATCTACCTGGCCGTAAATCTAAGGTCCTAAGGTCATTGGGCATTATCACCACATTCTTGTCAGGCAATCAACAACCACTCCTCAAGCTCCCAGTGCCCCACGTAATCCATCGGAAAACAACAGCAACGGGGCCCATTCATAAGCCTCAAGGTTAAACCACTAAAAATCATTGACCAACATCAAAGAGCCATTGTTTTTGGCCAAGAGCAAATGGACCCCGAAATGCTAAGCCCCTAAATGAAAATGGGAATGGGATGCAACACAATACGACGCACAAATGCCAAAGAAGTAGATTTATGCCAATTGCTTTTAAGCACCTTGAATATATATATCCCCAATGTGTGACTAATGAACAGGCCCTCCAACTCCAGTACGTTGGTCTTTTATTTAGCCGTTTGGCCCACCCACATTTGCACAATTTACGATTTTTCGCTATTACCAACACGGCCTACAAGTCTTTGTATATTTATATATTTGTGTATGTGCAAGAGCGATGGCAGCAGCCAGCTCATTAATTTCGCTTAACTTCACAAATTGCCAATTGTGCGCATTGGTCAACATTTTTACTTCATTCCGTCTCGCTTCCAATTCGTGGTTGACTGGGCCTGGTTTTTTGGTTCTGGTTCTGGTTCTGTTTCTGTTTCTGGTTCTGACTGCGGACCAGGTTGATTTCCTTTTTCCCCGGACATCGCTATATGTCCATGTCCGACAATTTCTTCTCTATTGTTCTCGCAGTCGTATTTATTGCCTTGAATGGCAATTTGTTTCATGTGCCCATTGTTCTGCACTTATGGGTCAAGGTAGTGAGGTTTGGTGGCGCACTTTGTAGGCTCAAAAAATATACGGAAGATGAGTAGTTCGAGTGAAACTAACTAATAAGTAAATGTTAAAAGAATGTTAAATTATACAAACACATTAACAATATTTAAGCTATATTACAAATTAAAAATATATGTCTTTTTAGAAAATATATTTTTTATTGTTTAAATTGAAACCATTTAATGTAGACCTGACGTGAGTGCGCTTAATTCTTCAAACATTATATCGGATTCTGCTAACATAAAGTCAATAAATGATTCTTCGGGAATCTCATGTAGATTGTTTAAATGCATTTATATTGATTTTCCTTTAACAGAAGCAAAGATATAGCAGATTAGTTTTATTCAATTATACCTTGAAATTGGATATTATCTATTATTTTTCCAATCTTTGGCCAGTTTCAATGTTGGATGTGATATCAGCTCCCAAAGAAACAAATTTTAGAATAATATATCTTTAGGACTATAGAATATTAAAAAAGATGCAAAAATAATAAGAGAAATGCTGTTTTCTATCCAAAAAAGTACATCAATTTTAAATTTCTTGCTAACAATATAATGAAATAATTTGAATGCCGTCTAAAAAATAATAATGGTTAATCAAAATTTTTGCGTTCATCAATTACCCAATAAAAATCGATTCGGGTGAAGAAAAACTGGCAGATAATAATTGAGGAATGTTGTTGAGGCCATAAGGCCACAGAAATAAATTGACTTAGTCAAATCTTCCAATGCATTATGTAACTATAAACAAAGTTTTGTAACTATTAAAACTAGTAGTCCATTGGTATAGGCTTTCTATGCCCTCATAATAGTAACTCTCATTTTGAAATTACATTTTTGTGCGGAGGCTTAAAAAAAATATATGTTGACCTCTTTTTTTCCCACTAGCTTTATAGACACTTTAAGTTCAAATTGCATAATTAATAAAATAAAATTAGATTACTAAAAACTGCGACTTACAAGTTGGTTTTATCTATAGAAGTCAAATTTGAATACATAAAATATGGTTCTGAACTTAGGGTATTCTTCAGTCATCTTGCCTTTCGTTTTATTTTTGTGTCATTTTCCTGTTGCTGCTGTTTATATGGCTGTTGCTTTTTGTGCCGTCTGCGTACACATGAATTCTTAGTTTATGAACTTCAGCTGGCCCCACAGTTTGTAAGGTAGCAACTTCTCGTTAATGTTACACTGGCATGTTACCTCAATCTGTGTGCCTTCCCTTCCATTACTTTCCACATTCTAAGAACAATAAAAATGGTGACAAATTATCATCACACGGCACAAATGGGGGTTTTATTGATGCCAGCGACTTTTATGGCTGCGGGCCGGTGGCGTATGCGTAATGTGAGTGATGACATGGGGGCTAGACAAAAGGGGAATGGGCAATGAATGAAAATGAACCCAGGACAAAACCATCAATTAGCATAACACAACTGAAGCACACCAACCTCGTTTTCCTTTCCAGGATGTGAACAACATCTACGCACGCAACTACATAGCCGGCAAGCCAATCCAGAAGAAGGACGAGCAGTTGGGAACCCCCGAGGCGGCACTCCGGGCGAGACGCCTCCACGCTCAGAAGCAGAAAAACGAGAGAGGTAAGCCACTCCCCGGGGATAAGCGACTAAGCCAGCTGACAAAGCCGCCCTCCCATTTCAGCCCTTGCCCACGCCCACATGAACCAGGTGCTGAAGGAGGCCACTTGCCGCGTGCCCCAGAAACGCTGCCAGCTGGTGCAGCAGGATCCCTCGAAGATCTACACGCCCCACTGCACCATCCTGCACCGCTGCAGCGAGGACAGCGGCTGTTGCCCGAGCAGGAGCCAGATATGCGCCGCCAAAAGCACCCACAACGTTGAACTTCACTTCTTCGTGAGTACCTTGCACCCATTTCATAGGATCATTTCCGAGACGTGCACTAGAATTTTGTAGGAGCTAAAAAAATAAACTACAGTAGAATCCGGTTATAGCGACTTTCAAGGGACCGACGATTTTAAGTCGTTATACCATATAAGTTTGTATCATATAAGTTTGTATGGGGACCAACCAAGCTAAAAATTTAATGCAAATTAACAGATCTATTTAATAAGTTATAACAAGAAGCTTAATACTGTTTTTCCCAATAATTATGTGTCATTCGCTTTTTGTATGACATTTCTGGGGACTCAAAGATATTAACATTTATTTTTTATCATACCAAATTCTGTATGCTCGTAAATCAAGTGTTAAAGCCTAGTATCCTGATCGACGAAAACCGTACGCCAGTCGTGAGAGAGAGCGAGAGGCAAACAGCTGGCGTTCACTTTTCGTCGGGCCTTTTTTTCACGTCGGTCTCCTGATCGACGAAAAAAATACCAGAAAATTCCATAGCGTTGCCAGTCTGCGGAAACGTGAACCCTAGCGAAAAGATTAAAAAATTTAATCTTTTGGCGTGCGCTTCTCACTGAACATTATAAGAAATGGAGGGAAAAACTCAAAAAACTCACAAAAGTCGATTGCAGGTGTTTACATGTGAGGACAAAATAACATTAATACTATCTGGGGTGCCTCTTGTCAGAGCAAAATGTTTTTTAGGTCCAGAATGTACGAAAAAACACAATAAAAGTGCAGCTATGAACTTTAAATTAGCAAATAATTATCAGTAAATTAAAAAAACAACTGTTAAATTTAAATTGTATTGTTTTTTAATTTATTTGTACAGCGGCAGACTTGTCTTGCCAAGGTATTTGATAATATCTTTTAAAGGCTCTTTTCCGCAAATACGATATTTGAATTTTAACTGCTTGTCAACAAACCCAGCTGATTGACAGTACGATCGTAGCACGCTTAAATCTAATGAACTCTCCAACTTTTGGTCACACTGGAAAGATTAAAGTTTTTACGCTAGCGTAATCGTTTGTCGATCTGGATACTAGGCTTAAAATCAGGGACTGAAGAGAACCGGTACCGGTACCGAAACCGGAACCGGAACCGTTTCCTTTTTACGGAACCGGAATCGGAACGAAACCGAAATTTTAATTTTCGATGGAACCGAAATTGGAACCGGAACCGCTAACAGATTTTTATAGGAACCGAAACCGGAATCGGAACCGGTATTCCAATCGGTTTTAGTCCCTGATATATACATATGTTGTCGCAATTACTTTTCTACACGATTATACATTAAAACAAGAAAGAACGCTATAGTCGGGTGCCCCGACTATCAGATACCCGTTACTCAGGTAAAGGGAGTGCGAGGGAGATGGAGATAGAAACTTTGATCACGCATAACTTTTTAACAAATGGTCCGATTTGAAAAATTTCTTCTACATTTCGATAGGTATTGATAAACACAATAAAACTGAATTTTTTTTTTTTCCGAAATATTTAAATTTTTAAAATCGTATATAAGCGATTGTGGTCGTTAAAGGGGGCGTTGCACCTTTTTGAAACAAACTTGCGCTGCGTAGTAACTCCTAGAATCTGCATGCAAAATGCCAATCTTCTAGCTTTTATAGTTTCCGAGATCTCAGCGTTCATACGGACAGACAAACGGACAGACAGACGGACAGACAGACGGACAGACAGACGGACAGACGGACATGGCTATATCGACTCGGCTAGTGACCCTGATCAAGAATATATATACTTTATAGGGTCGGAAACGCTTCCTTCTAGCTGTTACATACTTTTGCACGAATACAATATACCCTTTTACTCTACGAGTAACGGGTATAAAAATAGAACCGATACTGGAACCGGAACCGATTTGTAATATTTTTTAGGAACCGGAACCGAAACCGGAATCGTTTTGCGATTTTTCTTAGGAACCGAAATTGGAACCGGAACCGCTAACAGATTTTTATAGGAACCGAAACCGGAATCGGAACCGGTATTCCAATCGGTTTCAGTCCCTGGTTAAAATACGAAAATCGTATTGTATGATTTTTATTGACATCTTCCTAAAACCGCGCCCTCGACTCTCGGAAAACAAACAATTTTCATTGAAATGCTACGCTTGGGTGCAGCAAAAGCAACAGCGATAACAAATGAAAACTGATTTTCATTCTGGCATTCTGAACTCAATTATTTCGTATGGGCTTAAGTTTTCGAAAGTGAACGTGTGCTCGCGTTTTGTGACTTTTAGGTACCGTTGGTCTGTCTGCCTCTGTCTTTCCGAATGCTTCTGTCTCCCTCTTGCGAACCCAC
Source organism: Drosophila prolongata (assembly GCA_036346975.1). Lineage (NCBI taxonomy): Eukaryota > Metazoa > Arthropoda > Insecta > Diptera > Drosophilidae > Drosophila > Drosophila prolongata. The sequence continues at coordinate 24,419,882 of JAYMZC010000386.1, read as the reverse complement.
CTTCGGCGGTAATTGGCGTTGTTGTTTTATTATTGTTGTTGTGGGCGTAGGTCATGCTTGAGGGCGCCATATTGCAACATAATTATATCGTTTCACCTTTATTTTCATTATATTTTATTTTTTCCGTGGCACTTCTTTTTTAACGTGGGCTTTCGGCTGAAATGACTTTTTAATGACGCAATGATAATTCAATTTGTTTGGTGATTTATGCTTCGTGATATGATTATTGTTGTCTGTTGTTGTTGCTGCCGTTTTCCGTCATTGTTCTTGCTGTCTTTTTGTTACGTAACGAGATTTCAATTCATGTTGAAATCGAGAATGTAATTAAGCATTTGTGCTTTGCTCTCGGGCTGAAAACGCATTTGGTTTAATTTTAATATGCCGCATATTGGTTTTCATATGCTACAGATTGGATTGCTTGATATTATAAATGACAGCTAATTAAAAGATAAATATAGTCATGAGTTTTGTTAATAAATTCATCAGATTATTAATATTCCAGGATTAGAACAATCAAGTAAACTTAAAATCAGAAAATGCAAAGACTTTATCCCTGTCAGTTTCTATGTTTGCCTGTATTTGCTTAGTTTCCCATTATTATGACTTGGTAGGGGTTTGATTTCCCCCTCCTTTTCTTACTTTCCAGAGCTTTCATAAATTTCACTCTTGCGGCCTTTTTGCAGCTGCAACTTTTTTATTTGTGGCCTGGCAGAGGAACTCGTAACTCTGAGCGCCGAGAACGGCTTTTAATTTTCAAATATTTATGCTGCGCTTGCCGCAAAAAGTTTCCACTTGCAAGATTTATGCTCACACACTCTGAGACAGAAGAGGTCCCAAAGTCTGCGGCAAACAGAACCGCAAAATGCTTAAGAAAAAGACAAACACGCCCACACATGAACCTTCGCAGAGAAAAGGGCGTCTCAGGAGTGAGGTTGACTCCCCCCTCTTAATTATCCAATAAAACTTGGGAGCAAAACCACACAAATTATTGTAGGGCAATTTAACATTTTCGGCACTACAGCAAAAACTTGGTAGAGAAGCGAAAAGGATGGGAATTTAAGATTAATGGGAAAGTTACGAGGGACAAGATTAGCCCTATGTCTAGTCAATCGAATATAATAAAATAAAAGTTTTTTTTAAGTTTAAAAGCTTGTAATAAACTTATGGTTAAAGTAAATAAGCGGTTAACAGGGGAATTCGGTTTCATGGTCTCAACAAAACGAAGTAAGACCAAAGTTTTCTTGAACTTCTTAAAAGCATTTCCTCAACTGTAAATGTAGTAAGCCTGCTTTAAAGCCAGTGTTAATACCAAAATATTTTCTGGGAACTCCCAAAATAAACTTGTTCGTTTTTGGCATTAGCAAACTTCATGACAAGCTCAGTGGAATCAGCCGGCAGCAAAGTGTATGGCCGCAAGGAACTTCTGTGTCCATCACTGTTGGCTTTTTCCTCCTCTACTCCTATTCGCCCCCTATTTTTGCACACTTTTCCCTTCATTTTCTCCTCAACCATCCTTCAAATAGGACAAAAAAATGTTTCTGGCCAGGACAAGAGCAGGAAACTAAAGCTGAAGCTGAAGCTGTGCATGTGTCCAAAGCTGATGGTAGTCCTGAAGCTTGAGAACACACATATGCAATAAAAATACCACTCGCTAAAGAGGAAGATGAAGCCGAGCGAGGAGGAAGCAGGAGGACAATCTGCCAGAAGGGAGCAACTCAGCGGTTTGTCATTGAGAGGTGTCAAGTGGCAGGCAAACACACGCAGACACACACAGCTGGAGAGCTGAGGAGGAGGTGGTGCACTGGGAGAAAACATGTTTTAAAAGCATTCAACAAATTCAAAACCCTCATCTTGACTTAAAGACAAAACATTATTGATTTCACCAATTACTTTACAAGCAGTAAGCATTATTCAAAAAAGCTGTTTACTGTGAAATTATCGTGCGGTGCACTTTGTGATTACATTTTTCTGTATTGACGGTTAAATATTGACATATTGACATATTCTACTCTACTCTGAATTGATATAATCTATGTACTCGATATTTTGTTTAAACATAATAAATATAAAAACCCCTTTAAAGAACTTCAGGTGATTGACTCTGCTAATTTTCCAGATTTGGCTTTAGGGTGATCCACTTACATTAACGTTACCAATACACAATATTTACTGTCGCTTGCAGTTTTTTTTACCAAAAATTGTCGGTTGGAGCATTTAAAGTGCTGAATCATTTCAGAAAGATTTTTGATTTGTTTAGATGCTTTTTCTCTGTGTAGCAAGAAGTATAAGTAGGTGGAGATGTGGGAGGGCTAAGGAGCGATAACCAGGCTGAGGATGCAACCAACAACAGCAGCACGATAAAAAAGCGTAAACATTTTAACAAAACATAATTTATGTTGCGCAAATTTTGCATTTCGAGGAAGGTTTTTGGCTGGTGAGGTGGGGGGAGGGACAAGGGACGAGGGACGAGGTGCGGAGGAGTGGGTTATTCTGCATTGTGCAAGTCTGCAAAGGGCAATGGCCTGCCCCTCTGTTCCTCAAGCACACCACAACAAACCCCAGCACATGTTGTAGGCGCTGTGAGATTTATGAGGCGGTCTCCTCTCCTTTCTTCGCCTCCTGGATTCTCTTTTTCGGGTTCAATGGCCTCCACTTTCACCCAAGTCAAAGAGGAGCGTGGAGGGGGGCTGGTTGGGGGTCGTGGCAGAAGAGTCGGGGGCTAGAAAATTCAAAGCAGAAATCAAAGGCCTCCTAAACGTGAAAGCCAACGCCCACTGGCAGCAGTAATAAAAAGCAAAACTTTTGCTTGCTTAGCAAACCGAAGCCGAAGTAAAAGTCAACTCCATGGCCAACTCCTCATCTGAATACCCGCCATCTAAAACCTCCTTTCCCAGAAAAAGCAAAAGGTGGCTTTCAACTGCCAAGTAAACACAATTTTATATTTGGCTTAAATTAAATGTCGCTAAATTTAACTAATAATTTGTCTATTGTGTCCATTTACACAAAATGTTTCTCGCTGTGTATCTTCTTTCATTTTACAAACCAAACTGAGCTTCGGTGATTCGGTTTTAATGCCACGCTGATGTGAGCAAATAATTTTATACAACATGTGGCATCCAACGGTTGTTTGTAACAACTTTCTTATATGATATTCTTGGTTTTTAAAATTAATTACAAAATTAGTTCCGTTTCGGTTCTGTTAAATTGACTTCATACAAAATGCTAAGCGCTTCATTTTAAGTAACTAATCCTATATTATGGAGCTTGATTTTTGAGAATTATGGTAGCTGAAATGTGATCTTTTTAAAAGGTTCAACAAAGGTTTTACTGACTTTAAAACACATTTTTATCTAACTCCCCCGTAATGTCTTCCTTGTGCTGAAACTTGTACTTTCAGTTGCAAGTACTGCATTCCTTTTATGCAGAACTAACATGTTGGGCAGAAGTCAAGTGAACTAAGAAAAAAGTGGATAAAGAAAGGATATCCCATGGGGTGGTGAAACTTCATAAGCTCTGTATTAATTTGTTCATAAAAAGTTTAAACCTTCTGAAATTCATATGCCAAAGTTTGAAGATCGGTTAAAACAACACCAACTTTGTTTAGATAAAATGGACACTGGTTTGAGACCAGAACATTTCATTGGCGGGCGAAAATATTAATTAAAACTCGTTCAAATTAAGGTAAAGTTTGCTCCATTTATTATCTATTGATTTCTGTTTGCTGAATCCAAACCTGTTCCTTAAAATACTTTTGGGCTAAGTTTATGGCAGAACAGCATTCCAACGAGTAATTTCATAAGCACTACGCAGCTGCTCAGAAGAATTTATGATTCATGTCAATATTTAAAAACACATTTTAGTCAAACACTCATTTGAAATTCCTCCCAAAAGTAGGCAACCTCAAGGTCTTAACAAACACGTGCTCTGCCTGGCCTTCTTTTTTTCTCGATTAAGCCCTTGTCCTGCCCATTGTATTGAGTAAGAACAACAACTCGGTAACGTTTCGAAAAACATTTTATGCTTGCATGCCACTGAGTTGGCTTAATCGCAGTATCCCCTCTTGTTCGCCACTTGGAAAATCCCTGAAAAACCCAGCAATAACTGACTAATTGCTCGGTTCACACACATGGACACCAAGCCACACACGCACATACTCAAGAGAATGGAAAAGGGGGTTTACGAATGCATTTTCATGGATAAAGACCGAACCTCAATTAGAGAGGCCATCTTGGAAAGTAAGCCCCCATTTACCAACCCCCTCCAAGCACTCATAAACAATATTGTTATACTCCACGATGCACTTAAATAAAAGTGGTAGAGGGATTTTATTGAATTATTTATTTATTTAACTTTGGAAAGCTGAAGTTTTAAAAGTCTTGCAGTCTAACAGAAAATTGAAGAACGCCTGCGCTGCGAGAAAATACATATGACAGCATTGCAAGGTCCTGGCCAAAATTATAGTCCCTTCCAAAAGGGTATAAAGTAGTAATTATTAAAAAATATTTTATAAATAAAAATACAATATACTATAATTACAAATAAATTAATAAATAAATGAAATTAACAATTTTGCAGACCTTCGTTTTAAAAAAAAGCACTAAAACAGTTGGTCGAAATAATTAATAGACCAGTTTTAGTTTCCTTTGTTTTTGAGTGTATAGGCTGAGATGTTGCATATTTACTGTGCAGAAAAACAGGAGAAGCACTTTAGTGCAATTTTTTGCACAATTGTGGTTTTGGCAAAATAAAGTAACAACACCAGCACTTGGCACTTCCGCTTCCGGCAATTATTCTTGCTTTTAGTCAGGAAAAACGGCCAGTTCTCAAGGAATTTCATGCCTCTCGGAATACAAAAGCACGTAAAAACTTTTAGGCGAGGGTTAGTAAACAACTTTTTCAACTCGCTGCAGGTTGAGTTGCATTTGCATAAGCATTTCCTTTGACCAAAACCACACCACAGACCCAAAAAACCACACAACACGAACCGCAGCGAACCAAACTAAAAACTCAATTTGAAGCGTTTCCATAAATACCTGAAACGAGTGAGGGAATTTCCCCTTTTTATACCCGTTACTCGTAGAGTAAAAGGGTATATTGTATTCGTGCAAAAGTATGTAACAGCTAGAAGGAAGCGTTTCCGACCCTATAAAGTATATATATTCTTGATCAGGGTCACTAGCCGAGTCGATATAGCCATGTCCGTCTGTCCGTCTGTCCGTCTGTCCGTCTGTCCGTCTGTCCGTCTGTCCGTCTGTCTGTCCGTCTGTCTGTCTGTCTGTCCGTATGAACGCTGAGATCTCGGAAACTATAAAAGCTAGAAGATTGGCATTTTGCATGCAGATTCTAGGAGTTCCTACGCAGCGCAAGTTTGTTTCAAAAAGGTGCCACGCCCCCTTTAACGCCCACAATCGCTTGTATACGATTTTAAAAATTTAAATATTTCGGAAAAGTAAAAATGCAGTTTTATTGTGTTTATCAATTCCTATCGAAATGTAGAAGAAATTTTTCAAATCGGACCATTCGTTAAAAAGTTATGCGTGATCAAAGTTTCTATCTCCATCTCCCTCGCACTCCCTTTACCTGAGTAACGGGTATCTGATAGTCGGGGCAACCGACTATAGCGTTCTCTCTTGTTTTGCTTTGTCAACTTATCGTGTTTGTTATTTGTTTCTGCTTTGATGCGTCCAATCAAAATTCAAATGCTTCGCAGCACTCCCTCATTTTCTCCCAATTTGAGTGCTGAATTCTGAATTCTGACATTTTCCCCTTTTGTCCCTTTTTCTGCTCCTTACGAACTAAGATCTCTGTGCTGGATGAGTGGCCAGGGCTTGATTAATGGCCAACTTGTTATTTTAATTAAACGAATTCAACTTAATTTATGCAATTCATACGCATTTCATCATTTTGCACTTGTCATGCAACAGACCCACAATTCCGAGGGGATTAGGGGGGTGATGTGGGACGTGGACCACGGACCAGCCACCAAAGTGGCGACACAAGAGTGGTGGGCGGGGGGGCGTGGCACGATACCAATCCAATGCCAGCTCTCAGCAGCTGTATAAGTTTTGTGGTCTGTTAATGGCTCTCGGCCAGTGGCGTCCCACCAAGGAGTTCAGCAAAATGAGTTTAGGCTAAGAGTTTTAAAATTAAAATTTGTAAATTATATAAATTAAGAGATAGGTTATAACTTTGTAAAATAAAAAAACGTAATAACAGACTTTAAGGGGTATGGTTAAATAGGTCAAAAAAGGCCTATTTTCCTTAATTTTGTCACACGATACGGTTAATGTCAGATCAACTATTTTATAAGCATAACAAAGTACAACATTTAAACTATGTTTTCACAAATTTTCACCAAAAAAAAAAATAAATGAGCCGTTCGCAGCCAAGCTCCGTAGGCGCCTCCAAGAAAAAAGTTATTGCGGTGAACAGCATAACTCGTTACTGAATCATCAGAAAAAATAAAAAAAATATTGTTTATTAGTTAAGATGTTTATAAAGGTAACTACGTTGAGTTTTTTTTTTTAATTTAATTTTTGGATTTTTGGTAACACTTTGAAGTCAAAAACGTGATTTTAGCCTAAGAATTCGATATATTAGTTATTATAAAATGAAAAATATTAATTTAAAAAAAAAATCTTGACGTCAGTACCTTAGGATTTAGGTACAGAAATATTGTGCAAAATTTTAAAACGATTGGTCCAGTAGATTTTGGAGGATCTTTGCGGAGGACTTTAAAATGGCAACTTTTCAGGAGAGCGTTTTAAAGTTTTAGCACCCAAAAATCGAATACAAAATAAGCTAGCTCACCTACGTTCAACTGCCCATAACTTCGAAAGTTTTACTCGGATTGATCTAAAATTTTAACGCAATATTCTTCAAATGTTGTGCATTCAGAAAAAAAATTATAAAAAAAAAGGCAAAAATAAAAATTTAGTATTTAAATACCCCCCTTAAAATCCCCTCCACAACTCCCCACAATTACCGAAGCCACTGCGGTGACAACTGACAACTCATTTAAGAATTACAAGAGCTATAGCAATAACCGACCAACATCGAAGGCAACAATGACAACCAGTTTGATGGGCAGTCAGCTTAGGAAACTGTCAACTGCAAAGATATACATATATGTGTGTTCTATATTCCGCATGCAGCATGTCATGGAGTTCGGGGGTCAATTATGCCAGCTCCATATGCAAATAGTTAAGCGGATGGGTTGGAAATGTGGGTGATGACATTATAGTGGCATTTAATTAAGGATTTTCCCGTTTCTCGATTTCCCGCAGGTGAAAAGCAGCAAGCATCGGAGCGTAATCGAGAAGAGGACCTTTGTGAATCACACGGAGTGCCATTGCATCGAGCGATCCAGTTACAACGAGGACACGGCCATGGCCAACTACGGGCAGTCGGTGGTGCGGGCCACCATACTGAGTTGCACCTGTCCGAAGAGTTTCGAGAAGATCCTGCAGGACGACGGGCAGTGCAGGTGCGACTGCAGTTCCGGGAACTACGACTGCGATTGGCTGAAGCGGGGCAACGAGCACTTCGCCATGAACGATCGCAAGTGAGTAGGCCGCCGGTCCCCCAGATATACCATTCCGATCCTGACCTTCTCCCACCCCCAAATAGGTGCATACAGCAAGGTCGCTGCAAGCCGCCCACTTGCGAGTTCGGTCCCTACATGGACAAACACGGTCGCTGTCCCAAACAACACGAACAACCCGCCTATAACGCCATGTCATAGGCGATGCGTACCCCAAGCGAGGAGCAGAGAAGCCAGGAAAAGTATTATTCAGTCTGTGGCAAACTCAAGACCAGACACGAAGGGAAACTGGGAAAACATTTTCTTTCCTGAACAGAGTAAAAGCGAAAAGAGAGACGTGAATTTAGTTGCATATCCTATACAAACCAACACGAAAGTAAAACGAAAATAGATCTAATTATACACTGGGTGGGTCGATTAGTAGAAGGCAAACATTCTGAATTACTTCAAAATCTTAATTGCATTCTGAGAATTTTCTTGAAAACTCTTTTAACAAATATCAACTCTAATAAAGACAGATCGGCTCTAAAATCAGGTTGAAAAAGCTATTAATATTGGTTTGGTAAGGAATTCAGAAGGAATGAATATGTTTAAAAATATTTTCTAAAAAACGGTTTTATTTCAATTTTAAATTAATACTGCGAGTCTGAATCTAAAGAAGAGTAAATTATGAACTGTCTGAATTTTGATAACTTATTTTATGCTTTCAAAAAAATTGACCCAGCCAAATTTACACTTACTAATTATGTAAATGTATATCAGCTGATTGTGTATTTGATGTATTACGACCACAACATTGTCTATCTTCGATCCGATAAAAACACAATAAGCAATATCAAACTGTAGCATTGTTCTCGAATATTACAATATACAGAACCAGAAACCAGAAACCAGAAAGAATTATGTGTACTTTATGCGTATGCGAAATGAAATTCCAAATATTTAAATTGACTGCGTTTTTAGTTTTAATTAACTAATATTATGTTATTTAATTATAATAAAAACACAAAAACGAAAATAAATCATTAAAATTACAAATTAAATATATAAACTACCTTTATAGAACAAAAATATTATTCATGTTATTTAAGCTAAGTTTTAAAACAAATCAAACACTCGAAAAATCAAAGCAAAAACAAAATGAAGTTTTCATATTTAATTTCTAGTCAAATTTAAATTTTGTTTTTCCTATGGTCACGAATGTTTAATCGAATGCAATTTCCGCCATTTAAATCACTAAAGTAAAAGGCATTTAAAGCGGATATCACAAAATATAGAAACTAATCCATACATACAGAAAGATAAATGTATAAATCATATGAAAGCGAACCAGCCCTTAACTCTTTCGCTTATTTACAGCATTTGACAGTGAAAACTTAAATCAACTAAGGATTTCTTCAATATTGAAAAATACGATTTTAAACAAAATTTAATATTTTTGGCTTCGTGCACAGCCTTTAATTTGAGTTTATCTACTTAGCTCCGACACCAAGCACTGTATATATATTTTATATAAATCCTACACTTAAGCGGCACCTTTTAGTAAACAACTTTGCAAGAATTATGTCTAAATATATTTCAGCGAAAGTGAAATAGTTCTCACACGTCGCGCTTGCATATTAATGACATTTTCCTAGAGGCAATCGATGAGCTCAATTATTAATTTGTAGAGGAATTGGGGGCTTTAATTATTGTGAATTTATTTACCATTTAGCCAGACACCAAATGCCATTTAATGACCTGTGCCTCATTTCTAATTACCCAACCTTATCGCAAGTTTACCATAATTTAAGGGCAATCTATTTGCTCAAGGTAACTTATTTATTAATATTCGCACCCACTTACGTAAGCATACGCATATAGAAAACGCAATCTCAATGCGACGTTGAATGTGACATGAACACTTCAATAAATCCGTGTAATTGTTTATGGAAGCTACGGCAAGATACAAAGCAAAATGAACGGAAGATTACATTTCAACATGATTTTATTTACAACTTAAGCATAAATTTTAATGTATAAAAAATCGAAAGTAAGCATTAAGCTGAAAACAAACAAATACTAATAAAACAACATTATTACTATGCGAAAATCCAAATAAATATGAAAGTGAACAAAAATAAGAGGCAAACAATTGAAATTTAATGATTTTAATATCGGAGGTGGTTTTTGGAATGGGGTAAGTCGTGTTAATTAACAGGCTGCCGTTAAAGGCGTGATTAATGATTTTCAGTCAGGGAAAGTCAAGTGAAAAACTAACTAATGAGTTACTGGAAAAAACTTTTTAAAGTAATCAAAATAAAAGAAGTGTTTTGCTTACAATTTTATTCGCATATGTATAAAAATTCGCACGAAAAGGTATGACGATTTCTAACTCTTATAATAATCTAATCTAATCTTATAATTAATACGACATTAAAAAGTGGTTGTAAGTAAGCAGAAATATAAATATATATATAATTTCATTTGCAATCAAACTAAATTTCCAAAAATGTTAGCTTCCAAAATAATTGGAACCTCTATTTACTTAGACGCTACTCTTTACACACAGCTCGATTACAAGTGGACCCATTTTGGGGGCCAATTTTGTGCTAATGACAATGTCTGAGCTGGAAAGTTTGTACTAATGAAAATGCATAACAAATAGTAGTTCGCCATTTGACCGACTTGCCACCCTTCCGACACCCAATCGCCACCCACCTGCACCGCCGCACTGATGTAATTTTCGCACACACACAGACGCACAGTGGTATGGGTGCCGGTCACATTATGATCTAAAATTTATAGAATTTATAAGTGGAGTGCACCCAGAAGGGATAACGAGGATAGCAGCGCCACCTGGCGGCGAGTAAGGAAACCACAACGGAGATAAGCTCACTTAGTTTCAACTGTTAGGTTCTGCCGTTTTAGCTATTTCAGCCATTTTTCGATTTAAATCAGATGAATACATCAAGTAGCTGACATAGAAAAGACAATGTCATCAAATGGTAATATTACTGTAAGGGCGTTATTAAATAGGCGGAGAACAGCTAAATATAATCAATTGAAATTGTAATGAATGCGGCTTCAGGTTCCGGATATTCCCCCAACGTTTTGGGCGTCTTAAAGTGCGTTTCTCGAGGAGTGGGAGTCCCTTTCCCGTTTCTCGTATCGCGCATTCATCGATTTCTGCCAGCCAAGTGAAATCACACGGAAATGCAAACAAGGCAGCGGCAACAAGCGGTGGGTGACAAGTGGGCGTGGTGGGGGAACCGCTGCAAGTGGGCGTGGCAGGGGAAATTGCAATGGCAAACAGCGGAAAGGAAAGGATCAGGCGAAATGCATGGCCACGAGCTCACAAATTAAAACCGCACACGGAAAGGATGCGACTGTGTAAGTGTGTGTGCGTGACGCAGTTTGCATGTGTGTTGGTAAGGGGAAGCAAAGCGAAAGAGAGGGAGAACGAGAAAGGAGTAGCCATGATATGCCTGCATAATTAATTCCCACTTTATACACACTCACACACACACACACACAAAATTTGAAGTGGGTAACATTCCTCGTTTTTCCCACCAGGAAATGCCGCAGCTCTCAAATTGGAACTCTCTCCCACCCACACACAGCCACACCCTCGCACACACCCATACATCACATAGGGCCACACAGACAGGTGAAGTTAATATAAAGAGCCGACCTGCGTTTAAGTCCTCACTAAATTGCATTTAATTTCCTGCTAAAACTCGATTGCCGTGCGATACGAAATAATGATTATATGACGAATGGAAAGGGAAACCGCTGCGGGAATATAAATGCAAAATAAATAGAACGCATACATAATTTAAATCAACATATTATTCAAACATTTAATCTATATCTGTGTAAAATATTATATGGTATCCAGTTGTGTAAAACGATGTACACTCAAAACAAGATGAGCCCAAAAAAAAGGAAGCCGCCCAAATATTGTCTTTAATGATATCGCAACATAAATTGTAGAGTTATTTTTTCTAAGATGAATTGAGTTAAATTTTTTAATTTAGGACAAAATTAAGGAAATTCCTAAAAACAGATATCTTAAATGTATAAAATATTTCTAAGATGTAGGGCAGCTTACCTCAAACTTAAAGAGAATTTATATTGAACATTTTAGAAATATTTAAAAACAAGAAATAACGAATCAAATGCCTCTATTCCAGTTTCTCAGCTAACCAACTTCAAAACAAATATGCCCCCAGTTGATGGCGCATTTCCTTCGCCGCAATGTGTCGGTTTATATTGATCAAAGTCTTAAAAAATATATATCGAATCAGCAGTATAATTGGAAATAACAGTACATAGACATTTTAAAAAAAAAATGGCTTTTGCAAAAAAGTTTGAAATGGGTATAACTGAGTACATGCAAGTTTTTTTGTATTTTAATTCTTTTCGAAAAGAAAAGAACAGATGCAAACATGAACTAGTCTCTCAGTTTTCAGGGTGTGCAGATATATTGCAGTTAGTTTATACAACGGACGGGCCGGATTGGACGGCTAAATGAAATAACCCATAAAGTAACGATCATTAAAAAATTAAAATATCGTACAGTATACGAAAACTCTTCAAAGCGTTCATTTTAAATTAAAAAAAAATCAAATAGCTGATATAAAAACTACCAGAAAATTAATGGAAATTTCGTTGTGAACTTGTCAAAAATTATATTCTCCAGTACATTCTTATAACTGGAAGGGTATTTAAACCTCGGCCTCCCGAAGTTAGATTTCATTCTTGTTCTTTGTCTTTCTGACAGCCCAATAAGCTCATATTCTGGGAAACGATTGAAGTGGTTCTAAAACCAATTTGATGTATATTTTTTTCTCGAAAAATATATTTTGCCTTTCTTGATTCTTAAACAAAAATTAATAATTTTATACGGGTTCTGGGAATACAAAAATTATTCATTGCTTGGCAAAATTTCTTTACCCAAATCTGTTTATTACACGTTCGCTCAATTCCAATATACGCTCTATAATATACATATATAGAGAGTAAGTCTCTTTTGGTATGTACCATCGGTACTCGGTCTTTGTTGTCGTACATCCATCGATAAATTGTAATTTTTTAATAAAAGCTAGAGAGAACCTTGTGTTGGCCTACTATAAATTCATACTTAATTAAAATAATTGTAATGTGGTTTGTTAAACATTAAACACTAAAGCAAACATTAACAAAATTGCATAAATTAAATTCTTTTTGTATTAACAACTATTTACATATATAGGCGTTTGCATGGTTTAAATGGTTCCCCCGTTTCAGTTAATTTCAGCGTCATTCTGAAGCGTTAAGTCACATTAAGTTTTTTATTTGCCAACGGATTTGTGAGCCCATTCACAGTATAAACACATGTGCCATGGTAGGTTTTGGACTAATTTATGAATGTGCAAATTATTTATACTTCTCACGTTTTTATTACATTCTGTTTTTCATTGACCAACGAAAATTGCAAGCATTTACAAAGAATTAAGCATTAACGCAATTTCGCATTTGTGCGTCGATTTTAATTGCATGGAAAAAGCGTCTAACCGTAAATTGCAACTAACCGAAACTAATTTCAATATTTTTTCAGCCAGCAGCTTTAATGGCAGTTAATTGTTGTTGTGGCCGCCGTCGAATCTACATATTTTTGGGTAATTGAATCGGACTCATAGAAAAATATTCGTGCGCTGCTTCCGTTTGCATAACGATTGAAATAAATTTATATGTTTATTACGCCTATTACTTTTAATAGCTTTAAGTTTATTGTAGTTATAAGTTTCTTACGAAACGAAATATCATAATTGATGCTTTACTCTTCCTGATGTACACAAATTATTTAATGTATATTGATATTGATGTTATTTATAATATGACCAAGTCGCTTAACCGCATTTAAAATAACAAATAAGACTCCAGCTGTACCAAAATGTTTGGTTTTAGGCTTAAATCACAAGCAGCTAGAGATGTTCAAGATATGCTTAAATTTTCCCCTCTTTGACCTCTTAAGCTGTCTTATCTATATAGCCCCCTAAAATCTCTCTACTGTCGAATAACGCTTACACCCTCGACCTTGACTGATGGTCCCAAGTGGGTGTATTCGAAGAGTGAGTGGGACTTGAGATCGTGCCGGGTTATTCAACATCGACCTTAGGCCCGTAAATACCATCGACCCCAGTGCCCAGGCACGCTTCACACATCAAAAGGCACATTTAAAACACACGCACACGGAGGAGGAGTGAGCCTGGCGAAGGCTTCATAAAAGCCCGCGATTATCCTTCCGAAAGCCATTGATACAGAGGGGAAGGGAGAAGGGGAAAGGGCTCGTAAAAAATACTTACACATGCACCAGAGCTCCGGCAGATACAAATGAATCTTGATATGCGGCATTATGATGGGTTACGCATGTGGGGCACGAACGAAAATAAAGAACAAGGTAACCTGACTCAACGGAGGGAAAAGGAAAACCCGAACGAGTCGGAGATAAAAACGCACCAGAACATTGAACGAATTTCATTAAAATGAACAGAACAGTACAGACAAGGAAAAATGGGGGTTTAAATCGTAAGTTTTACATATTGCAACAGAAAACCATTAGTCAGCTGCTAAAGAGGTACCTACATTTTCCGTATATTTTCTGAATTATTGAGTAAACACATTGCATTGACTTGTGGTGTACTAACATTTTGGCTGCTGTCTGGAATCCGAAAACAAAGCAATCGATGTCCAACTCCCCGAGAAGCGGACAACAGCTGCGAACGTTGCGAATCGTGTGCTAATCTTATCTTTATGGTCCCGACGCTCTTGGAGTTGTTCCCTCACTTGTAATGCCCTCGCAGGTGTGGGTATGTTTGCGATGCGATTTGCCCAAATAAACACATTTATTTTCATCAGTTATAGTTAGTAAAATAATTTGTGGAAGATTGACTTTTAATTCTAATCGTATCTAGTAATCAAAAATAGCAAACTATCAAATATTTGCAGAGAGTAGACCCGAAAATTAATTTTGTTTTTAATTAATTAGAATCTCACAACATACAATGATTCAACTTTGCTTGCTCATTTAATGAAAAACTACAACATTTAAATTCTTTATTCAATTTATGTTTAAAATAAATAAATAATAACATTGATTGGGCTTGATCCCATTTATAATTTGATTTGCGCCAACCAATTATTTCGACATTCAGAAATATGGTCGTACGAAATTAGGAATAATATAAAACAAACAAGAAAATATTTTCAATATCTTTTCTGCAAATTCACCTTTGATTTTGGACAAATTTATCATTTCAAAATGACAACACCGAAAACATTCCTTTTATTGTGATTTTTGGTGCTTAGATAATTTGTTCAAATTTAGGGCGATTTAATTTTAATTGAATTTCTTTCGATTGATTTTTTTTAAATAACTCCTTTTGGCTTATTAAAGGGTATTTCCATACTCTTCGTACCAAGTAAGTTTTTATTTCTTTCCACTCTGGCGGCTGCGTAAATGTTGGCCCAGCCTGCTTATGACATGTGAGAGTGTGTGTGAGCAGGGACGGGGGGAGGGGCATGTGGTAGGGGGCAGCATTTGAGCCAAGTTAAGTTATTGGCCAAGTTTGTGCTGCTGTTGGTGCTTTGCTCGTTTTGCTTGTTTGCATATTAGTCACAGAACAGAAACGCAAACAACTTGACGCCTTGTAAGGACTGAGGGGGATGCGAAAAGTGGTAAGAAAGAGACAGAAAGGAGTGAAAGAGAGCGGTGATGAGGAAGAGGACAACACCAAATTGAGTATTAAACGAAAGAAATGATGTCGAGCCTGAACATCTGAGGCTATTAGAATTAATCAAAGGGATTTGTTGGCACCGCAGGCGATAAAGAGGCAACTGGAGAAAGGGAGGGAAGATGTCAAGAGAAAAGGACGGCAATATAATGAAGTTCGTTGCCAGAAGAAGCACAGAAGCCTTTGCAAATTCTGCGGTTAGTTGGTAATAAATTTTTGGCTTATTGATATTTATTATTAGCCCCGGTAATTGTGCTGCTCTTTTGGCTCGTATATCGCCTCAATAATGTTTCACATGGGAATCATTGCACCGCCCTCTTCTTCTTCAGTGGGCGTCAAAGGGGCGTGGCAGCAGTTAAGTTTGGGGTCGCACCCTTGGTCTGATCATAATTGATAAGCTGCTTCCGCAGTTTCTCCGCGTTCAATGTTTGCTCAGCTCAATTACACTTAGGCGGAGATTAAGTGTGTCGACCAAATATGCAGCGATAAATATGATTACAAAATGGGATTGGAAAGTGATTTGCGAAAGTGGAACACGTTTTAAGCTTGTAGAGAAACACAAATAAATACGTTAAAAAAATAAATGTTGTTATTATATTATATTGACAATAATGACATATTCAATCCAATAAGAAACTGATTAGACTGGTCGATAATTAATTCGCCAGGTTTAACTTATAGAAGTTATTAGCCTTTTGAATTACATATAAAAATATTAATAAGTCGCATATTAACGTAAATACTATGTAAAGATAATAATTTGTCGGTCAAAAACGGGTCGGATCGGCCTACCATATCATATGGGAGCTTTAAGGAACAATCGGGAAAACGAGAACATATATTATAACTTCGTTGTTTCTTAACATATATCCATATAACTCGAGATATAAAATTTTTTGCCAACTTATGAACTATCGCCTTAGTTTTATAAAAATCGGATGACCATATTATCGACAAAAGCACCCGTGTCCGCGTTGAAAATTGAAAATGTGCCAAATAAAAGGAAATAAAACAATCAAAAAAGCTTATCACCTAGAGTTTAGAATCCATCGACCGAAAAACTTAAAAAATAGTTTTTAATTGAATTTACCATTTACTTTTATAGAAACAAAAAAAAGTCTGCTTACTTTTTTGCATACTACTTGGAAAAGTTATAGCCAATCAAACAACATTTATAATACCATTTTAAATAAAGATAATATGTCTATCGAAACCTTTTTACCTATCCTTTGCTCTCTTTCCCTTACCTACACTCCCTAAAAATAGTCATAAACTATTTAAAAAATAAAAAAATACTCAAAGTGTGCAGGACCCATTTGGTTATTTCAGCACTTTAATAATTCATCATTCTTCAAGTAAACCAAGCCCACATTTTCCTCGAGTTAATTTCGGTTTTTGCCGACACACAACAGAGGTACACATAAAAATTCAAGTTTTCGATTGTTCTTGCGAAATGGTTCAAGATTTTCCACCTTTTCAAGGCACTGTTGACAGAAGCAGAAACGGAAAATAAAGAAATTAAGAGAAACAGGGAAAGCGGGAATAGCAGGAGGATGCTGGAAACTCGACACTCATTGACGATTGCTTCAATTAACAGAAAAAATGTGCTTATGCAAAAAGAGAGCAATACAAAAAATAATGTATGAATTACTACTTCAATTCACAGTGATATATTTTTGAATCAAAAGAAAACATTATTTCAATTTGAACTTAAGCTTTTGTCAGAAGAAACCTAAAACAACCATTTTACTTTTATTTCATACATTTTGGTAATCTTTTTAAAATACTTGACAGTCGCAATGAACATTTTTTAGCTGAAGTTCTTTGAGCACAGCTGCAAAAATGTTTGCGTAATATAACCTTGAGAAGTTTTAGCCATAAAAATTATATTTCATTTTCCCTTTTACTATACTTTCCCTTCAGTTCATATATTAGTGTGTTAGTATGCATGTATATTAGCGCTTTTCATTACCACCTTTTAAGTGTCTCATGTGTGCGCTAGTGTTCCTTTATGAAAACCATTTCACACTGACTGCGAAAACTTTTAGCAAGAGTCAGCCCCGCGTTTTCCTCCTGCCTTCCGCCTTTTCACTCCTTTTTTCCTGCATTTTCCTGCATTTTCTCACCTTTTCCCCCATTTCCCTGCGTCGCCGAGCATGGAAAAGACTTCCCACGAACTTTCTAATGCACCGTCGTCTCCGCCTGACATCCGTGAAAAAGGAGGCGGGAAATCGGGGGACCCAAGGATTGTTGCTAATGTAACGCCTCTTAATCATTTAACAACCTTTCGCCCCATTTTCTTTTTCAAGAAAAAAACACATCAACGAAGATGGTGGGGGGGGAGAGGGGGGAGGGGGTGGATCTGTGGGTCATTGAACGGTCTTGGCTCAATTTTATAGGCAGATTTCGAACGTTTTACTGCTAGATGGGAAAGCCAATGGACAATTATTAGGATCTACCCACAGCATCGACTCCGAACTCGAAAGACCCAATCGCCCCCGCAAAAGCTTCAAAAGTCGGCTCAATTAACATGGCATCTTGGCCTCTCGTTTCGATACCCTGGCTAAAGCTGTATTTATTTTGTAGGCTAGCAATGATTGTTATTAATCGAAGATCAAATATACAACCAACAACTAAATTCAAATTATTTAGATACAATAAATGAAGTATAAAAAAACCCAAAAGTATAAAAAGTATTGTCTTTTAAAAAAACGAAAAGGATAATTAAACTTTAAAATCTACTATCAGAAGAAAAAATAATCGATTTAATCTAGTTTTAATAACAATAAACGATTTAATCTAGTTTTAATAACAATAAACGATTTAATCTAGTTGTAATAGCCACCTATCAGATTTGGATCAACAAAATTACATTTAATGCCCAATCCTAATTAATTTTTGATTGTGAATAATAATTGTAGTTGTAAGTAAAAATACCAAAGGAAAATGCAGTTTCATATAATTAAAATCAAAAACATGGCATGTTGTATTGAATATCACTACAATAGTTTGATAAAAATGGGTAAACTACGAATTGCCGAACGGTATCTTAGACTTCGATCTGTTTCTGTTGCGTATCTTCTTGTATGTTTCTTGGAAATTGATTTCCATTTCATTTGAATTCACAGACAGATTCGCAGATGGAGAGTTTTCCACCGCATTCGTCGTCGTCATTTTGGTAATAAAAATTATTATTTTGCAATTTAATTGCCAGCCGCACAACGCCCCAAAGGCCAAGACTCGCTCCCAACAGACTTCGGCATCGATTTGGTCTTGAATGTGAGTACCCATAATCTCGGCCCGGCTTTACCCCTTTGAGACCCCCTCCCCCCCCACCACCCCCTCTTACCAGGTGATCTGTGGCTGTCTGATGCAATCTCCCCGCCATTGGCGCTTGTTTTTGGCTCCGCGATCTGTGTGCTCTGTGCTTTTGGCCCCTTGTCATTTATCGCAGTCGAATTGAAAACTTGTAAATAACGCGACGAAAAAATGGAAAATTTAAATTTAAGTCCGTGGAAGTTTAATTGAATTTCATCGCATATGTGCGCCCAAAGGTAGTGTGTATGTTGATTTATACCGCAGGTCAAGACCTTTTGACTGGCCTAAAATGTTGGTTTCCAAGTTTTTTTTTAAATTATTTAAATGACTTGCATTCAAAACGGATTTCTTCCGCATAATAACTTGATGCTTATTTTAAAAGACGCTTGAACACGTTATTAAAATTTCTCAGAAATTTGTAACAAAAAATTAATTCCTAATTACATGTTTCGGTGAAAACGATGATTCTTTTACGAAAGTTTGTCTCTTAAAAAGTAATATTCATATACAATGTGTAATTATTATTCGGCATATAATAACTGGCAAATGCGTTCACAAAAGGGTATTTCCCAAAATCAATTGAATCACCAAGAACGCCATTTGGAATATTGGGAAGCTGTGAGTCATGGCACAAAGCAGTTGACAAACCTGGAAAAACGAAGACCGACGAGATGACTCAAAGCACGAGAGCAGTTAATAAAAGGGCTGCCTTTTAATAGATAAACACCGACCAGCTCCTTTCCATATTCACAGACAGGGGCAGAATACTAGCCAAGAAAAATTTGAATATTCCAAGAATTTTAGAATAAAATTTTATTTTCAACACAATTTTCACAGTATAGAACTGAATGGTAATTTTGAACTTGAGGAAAAATGAGCAATACCCTTGTTGAGATTATTTGGCTTGGATTAAACATTTCCATCTCAGCTGCGAAAACCCAACAGGAACAGCAGAACCAGTCATGGGGTAAGCCTCCCCACATTTCTTTCAAATGTCAGGGCCTGAACCCCACACCTCCCTACAGGCAACATATCACGCCGAGGCCATTAAGCACCTCCCCCCCCCCCCCCCAATGCGCCCACCCAGCTTTTCACCTTCCCACAAACCCACAACCCAAAGGGGTAATAAAGATTGAGTGAGACAGGAGTCGGGGGGAAAAACCCTCCGAAGAAAAGACAAATCACATAAGCAAATTGGTTTACAATAACCACAAACGGAAAATACAAGCGGGCGGGGGGTAAAAGGGGTGGGCAGCGGGGGGCTTAAAGGGAGCTGGAGAAGGAGAAAGATGGGCGGAGAGTGCAGGATGTAACAACGGAAAAACCGCTTGCAGACACAAATATCGCAAATTTACCAAGCAATTTGCATAAAACTCATATTTTAGTGCTGCTACTTCCAGCTGTTTTTTTTACCTTCTGTGTGCTTGCCCATTTTTTCCAAAAATGTTTCTTACATATTTTTCAAAGGCGCTTCGGGCCACAAAAAACTAAACAATTTGTATGCAAAAAAAAAAACAAAAATAAAATAAAGCTTAGAAAAAATGTATGCAAAAATCCGTTGCTTGTGATTTCATAATCGAGAGAGCGGGCGGCATATGCAGATGAGGTAAGCCAAGTTAACCGCTGAGGTCAACCGGTAACAATCCCAACACCTCAC
This sequence comes from Drosophila prolongata, assembly GCA_036346975.1. Taxonomy (NCBI): domain Eukaryota; kingdom Metazoa; phylum Arthropoda; class Insecta; order Diptera; family Drosophilidae; genus Drosophila; species Drosophila prolongata. The sequence continues at coordinate 24,399,607 of JAYMZC010000386.1, read as the reverse complement.
CCCCCTTCAAGCCATTGCAATCAAGCCACACAGCTCGGACAAATTTTTCTACACCCAATTCTCTTGGTGAGCAATCGAAAAGTAGTTGCAGGTGCAACCAACATGTCGCACTAATTAAGGGTCTGGGTGGCGTAGGTCACCAACTGTCGTGTGTCTGTTTAATCAATCAAAATGCAGTCCATCTCGGTTTTCACTCGTGGGTTTTCTAAATCTATGTGCGCCCGGCATTATTTTTGAACGTGACGAACGACACGTTGGTCGACAAACAAACTATACACCCAAACCACTGGTTTCCCTCGATCCCCCCTGCATTTCCACTGGGAAACTGCCCACGTGCTTGTCGGCATGGTCGGCAAATAAGAGGACAGCTACCAACTCATGAAAATCTGGCAGACGGACTGCGGCGCAATCAGTGGAAAAGCAGACGAATTGAAAAAGAGCTGGTGGCATGAGATCATTGTTTGACTCACGTGCGCAGCGTTAAGAATTTTAATTTCACATCAAACAACATATTACTAGAAGGGTATCCAAAATAAAAAGGCTCAGGTAGCGGGAAGAAATACAGTTTATAAAATATCTTAAAATTTAAAAATAATTAAATTGAAATAATTATTTATAAATTAATTTATTAAAAATGTCTTCAACATCATATACCCATAACCAAACCCTGCATAAAAATCCTTTTACTTCAAGGCCAGGTTTCCTTACAAACCATACGCAACGATGCATTGACCTTGAACTGTGTGGATGAGAAAAAGATTAAGTAAAAGAGATTTTTCTCCTCCGATAAGAAAAATGCGAAATAGTCGGCTAAAACAAAGCATATCTTGGGGCGTCTGACGGCGAAAAAAAAGACAATTACCAAAACCCACTTCTCTCAACTTAACCCAAGGCATGTTGAGCAAACAAACAAACAATAACAAACCTATCAGGACAAACAATGGGCAAATACAACTGCCCTTTACTGTGGTAAAGTCGAGAAACAAAACGAGAATTGCATTGGGGAAAAAAGAGATTCTATCGTAATACGATACGATGTAAATTTCATTTAAATTTCGATTTTGCACCGAATTAACTATACCAATTCGGTGCAAAATCGGTAATTTTTTAAGAATTTTTATTGGCGATACGGATAGTCTCAATTAAGGTTTTTGCATGTGATAGGGCAACATTTAAACAACATGTGTGCCTTTTTTCATCCAAAAATATTAAAAATTGTGTGAGATTCAGGCAATTTCCGGCGGCGCCTCCATGAAAACACGTTTTGCGGTGTACACAATAACTGGTCACAGAATCATTTGAGAGGAAAAAAATCAAATTGCATTATTTAAAGGACAAGATTCCTTAGGTAACGCTGTCGAGTTTTTATTTTTTTTATTTTTTTTTTTATTTTTTAAGGCACTTGAAAGCCAAAAACCCCGATTTTTGCCCAAAACGTCAAGATATTTCTTGCTCTAAAAATAATCAATTTAAAAAAAAAAAACTCGACAGCGTTACCTGAGGAATTTAGTAGAGAAATACTGTGCAAAATCTCAAAACGATCCGTCCGATAGATTTTGCAGGATCGTGTACACCTACTTTGAAATGGCAACTTTTTAATATTTGGGACACCCAAAAATTGAATATAAAACGCGCTTACTTACCTAAGTTAAACCGCCCATAAGTTTAGAAGTTTTACTCGGATCGATCTAAAATTTTAACACAATATTCTCAAGATGTTGCGCATTCAGAAAAAAAACAAATGCAAAAAAAAATGTTAAGTACATACCCCCCTCAACACATGATCTACAATCCATCATTTTAAGCTCTTTTCTTAATAAACAAAATATTTTTTGCATGTCTATTTCAACATCGGAAATACAAAAAATAGGGATTGTATTGACTTATTTGCCAGAAACCTTTAAGCTTGCAGCTTTCAAAAGAAGAGCAGATTGATCGCGCCGAGTTGACCCAATTCTCTCAACCAAGTAGCCAAAAATAAACAGCAATAAACATCAAATTTGAAACAAGCGAGAAAAAGGAAAAAACCGGTGCAGGCACTTGTTGCCTCCCCCAAAAATTATTTTGGATGGGAAAACTGCCAAGGGGAGAAACAGGCGAAAACTGACATCTAGCAAGTGTCGCCAAATTGGCTTTGGCTTGGCGACCCCGAAGAAAAGGAAACATACATGCACATGAGAAAATAAAAACATTAGCACAGTTTGGTTTTTTATGTTCACATCACATGCACATGCCAGCACAAAGCGAAAGACACCAAAGAGCCCACAAAATGTGGCAGAAAATAACTTGTTTATTTCGCCTGAATAAATAAATTTTGGATTCCCGAAATTATCAAAACCCAACGCTCGGAGCATAAATTAAAATATGAACATGAACCTTTATTTTTAAAGAAAAAGTGTATACTTAAGTTTCTAAAAGATAACTAATTTTAACGGATTTATCCAAAACTAAAACTGCATATAAGGATCGACCATATAATAGTTTAACAACAATATCCAATATTATTTTAAAATATTATACAAATAAGATTATATAACAACAATATACAATATTATTTTAAAATATTATACAAATAATATTGAAGTCCTTTAAAAACCAGTCCTCACCACTTGGCATTACTCTCTCCTTTCGGCCGGAAAACATAAACCAAATAAACACTTGCGCTGGTTGCCAAAAAGAAAAGCGAGCAATTAAACTCAATGGGAGCCCACGCACAGAAAGCCGTCAAAATGTCATAAAAAATAGCCACAAGATTGGCCGGCAAATAATGTGGTCGTTAATAATAAACCGCAAAGAGAGGGATCGTCTTGCATCATTGCCAATTGCCAGACACTATAAAAATATAACTTGGCAACTGGTGGCACGACGTCGGCCACGCCCCCTTCCCCCCATATAATGTGGATATGGTACACAGTACAACACATGTCTCATCGAGTGTCGACTCCGTCATGGCATTTATTTTTAGGTTGCTGCTTGCCGCCGTCTTGTCTCGTTTTTCGATTGGTTTCGCTGCCAAATTATTCGTACATTGCGTTTGATTTACTTGCAAATTCGTTGGCACAGTTTCTACTCAGTAGGCCAACAGTCAACAGCCAACAGCCAACAGCCAACAGCCAGCTGGCCGAGACGGCTGCGATTTCCCTCTTTATCGCTACCTTTTGGGCCGCGCGAAACACCCAGGCAATTTGTCGTGGCCACAATCTATTAAGCCCTGTCGGGGACTATTAATGTCGTGGCTCTCCTAAATCTCTGATGATTTGTTTATTGTTTACACATCGACTTTATCATTGGGTCTCGACGGGAAGAACACAATTGAAAAAATAATTACGGCTATGATAAACTTAATTTCTTAAGAACTTATAAAATAATTGAGTGATTTTGAAAATGTTGTGTGTGTTTTTGATATTGAGCGAATAAATATATGTACACCGCCGAAAAACATTTCACTTGCGCTAGATATGCACCACAAACATCTGCTATATCTCCTTTAACTCATATTGTTTCAGAGATCCCGACTATTATTCCATATAGCTGATAGCTCTTAAACCTTTACCCTACGAGTAAATCAATACATCTAAATTATTGATAAATTACTTATTAAGTTCTCTTTGAGAAGAACTGGTATGTGACAATAGCTTGACAAATAAAAAATAGAGCATAAACTATTAACTATTGAAATAATCAGTGAAAACCAAATATTCATTTATTTTTTACAGTGCAGTGAGCAAAGTGCAAATCATGGGGATTAGTTTTCGTAAATATTCACACGTCCCAGGCGAGAGATCTTGGTGGAGCCATGAAAGGCATTCACAGATATTTGGTCTAGGCAGCAACAAGTACCCAGAGTACAAGTACAGACCAGACACATTTCCCACTTTCACTAATTGTCAATTCTGTGTCTCAACGGAAGGAAAACAAAAACCGCACACTGGAAACTGGAACAACTCAACCTAACAGAGGGGGAAAGGGGAAAGGGGGAAAAGGGGCCCGGGTGATAAGTAAGTGATCGCTTTTCTCAACGCCCTCGCGAGATGAAGAGGAGATTATACTATAATGCATTTGTACGCTCTCAGTTTCTAGGGGAGGGGGACCTTGAGATCTTAAATTCCGACTTCAGATTGCTTACAATTTCGAATAAAACGCACTAACCAAAATACTGTACTATAAACACAGATTTGACAATGGCTTTAAGCTTTTCTTATCGGAGCTCAGAATGAATCACCGTAATTTCACGATCTGTACGAAATGTGTAACAATGAGATATACAAAAGAAAAAATTCAAATATGATGAAATTTGGTTATCCATTACGTTACAAGCTCCTTTTTTAATATTATTTCCAACGAATTAATCTAATAAGTATAAATAGCGTTAATGTTAATAATAGATGGGTAAGGCAATGCAATCACTTTCTTGTAATGATATGTAAGTAAATTGTTGATAAAAAAAAGTAAAAAAAAACATCTCTAAGACTGCTGACTAAGCCCAACTTTAAGCAAGTTTATATAAAAACGAAACATACATTATTTCACCACTTTTCGTTATTCCATTAAATACCAATGAATCATTTTTTTTTGGATCTCGCTATTACCGATATTATTAAAGCACTATATAGATATGTATATATAGAGCAAATGGAACAAAGACAAATGCAGATAACAACGAGATCGGAAGAATCAAGTCCATAGTCCATGAATCCATAGTCTCTACTCAAGCCCCCTATATGACTCACAATAGTCCAAATATTAAACATTCATCGCACCGCATCGTATTGCTAATCGCTTTGAATGGGAAGAAGTATGTTTAGGTGTTATGAGATTGTTATGTGTTATGTGATATGTTCCTATTACAATTTCCAACCCGAATATTGAATTTTTTACGCAGAAACTGACGATGAACAAATTATAAATATTGGAAGGGGCAAAAAAGGTGAGGAACTAAAAATTCAGAACAGGCGACACATATGCAAACTAGCGATCGTGGGTGTCGACAAGAAAACTGGAAAGTCAAACAGGGCTGGGAGGATTTTAAAAGGGGGGGGATTTGTAAGGAAGTTGGGGAGTGGGTGGAGAGGAGGAGAGGGATAGAGGCTGTCGCATATTTGCGCTTGGTGTGGACTGAAAAGAGAATACACAGCTAAAAAGTATATGCAGACCTATTATAGATCATTGGCCTGGTGTGAAGTCAGCTGCGCCCACAGGCCACGCCCCTTTTTTGCAAGGCGGGAGCATTGAAGTGTTACACTACAAAGTGTGAAATAGGAACCCAAGCGGATAACATGGATTTAATATTACCCTACCAATTATGTTTAATCTACCAGAACAACAATAGTTTTAAAACTGAAACTCTGATAAACATTAAGATTCTCAACCGTCTTTGCAAATCCAATAATTAAAATACCTAAAATTTGTTATTGAAATACCTAATTGTTCTGGAACAATTCGACCATTCAGATTTTAAAACTATCTAAAGTTTGAATATGTACATATGTCTAATAACTACATACAATCCGTTTTATTAAACTCAAATAATTATGGAAGTACTTTTCTTGGAATTTACTTTTATATATTGAAATATTTTCCAAGAATTTTAAGTTCAGACTTTTCAATATTTGTCTTGCGCATTTATTTTCTTGGAAAAGGGTAAACAATTTTTGTCAGCCCGACTGATTGACGGTAGCGCTGAAAGCTGCTGTCCATCATCAACACCAGAAAACTGCGTATCGAGTGGGGAGAACAGTCTCATTCTCAGCCGAGAATTCCCGACTTAGAACCGAGAAATGAAACGCAAGTGCATGGATGCAAATCTTGCGGGCTTTCTTCGCTTACTTGACAGAGATCATTAATAAGATTTATGCGCTATTAGCAGAACCAGCCACAGGCCATAAATAAGAAGAAACCGCCGGGGATTCGAGCACATCTCCAACGAAAAACCTGTTGACAGGCAAACCAACTTCTGCAGCTGATTCGCGTCGTTCACATATAGATTTGCATATGAAAACAAAATAAAATCCAGTTCAAGGGATCATTTTGATAAGCGCACTTGTAATTAGCCTGTAAATTATGCGTAAAAAGTTGCCACCTAACAAATCACTTAAATCTACAATGTTTGACAAGAAAAGCACAAAAGTTTCCAAAGAGCTTTATTTATGAAAATAAGTATAATGTATTCAAATATATTTAAATAAAATATTTTAAATGGATACCTAATTTTATTGCACCTCAATCAAAAAAACAATTTTTACCGAAAAACTTGGTTCAATAGGTGTGGCTTCCATAATTTATTCTTTCAAAATTCATAATTGACATAAGGACAAGAACATTTTTGTAAGAAATGTTTTTCTATTAATACGTAAGAAATTTTGAGGTCCCAATATTAAGATCAATTCATTCATCTGTATACATTTGTCTAAAAATTACAGCTTGTAAATTATAAATATAACAATAAGAAAATAAATTAATCAAACAATTGTGTTTTCTTTTATATTTCACATGTATGTAAATAAATTTCCTACCGCTTTGTTCGAATTATAGAAGTTTAACTGTAATGTTAGGATGAAATCGGGTCATTATTACTAAGTCATCTTTTTTATCTCCTAGATTACTTATACATACATATATATTTCCTCAATGGGCTTATTAATTTCGGCAATGAGTCATCCATAGTTTTGTTTTCTTTTATATTTCACATGCATGCTTTGTTCGAATTATGGAAGTTTTACTGTAATGTTAGGGCAAAATCGAGTCATTATTACATATGTACTAAGTCATATACATACGTATGTAGGAGTTTTATTAATTTCGGCAATGAGTCATCCATGGTTGTTTTTTCTTTTATATTTCACATGCATGTAGTCGTTTAATGGTGCTGCTATATAGCTTTGTTCGAATTATGGAAGTTTGACCGTAATGTTATCTCCTATATATTTCCTTAATGCGCTTAATATAAAAAAAATGTTATAAGTATGAATTAATTTATTAGTTTCGGCAATGAGCCATCCATAGTTCAGTCATCATTTATAAAATAATATGCTGAATGGAACATGAAAAAGCAATCGTGCCAATGGAAGCAACGCGTTATAGTCCTGCTATTGTATAACTGAAATTGTTGTAAAAATTGGCTGGAATAACATTTAAATATATTCAAAAGGACACCTTCTCTTATGCTTCTAGAGAAAAAATCGAAAATTAGAACACAATTTTTGGTATGCGACATGGTATTACCAAACGAATCAATTCGCATACTAACATGCAACCCATAGCAGATCAATAATATGTAAAAATTGTGAGCGGTTTGACGTCAGTTTTATTAACTGAAAACTTTTAAAACCCCTTTTTTATAAACATATGCCTTTACATATTGACGTCTTAGTTTTTTTAAAAATAGATCTACTAACCTATTGTCGCTTATGATTTATGTTGAAAAACTGTAATGTGCTCAGGTAAATCGGACAATTTATTATACCCTTGCAGAGAGTATTATAATTGCAGTCAAATGTTTGCAACGCAGTGAAGGAGACATTTCCGACTCTATAAAGTATATATATTCTTGATCAGCATCTCCAGGAGCGTCGATCTAGATTTAAAGCTATCTTCTTGAAACCTTCCCAAAAGTTGTCCTTCTATTGCAGGTAGTATATAAGTCATAATGAGCCGGATCGGGCGACTATATAATATAGCTCCCATAGGAACAATCAGAAAAAAGAATTCAAAATTCAAATTATAACTTTGTTGTTTTTATTTATTTTTTTTTGTTCTTTGGGATTTAGAATTATTTAAATATTTTGGAATTACTGTTTTAATTAAATTAAAATCGGACAACAATATCATAAAGGTGCCATAGAAACGATGGCAAAATGTAGCGCAAAATCGACATAGCTTCATTGTTTTTAGTAATATAGGCATAGAAATCGAAATGTAGTACATTTTTAACAACTGCAAGGGAATATAAAATTCGGCTTGCCGAAGCTTGCTTCCTTTCTTGTTACCATTTATATTCAATGACTCACGCCTTTAAAGAGATCGCAAGTCAGTTTTTGCTCTTAAAAAGAAAGCCATGCAAAGAGCATTCGGAAGCTCTCAAACAAATTAAAATACAAAATTTTAGTGAACACTGTTCTATAAGTTTCTGAATTAGTTATAATTTATTTTCATATAATATTTTTGTGTTTTCCAAATTAGAAGAAAGCTATTTTCAAAGCACTGATTTTTGACTTGAACTAAGTTAAATTACAACTATTTCAATAAATTTCTCCCAATGTTCCCAAGTAATTATAATTAAAATCAAGGTACTTGTTATTAAAAGTAAATTGAACTCGATTTAGGACCATAACGGATTTTTAAGAAATAATTTGTTTACAATATTTTATTCTATTATTTTTTTATTAAGTAATACGTTTCTGAATAGTAGAATTAAAACTACGTTTACGAGTTGTTCTTTAAATAAGTGAGAGCATACAACTCAAAATTATACATTTTTTCAAGTGTTTTCTCTCTGTACACCTCGCGATCTGAAGAGAGTAAAAAGAGCGCTGAGAGCTTTTCTTGAAGTCGTCGGCTGCTGCGGTGCGTCGGCGTCATCGTTGATTTAGTTTGCCGGGAGACTTTGTCGAGACCACGTCGTCGATCGCTTCGTTACGATTCAATCCAGATTCAAGTTAGATCCTTTGAAACCCAAATAGGACTCAGTTTAATGAATCAGGAACCCAGTTCCGCAAAGTGCCAAAAGTGAAAAAAAATTCGGTGAAAAATTTGTTTAAAAGGTGATCATTTAAAAATTTTTGTTCGACAAAAAGATTAATTGCAAATCGTTCGGACAGTTAAATTAATTTGCATAAGTATTACAGCGCGTACGAAATTGATTAATTCGGCATAAGCAATTTAATTTCACAATTGGCTGCAAACAGCTTCGCGGAACTTTAAAATTATTTTCTGCAACTGGTGAACATAAATATTAAAATTAACAAATTTATTAATTAATTAATCTTCTTTGAGAAATAATTGAAATGCCAATAATAATTAATAAAAAATAATATTATAACTGCTGCTCGAACAGAATTTTATTTATGTTGGCAAGCATACTGCAAACTAATTTATAGTAAATAAAATAAAACTTTTGAGTAAAAAGTTGCTGCTCATTCGACAATTTGCCAATTTTGTGCAGCTGTGCGTTGGCCTGTGCCAAAAGTAAAACATTACGCTGCCAAAAATATTTAACAACTTGTTAGTATCGAAAAATTATTTTAAAATGTTCTAAAAAATAATAACCAGAACTAAAATAGCTGGCACAATTAAATTAAATTACGGGTGCCAAACTCATTAACAGCATAAAAAATAAAATGTTAATATACAAACTAAAAAACTAAAGAAAAAGCAAAAAAAAAAATTCAAATAGAAAAAAAAAAAAACAGACAAATAGTGAATTTAAGATTGAAAAACAAATCCCAGAAAATCTAATTGGTTTTCATTTTATTTATTTTCAGAAAAGTGACGAATGAAAAATCCGCTAAAATAATATTATCGCGTTCAGTATTCTAATCTCACAAAGTGTAAACTAAAGAAAAATTATTTTATCTGCTGGAAAAACAATTTTAAAATGAATCTCCTGATTGTGTTGGCGATAATCGCCATCTCCTTCAAGGAGGCTACAAATGCATATGCCAGTTTTCCGTTTCGCATAAATAATATTGATCTTGACGTGGGGAATTCGACCTTGCCCAGGACCACATCTCATCCGAACTCGTATCGTCCTCTCCTCCGATTCTCCCTCCCCCCGAGCGAATCATACCAGTTGGACAAGGAGCACCACGAGTACAAGGAGGAAGACACAGACTGGGAGGATTTTCACAAGCGCGTGCCACGTGATCACACTCGTAGTTCCAATGCCCCCAGGCTGGGTGACGATAATCACCTGCAATTCACAGATGCCGACGATGGGGTGAGTGTTTCATCTTTAATCTGGGGACCCACACGAAGGCAAACACTTCGCGGAACCCATAAAAATGTAGTCCTGTTGACTCGCTCCATTCCATTTCTTCTTCACGGCTCTTTGGAGCTGATTAAATATTTGTGCGTTGGTTATTTGTATACTGGCACTACAATAAAGATGAAATAGTAGGAAAAATCTAATTACAGTTTGCTTTACAAAATGGGTACAAAATGATATAAATGATTTAAGATAAAAAGGTTAATAAGTCATAGAAATGATTGACTAAAGTATCACATTGGTTCAGTTTTTGAAAAGACATTTATTCATATTGGGTACGCAATTTCGCGTAAATATATATTTAATTTTCTAAAATATATATACCACAAGAATATAAACATATTCTAAACCTTTTTATTTTAGATGATTTTCTCAAAAAAATGTATAATAAATGTTCTTATCAACTATTCTTGAGAATAGAATAGCGCTGTTCAAGATTAAAATTTAATTCTGGGAAATAATAAAAACTCAAATTTTTATTACTCAATTTTGTGTCTACTTTAATTTTTTAAATGCCATATTCGAACCCTTTTTATTTTAGATGATTATCTCAAAAAAATGTTTAATAAATGTTCTTGTCAAATATTCTTGCGAATAGAATAGTGCTGTTCAAAATTAAATTATAATTTTGAGAAATAATAAAAACCCATTTTTTTTTTAACAACCGAATTCGCTTTAATTATGATAAATATTATTACCACTTAAAATTCGGTTCCATTTCATTAAATATTCTTATCAATTATTCTTGCGAAAAGGACCGAGCTGTCAGAGATTAAATTAATAATTTCGTAAATTTATGTCATAGTTGATTATTTCTGAAAGCGAATCTGTAATTTCGGTTTTAATAGTGTTCAAAGAAAATGCATTGTAAAAATTTATAATAAATGTTCTTATCAATATTCTTGCGAATAGAATAGCGCTGTTCAAGATTAAATTTCAATTTTGGGAAATAATAAAAAATCCAATTTTTAATTTAACAACTTAATTCGCTTTAATTATAATAAATATAATTACCACTTAAAATTCGGTTTCATTTTATTAAATATTCTTATCAAATATTCTTGCGAATAGGACCGAGCTGTCAGAGATTAAATTAATAATTTCAGAAATTTATGTCATATTTGATTATTTTTGAAAGCGAATCTGTAATTTCGGTTTTAAAAGTGTTCAAAGAAAATACATTAAAAGGAATATTAATTTTGAACAATTTACATTTGCATTAATTGTTTTTCGGCATGTGCGAGTCATTAAAATGCTCGGGAATCTTTTAAATATAACAATTGTGTGATCCATGGTTAAATAATACTTTAGGTACAATCACAAAAAATATGCAATTTTCGTGCTGAAAATAATGTATTTCATTTACTTTGACTAGGCCAGAGTTATTTTGTTTTGATTCCCCAATGTCTCTTCAGTAGCTGCAGTTGCTTGTTGCGCATTAGACTCGAAATGGTAATCAGAATCGGATCGGAATGAGATGGCTCACCTTGAACCCGGGGCGCAAGTGAATCGGAGACGGGTGACTAACCCTGAGACTAGAAATCGCCACGATCTCCTAGCCATTCACCGATTGCAAGCCGAAGATCGGAGAGCCCACCCAAATGGCTGGGGATCGGAAAGAAGGAGTTACACAACGGCGGCAATTATGAAACGTGTTGTGGCAGGTAGGAGCCGGCAATTTGGTTAACGAGCCAATTTGGCGGTCCGCAAACGGGAGTCGGGCTTAAAGCCCAGATCCAGAAGAGAGATCCCGATCCCTGACCAACGATCGCTTTCAGTTTCACTTTCCGGCCTGTAATTGTGCCGCTCCGTTTAACTTCGGCGGAAAGGGGGATCTCCAGAAGAACCTGTCGCTGCTGTTGTTTTATTATCTCTGTTCGATGGACGACAGCTGGCCTACCATCACAAAGAGGCGAAAAAGTGCACGGGTCGTTAAAGGGATCTCAAAGAGATGACTTTCCGTTACGGTGGTTAATTGGCCCAATTGACTTGACAACTTGCAACTGTTGCCGCCCTTAAGGGGAAATCAATGGTACTCCAATAAGGGGGTTTTTCCGAACAGTAATTTAACTGATTTACATTGATTACTCATAATTGAGATGGAACCTCGGATCCAAGAATCAATGAGTCAGCCCTAAAGTTCATGTTTGACCTATAAAAGCTGTCACTTTAATGAAAAATCTTAAAAGACAAGTTGATTGGTCTGCCTGCTGAGACGAAGACTTAATTGTATTTAATCATTAGAGATTTTTTTCATTAGTAAACTTCTCTCTTAGTACTAAAAATATTCGTGGCTTAGGTCACTGTTTTTAAATAAAAAATGTTTGGAAATGCCCGAATGTCCGCTTCGGCCGTCCCCTCGAGTATAAATTACCACCAATACGTTCATTTGCATGTGCACAATTAAACTAATTTAGCGCTGGAATTCCCCGAAGCTGGCGACAGTCATTCTCGGACTCGATTCAGCGATACAATCGTTATCAATTCAAACAGCTACCGATTTTTTTCCGACTCAGAGTCTGTTTGCACCTTATCTCTTCCACTGGCAACTGTGTGATTCAATGCCATAGGTGGTGTTTTAATAAACTTTTACGGCACGTTGGGGGGAGGGGGGTACAAAGAGGGGGGAGTGGGAGTGGCAGTGGGTGGCTGATGCACTCAGGCGGCATAAAAAGCTTATGGTTTGTGGCCATGATTTCAGCTCCCTCATTTTCCATCTTTTTGACCGCTCAAAAGAGGAATTTAATATCTGCTCGTTTAATATCTGATGCTGCATTCACTACAGTCTGCTTCCCCCGCCCCCACGCAAATTTTCCACCCAACCATCGCCTTGGGAAAACGCTGCACTGGCTTCTGTTCTGAACTCCTCGCATACCATTCCATTTCTCTCTGTTTACCTTTACCTTTGCCAGCTTATTTGCCATCACATTCCGTGCGCATAACTGCACTGAGATTATGAACAGGGAATGGGTCACATATGTATGTTCATGTATATTATTATTTGTTGGGTAATATTTTTTAAAAGAATTGTTCTTAAGAAACACCCACCCTTATTAAAAAAAAGTATTGAAATGAAAATAGCCGAGATCTACTCAGATATAGAAGCAAAACAAGCGCGAGGTCAATAAAAAGTAAATTTGCATATGTGCGATTAATATAACTTGATCTGGTCGTTAGCATCGCGTCCCATGTTTGTATAATCGCAATAGTTGAATGACTAGAAAACCCCTTTATCTTCAAAGAGATTAGAATATAAGGCGGTTATGTTCGGAAAATAAATAGTTGATGAAGATTCCCTAGAAAAGAAAGGAGAAGCCAGGGCGCACCATTAAAAACCACACGAGGCTTTGGTCGCCATTAGCACTTGAACTCAATGAGATAAGACGTTGAGGCTTTAAGAACTATTTCATTCGTGACTTTAACTTATGAACCCAGATCAAGAAACGTTATCTTTTTTTTAAATACATATAAATACAAAAACCCGAACCATTTAACATTTTTTGTTGAAGGCAGTTAGTGTGTCATGAATGTTAGACTGGATAGCCAGTCGAGACTTACATTCAACGATACTTTATAAAACACTTGGTCAGTAATTATTCGCTTTATAAACAATGCACTTCGCAACTAAAGCCATTTCACTTTCGTTTCGTCGGCGAATAAAGGAATAAACACAAAGTTCTCCGCGCTCCATAAATCGTTATTCCCCGTTGAATATGTGTTGACCCCGTCTATTGCCACACAGAGTTGAATGATGAAATCTGTTGCCACGCACCCAAATGCATTTGGGGATAGTGTAAATGTCGGCGGGATTTCTGATTTATTGGCAATCTTAATGTAGCGAGTTTTCCAAAAGAAAAAAAAAAGCTAATGACGGGCAAATCGGCTTATGACATAATAGCAACAGTTTTCGGGCGGTCTACGTAGTACACATATGCCAACGATCTGCTCATGATTTATAGTCAACCGACATCAGTATATAATCTATAAAGTTTTATATTATGAATTTCTAGGCGGCGACACACAGGCTAATGAACGTGGAAAATTCAAAGACAAAATTGTCGCGTGTGGAAAGTGTAGAGAAACTTGTCGCCAGACCAATAAATTAAACGCAAAAAGTTCACGCTTTTCGGCTGCTGGCCATAATTAACTGGCCCCGACTGTACGGACTGGCTGATTGATCGCTGGCGACTTGTTCGCCATTAAACGGGCCATGCGCCAAGAGTCACGCAATTAAGACCCACCAAGAAATATAAATCATGGCCAAGACGAGACTTTAATACACTCAACGCAAACATAAATCATATGTATTCCTTTGTTCTAAATTTAGTGGCCATTTCTCCCTTTCTCTAAAGGTTCCACGGAATCAAGCGAACTAAGGTGGAGATGAAAGGCGTTGTAATTAATCAATTACTTGTTGTGAAAGTATTTTATATTCGTGATATTAAAGGGTTTTACTATATTATATATTTCTCTTTTACACAAAGGATATGCTCAGGCTTAGGCGTAATTTCACTAAATCTTTAATTTAAAACCATTCTTCGTCGTTCATTTGACTCTCGCTGTAAAGTCAATAGTTCCTCTGCGTCAGTCAGGGTATCGCATTTGATAGATTTAAACAAATTGCAGATTGAAAAGTCAATCTAGAGCAAGCCAGACAAGTCGGGAGATCGGTGGTTCGGAGGATCGGTGGAGCAGCAACGTTTCAATCTCTTGGGCAATCTAGCGGCAATCTCTCGTTGCGTGTGGGCGTTGCAATTAGAAGAGTCAGACAACCCCGACACTCGCAGCCCCTCCCGAGGCTCGATCTCCCCCCTTTTTCCCAGACATGTTCTTCGATTCGATGTCTCGACTGGCAATCAGTGCCTCGATCGATCCCTCCGTCGATGATGATGATGCATCAGTTCACGTTTCCGGCATTTGCCGCGCTGCGCCATCAGCAACTTACAAGATGTTGCAGCGAGTTTTGATGTGTATGGGCGATTTAATTGGGGGGCGCCTCTGTGACTCGGTGACTCTCTTTCTGGGAATCATCCACACAATAAAATGGTTCTATATAAGGCTATAAAACATAAAATAAATTAGTTAAAATAATATTTTTGAGTTACGGATTAATAGGGCTCTGTATGGGTTTGGGTTCACAGCCCTGAATGGCAGTATGTCGCAGTCTGTGGCAGTCTGTTCTCTGACCAAAAACAGCACCTCTGTCATTGACATTGGACGGATATTTCAGCCACTTATGGCCCCAAAGGAGGCATCTTTACTTTCAGATTTCTGCTTTCAGCCTTGATGCTTTCCTTTTTGCTGCTTTCGTTTTCGCAGTCGGCCGAAAGCAAACAAATATAAAATTGTCATAATAAACGGGCCAGCCGTCGCGGCAGATTTCGCGGCTACATTCGCTCGTTAAAAATTAAAAAGCATTTTATACAGCTAGTCCTTTTTATTTATATTTTTGTTTCTTTGAAAAACTTGCCCCGCTCAAAAGTATAAAATTGTATGGCCTTTAAATGCGAGTATTTTCAATTAAGATGCGGAAAGCAAAGACACCAAGTAAATATGCAAAGTGTTGCCGATTTTAATTACTTTATTTAATGGTTTAATTGGGAAGAGGGAGGGCGGTGAGTGACCGCCTAATTGCTACTTTTATGTCCAAAACTGTAAAGTGCAAAATATAATTACGAATAGGAAAGAGAAACACCCTTGAGATATTAAGCATACGCCATAAGGTCCATCCATTGCTCTCCATTCTCGTAGCTGTGCGTGTTCTGGGCCATGTTTATAGTTCTCAAAAAAATAAGAAAATCGGGCGGACTTTTGCCCAAACGCTCCTCGTTGCACTTTTTCATATTTTTTCCCATTTAGCCTGCTTAGCTTTTAGCCAAATTGCAATTGCCACATTTGCATTTCGTGGCATTGCATTCAACACAAATTAAGAAAACAACTGAAAGGCCTTACAAACAGGCGAACTACTCTCCGAACTAGGAATGCCCTGCAGAAAAGAACATTTCATTAAATTATTGTTTTGATTTTAATATCTAATAAATTAATTTTATTTTTTCTTTATATTGAAAGGAATGCAGTATAATCATTAAAGACTAGACCAAAATTAAACCTTTGCTTACACATCATAAAAAAGTTCTCGATAACTCAATTTCTTAAAAATAATAAGTTTCATGTTTATTAATAAATATTAATATTTTGTACATATTAATTTAAAATATTACGACATTTGATTTCACAAGTTGTTTTAATTAAATAAAGTGAAATAAAAAATTGTACCGCCATTAGATACAAAATACAGGATCTAATTAGAGGGTTACATTTTTGAAAAACTAAGCAATGAATAATTGATTAAACATATTATAACATGTAATATACTTTAAAGATCTATCAGAAATACAATTTTGCACTGCAGTCAAATGATTTCTCTTCATTGACTTAGTTGCTTATCGCGAATTTCGTCATACCCCTTTGAGTGAAAATTTTAATTTAGCTAAAGCGATTCATTGTGAATCTACTTGCACATTTGTAGCTCTGGATTCCAAAGGGGAATTCGGGGTGATTTGAAGATGGGGAGAGGGGAGAGGGGCAAGGGGCAATGGAGGCAGTGCACATTTAGTTGGCCCTGTTTGTTATACTCTCTTTGGCATGAACAAATATTGGATTGTACTATACGAAGCAGTGTCTCGCCCCGCACCACCCCGCCCCCTCTGGCCACTGCCACCCCCGCCCTTGTTTATTTGCACAGTTGTCGGCGAATTTGTTGGCCTGACTTTTTGCGCCGTCTCTGCCACTGTTGATGATGCTCCTCCTGTTTCTTTCTTCTATCTTTCGCCCAGTCACGCATTTTACAACGTGGAAAGAGGGCGGGGAAGGCAGGGGGTTTTAATCTTGACCACGGTCCTGAATCTTGCTACCAGAAATTTTAGTTCTATAACACCTTAAAAGTGGATTGATTAGGATATCAATCATAAACACCTCATAACATTAGACATATTTTTATATAAAATTCTTTGACAATTACTTATTCTTGCAGCATGTATACTCATTTTTCGTCAAAAAAGAGGGATCGTGACGATTTCTAACCTTGTTTATAGGTGTTTTTATTTTATATCAGAAGTTCTTGTTTTAAACTTCTTCAGTCGCAATAAAAAATAAATATTTCTTACTAAACAAATGTAAGCAGAACACCAAATCTGCAAAAGGACTTACATCTCCGACATGAAGTAAAAGTATACAAGAACTTAAGCTATTGCGACGACATTACAAGGCCTACCTGCCGTTTCCTTAGAATATAAAAGTAAGGATAGTGAGTTCCATAATGTCTCCATCAAGGATGAAAATTTCATTCATTCGTTTTTTTATGTGTATAATAACAAACCGGACGATCGGATGACTATATTGTATAGCTGAAAGATCGGGTAATTTCTCGTGTTAGCTTAATTTTGTAAATATAGAATAATATATTATTAAATATATTTAAAGCTCAATTTGGTATATTTACTACGGTTATTCATGTTTAACAACAAAATGACATTGCACTTCACATGTAGTGTGGTCACCCTAAATTAATATCAAAGATCCTAAAGTAATCGCGAAAAATAAACCGAAACTAATTGTGGGTGTTCTTAAATTAGTTTTGATTTTCTTTAGCTGTTTTTTACATGCAGGGTAATTTAATTTCTTATTTTAGGGTAATGCGAGCAAAGTTTACCCTTATTTTTGTAAACCAATTCCTCAAATCTAAATTCAGATAGTAAATATTTTTTCAAAAAGTTTTACTAATTAGTTTATTACTAAAGAAAACTATATTAAATGGTAGTTTTGCAATATATATTTAGATTTAGAGTGTAAGGGACGGGGAATCATAACACGAGGTACTGGGTTCGCCATTAGCATTTGGCTCATAACTCTTTTGATTGCGAATAAGCCCACGACAGGCTCTTTATTATTGTTGTCGCTGCTGTTGTTGTTACCCTTTGCTCGTAAAATACCAAACACAAGTCACACCCACGCCAGGAATCCCAATTGGGGCTAAAAAAAGGTGTGGAAAAAAACAAGAGTGAAAAATAATAAAGAAACTTCTCCTCCGGCCAAAGCATCCTTCAAACGCTCGAAACAGAACAAGAGGCAAATGCAAATGAGTTTTTTTTTATTATTTTGAGAGAGGGCCTAAAAAAACCAACTGTTTTCGAATACTGTCAACCTGGCAGACATTTAATGGCTCTTTTTGTGTTCATTCTTGTGCCCCTAACCCAACTTCAATTTTACAGTGAGAAAAAAAGTTTTAAATTATTTTGAAGGGGTTTTGGTAACACCAGAATCTAGTAATTTATGGCATTATAAACAAAATTGACTTATTTTGGCATTTAGTGATAAACGTATATCAATATATGGATATAAGTTACGGAACAATTTTTATGGAAGTTAAAGCGAATGTGCTCGGATTTAGAGGACGTTTTCCTCCGTGCAACCATAGCTCCGGTTCCCGCTTCTGGGTCTGCCACTGCAGATTGATGGTAATTCGAGGGGGGCGCCGCGGGGAGTCGGGTGTCGGGGAAGTCACCAACCGCCAACCTGGATGAAATGGCCGTGTCATGGCTGAGCATGCGTAATGAAGCTTAAGTAGAAATGGTTATACGAGAATAGAGCCGCGGTATTGCCTCCAATGTTCTAGCGAGAGGTGAGAAAGGGGGGATGGAAAGGAAACAGGGCGGAGAGATTTCAGATCGGATTTGAATGACGTCGATTCACCTAGGCAAAACGATATTTGTAATCAAGTCAAACTAAATTAATGAAATGGAATTAAGATGACTCAATAAAACAAAATACTATTTAAATGAAAACAATTTGTTTAAATACAGAAGTTTCTACATTTATTAGGTTTATTACAGTGATAAAGGTAGTATTATATTAATAGATAAAATAAAAACTCATTCGACTAAATTATTAAAAAGACTTCCGCCCACAGTTTTAAAATTAATAACTTGAAGTATATTGAAAGCAAACTGAAAAAATAAAGCCAAAACACAAAGATATCAAAAATTAATCAACAATTTAATTTAAACAAAATTACAAATTATAAGGAGCTTTTAGAAAATATTAAGTTCTTAAAATTCATCCTTGCATTTAGAGCATTTATTCAACCCCGAAAAATATAGGTGAATTATTAGCTGCCTTTTCATGCGGGTCATGACTTATCATAACCTTTAGTATATATTTGCTCACTACCCATCAACGCACCATGGTATAAAAGTCAATAACTTTTGCATCAATTACACAAACAACAAACCAATGTATTGTAATATTTGTGATCAAGCTGACAATCCTGCACTTTCTCACAATTCTGACCTTAAAAGCGCGCAATTTATGCGGTTTCATAATTGTTTTATTTCCTTATAACAAGATATAAGAACTTACATTATAAATACCTTAATTCATTTGGGGAATTAAGAAATTACAAATTATATTTTTGTTATCTTGTAATACGGAAATCAAAGAATTAAAACCGCATTTAATTATTTATCACAAAGAAATGGCATTTGAGCTAGCATTTTCCAATATTTACCCATGGTCCAACGCCCTATTTTTCTGCCCCAGCCCGTCTCCCATTTCGCTGGCCATTACACTCAACGCTTTGGCGACTCCGCTGGGAAAGCGAATGGAGTTGTATCCTGGCTGCTTTATCCTTTCTGCTCCTGCTGGTGTCATTTTTCTTACATGCACACTTCATTTATTACACCCAGCAGGCAGCCACTCCCGCTTTTCCGATTTACCGCCCCTGCTTGTCGCATTATGTATCACTTATATGCATGTCGTTAGTTTTCATGACATTCGGGCGCCTTTTTGGGTTGGGAAAACGTGGGAAAAGCGAGTGCATCCCTTTGTTGGAAATCAATATGTGTGTGTGGCAATGCAAATTGTAAAAGTTTTCCCCACATCCGCTGCTGTTGCTCTTTGAGCTGTAAGTGATAGCTTTTCAGGTGCTCTCAGGTGTGGCACGCAGTTTTCCCTTTGCACCTGCACTTGTTTTTTCGCTTGCTGTGGCTCTTGTGTGAGGCGTGTTTAAAATCTGTTAAATAAATCAAAATTGCTGCGTGAGCACAACATGAGAGCATAAATCAAAATGCACAAATTGAATTTAATTTTTATTCGTTCTCTGTGTAAAAATAAAGGTGTAAAGCATAAAAATAGAAGAATATCTGTGCAAATTCTGATATAATATATCAGTGTAATTTGGAAGTAACTAAAGCGACTTTCGTTATTATGTAAACTTATTTGTCTAGTAATTAAAAGTAATTAATTAAACATAAGAGCATAATGGGTTTGGTAAACTATTGTTGTTCTTTTTTCTTTTATAAATATGTTTTACTTGTTCTTAATGAAAATTCGTACTGCACAATAATTCACAATAATAATTTCCAATAAATTTTAAAACTTAAAAAATGTTAGCACTTAACTTTAATTGACTTCAATTTGTAAAAATAAAATGATACCTTTTCTTGAACTGTTCATAAAATTAAATCCCAATGGAATTGCATACAAGCTTTTCTCTTTTATATAATTCTTGATTGCACAATCCAATTTATTAGCTGCTCTCTTTTGTTTGCAGAACTGTGTTTTCGCCATAATAAAAATGGCAAAACATTGTAAGTACTTTATGGTTGAACAAATATATGGAAAAAGGGAGAAGGCCGGACATTATGCAAAAATAATGAAAGACACAAAAAATTCGGCCTGTGAATGGGAAACAGAGTTACGTGGTCGCCATGTTACTTAAAAAATAAATAGCAGACGAATAACAGCTATAAACTGAGAGCTTGTTCACATAGTAAAAAATAATCTAAAATGTTTGCATTGCCTTATTTATTACCATTGCTCTAATATTCTACATTTTCTCCCCCGTTTTTTCATGAACTCATCAGAACAGTCAATCGCATCAGACGGGCAGTTATACGGAGGCTAAGCAACCGGGACCTTCGAGAATGTATAATAGTGAGTACTCTACGCTACCAGTTACCCTTTTCAAAGCTTTTCCTGGGCCGGGGTTCATTGGGGCCATTAAAGATGTCTCCCTTCCCCATCAACGCCGCAAATAGATGTCCGAGGCGCCCGCCCATGATCATCACGTTCTGGCCGTAAAAAATGTGCTAAGCAAATGTGCTAAGCGAACTCTATGCGATTCACCATGCGAAAGGGCGAAACAAGCCAAACAAAACGCCATGAAATGGCCTTTGATGTGAAAAAAGAAGGACTAGGCGAACAGTTGGAGTCAAAATAGTAGGAGCTAGAAAATAAATAAAGACGGCTCTCGCTTTTAAAATATGCAGAAATTCAGAATTGAGAGACAACTATTATTTCTTTGCTTGTTTTGTGAGACCTAATCTAGGATACATTCGTTTTAATTTATTACATTTTAGGAGGTATATTTTTTAAAAGAAGTGAAAGAGTAAACAAGTCAATTTACGACTTCTTCTTTAGACATTCAAAAATATTATTTCTGTCATCTCTTCATTTTATAAAGTTCACAAAATTTCCAGCAATATTTTCAATTCCGCAACTGTAGCTAGAGTCCCAGGCAATCCCAGTTGTTTTTCCTGTTATTTATGACAATGGAAATGAAAATGACTGTTTTATCCTTTGGCACGTGACTTTCCCTGTGAATGATGGGAAACCAGGGCACAAATATCAACACAGGATGGGTGAAAATTTAGGCACGATCTTAACTCACGCACTTTAATTTCTGACCGTACAAAAATAAGTGAAAACGCAGCATTGAGAAGTTGAATAATGACCAAAAACATAATTTTCCATTGCGCTATTTCTTTGTTTCGTTTTTGGTCTCTGTGATGAAAGTGATGTATCTTGACTTTCATTGCAATTAAAAGAAGAGATTCCTTGTTTAACAAACACACACACCCCTTCTCACAATTTATGTTGTTAGTTTTCTGTTTTTTTTTTTGAGCAGGTAATTCGAGACTTGCAGAGATTTTGCCAATTACTTTATTACAAACTTAGAGGCTTCACAAAGGCACTGTGACAAATAATCAAACAATGACAGAATTTGTTTTTATTTTATATTTGTTTTCCATTTAAAATATGAACAAAAGGATGACTTTTTTCAAAGGTATAACATTATTTGTGTTTGTATTGTATTTTTATTGACAAAAACCATTTAATTTAATTTTATAAAACTGATTTCAAAACACGTTAATCACAAATTTTTTGCATAAATCAAATAAACAAGTCAATAAAGGTTTAATATTTATAATTAATATTTATGCAAATAATTATTTATTCTATTAATCATATTTGCCACCCCAATATTATATTTATTAATTAAAGTTGAACTCGATCCTTACATCTATTGCTGAGTACTCAGCTTTGTGATAATTTATGCCCGTAGTAACCTCAGTGTAACGACAATTACGGACCAGCCACATCTAGGCCCAGACCCCGACCCCTGACAATGAAATGTGAGCTCGCTCTGTCTCAATGTCTTGTTGAACCCAACCCCCCTTTTCCCGTTTTCTCCGTCTTTTGCATTTGAGTGGAAAATTGCTGTCGCCTAATGGGCGCGAAAAATGTTTTGGGAAACCGTTAAGAACGTGTGGACGAAGTCGGCGCAAAAGCCAACGAAAGTGTGTCACTAAGCCTGGGAAATTGTCAATGGAAATGTCTGTAGATGTCGCTGTAAATGCATAATGATGCAACAATTTATTGGGTATGTCCAGTTGCAGTGGTTTCTTTTAAGGTTGTTTGTTTTAGTTGAGCAGCTGAGATTATTGCTGGTGGCAGTGTTCGGAGCCGATTATTCTTGCTGATTTATTTAGTGATGAATAACAACTTTTCAATTTCGCTAAACGCAGGAATGGAATTAATCTTGATTATTTGAACTTTAAGTGGAAAAGCAATTCGAATAGCGACTTAAACTTTTTACATATTTTGAACCTTTTTATTGGTCTTACAACTGAAATTACATATATGATCCAATTAATTGATGTACAATAAAACTCTATAACAACATTGATTGACAATAGCGTTTAGCTACAGTTTAAAGTAAGGTAGCCTAAACATATTATAAATATAACATCTATTTACTATACCTCAAAGACATTTGCTTTCTTGAACCGAACCGGAATTTAACAAGATATGTCTCCAGTTCGGTTACTGTTCATCAACAAAATAAATTGGTTTTAGGTTTAATTTATATACTTTAAAAAGTTCAACCAGTTCTGTTCGCAGCCCTATCCTAAATAAGCACCGGCTGGAATTTCTCCTGACTTAATTCTCCACAAAGTCCGGAAGATTGGCCTACATTTCCATGGCCAAGTTCAAAGGCAGCCGAGCAAACCTTAAACCAGGCATCAACAACTTTGCAATCGCCCCCCTTTCTTCTGCACATCCCTTCCCCTATTTCCCACCCCCTGCCCCTTGAAACACCCTGTGTTTTCAGTACTCGTGGATTGTTGAGCTAGAGCCCCTTGAATTATTCATGTGGCTGTTGTGGCTGAAGCAGCTCCTCAAACTCTGAGGCATTCGAATTCCTCCTCCGCCCTTTGGCACTACAGCCTGCAGCTACCTTAAGTACACTGAGCGAAAAACGTTATGTTAAGCGATTCATTTTCTTAATAATTTGGCCATTTAAACTAACTCTCTTTAAATTTTAAATAAGATTATTTTTTTCAAAAGATATGCAACTTAAATAAAATAATTATTTGAATATTCTTCAAAAAAACTAAAATAAATTATTTAAGCATTGGGGATTCTAAAAGTTTCAAATTATTTTTTTTTGGTTACGAACTAGATTCTTACATATTTTTTTTAAAATTGATTATCTCTCAACTGAAAAGAAGCAAAATTTGTGTTTTCAAAAATTAAATGCCATTAGATTCAAATATATTTTGACTGTTACATATTGAAGGTAATATTGAAAATATTTAAAAATTGATGTATATAAGGTTTTTTGACAGTGTACAAATGCGCTCCCGCCCGTTCCCAGTGTGCTTCTTAAGTTGATGATTCAATCATTGAGCATTTATGAAAATTACACATTGAGCCAACAGTTGACTCTCCCTTGGAGATTTGCCGGAAAGTTGTTTTCCCAGTAGGTGAATGAATGGACACCAAGACTAGGATCTGGGATTAGCTTGGTTAACTGCCCATGGGTGGTCTTAGACCACACTTCCCCCCTTCGTCGATCCGCTTGGCTGCTGCCATTTTATGACCGCCACACGGACGAGCAAAAATGAATTCCGCATGCAAAGATCGCTTCTGAGCACTTTTTTATAGTCGCGACAAAAGACGATAAATAAAACTCGCCTGCAACGGTAAACGTAAGCCAGCCAAAAGGCCTTAAAGGGGCAATCTCCAGCCGCCGATCAATAAAAAGTCGGATCGCACAAATGATCTTAAGCCGTTGGCATTGCAAAAAGCCAGTGGGCGATCGAAAACGCTACCGAATCGCACTAAGAACTCACGCGAAAAGCACTGGAAACGCAAGGCGGAATTTCCTGGCAGTTTACTGAACCGACCGATCGAAAAGGCGAATGAACAGCGTTTTAGTGGGCTATTAAGTAATGAACCTGGTGACTCGTTATTCCAATGACACACATAAGCGAAGAAATGTGGCTCCTATAGAAGGTTGCATTTACAAATAAAACGTTAAGAGGGATAAAACAGCAGGATGCATTTGAATTTGCTTCAGATAATATTATAAGGAATTCCAAACGGATCAAAGCTTAAAGTTTATTTTATTTGGTGTTAGACACCGATCTTTATAGTTTTAATTTTAGTCAAGAATTCGAAGTCTGTTTAACCTTGGAGCTACACAAACAAGATACAAAAGCTGAACCCTAAATACCCTCGCAGCTATTACTAAAATAAAATATTTTAAAAAGGGAACTAAGTACAAGTATTTAAGTATTTACATTTTAATTTAGTGAACATGTTGTTTAATTTTTGTGAGCGAGTACTGACACTCTGACTTCTTCCGCAGGGACTGAGCATGCGCACCTCCTTCGACTGGCCGGAGATCACCAGAGGATCATGGCAACCGAGGGCGTCTGCCGGGTGCCAAAGCCGGAGGTGGTCTACTTCTCGAGGAACACCAACACGATCTACTCCCCGCGGGCCACGATTCTCCATCGGTGCAGGGATACGTACGGATGCTGTGCGGCGGGATTCACCTGCCAGGCGAAGTCAAACGAAACGGTGGAGCGGGTGTTCATCATCAAGATCGGCTTCATTTCCTGGCCTGAAATCAAGAAAATGGAAAATCACACGGAGTGCGAATGTGTGAAGGTGGAAATGCGCCGAAAGCGGAGCCCCATCTGCCAATGCCCCAAGCACTTCATCAACTTCAGCCTGCCAGGAACCTATCCGGAGGCGAGGGCGGAGGAGGAGGACCAGGTGACGGATCCGTGGGAGCGAAAGGAGCGGAAGGAGCAGCGCTGCAGATGCGACTGCCACCTAAGCGACAACACGTGCAAGAGCCTGAAGAACGGAGTGGAGGGATTCTCGGTGATGGAACGACGGTCAGTTTAAATATCATATCGAAGTACAGGGAAAATTCCCTAACTCGAACTTCCCTTAGTCAATTTTTACTAACTCCAACTAAACTGAGTCACAGTAAAATTTAAAATTTAAAAATTACTTAATGTTACATTAAAAAGGTCGATGTCGTTTTAAATAATTTTCCGAGTTGAGAGTGAAATAAGTACCCACATTTTTTTTATAACTTTAAGGGTATATAAACTTAACTGTTTTTTATGTAAATATTTTTTTTAAACATATGACGTGCGTATCAGAATATGATAAACTCATTTTCATACTCTGTACTCATTGGATCGTTATGATTTAAATGCTAGGAGCGGATTAAAAACTCACCATTTTCTGTCTATTCAATAGTTCTTAAAGATCCTGCAAGTTCACTGTTTAAAACCACTTTCTTTTTTTTACAGTCGCATACAAAGTGGAGAAATCAGTCCGCCCTTCTGCAATTACGGCCCGTATGATGTGAAAAAAGGCCGTTGTCCGGGATTTCAAAATCCGAACATAAATATGCAACAAAAGTTCCAGTCGAGGCGCCAGCATGGCAAGAGTTAAACCAAAATCCCCAATCAAAACAATCAATCCAGAACTGTGCATAAACTAAAAACTAATTATACAATACTACTATTTAAAGATACACATGAGCCATTGAACGAAATGAATCTAGGACTGATCCTTCGGTTGACGGAAAGACTATCCTAATGATAATGTTTTGGTGAACAGGTTTACTAAATGCATTTTATGGGAACTTCCATATGCTTAGTCGTTAGTGATACGAGCTATAATATTTAAAGATTAATTTTCCCAATTATGAACCCCATCTGAAATTTATATTTTGGGCTTCTGAAATACAAAATCCATTTAAAATAATAATTCTACAGCTGTAGTCTTCAAATGTAATTTATAGTAATTAATGCTGAGAGTAAGATGCCAGTGAAATCAGCGAAGTTAAAAATCCATAAAATAGAGTCCCAGTTCCGATCAGAAGAAGTATTGTCAAACAACATTCGAGTGTACTTAAGTTAACGTCGACTAAGTTCATCTAAGCTACTTATGTAATATATTTGTATACAATTAAACGATACTTCTAGTCACAGCAAGCGATTTATTTTTCTGAGCATGATTATCGTTGAAATTAAGCCCCCATAGATAATCAAATAAACATCGATGGAGTAGTATTCGATGTAATTTAGGTGTCTGGCGGGATAGTACAAAATGTTAGTTCTTTTATGACGAATGGCGTATTCGATCCAATAGATGGCCAAGTCACTGGAGTTCAAAGGTCGATCGCGATAAACTTGGGAAGCTTTGGATATAGCTGCAGCATAAATTGGATTAGTAAGTACTGAATTAATGGCTTTGGATAGTTCGAAATGCGTGAGATTGTGAGTGAGCAATGTCAAGCCCCACTTTTTAGACTGCATCCTCTGCAGATTCGATCTTTGATCGCCCATCAAAGGTAGTCCCAGCAACGGCACTCCATAATAAAGAGCTTCCGAAAGGCTGCCTTTTCCTCCATGGGTGATAAACAATCGCACTCTTCCACTCCCCAACAATTGGCATTGGGGCCACCACTTGGCGATTTTTAAATGAGGATAATCCAAGCTGATGGCACTCGAATTTGGTCCATCGTAAGTCCAGTAAATATCATAGTCGGGATACTGCGAAAATGATTTGGTGAAAGTTTGCAGCAATTTTTGCGGAGACTTGCGCCAAGTGAATCGAGTTCCCAAACTGAAGATGATGAGCGATCGATTGCTAGCCGATATTTCCAGTGAGGTCTCATTTAGTTTCTGCTCCAAGACTATACCACCTATATCCACCATATTGGGCAACACAGGAGCTATAGGTCCTTCGCTAATCATGTGATGATTATTTAAGGCCAGGACAACCGATCGACGCATGGTTTCAAAGCTGGGATAACGGGGTTCGGGAAAGTGCGAACTAAAAAGCAAACATTTAACTTGACACATCATACAAATATAAGTACAGTAGAACCCCGTTTATCCGAGGTAATGTGGAGAAGGGGTGCCGCGTATAATCGAAAATTCGGATAGCACGGAAGACATAAAGGATTAAAAAAATTCCATTATTTTCTACGTAATTTGAAAGGTGAAATCAAGTTTAGTCGTAGAGGTATACAAAATGGGAAATGTATTGATATAGTCTAATATTTGGAATACAAAACATGGCGATGATCTTTCGTTGATGGTTGAAGTCAAACTGTCAATTTGGAGTTAGAAACAAAAGAAACACTCGAAAAACAATCATATTCCCGCAACAAACATGTTGTGACATGGATATTCGTCTCCTTCCGTTTTATCCGAATTTGTCCGCATTATCCGAACCCTTTCAGGAACCCGGATAACGCGGAGGTCCGGATAATCGAAGGCCGGATAACCGGGGTTCTACTGTACTTACGAAACATACATACCTATAAATCCTTGCCAGCACTCTCCTTGCCAACATTTCTATGAGCTTCTCCCAAATTCCAAAGAGCCAGGCTGAGATTCCACTCCTCTGATGACCATCATACGGTTGGGGGACATACCAACGCTCCTCGGGATTGCCCATGATACTGTTGACAAACCCAGTTGGCTGTTGGGTGGTGATAATCGCCACTGGACAGTTAAAATGTGCAGCCACTCCCAGCAGATGATCGTTGAAGTGATAGCCCAAAAGTAAGATATCATAGGGAGTATCAGGCGATCTTCTCAAGAACTGCTTCCATTCCGGCAGATCCAGCAAATCTCCCGAACGTTCCAGGCGCCTAAACATCCGTTCCAGACGCATAATAAAGTTCGACGAGAGCCCCTGGGGATCCTCCTCTGTCGGCTGCTTCCATGGAACCAAAATGTGAGTCACATTCCCACGAAGCTCCTGCTCCTCCAATGGCAATGTGGTGACCAGAGTCAAGTGGTGACCCTTCCGTAGAAGCGCTTGACACACCGCCAAATGAACAATCAACTGGGACCGATGCACGTTCACAAATAGACCCAAAATGTGATGAGATTCCACTAAGGTTAAGTTATGCGCCAGCAGGGAAAAAGCTAAGTAGACGAGCCACAAAAGTGACAAACTGACCGGCGATCGGTTCATGACTGAGGCCGCGATGCAAATGCACATTAACTGGTAATTAGCTGAGTCCCCCGTCCGCACCATGAATCAATCAAAATGATAACGGACAATTTGGTTGCCCAACGAAACCAAGTCAAAAGGCATGACGTCATGGGGCTGACGAAATGGAATTAAAAAATATATTTAATGTATGTAGTTTATTATTAATAGGAATGGTTGCTCCTAGAACACACTTACGATGCTCACTCGTAGAACACAGAGTAGTTGAATACACAAGTATTGCTTGAGAACTGATTTTATGAGGGCAAAAAGTCGGGTTTATATACACGTTTTCAGAGTCAAGGGGCTACACTAGCAAAGAAGTGGTATAGGGTTGTTAGTTAAAAATACAGTGCATTGCTTACGTTCTAAGATATACAAAGGTACAGAGTCATTAAAATTGTCTCCCACACAAGGAGTTTATACCCAAAGTCTAGTAAAAATAGAATCTTAGAATATATTTGAGTTGATAGCACATTTGAAATTAAAATTAGGGGCAATAACGAGGAGGTTTAATTTATGTGAATACAAGTTTTGTAAACTTTGATTTTAAACAATACCAAATATTATAGTAATATTTCCTACATCCAATATAGTGCTTTCACAGTGTTAGAGTCATTTAACACAGCGATTTATTACCTTTAACCGCTTGTTTACAAACTTTATAATGCTGGGACTTAAGCTGATTAGTGGTTTTTACTTTAGAAGATTGGAATTGCATTTTTAGATCTACCGAAAAAGCTTGCATGTAACTTATAGGGGAGTAGAAAGCTTAGTTTATAATTATCTATCCGTTAAATAAATTTTAAGTTGAGTTATGAAAGAAAAACGAAATAAAACAGTCAAAATTATTACCAGGGAGATTAGACAGAAGCGTCAATAAAAAATGATTAGTAATAAATTGAATTAAAACCTCTTAATCGCAGTGATCTCCTATTGCTTTGGTAATTTGGAATAGAAATCTTCCAGAAATTCTTTTAGTATTAACTTGAACTTTTCACCATGTTTGGCCAACTCCGATTTGGTTTCACCGCCCTCATTATCTAACATATCATCCGCCTCTCCCAAGACTTGAAGGTAGTGCAGCCAAGCCACCTCCAATCCCATCACCTGCTGGTATGTCTTCTCATTAAGTTGCACCTGATATTTGTGCAGGAGGACAAAGAGTTCCAACATCGGAATGAAAAACGATTGTTTCACTGGTACTTCTTTGACGAGCTTTTCAAAATGCAGTTTGGCAGCCACGGTTTCACGAATTGTACGAGGAACCTTCATCACGTTTCGCTCATTGCGTCGCATGTATCGGTAGGTGGCTAAAAAGGATATAAAAAAGCTGTTAATATATTGTAATTCCAAATATTAATATATTGCCATCAGTTAGATGTATATTTCTTACAATATATGAATTTAAAGTGATTAGATAATATTTCTTTTAGTGATTTATAAGATATTATTAAGATAATCTTTACAAAATTATTTGAAATCGGTTTTAATTGTTTTATATAAACCTCACCACTCATTAAATTGCTGGCATGATCCAGCAACATACTGATATTGAGAGCCTGCCACTTTTCGATCCAATCTAGGATAGTACTTTTCAGAGCATTTTGGTTAATCAGTATGAAGTACACGTTTGTAATGGCATCCTCGAAGATGACGTCATCCGCCAAAGCACTGTAGTGTTCGATGCCGCCTTCAAAAACCCCAGCCGTTCGTGAACTGGAATTCAGGCGCTGTCGGAATCCCTCCTCCGTGTTTTCCCAAAGGGAACGGTGTTGATTCCACTCTGATTCATACTTGGCCATCTCCTCTCGCTGGATGGCGATCTCCGCTTGAATGCTCCTCATTAATTCCGAGCACTCCTGATCTTCCCGGAAAACGCAGGCGAATCCTTGACGCTGCTGCTTCTTCGGGAGCTTCAGTTTGTATCCCAGTCGCGGAAACTGATCCAACATGCTGCGGATACTGTCTACGATTCCATTCACCATATCCCCGATGGCATCCATGTCGGGAGTAAACACAATTCGACCGTCCTTCACATCCGATTCGAGGACTATTATGGGAGCGGATGCCATATCCTCATCACTGTGTAGGGCTTTATACAGCATGTTTAAGGAGCCCCGGGCACTGGTCATCAAAGCGCTGGCCAGCATGTCATCCAGATCATTCACGAAAGTTATCCACTCCGTAGACATCTTACGGGAATAGAAATAAAATCGGAATAAAGTTACAATATCAAATTTAAAACTATTAAATAGTTTAGTTGTCCTATCTTAAATCACTCGAATATCACTTGTAAAAATACAATTCAATTTTTAAAGAAGAGCATTTTTGCGAAATTTTGCTGTATAAATATTCTATAGCAATAAAAAAGGCATTAAGCAAAAGTTATTTTGATTTGTGTTTAAATCCAAACAACTTACCTCACTATATATTTAGCTACCTCATTGTGGGCTATAATATGCTCTACTTACCTCATCGTCCACCGACTGGAATTGCCGACTAAAAGCGAACAGGAGCTCCACTATGTTGCCGTAGTACTTCCTCAAGACGTCACCGGAGGAGCTTAGTCTGCTGGACAAATGCTGTTGGAACACGGATATATCCACGGCGCCAGCGAATGCGAAGTGCAGCAAGCAGGTATCGCAGATCTTCTCACAACTTCTCGCCACGCCCCGATTTGCCCGCTTGAATATGTGAACCAACTCCTGGAACTCGCCGAGGAACTCTTTGCCATCTTCGAAAAACTCCTCATTCAGATCAGAGCCGTAGGTAATCTTGAATATCCCGGGAGCCAGTTGGCGATCACAGGCTTGAATCAAGGGTCGAAATAAATGACGTTCTTTCTCACTCAAAGCGGTCAAAATGCAATTATGACTGAGAGCAAGTTGGATTACGCTGTTGTACAAGGATCTTATTACACCGTATCTTTCATATAGTTTTTTCAGAGTGTTGGGGATGGCAAAACCCAACCTTTCAAAGTGCTGAGCCTGCTCACACAGCTCCAATACGGATGGATCAATATTGCACTCCAGAAGGCCTTTGAATTTCTTACTTCGAACTATCAAGTAGCGGTCCAAACGCTGGCTGAGATCGCCAGAAAAGCCACAGCACTTGGCCACCCAATTTTCGTAGGCCTGACGGATTTCCTTTTGGAACTCGTGACGCAGTGAAGCGAATTTGGCCAGCACTGCAGAGGATTCTTTGTCAGGCGGCAACCACTCGGCACTCTTTAGTCGGTCCTTAAGCCAAGCTAAGCGTTCCAAATTGATGCGGTAGTTAAGAGCCATGGATACATGCTGGGATAGCCAGGACTCCTGCCCTCGCTCCTCTAGTAGTTTTCTCGACGTGGCATCCATTTCCTTGGAGAACATCCTCCATAACCGGCTCACCTCCTTCAGGTACGTCTTTCTGAGAGTCCCCCTCTGGCGGTAGGAGTAGAATAGCATGGCCTGCAGGGCTTCCAAAGTCTCCTCCACATTTGATACGCGCTGGAAAACATTGAAAATTAACCGCTGGACAGTCTCCTCCAGTTTCGTCATGCTCCTGCGAAAATTGGCCACATCGTTATACCAATCCGACCGATGTACGTTTAGAATATATGCCTGGGAGCTGCCCTGCAATTGCTTTAACGTGTCCAGGAACTGTTGCTCCACATTTTCGGCTATCTTCTCCATCTCCTCGCCACATGTGCCGCCAAAACTGGGCTTGGGTATGCTCCCGTTCTCATCCAGACGACCAAAAACTATCATGGATTCGCAAATATCAATCACATCATTTAATCGCTCGACAAAGGCATCGATATGGTTGAAGATCAGGCCTTCGTTCAGCTCCCAAGGCAACTGTCTCTGTTTCTCGGCCAATTCTTTAGACATTTTACCATAGATCCCCTTGTAAACCAGGCAGCAATCGATGGCATTGTTGCATATTTGAATACCAAAGCGCGGCTTTCCCGAGAGGATGTCTTCAACTTTGGTTTGCTCCGTGCAAAATCTGCTCAAAACAATATATGTTAATTAAATGATTTACTTTATATGTATTACTAAGGTTTACTTTATGATCTGATTGCTCAGATTCCGGAACAATCCCGCTATAAGTCGAGTCGTATTGTAATACTCCGAATTCAACCAAATAAAGCGTATAAGGTGAATTATACGTGGTAAAAGCTTGCTCAAGTCCGCTGGACTGGAGGCTACATCGATTTTAGAGCAGGGCTCGATCAGCAGGTGAAGAAACTTAATGTTGGACAGTGATTTAAGAAGCTCTCCTTTGGCCCTCTCTATCAGACCATCCATTTGTGGCATGTGTACGGAATGCGCTTTGTGCAACAACTGCAACACTTTCTGAACATCCGATTGAGCCAATTGGTCGTTGATCCCTTGAAGAACTTCATCTGAAAAGAGAGAAATAAGCTAGAAGGAAGCATCGATTTAAAATTGGTTGCCTGGTTGGCTGAATGACGGGTATGTTAGTCACTCAGCCAACCAGGAAAACAATTTTAAAGTAAATATACCCCCGGCTGATGATGCATTTTATACATTTATGGGGGCGAAAAGCGATTGTATTGTTTTTAAATAGTTGTTTATGTCTTTTTAGTGCGGTTTTAGAGTGGGCGTGGCAACACTTTCAAATAAATTTACACTGCGTAAGAAAGCTTAAAAATCTTAGCTAATTTAGTTTCCGAGATCTCGATGTTCAAAGGGACGTACAGCCAGACTGGCTTAAACGACTCGGCTATTAATACTGATCAAGAATACATTTACTATATAAGGTCGGAAAAGCTTTTCCCTTTTACTCTGCAAGCACCGATAAACAAAACTTTTCTTTCTAGAGTATATTATCGAACTAATTTTGTAGTGGCTGGTTAAACCGTTTCTAATTCGCACGGCATTTCTCACTCTTTCTCTATGATTTTATAACTTTTAAATATTATATTGTGGTGTCAATGCTAACGAAAAATAGCTTAAAATAATTTTAAATTTGCATTGGAACAAATATTATTAAAATACGATGACGGAAGCTAAATTCGGCAAGAAGAAGTTTTAACACCCTTGCAGACATATAAAAATAGAAAAAAATGAATATTTTCACTGCCTTTAACAATTATTCCTATGGAAGCTATAAGATATAGACGTCCGATCGTCAATGAGGCTAAAAGAGATTACGCTAGCTGTTTATAAGTCTATTTTAGACCTTATAAATCAAAGTTTAGAGAAAATATTTTAAAAACTTGTATTAAAAGGTATAACGGTTATTACTAACCGTATATTTAAATGAAGTAAACAGATTTAACTCACAGCGATACTCCCAAAACTCAAACTCGTCCCGGACGGTGACCAGGTCATGAGGAACCGTCAAAGTATCGTCTCCCAGCAAGGTGCGAATCTGCGTGGTCCAGTACAGGGCGATTCCCTCCAAGCTCCTGACCAACTGCCTATCAACGGGTCCAGCCGCGAGTTCCTTGATAACATAGGGCACATAGAGCACCGCCACCCCAGAGATTTGGTGATGCATCCCGGTGAGGAATGCCAGAAATCTGTCCAAACTGGAGCAAAAGCGACTTCGCACCGTGGCATTCCATTCGCGAAAGTTGCGAAAGAAGGGGGCATACAAACGATCCAGTAACTCCATCAAACACCCATCCACGTCGCTCGTCAAGGTTCCAAAGTTCACCTCATCGTGGAAGCCCTCCACGGTAAAGATCTCATTTGGTTCCCGGCGAAAGTAACTCAGATCTGAGACACATGTGGTGGGAATGCCAAGGCAGGCGGACAGTGCATCTCTATCATAGTATATGGTCAGAAGGGGCTCGTGTACCTCCAGGAGCCAACGTCGGATTATGTCCAGAGCTCCCTCGTGCCAGTCCCTGTGATCCAGGCAGCTCAACACACTCATGCGCTGTATGTAACCCACCAACTGGTGCAGTTCCTCGTCGCTGTAAGAGGGTTTTGGGGTCTCGGGGCGCAGCTCTTCCTGACGCGGTTCCACGCTGCGCTCTGGGATTTCGAAAATTGGAGGCTGTGGAACGGAGATACCGACACCAACTCACCCTCGTCATCGGTTAAGTCAGAGTCCGTGAGGTGCTCATCTTCTACAGCGCTGGAAGAGGCCATTTGTCAAAGTTTTCAAAGACCAAATGTGCATAGAGACTTGGTAAATAACAAGATCCATGGCAACTGGAAGCCGGTTGAACCGATATTTCAAAGTTTGCACCACACGTTTGGGGTATTTTTTTACTCTTCTATTTTTTCTATTTTCGGCTTGTATGGACTTATAAAAAAAATATTTTTGAGTAATCGAAAAATTAACCAAATAATAAAGTTTTAAATGATAATTAAAGTGTGAGAATATTCCACAAACAAATTTTAAACGTTTTCCTTACTTTTAAAAATACACCACAAAAAAATTCAAAAATTGTTGATTTATCAGCAATTTGTATATCAAAATTTTATTTTTAAAAGTTTTCGTTATAAAAAAATAAAAATATTAAGAACAAAGGACGTATTGTGCCCAAAAGAAAAACATATCTGAAGGACAGGACTTTTAAGGGGACCCCCATTCTCGATTTCAAATTTTGACGATTTTCAATGGGCTGGAAAATGTACATATATTATTTTTTAGCCATGCAACTTTGCATCCATTTAATTGAAGACAAAAATAAGAAAAAATGTAACATAATTATACCCTTGCAGAGGGTATTATAATTTTGGTCAGAAGTTTTTAACGCAGTGAAGGAGACGTTTCCGACCCTATAAAGTATATATATTCTTGATCAGGATCAATAGGGGAGTCGATATAGCCATGTCCGTCTGTCCGTCTGTTTCAATACCGTTTGCGAGCTCAGTTTAAAAGCTAGCGATCTGAAACTTTCACAGTCGTCCTAAAACAAGTGTACGCAGATCAAGTTTGAAAATCGCCCCGATCGGACGTCTATATCCTATAGCTCCCATAGGAACAATCGGATATATCTTGCAAGAATTGATGATATTTCGCGCAGTGTAAAAGCTATTGACATGAATCTTTCCAAATCGTATTTTTTTATGCATACCTTGATCAGGGTAAAAGCGCGTGGCGATCGGACGTCTATATCCTATAGCTCCCATAGGAACAATAGGGTAAAATCGGTCAAAATTTTATGTTTTTCAGAATATTTCGCGCTGTGTAAAAGCTATTGCTATAAATTTTTTCAAATCGTATTTTTTTATGTATTCCTTCATCAAGGTAAAAGCGCGTGCTGATCGGACGTCTATATCCTATAGCTCCCATAGGAACAATCGGATATAACTTTCAAGAATGGAAGATATTTCGCGCACTGTAAAAGCTATTAACATAAATCTTTCCAAATCGTATTTTTTTATGCATACCTTGATTAGGGTAAAAGCACGTGACGATCGGACGTCTATATCCTACAGCTTCCATAGGAACAACAGTGTGAAATCGGTCCAAATTTGTTGGTTTTCTGAATTTTTCGCGTAGTGTGTAAGCTAGTCAGTAGCTTTTTTCCAAGTCTTATTTATTTACGCATATCTTGATTAGGGTAAAAGCGCTTGCCGATCGGACGTCTTTTTCTTATAGCTTCCGTAGGAAAAATAGTTAAAGGCTGCGAAAGTATCCCTTTTTTTCTATTTTTATATGACATTTTTGCAGTATAAAAGCAATTGACATCAAACGACGCAAATCTACTTTATTTATGTATACCTTATTCCTTTCGCTACCTTTTCAGTTTTAGCAATTTCGGCAAAGTCTGCAAGGGTATTAAAACTTCGGCTTGCCGAAGTTAGCTTCCGTCCTCGTTTTTTTTTGTTTTTTGTCATTGAACAAAAGCCCGTTTTTCGTCGGCGTAGTGGATTTAAGCTCACTGGAACATCTGAAACCAAAATTCCAACGGGATTAGGAAGAGTATATGTACATATGTCTATTGCATGAACTAGAATTTTTAAATTCGGACAAAAATTAACAAAATGGCGGACCTTTGAACATTTTTTTTTTTAAATCGCCTTCTTTTCAGCCACAAATCAAGGTAAAAAGTAAAGAAGATCTTCACCGATTTGATTTATGCTAGTTCATGCTATAGCCATATATGCATAGAAAAACGTATTAATTGGGAACCGATTGGATTAATAGTTTTTGAGTAATCTCCTACGCCAGTCGTAAAAATACTGTTTTGAGAAAAACGCGTTTAAAGTTTTGAGAAGCTCTCGCCGTCGCCTGACGCTTCCTCCATAAATCGGATATATCTTCAAAAGTTTTTGAAATATCCACTTGAAATTTTAAAGGAACATTCTTGAATAGTTAAATAAATAAAAATCGATTTTTTGAAACCAAGAATGGGGGGGTCCCCTAAGTACCTTGGCAAGACGAGTCTGCCGGTGTACGGAGGAAATAAGAAACAATAAAATGTATAATTTAGATTTTTTTTTAAAATTTTAATGATAATTTTTCCATTGTTTAATTTGCAAAACTGCTTTTGCATCCCACATATGCAGTAAATTATTGCAAGTGCTGTTCCTCGTTTTGTTGCGTTTTTCCGAGCATCTTTTGATCCAAAAACACTCTGCTCTGACAACACATATTTCAAAAGAATTCAGTTTTTCTTTTTTTCGGTAAGGCTAACGTTGACGAAAAGTGAACGCCAGCTGTTTGCCTCTCGCTCTCTCTCATGACTGGCGGACAGTTTTTGTCGATCTGAGTACCAGGCTTAACGAACGTTTACCCAGAGTTAATTTCAGATGGTTGGCAACGCGATGTAATTTATGGTATTTTTGCAACTATTTGGAACGGAAAAAAGGCCACGCTCTCACTTTTCATAGCTGACAGATGTAGTCGGATTTAATCGATCTGAGTACTATGTATATCGATTTTTTATAGATTTATTTTAGGAGAAATGGCGGCAACCATTTTTATTTCGAGGAAGAAGCCATAATCATTTTTGAAACTATTAATGTTGAAGTAACTTAATACTGAAAAAATAAATTTTGTTATGGGCGAATACCTTTATTATCTGGCTATTTACTTCTAACCAAGTTTGGTCACACCAAGCCGCACATCTATTTAAAATCGCTACTTAACAAACGATAGTCTTTTTAAATGGCGGTTTCGGCTGAAATCGAGCGGGTTATGAGCCAGGGCAATTGCCTGATGCCCGACATAAACATCTCCCAGAGCGACCTGACCAATCCCAGCGAGGGCGTTGTGACCAAGATCATGATACACTATCTTAAGTGTTTCGGGTTCCGCCTGGATCCGCCTTACAAAACAGGCAGTGAGCTCGCCCACTCATCGCGAGAGGGGCGCGTCTTCCTCATCCGGCTTTGCCGCCAAGTGGAGCGCATTATACAGATCAGCTTTCCCAACAAGACCTACACATATGTGGACATAATAAAACCAGGTGCGCTTTATTTTCACTCAATATAAGTATATATTATTTATTCTAAACGCGTGGCAGCTGTTAAAAAAACACTCTCCACCCTGAGCTATTTGTTCAACTACTTAGCCTACTACAAAGTGTTCAAGAAGAAAGTGCTGGGACCCGTGGAGGAGACCATCAAGCTGAAGGACTCCCTGACAGCCGAGATCAAAGCCAAAAGCCTGCAGTTGGAGCAGCGCAGGCAGAAGGCGGACACTGTGGAAAGCGATAGGAAGGATTGCGAGGTGGCCATCAACCAGCTGAAGAAAGAACTGCAGGATACTCAGGCAAAACTTCATCAATTGAAGAAATCCTGTAGCGAGCATGTCAACGGTCTGGAGCTCCTGGAGCAGGAGGAGATAGAGCTGGGCAAGCGCATCTGTCACTGGGAGCAGCTGGTGGTGGAGGACAGTCAAGTGATGGAATTGAGAAAGTAAGTGGAGTCGAACAAGCTGGACTTCTTTTTGCTTATGATATTTTCATTCAACCAGCAAAATCAAGGTCGCCTCCTCCCACGTCGAGAGCTGCAAAGCTGAGCTGGCAAGCAAGGAGCAGGTGACCAACGAACATCGCCGTGTGATTGAAGCCAGCCAGCAGGCAGCAACTGCTCTGGAGAAGGCCACGGCCGCACTTGCTCCCAGCGAACTTGAGGATTACAAGGAGAGCTCAAAGCAGCTGGAGGCGATGGGGAAACAGCTGCCCACCTTGGAAGCCAAATACCAACAGCGTCGCCAGGACTCGGAGCTGAAGAAGAAAGAAATCTCCTCTTGCGACCAGCAGTACGACGCCCGGAAGCAGAAACACGATTCCGAGGATCGCCAGCTACAAAACCAACTTGAACAGCTGCAAGTCGATTTAAGGGACCGCAAGAGTCGCATGGAAGATCTGGAAACCGTCGTAATGGAGCTGAACCAGCGAAATTTGGGCCTGGAGCAGCTGCATGGTATTTTAAGTGAGCACCTCTGTGAAGCTCTCGGCGAAAACTGGCAGTTCAATTCCACTTAATATACTGATTTTATTCTATAAACTGCAAAACTGCTCAGCTCGTTTTCATGGTTAGGATTGAACAAAGAGGGCGCCGGTTTACGTCTCCATCTTCTTGCTCTCCAGATGGGCCTTCAACTGCTGACTGAAGTCGTCCTCCACATTGTCGTCGTCCCAGTTATCCTCCCACACGTTCAGCTCCTCCTCGTCGTCGCCCACGCGGAAATCTACATTAAATCCATTAGACATACTCAGTTTACCAACTTTTATATCCTACCTTCGGCGGGAAACTCCTCGAACTCATCGTCTTCCTCCAGGAGACCCAAATCTTCGCCCTTGTTGTTGGTCTCCTCCTTTTCTTTCTCCTTTTCCTTATCAGGTGCAGACATGTTTTGATTTTTTATTAATTAAAGAGCGTTTAAATATTATTTCTGACGCTATTATCTTTTTTTGTTGCCAAAATGATGCCTAGTCACTTTTCATAGTGCTGGGCTAACCACTCGCGATATAATCGCTACTTTCGATATATCGATAAGTTCGCTAAGTTTTAGGGTAACCACGTACCGCAATTGTCAAAAAACATTTAGTGTGAATCGTTGAATTTTGTTCAGCCGTTTAAAATAAATGGAACTTTTAGGAATTTTGGCTTTCATTAAGTCGTTGAAAATTAGAGTTGCCCATCTACTTTTATTAGAAAGTCTTGGAAATTCTGCAATTAGTAATACCGCTAAAGGCATTATTTACTATTAAATCAATAAAGTTTTAAATAATAATTATACCCAAAAAAATATAGTTTATGTTTTTAAATCCGAAGAATTAAAAAAAAATAATTTAGTTACGCAGGTTTGAAGTTTAAAAAATAAGTCGTTTGCCTAATGGCTGCAAATTTCTGATAAATTTTCAACGATTCACTCAACTTCGATGTAACAGATCATTTCAATAGATTTTTCCCCACATCATTAAACAGAAACAATATTAAAAAAGCATGTTTAAACTTCCCACCCCGCATAGTTACGCAACACGCAGTGCGTAATTAAAAATTGCAAGCTATCTATGAACCGGAAAAATTGAATTAGCTAAGATACATGAAATGCCATGCTTATTCGCATTCGTGAGCCATTTAATTTAATTTCAAATTCGAATTTGTACAAGAAAAGGTACTTTAACTTTGTTTTGAAGTATTTATTAGTCAGTTCACAAATTATTGAATTCCCATTTCAAGAAACTTGATTCTTCAACTTTTCTCAGGTCCATAGCAGCCAGAAAAATAGTTCATTTTTTATTTGCCTTTAATGATTTGTATAACATTTTTACGGTTGGCTATTTGACTTTCAAGCTAAAAGGATTATTGAGCATTGGGATTTATAGCTACATTTAATTTAACTGTTGCTGCTGGTTGGCTATTTTAAACAAGTAGAGCAAAAATTTACGTTACTTCAACATTAATAAATTTATATATTATATTCTTATAGGTTTGTATATTGTTTCTGTTGCTGTGTTTTAATTTATTGCATAGCGAACTTTCGGTTTATGTCTATTATCTTGGGTTGGATTTCGTGCTGTCCGAAGTGTAATGAAAATAAAAAATATTTCGCAATTCGAATTCTTGCATTCGTTCACTTAACGTTAAAAATTTTGTATGCCAAAATATATACTCCTTTTTTGTTCTGTTAGTTTCAGTATCTAGTTTACATTTAAATATAACTGTAGTTCAACATTTAACATTAAGTTGTTGCGGTCTGCAAATCTACATAATTAAATAGTTTGTTTTGATTTCATTTGTTTGCTTTTAGTCTGCTAATGTTATATATGAGGAATAAAACACCATACATTGATAAGTAATATTGTTGATCAGTTTTGTGTGTTGTCTCGGGCTCTCCACTTTTCTTCTCCTCTCTCTTCTAAACATTATCATTCATCACAGATGCTCTACGCACAAATCAAATTAAATTCAATGCAATTATTATCATCATTTAACAATTTGTTACAAGCTCCGATTTTGTCCCTAGTTGCTGTAGCTAAATGGAGTGACAATTTGTAAGGACATTCGTGGGATCGGGATACATTTTGGACTGGACTTTCCCTAAACAAGAGCCTGTCCTGCTGCTGTCAGCCCATTTAAGTAGTTCTCGTTTAAAGTGTGTGGAGAGTGGTTAATTCTATTTAGTTTTATAAGATAATATGAAAGCTTTTCTAGAAAAAGTGTTGTATCACATATAGAGGAAGTGTTAAAAGTTGTATTCTTTTGTTTTCCACTCGGGTTTGTCAACTGTTTAGTTGTTTCAAGTCAACAGTTCGTAACAAAGTTGTAAATTCTTAAATAGTACAGGATATATGTTTAAATAGAATAAAATCAAACAGCTTAGCCTCAATAAAATGCTGTAAAGTAAATACAAATATATGAGCAATTCTGTTTCCATTTTTGATTTCGATCACTTTTATGATCTACGATTTCCTCTCAAAATCCCTTTTCAAGGTTTGCCTAAAAAGTGATTGAAATCAAATATAGAACCGAGTTTTCTGCCTTTGAAAAAGAGCACCAATTAAGTTACGGTTAAACAATAATAATAAAAAAAAAGTTCAAACATGCTGGAGGGGAAATACGTAGTTCTAACAATAAATACATCGAGAAAAGTATAACAGCTAAAAATAAATGTTACAAATATCTAGCATAGCTTAGCGTTTTGAGTGCCTGTTTGTTTGTTGGGACATGTCTGCGTGTTTCACTGTTTATATTTATTTTTAAAACGCTAGGCGTTCTCTAACGGCTTATTTTTTTGTTTCGTCTCGCGCTTACGAACTACATAAATACACATCGAACATCAAAAATATGATAGCATATATATTTATATGCACGGCTACAGAGGTGGCTCGATTTCCTTTGGTTGAAAAAAGACCAAAAGTAATCTGTTATCCCATGAAACTTCATTCTTGGATACATAGGTCTCGACTATGTGGTATTTTTGGTTTAAATTTATGAAATGTAAGGATCCCTACAAAATATTTAAGCTCAATTTTGACTTCATTGATCTCAAAAACACTTTTTTCAAATAAAAACTGCCCACAAATTACATATGTTTCTATGACTGACCAAAAAAAAAATCGAACCACCTCCATTTGCACACATGATTAATAATAATACGTAATACACAACAACGAGAATTACTCGCGACGAGTTCTCTTTGGACGTGAGGCGGCAATCGAATCTCCTCCTGGTGACGATACTGCCATGGATGCTCCACCGGTGCCTCCTGAGCCACTGCCTCCTCCACCACTGACTCCACCTAGAACCCCGTCTCCAGAACTCGACGAAATTGCCGTGATGGTGGCTGAAATGGTTGCCGATTGTTTCTCCACCCCTCGAATCTTTCGGGAGGCCACCGACTGGGCGGTGACTTGGAGAGAAATCGCATGAGTGTTGAGCTTTTCGGCCAGTAAAAGATCCTTCAGACCCTTCATCTTCTGGCTGTACAACGTGATTACTGGCCTTTTCAGCATTATCTCGAAGGGATCGT
Organism: Drosophila prolongata; assembly: GCA_036346975.1. Classification (NCBI taxonomy): domain Eukaryota; kingdom Metazoa; phylum Arthropoda; class Insecta; order Diptera; family Drosophilidae; genus Drosophila; species Drosophila prolongata. Next base: position 24,357,054 of record JAYMZC010000386.1, on the reverse strand, counting down.
AATCGTCACTTGCATCCTCCTTCTTAGCTTCTTTGTGCTGTGGTTTTCCCTGCTGGACATGTGTTTGATTCAGGGATTGTGCTTGGTCAGTATGGCTGGCCTCAATAGAAACGGGCAATTGGGCAGAGGTTCCACTGCCGTTGCTTGCCCTTGCTGTGGTGCCTGGAGCCTCCATCTTATCGGAATTATGGTTGTGGTTACTGCTGTTGCTATTGTTGTTATTATTGTGAAACTCTTTCACACCGGATTCCCCGACAGACGGTTGTTGCTTCTGGTCGGCGAAGGGTTGACCTCCGCCTTGAAGCAGGAAGTCCGGATTGAGAATCTTTTCGCCGCAGGCAGCTGTTAAGTCGGCCAAAGTGGTCGGCAGCTCGGAATTTTTTGTTTTCTGGTAAAAAGAAAAACGAAAATTAAATAATTTTTAGCCTGTTTGATGAGATATTTATTATAAACAAGAAAGGAAAGCTAACTTCGGGCGGAGCCGAAGTTGATATGCCCTTGCAGAATACTCTGTAAATTATATTCTCCAAAATTATTCATATGATGCATTCTTAATACTCATAAAAAATCCCAACTTCCTAACTTTAAAAACACCAAAGTTATGGAATTTCCGATCGTTCAATTATATGGCAGCTATAGGATATAGTCGGCCGATCCTTATGAAATTTGGTAGGTCGGATTGATTGGCCAAATATAAAACCCATAGAAAATCCCAACTTCCTCACTTAACAAAGTTATGGAATTTCCGTTAAATCAGTTATATGGCAGCTATAGGATATAGTCGCGACTTATATACTGCGTGCAAAGGAAAGAAGGGTTTGCGTAGAAACGGACAGACGGACATGGCTATATCAACTCAGGAGGTGATCGTGATCAAGAATATATATACTTTATAGGGTCGGAGATGTCTCCTTCACTGCGTTGCACACTTTTGACCAAAATTATAATACCCTCTGCAAGGGTATAAAAATGTGAGAGTTTTTTGTACGTGATCCAAGTGTTATTATAATTTTAAAACAATTTTATATCACAAAATCTTGGTAGGTCGTGACCCATCTATCCCTTGCCTGTAAAATATATTTCAGTATCAAAAGTAGTAACTACATTCATATTTTTAGGTTTTTTTAGCATCGAAAATAATAGGTAAGCATTCTTGAAAATATATTATTTTATTAATAAAGTTATTCCTTCTTGCCAGCATAACCAAATAGGAACTAAGTCTTATTCGAGATTAAGGAAAGCAGAATACATACTTCTAATCTACCAATTGCTATTTTAATATCTGGATTGAACAACATAAAACCCTGATGCTTCTGTGATACCTGATTTCTTTCCAGAACAATGTCATCTTTGCAAAATAAAACCAAAGCCCAACCAACCCAAATGGCGAAAAATGTGATAGTACAGAAAACCGAGATGGTATCCATAAGGAGCTTGCTGGTGTTCCTGAACAACACACTCGATTGCGAATTGCGGGGCATGGACGACCTAAAAACCGGGGCAGTATACTGCCAAGTCTTGCACAGGCTCTTTCCCACGTCTATTTTAATCCACAAAGTCAAGTTTTATACGCACACCAAAGTGGACTTTGAGGCAAATTTCCGGCTGTTGCACAATTGCTTGGACAAGCTGAAAGTAACGCGGTATCTTCCGGTGGAAGACTTGATTGTGGGGCACAACCACGTGGACTTTTGCAACTGGATATACAAATTCTATAAAGTCAACGACAACGGGCAGGAATACGATGCCAAAAAGGTGAGGAAAGACTCGCCAATCGGGCTCAGCAAAAGTCTCGAAATCGCCTGTTTTGCAACTGGGAACTTGAATGCCATGCACAAGTGTCAGTCGATGATCTTTAATTACACGAAAAACCCGTACAAGTACGAAAGGAGAAGTAGCCTGGATAACCGCAGCATTGATCGTCTCAAACTCAAAAAGCCTGAGTCACAAAAGCAATCTATAAAGCCCCCTCCGCAGCCAAAGGGAGCTCGAAAAGCCTCGGAATTTCACGCAGAAAGCAAGAACGTTTCTCTGCCCTCGGATAGCGAAGGCGAGCTGACATCGGGCATTCAGCAAGCTTACCCGCAAAATCAGTTTGCGGAAAAGCACAACTCTAAGAGGGCTTTGACTGGGATATCATTCACAATCGAATCGCCGAACAACTCGAAGAATGGCCCAGATCCCAAGGAGTTTAAGTCTTGGAAAGCTCTGATCGACAAGTGCGACCAAAACAAAAACGAGCTGCAATCCAAGACTGAGACCATCAGGGATTTACAGTGCAAGATTCGTCACTTGGACATGGAGCAGGAACAGCTCGCTGAGAAGTTAGGGAATGTGGAGCACATATTATTCAAATACGGTGATAATCCTAAGTATGCTGTTCAGCAACTAAAAGACCTTCTCTTAAATAACCCGCAAGTGGTAGCGATACGACCGCGTAGACGCCATGAATGCGGGGATTCCACAGAGAGCAACCACCATTGTGGTTCTACTACTTCCAAGGTTCAGTTAACCCAGAAAATAGATTGTTCAAAACACTCAAAAATGCCAGAAATGGAATACTCGCAATTATTGCCTCCGTGTCAAAGCAAAGAATGCCTATCTAAAGAGTCTAAGGACAGAGATACCAAATCCCGAGATTGGGTAGTCCCTAAAGGCGAAGGTTCAGACTACAACTACACGCACCGTTCTAGGAGTTCTATGAAACTCCATTGCCAAAGGTATTGTACATCCATGGACTCGAAGGATTCGCGCAGCCTTAGGCACCATTCCAAGGGGTATAAAAAACATTCGTTGGACTCAATGGACGAAGATGAGGATCACAAGCACAGGCACCATTCCACGAACTGTAGAATTCCAGACTGCAGGTGCCATTTCCGGGATTGTATGGACATTGGCGCAGATCACCAATATAGCCGCCTTTCAGGGGAATCGGATCCAGAAAGAAAGCATAGGCACCATAGGCGATACTCCGGGGACAGAGATTCAGACCATAGGCATTCAAAACATTCAAAACATACCAAACACAGCAAATCGAAGTGTCTTTGCTTCTCAAAATCCATGAAAGAGTTGGATTTCAAACCCAATTACGACTCGGATTCCACTTTTTCTACGAAGGAAGAGTCAAATAATTCCAAGGAACTCGATCAAAATGATACATCGATGGAAAAACAATAAGACCCATTTAAATTAATTCTATAAAGATTTTAAATTGATACTTAGAGTTGAATTTGTTAAGCGGTTCGGAAAACGTAAAAAAAGTGATATCGTTTTTCTATATTTAAAAAACAGTAGCTCCAAATTTCTGTTTCGAATTACCCAATTAAATTTATTAATGTCAAAACTATGTATTTGCTTTCTTAAAAACACGTGACCTAGATCCTGAAACAGAAAAAATCACGATAAATGTTTAACAAAATTGTTGAGATAAAATAAGAAACTCTACTTTCTAGTTAAAATTTCTAGGGTTAACGAATGCATTTTCTTACCTCTTCCTTTTTGACCATTGTATTGTTATTTCCCTCCAAAGCATCTGATCCCGTAGCTTCATTAGACTCCCTAGCCTCCTGTTCCGCCTTCGCTTGTTCCGCCCTCGCTTGTTCCGCCTTCGCTTGCTCCGCCTCCAGATCCTCGGGCAATTTGATGACCACCTGGGATCTAATGTCGTAGTCAAACTTGGTAATATTGTTTACCAGCGGTTTGGCCCAACCAATATGCAGAATGGGCGTTAGGCTATCCTCTTCCCATTGGCAGATGCCGTCGTAGAACCGCAGTAGATTTGCAAATACCTCGGAGTCTCGTAAAATACTTCTCGCCGAATGACCCGAACTTTCGGTTTTCATCACATAGGGTATTAGCTCGTTCGCAATGTCCAAAAGCTCTTTATAGATCTCCTCGTCATCCCGGCACTGGTACGTGTACAAACGGATTACATCCGCTGCATTTGCCCACGCGGCAAAAGCGTCCCGGTACTTGAGCAATCGATTGTAGTAGTTTCCCTGGTAGGTATACGGATATACATGGTGATTCCGGTAGTGGACTCTCGCCGACTCTATGGCCTCGCGATACAGCTGTTCGCAACTGATGCTCGGATGTGTCCGATGGATCTCCTCCAGCTCGCCAAGAGTGCCCATGGCCATCGGATAGCGTTTGAGGTGTCCCAAGTCGTAGAGCAACCAAAGCAGCTGTTGCTGGAGCTCTGCCACCTCCACGCAGTCACTGTTCGAGGTCAGCGAGATGTTGAGAGCGGCACAGATGGCCGCCACTTCCATTCCACGCTCGCAAATCACCGCCAGGCCACCTTTAATAAGACGAAATATATTAGACAATGTTTTCTAATGTTAAAGGTATATGGGTGGGATATTTTTTATCGTATATTCGATACGCAGCGAAGAAGACTTTTCAGACCCAATAATCTATTTATATCAGCATCATATTTTAACAAAAATAAAAAAATCTTTTTCTTAATCACTCTGAATTATTTTATTTAAAAAAAAAGACAATTTATTTGCAATATTAGACCGGACCGAACATTCCTTGGTATCACCCTTTTATCGCACTCCCATTTTGATAAGGTAAACCACTACCTTAACAGTTGTTCAAAGGGTAAAAAGAGGACAGCAATGCGCATTTTGTGGTGCATAGAAAACTTTAAGAGGAGCGTATAAATTTGGTCCACCTGAAGTAAACTAGATTTAAGTCATTAATTTTTCATTAAGAGGTGCTACTCTGAACCGTCATTTATCTTTTTTGACAAGGAATGACCAGTTCTAATCAAATCAAGAAGTGCTCGTGTGAAATTGGGATGAAGGCAAAAGACAAAAATAAAGATATAACTCATAAAGGCAATATTTTGAAACTATAAGTACAAATTTTTTAGGTATTCGGGTATATTTTAGGTTGGAGTATTTGAATAGCTTAACAATCCTCAGTGACTCTAATTCTAGCAGCATATTTAAAAAGGCAGTGGCCACTTTTACTGCACACAGTTTAAACTTACCCAAGTAGAGCCACGATCCGGATTCAATCCCAGGGCGGATATCCTGTCCCCGCTTATCTTCGCTGCCCTTTCCGTGCCATGTCACCTCGATGGTCTCCACACGCTTCTGGCCAAACACCACCCAGGCATGATCCTCTGAGATGGCCAGTCGCACGTCCTTGTAGCCGAGCAACTGGCATCCCGCCACCACCGCCAGAGCGACTCCGAAGCAGTCCAACTTGTTTCCGGACAGATAGCTGTAGAGGTTCTGCAGGTGAGCCCGGTCCTTGTAGCTACTGCGGATCAGCGAGTTCCAGATCACGTCGGATACCTTCTTGATCACCTCGCGGGTGGCCTGGCGGTGGGGCTTCGGCTTCTCCACCACCGACAGGATCGTCTGAAACTTCTTGTACAGCCCGGCGATCAGCTCATGGGTAACTACCGGAAAGGGAACGCTGTTGCCCATGATAACGTCAGTTCCGCCTGCATAAGGTAAAGGTGGATAATTAGTTTTAATTAAAAATAAAATAATGTTATGTCATTTCAATATTCCCAAAAACAGCTTCTCTAAAAATCAAACCATTAAATTGAAAATAAGTTAATATAATTTTAGAAAAAAAAAAATTAGAAAACGAAATTAATTTAAAAACAAAACTAAATTTATTAACCGAACAAAAAAGAAAACAAACATGAAGGTAGTATGTTAATAAAATCTTCAGCTGTACACAAACAATTTTTTTTTAAATTTCTATCTAATATTTTAAATGACAACGAAATTAAGTATGTCGATTTTCCTTTTAATTTTCCGATATTTCCTAATGCAGATGTATGGAATTATATATACATCGTTTTTCTAAAATCGTAAAAAAATACTATTTCTCAGAGTATATGCGTATTAGAGACATGCACGATACAATGCAATAGTAGTTAGCAAACTGCTGCTAAATAAAGAAAGAGAATGCTCATGGGAGGTGGAAATTCCAAGGAAATTCCATTTGGACTAATAAGTCCAATCCCGAAAAAACTGAACTGGTTCTCGTTCCAAAAAGTACAAAATAATAACTCTAACGCCCTCCCAATCACGACTAACTTTTAGTATCCCAGCGAAGTTCTTAAGCGTTATTCTTGACAATAAGCTATGCTGGAATAAATACATAGCAGATCGCATGATCAAAGCGGCAATGGCACTATTTGCGTATTGTATAATAGTACAGTTTAATCAGGACCATCCTTCTAAAAGGAATCCCTGAAAAAGGAGGAGATGCTTAGCAAGCTACACAAAATCCAAAAGAGCGCGGAACTATTTCCAAATCATAGCACTGATGCCATAAACACTATCTTGAACTATACGGATGCTCTAAGCTAAATAAGCAAACGGTAGTTGGGATCTACTCGAACCGAAATATATTTTCGTCTATCAGACCATTGCAGAGTGTTCCAGGCGGAGGTCATTGCTATCAAGGACACAAAGGCTCTCCTGGACACATCACTGTTTTCGGGCCGTGAAGCAGCAGTTTCAGAGCCATTGACTTATACATCTCTGAACGAGACGACCGCACACCTCGGTTTCAAACTTATTTGGGTGCCTGAACACACCGACGTACTAAGCAACCGCAAGGCTGAGCTAGCCACGTCGATATCCTTCACTAGAACACGGTGGGTAGCTCCTTGTAAAACAATGAGCAACCACACTCTATGACAGCTTATGGGACTCCATAACCACCTTAAAAACATCGACGCTAGCCTGGCCCAACGACTATTCCAAAACAACTAAAACTCTGTTAGAAATTAGAAGGTTAAGACATGTCCAGTACATAGCCTTAGCAGAGTCAGGGTTACACCCTACATTCAGACATCTTTGGTATCACAAGGTTCACCACCTTGTGAGGGCGGCAAATGTTATGGGATGGAACCCAACCGATTTTAATATTTAGAATTCCGAGATGGATTAACCAAATGAAGGGGAGCTATTTTACGTCATTTTTCTCTTCCATATTCGTTCAATGTTTGTTTTTGGTTTGCCTATCAAAACAACACATTAAGGGGTATTATTATACCCTTGCAGAGGGTATTGTAATTTTGGTCAAAAGTGTGCAACGCAGTGAAGGAGACATATATATATTCTTGATCAGGTTCGCGTCCTGAGTTGATATAAGCATGTCCGTCTGTCCGTCTGTCCTTCTGTCTGTTTCTACGCGAACTAGTCTCTCTGTTTTAAAGATATCGACTTGAAACTTTGCACACACCCTTCTTTCCTTTGCACGCAGTATATAGTTCGTTATATCGTTCCTATGACAGCTATATGATTTAATTGTTTTATTTTTATAAAATGTATTAATGAAATCGGTAAAACATCTATACCTCAACTTATGTTGTAAAAAACATAGAAAATATTTATATTATTCAGTTATTTTTCAATTTATTTTTGGATAGGTTAAAACTGCTTTGCAAGCATCTGACTAAAATTATAAATATAATTTTTAACTCCACTTTAAGAGTATAAAATTAGTGACCAAATTTTGGAAGTTTCTCAAATGTTTAAAGACAAGCGAAAAGGAATTTTTACTGCCACTAGCTAATAAATCGTGACGTTGTGGCAATAACCAAAACAAGGCGCTGAAACTTTTCCAATTGTGTACGACTTCCGTTTTAACAGGTTTCCTTTTGGTAAATGGATAACGGTGAACGCGAGCGGTAAAAGGTAGGTGTGACTCATGAACGCGGGCTATACACACCTGTCGCCGCTTGACTAATGTCCCCTGCTGCGGCAGCGGCAGCAGCTGCTTGCGCGGCCTGAGCAGCAGCCTCTCCAGTCGTCAAAGACAGCTCGATGTAGCCGACCACAATGGAGAGCAGGGTGAGATCGGGCTCGATTCCGGAGGTTAAAGCGCGACGGAACAGATTTACCACATCGGCCGTGGACTTCAGAGGGAACAGGCTGGCATCGATCACGCCATTGAGCGCCATGGGACTCGCACTGGCGCTTCTAGTAATAGTGGACATGGTTCCGGGAGAGGGTACTTAATCGCCGAAATAATTTGCAGGACTTCAAGTCCTTCGAAGGCAATGCTAAAAACATAGGGAATAATATATGAAACATATTTTCAAGGTAAAAAATAATTTTAGCAAATAACACAAACAAAAAGTTTAGCCTAAGCAATTTTGTTTAGAAGAAATAAGAAATTTTGGAATTTGAATAAATGAGTTTTTGCAACTTGGTGGATTTTATTTTTTTCTACTCTGCCTAAATATAAAATGATGTTAAAAAAATGATTAAACCTTAAACCTTTTTCTAAATAAAACATTTAAAACCGAAAATATATTTGATTGTTGTCATTGAATAATTAATCACTTCAGCAACCACTTCCAAAAACCAGCCTTGACTTGGTTTCTTGGATTAATATATAAATTGCTTATAGAATGCGAAACACACATCTGTGCGAAAATGTTGATTTAAAGCGTGCTTACCAGAATCTGATTGCTTTGTCCTTTTAAATGAATTGTATTCGTTTAAAGGTTGCCTTTAATTCCGTGATTAGCCTGTTTTAATGCCTGGGTAAAAGAACGAATTGGTCTAATTTCCGTTGGGAACCACATGAAACTTACCCAAGTCCTTTACTGAAATGTCCGATTGTGTCCTTTTTACACTCTTTTTCTTCACTATGCGGAATGCGGAAACATGTGTACCTTACATATGAAGAAATCTCAGAGGGTTGTGACATTAACCAAGTAGCTTCGTTAGTTTTCCACCTGTTTCTAGACCGCAAATGGTGTTTTTACAGAAGTTTCCGCTTTTGAGCTTTGAGAAAAGTAGGAAAACATTGAAAAAAGGCCAGCAAGCATTCAAATTGACCAGCTCACCCAAATGGCAGGAAATCCGGGCCTTTTTCCACCTGCTCCGTTTTTAAGCTCCTTAGTATCCTGCTGACGGCCTGGGACTTTCGCCTGGATTTGCCCGATGCAAAATGCTGGGTTTTTGTTGCTGTTGCTGCTGCTGCTGTTTGTACAGCCAGCCACTTTGTGGCTGCAACATTGGCAACAAGTTGACAAACAACTTTTGTCGTTGTCGCACCTTCTTGGCCCTTTTCCGCTTATTTATTTTCTCCTTTTCCTCGCTTTGTACTTTTAAGAGCAGGATTTCTGTTGCTGCTTCACTTGCACTTCTCATTTGCAGCAACAACAATAACAACTGGTTTTCTGCATGTGTGTGAGTGTGTGCGTGTGTGCAGCATGCATGTGCACTGCAGAAATATGTATATATCCTGGCCCTGCGTCCTTCGTCCGCGTCCACGTCATCAATTAATCGGCTCACGGGGGCAGGTGAATTTCTCGCACCTTTCTCTCACTGGCTTTTGTTGTTGCTGCTTTTTGGTTTTTGGTTTCGGGTTTTGTGTTTGTTTTTTTTCTCGTCAACCCGCCACCCTCCGGTTTACATATTTTCCACTTGACGCGCAGTTACCGTTTGCCGCTCAAATTGCCCGACTATCGCTTCGCACTTGATTTCATTTGATCCGAGCATTATGCGTGCCCATTTTGGCACTAATTGGGCAGGTTTATTGCGCGGCAGTACTGGCAAGAACCAGGAGAAATTCCGACGGAATATTGCGTTGTGTTGTGTTTACCTCTCTGCGCCAGTGTGTGCACACCCTGCACGTGCCCACACGGGGAGTAGTGCTGCAAAGCGCTACCCTGTGGCAGTATTTTGGTACTTTTGCGGTATTTTTGGGACATTTAAATCTAAAAATCCGACTAATTACCTGTTTAGACTAGCCGCATCACCAGCTCACTACTGCAGGATCTTCAGAAGCGTTTATAGACAGCGTAGAAGTTAAAAACATATGTTCGTAGGAATGCATCACCAAGAGAGTCGATCTAGCCATGTCTGTATGTCCGTCCATCCGTTTCTACGCAAACTAGACCCTCAGTTTTAAAGCTATCTGCTTGAAACTTTCCCAAAAGTTTTCTTTCTATTGCAGGTAGTATATAAGTCGGAACGAGCCGGTTCGGGTTAATATAAGAGCAATCGGAAAAAAAATTAAAAAGTATTACTTTGCTTTTAATTTTTTGTTTGTTCTTTGGGATTTGGTAATATATAAATACTGTGGAATTAAGGTTTTAATTAAATTAAAATCGTACAATTAAAAATAAAAAAAAAACAACTTCCAAAAAAATTTGTATTTTTCTGTTTTTCTATTTATCAAAATATTCCATTGAGATATAGTAATTATTTACTAAATCAGAATTACGCTTTTAGTTATGTCAAAATCGGACAACAATATCAAATAGCTGTCATAGAAACGCTGATAAAATGCAGCGTAAAATCGACATTGCTTCATTGTTTTAGTTATGTAGTCGTTTGTAATAACTGCAAGGGTATAAAAACTTCGGCTTGCCGAATATTTATAAATAATATTTATTTATATATATACTTTAGGGTCAATTATTTGCACTTGATCTGATTCTGCAAAGCTTATGTAACCTGGCAACAATAATCCCATATTAAATTCGCAAAATGTTAAATTCGATTTATGGAGGGGCTTAAAACTGTTCTAGAACTCACATACTTATACTTATGTCATTCGTTCAAATTTCCTACTGAGTGCATTTGAATGCAAATAATAGGGAAATGTCATTCGTGTTCGTGCTCAATAGTCCCTTTGAAATGAACCGAAAGAATTGAGAATTGGTGCCCCAGATTAATTGAATCTATGAATATAATTTCATTTTAGACTCGACTTAAAACAAGTTGAAAGAAGTGTGCAAATGGACAAAAGCTGGAAGATGTAATAGCAGCACATGAAATATACCAAATTAATTTGGTACTTTTCATGCTTAGAACTGCTTGCGCTAGGAACACCCTTGCGTCTTTATTTTATTCTTTAAGCCTAGTATCCAGATCGACAAACGATTACGCTAGCGTAAAAACTTTAATCTTTCCAGAGTGACCAAAAGTTTGAGAGGTTATCAGATTTAAGCGTGCTACGGTCGTACTGTCAATCAGCTGGATTTGTTGACAAGCAGTTAAAATTTAAATATCGTATTTGCGGGAAAGAGCCTTTAAAAGATATTATCAACTACCTTGGCAAAACAAGTCTGCCGCTGTACAAAGAAATTAAAAAACAATACAATTTAAATTTAACAGTTGTTTTTTTTAATTTACTGATAATTATTTCCTAATTTAAAGTTCATAGCTGCACTTTTATTGTGTTTTTTCGTACATTCTGGACCTAAAAAATATTTTGGTCTGACAAGAGGCACCCCAGATAGTATTAATGTTATTTTGTCCTCACATGTAAACACCTGCAATCGACTTTTGTGAGTTTTTTGACTTTTTCCCTCCATTTCTTATAATGTTCAGTGAGAAGCGCACGCCAAAAGATTAAATTTTTTAATCTTTTCGCTAGGGTTCACTTTTCCGCAGACTGGCAACGCTATGGAATTTTCTGGTATTTTTTTCGTCGATCAGGAGACCGACGTGAAAAAAAGGCCCGACGAAAAGTGAACGCCAGCTGTTTGCCTCTCGCTCTCTCTCATGACTGGCGTACGGTTTTCGTCGATCAGGATACTAGGCTTTAACACATACAAATTTTGGATGACTGTTTTTAAAATACTTTAAGGTCAGATTAGAATCATAATGATACCGATAAATAAATCTGTTTTGATCAAAGTGGACAAGCCAGAACCAAAATCATACAGATCACCAAATTTCTTAACTGCACCTCTTTCTTCCATTACGGAACGGAAAAAGTCGTTACAAATCGCAGCAGTTGCTATAAAATACCTGAATACCAGTTGAAATTCAGAACTTTTAAATTATTTACATATGTAATTTTTACTTTCCACTATTGTCATTTTTTGGGGGAGATGCATTTGAACCAAAGCTAGTTTGAGAAAAATTGGTAAGTGTACACTTTTAAAAAAAAAACTAAATATATGTGAAAGACGCTACATAAAGGTAAACTAAATCGGGGATAAATTAATTCATTAAAAGTCTATTCAGTAAAAAATGTTCTTAAAGTATACACTGTACCATAATTTTACAGTACATTTTCAGCGAAATGTTTTGCAAATTATCTTATGTACATTATATTGATAACATCGAAATAAACAAGTCCAGAAACCTATTGCCATTATGCAGTACAATATTTTTTTTTATTGAAATCAGGATTCTCAAGTTGTTTTATTAATAAGTTCCAGGATAAAGGCTAAGAAGCTATTATCGTTTTATTTAATTATTGCTGTTCCGTAAGGCGTATACACACAGGCGTTGTTTCTACAACAACTCTATTTACTCCCATAAAAAGTACATATGAAAGAAAAATACAAGAAAAAGTAAAAGTCTAAAGATAAGAAGGAATCTTAAACCGATTAGTATAAAAATTGTCATGTCTATGGGGCAAAAAGCTAGGCGACCTATGAGAAGCACTAAGAACTCGTGATTTCAAAAACTCATTACTTAATCCATCAAAGGGAAGATTGAGTCTAGACTAATATAACTGATGCCATTCTAGCACAGGCAATTTTGACTTCGTTGTATTCCAATATTTCTGAGCAGAACGACTGTTTTACTAAGTCAGCTATCAAAAAACATACAGTCGCTCAAAGCTTATTTCGTACAAGAATAAACAGAAATTTCAAATCGACACTGCTCCATATTCCAACAATTTAAGAGCAGTATTTTAGAAAAACACTTAATTTATTGAAAACAATACTCTTAAATATTAAAGCAAACCAAAAATTCTAATAAAAACAAAAAATGGGCTAATTCGTACCCCAAACCTTATTGTCTACAAAGAACTAAAAACGTAATAACAATTGTAACTTTCAAAAAATCGATTTTTTCCTCCATTTTTTCAAAGTTTAGGTCTTTAAAATCGGTTTTTCAAAAATTGAATGAGATATACAGCCTCGAAGGGCGGCGCTCATCAGTATATTTAGAGTAAGTTGAAACTTTAAACTCGTTTTTCTCAAAACGGTGTTTTCAAGATCGGTGACCAAAATTTTTTCTCAAACCGATTTTGCCCAAATTTTGTGGGCTTCTTTTAGACATAAAAATCTAGTACTTAATCGAAGGATTTTTTTTAATGAAAAACTATTTTTTACAGCTATATAACCATCGTTTTTTTTGGTGGAAATTAAAAATTTGAGTTTGAGCCACTGCCATTTTGTGAAAAATAAATTTTTTTTATTCCTTCGATTATCTTCTACTTTAACTAAATTCTTAATGCACTTTTTAAGTCATTTTTATTGGAAATCTTTCTCTTCGGAATCGCCATGTCCAAAATGTCCCACAGATTTTCCATATTAGCCAAGTCTTGACAATTCCAGCGGAGTGCTTGGGCTCGTTATCTTGGTAATACCGAAATCGATCGAGTATGCCAAGTTTTTCAGCAGTTTTCCTTTAAAATTTGTAGGTATCTTGGCCATTCATGGTCCTGTCAATAAAAACGATGTTGCCCGGCCAGAAGCTGCCATACCCAAACCATAACAAGCGCCAAAATGCATATATAGACTAACCAACCCAATCCAAATAAACTTTTTTTTCTTTTTCTTTGTATTTAACGATGTTCTCTTTATTTTGCAGATATAAATAAATATATTTGTAATTAAAACTAATAACTTTTACAATCTGTTCTGTATTCCAAATTTCTGTTTAATTTACGTTTTTGGGCGCACACTCGATTAGCTTCTGAAGTCAACACATATGTTGAAATGCTAGTAAACATAAATCCTCGAAAACGCGAACAACTCCATTAAACATATGTATGTTTGGTCTTAATCAATATTCTCCTATTCCATGATATTTTCGTTCTTCATTTAAAACTGTTGAAAGTAAAAATAATTGTAGTGATCTTCAACTTTACATAAATTTTGAGAATCCTGTTAACAGACTGTAACTGCGTGGTAGTAGTGTGTTCGCAAGTGTTTCGATAACATGTGTCCGTGAATGCTGCTAGGTTGGCCCTCAGTGCACTGTTAATCAAAAGCCATCGAATTACAGGATCCTGTTGCTGTTTCTCAGTAAGGAATCTATTAATACGCATATTCTCACACATTTGTTCAGTGCTCTTTTTCGTTTCTTGTGTGGCGAGTCGAAAGGGCTCTGTTTTTAAGCTATGCTGACAGGTTCGCATAGCCAAACGAGCACAGACCCGGGATAGGACTAGAAAAATAATCGTTTCTCGCTATAGTTTATGTATTTTCGTATGGCAGCGCGATAAGCACCGAAATAAGAGTTAAGTCAAAGCAATAGCATTTTGAGTTATGATCTTTGTGATACAACATTGGGAGGAGCTGCGGAGCACGTCTCTTGTGTGGAAAGCAAAAAAACGCAAACGATATACGCGTGTAAAAAAATATATATATTACTTTACTTATCCACATTCAAGTAACAGATTGATTTTTCTCATCGTTCTTTCTATATACAACTTGCACCTGCTTTGACCCTATACACAAGGAAATTATAAAAATAAATGTATATATGGTTTCGTTTTCGTTTAAGTGGTAATAAACACAGGAAAACTAAATACAAAATTGGCAAAATATAGTTTAAATTAAAAATAGCTGCTTTGGAACTTGTTGTTCAACGAACTGGCCATTGTTTGGTTCTTAAATTGACGCCGTTGATTGAAGCAAAAATAATAATAATATGCGAAGTACTTGATTAATAACTACTAAATTTAAACATTTCTCTAAATGTATTTACAAATCACAGCTACAAACACTAAAACCTTCTTCCAGTGTTGCTTAAGGTGGCGATTACAGGCGTTATGCGGGGCTTAAACAAAAAAATATGAAACTAAACGTTTACACGATGACATTACCATTCGTTATTCAACTCGTTCTCGCGTAGTGCTTAAATAAAAATGTATTTAACTCGCAAAAGGCATCTGTTCTTTCCGTTAAAAGTAAACTATAGTCCAGCAAGCGTAAGAATAAAGTTGTGAATGATTAGCTCTTGGTTTTACAGCCAACCGCCCTTGCGGCCAAAAAGCAAGGAACTAACTGAGCCCACAAACGCCTGTGTTATGCTCTGCGGTGCCGCCTCCTCCTCCGCTGCCTTCGCCTCATTTCGCTTGGTGCCCAGCTTGCTGCTGCCGCTGTCGGCTACCTTTCCCAGATCGGGACGCACCCGACCGCCTACTCCGCCGCCGCCAGAAATTGTGCCCAGGTCGGGCCTCTGGGTGGCCATGCCGTTCTTCAGCTGCCTTCGAGATTTCTGGCGCTGCATTTGCTTTAGGCGCGTTTCGCTCGCTGTGCCGTTTGTTGATGTGGTCGCCTGTGCACTCGATCCAGAAGTTGGCTGACTTTGTGCTGCTGGTGTTGTTGCGGGGGTCGTGCTTTTTGATGGCTTGATCTTCATCACCAGACCCTGATCGTCGCTGTCATCGCTGTTGTAAGCGCTGGTGCTGCTGCTCGTCGATATGGCCACGCCTCCTCCCGCTGCAGGTGATGATAATGGTGCTGCAGGCGTGGGCGACTTCAATCCTCGATGCAGGACCCCCTTAATTTGGGCTCGATCAAAGTGTATATCGTCCACAATGCTGTTGCTACTGGTGTGCAAACTCTGCAGGCTACCACTGCTAAGCGGCGAACTGCTGCGGTTCGCGATTCCCGAGCCTAAGCCTCGCTGTGCGCTTATTATGTTCTCCAGTCCAATGCTCTCCACCTTCTCGATCAGGTTCAGCGATCGCAGTGCCCGTCGTTCCAAGTGCGACAGCATGATCTTCTGCTGCTGCTGCTTGCTAAGGCTGCTCCGATGCTTCTGTTGCTGCTGCTGATCGCCGACGATCTTACGGCGGATCAGATCCGCTCCCGACGAGAGCAATCCAAAGAGAGGCTCGGGCGACTGGGCACGAGGGGGCGATCCCTCCGGGCTGTTGCATGGCGTCACTGTGGGCGAGAAGTTGGGACCTGCTGGCGTGTTGAGGGCACTGGGCGTCACCGCCTTGATTCCTCTCTCATTCAGCATCCCAGCGAGTCCGAGGTTTACCGAGAATGTGGAGCAGGAGTTTTTGCGCGATAGTCCAGCGCGAGGCGTGGCGGGGCAACTATAAGTGTAAGAAAAGCAAACATTAGACTTCAGGGTAAAATATTCTAAATATTTAATAATAACTTCCAGATTTCCATACGTTTCTTAGATTTAAACGTACTTACATCTTATTAAAAACATGGAAAAACGGGTAGTAAATAATTTAAAGAACCTAAAAATCTTATGTTATTATTGATATGCTAACCATATGTTACTTATATGTTTATTTATACTTAAACATTAAGACATTAGATATTCATTTATTACGACACAAAATCAACTACTCAAAAAAAACCAAGTTAACAGGAAATTTGAATGAAAATTTTTATATAACAACAAGAAAGGAAGCCAAAGTTTATAAACTATTGCAGTTATTACAAAACGACTATATTTCAATTTCTATGCCTATATTACTAAAAGCAATAAAGCTATGTCGATTTTGCGCTGCTTTTTGCCAGCGTTTCTATGGCAGATATATGATATTATTGTTAATACCCCTTGCAAGGCTATAAAAATCAAAGAGATATCCCAAATAGCATTTTTTTTAAGATGGTCGTTGAGATCATGCGTTTAGAAATATTATAATTTGCAGTAACGCAAAATAAGGCTACTGTTTCTGAAAAGACGTCACCTTTAGATTACTAATTTGAATCTGATACTTCGACCACGAGCTTTTAAGCACTGAGACGTAATGGAAAGTTTTCAATTTCGACTTATTAATCTACAGGAAAAATACATTTTGAATCAATTGATTGCCAGCGTTACTAATCCAAGACACATATGTTTATGGAATTTATCAATTAGATAATCATTTTAAGTCCTTACCTGGGCTGTCTTGATGTCGACGTGGAGGCCATGCGAGAGGACATCTGCGACTGCGAAAGGAACGACAGATCGTTGACGAAGCCATCATCTGGATGCATGACCATGCTGTTGGTGTAGGTGAATGTGCAGCCCGGTGCCTCGAATTGTTTGCCGGGCAGATCATCGCTAACATCCTCCTCGACGTCCGAAAGCGTGTAGATCTGCATGCCCAGGTCGTCCAGCCCACGCCCACCGCGAATAGTCACGCCCGGACGTTCGTCAAGCAGTCCACTGAGCGTGGGCGTAGCCAGGCGCGACCAATGATGCAGAGTCTGCGATCCTTCCATGGGTTTGATAATTTGCAGCTTTTCAGGCAGGCGCCATTGGTGCGTCATCGAGGCGGACATGTGATTCGTGGAGCCCGACATTCCCGAGGAGCCGGTGGACATAATGCTGTCCGGCGTGCGCACGCCCAGCGGGAGGTTTGAGTTGCGGTCGTTTGCTGCTCCGTGAGCCGTGGGCTCATCGTAGTTATAGGTTCCAGCAGGCGCATAAGACAGCATAGCACGACGAGCCAATACCTCAGCAGGCGTCAGCCTCTTGAGGGCCGCCTCCAGCTCCTTGGCGCCGGGCGCTCCTGGCACACCAGAGGGCTGGGCTGGATAGCCGTCATCCGACTGGGAGTTGAGACTCTCGCTGGACAGAGTTTTAACGCCAAGCGATTGACTGCTACCGCCGCGATAGTAAGAGCCCGCTGGATACGCCATGGAAGCCATGCGCGGCCCCGAGGTGCTGCTCATCGACATTGCGCCCAGTTGGGTCATTGACACATTACCGCTGTCCATGTAGTTACCGCTCTTGCCAGCACATCGAACCGTGTCGAACACCCTCTTGTACGGCGGCACATTGCCAGCTCCGGCGTAGATGCTTCCGCCCATGGAAGCACTCATGCCGCCGGAGGGCATGTGCATCATCATGCGGCCAATGCGGTCCGCCGATCGCTGGCTGTCGCCGGATATGCCTGAGTCCAGGCTGTTCTCAGAGTAGAGCGACGACTCCATCAGCTCGCAATGCAGCGAGTCCGGCTGGTAAAAGCCGCCACCAGCTCCACTCGTGCCCAGGCCGCCGAGGAAGGAACTCCTCGCCTGCGGCTGTGACCGCTTGCGCTGCTGCTTGAGCTGGTCCTGGGCCGAGTGAAGCAGGGCCAGCACCTCTTCGTAGCGCTGCTTGAACTCCACCAGCTCTAAAGCCAAAGCATTCTGGTTCTCCTTGGTCACGTGCAGCAGCGACAAGTGCTCGTCGTTGTCCTGCGTTAACTGGTGCAGTCGCATCTCCGCCTCCGCCAAGCGAGCGGTCAGGCTCACGATCTGCTCGTGCTGCAGCCGGTTCTCTTCCCGCTGCCGCTCCAACTCCAGACTGATGTTGTCATATTGCGAATTGGCATCGCTCAACTGGGCACTGATATCGGCCATCAGCTGGCGCTCGTGCTCCTCCACCTCATCCGTCTGGTGGGCCAGCTGAGTAGCTTCGCACTTCAAGGACTTGTTTTCGTCGAGCAGAGTGTTAACCTTGCGCTGCAAAAGATCCAAGGTTATGGACTTGGACATGGTGGGCGTGTCTGTGGAAATAGCAAATAAACGTATTAAGTATTAAAATTTAAGAAATAAGTTGTAGTAGTTGGCATTGGAAAATTAAATACATAAAAGAAAAAGTAATTGGAAGCTTGTAATAACAATTCTATCTGAAAAGTCTGATTTTAACGAAATCATTTTAAGAATCCGCAGCTTCATATCTTTGGATAAAAATTTAAAGGATTCCGAAGATTGGTTAGGGCATTTTCTCAACGATTCATCGAGAAAATAGTTTTTCCCTAAACGGTTAATTTATACCCCTAATACCAATGTTTTTATCCTAACTTATATTTATTTAATAGTAGTTTAAAGTAAAAAAACCCACCAGTATCCGTGCCATCATCTGCATCGTTGGTCAGCACTGAGATAAGTTCGTTCTTCTTGTGCAGCTCGTGGACCAGTTGGGCGCGGTCGTCATTGGAGGCCTTGAGATCGACCTCCAAGTCAGCGACCCGGGCCTCGAGGGCATTGTTCTGGGTAAGGAGTTCCTTGCCGATTTGCACAGTCAGCTCCAGGTCCTTCTCCTTCTCCTCCAGCAGTCGCGTCACGGCCTCAATATCATCGTACGCCCGAGTCATCTGGCTAACGCGGTTGCCGCATAGAACTATAAAATATATGAAAACGCAAATAATTATATAACTTTACACGCAGCTTAATATATTTAATAAATATGGTAGAAGTATGTAACATCAGAAAATTTCGTAGGGAAAAATTTGTTTGACAGTGTTTGGAAGGGAAAGTGGCTCCAAATCGTTGACTGATATCCGTTTAACAATTTAGTTTCAAGAGCAATAAACTTAATGCTCAATTTCTTATTGTCATGGTAAACTTAACGTTAAAAGTTTAAAACTTAAACCATAAGTTTTCTCAGTTTTAAAACCTACTTTTAGCTTACCATGAAGACAAGAAAAAGAGACGTATTATGCTAATATCAAATCTAAATGTAGACAGATCATGTAATAAGTTAATCAAACAAGAAGGGAAGCTAACTTCGGCAAACCGAAGTTAATGCAGCTATAACAAAAACGAATAAATCATAGCTAAGGACGCTTGTATCTCTCTAGTTACAATGAAATTAATTAGATTTTTATAGTTTGAAAAAAGTTACAAATGAAATTTAAAAATCGTGAAAAATTACTTTATCCCCATATAGCATTAGAACAGAGAGACAAGACAACGCAACGCCGGACAGAGGGGCGGTTAGATTGACTCGACTGTTAATTCAAGGATTCAGTAACAAATCGGAAAAGGTCTGAAAATGCAATGTTACCTAAAGAGTGAGTACTAGCTTATGTCATCTTTTACATTTGCCTTTTCTGTTACAGTAAACACCCTAGCTTTTGATTATTTTACTTTTTCGCGTTAGAGCTGTTATAAAAATTATGGAGAAGAGTCAAAGATTCCAAGCTAAATTCATCGATTAACACTTAAAGCACCTTCCATCAGTAGTTGCTCGTTCTGCTGCTCTACCCCCATTAGGCCATTTTCTGCAGTAGCTGCTGCTACAGTTCCCGTTGCAATGTTGCTGTTGCTGCTGCCCAAAAAAGAGAGTTCATCCTCATACTCAAGTTCATCGTCCGTGATGAAGAAGTCTTGGTGTAATTGCGACCAATCTTGGCATGCCTCAAAGGCCAAGTCTTCCAAATCGGTTATCGCTGTTCCTTTAGCAGATTCCAATGCATCCCTATGGCCATCTCGCTCTGGTGCACTGGCTAAAAATCGATGATGGACCCCGCTGCCGGCAGCAGACTCCCTCTCTCTCTCTGGCTCCATCCCCTTTTCCACTTTGTTTACGTGCGTCATTTTGCCTTTCTTGTTTTCCTTCTTTTCATATGCCAAATTCTTTACTTAGTCACTGCATTTTTGCTTTGATTTCAATTAAATTAAAATCGTTTGGTTGAGAAATTTCCGCTTCGATTTATATTATGTAATTTTAAATTTCTAGTTTCGCGACACTTTGAGGGGTGGTTTCGTGTTTCTATGATTTCCCCTTTTCTTTCATTCTTTATTTTTCTCATCGGGGTCATATGACTTTGTATTTTTTTATTCAATTGCCTTGGTTGTAAATGTAAACATTAAAACTAATTGCTAAATTAAAGCGAATTGTCCAGAGTCACAAGAGAAAATTAATAACTGTCATCGCGTTCGCTCTCCCTCACTTTTTCTGCTCTCTATTACTCTTTGCCACCCACTAAACGCGGAGCATGCGCAATATTAATTAGCACTCGTTTTTTTTTCAAAGATTTCGCTCTGCCGAAAATATATACATATATATATATATATATATATATACATATAAAACCTCGCTTGACGGTTCAATGTTATCTTTTTTTGTTTTTGTTTTTATTAATAGTCATGAGCGCAGCTTGGAAACTGGAAGTGGAACTTCTTGCTCGGACAAACGCACACACACAAATGACAGCTGAGACGTTGGCAGCGACTGAGGCGACCGGCAGCGAAGACAACAACAATAGAAACAGCATCAGCAACAACAGATCTTAAAGTAAAAGGCGTTTTCCCAGGTATTTCCCGTGAAAGGCAAATGGAAATGGCAATATTTACAGCTACATATGGACAGCTGGGAATTCTAAATAGAAAATGCTACAAACAGAAACTTTGAAAACTCACATGTTGCAAAATATTTCTGCGTTTCACTTCACTTCTCAATAAATATATAATAGCAGTTCAAAAGTCCAAAGGTGAGAGACATTAACCACACACAACGGGAAACAACAAAAAAAAACTATATAAATGCGAAAACTTCAAATCTAGATGGAAAGAAGACGGAAAAAACTGCGCTCCGAACTCGTGACGGTACACACACACGCACAAACGTAGTTTCTTCTTCTTACGTCTTTGGGTTTTGTTTTTTTAATATTCTTTTTGCAGCTTGCAAACGTTTCGAATGAATCATATCATATTTACGCACAAGCACTCTATTTGAAAGCCCGACTCCTTGACTTTGGCACTTTTTGCAAATTGTTTATTGTAGCGTTCCAATTTTGCAGAAATTGTGTAATTTACGGATTGCAGATACTCGAGAGAATGACAAAACGCGAGGCGTGGAAGCCAAGAGTGAATGAATTTTGTTTGTTGTATTGGAATCCACCACCATCCACATTGGGGAGAGTAAGAGAGAGCAAAAGAGCGGTACAGTATTGCCAGCACAAAAACAGCAAGAGTGAAATAGGGAGAGTAAGCTAATTGACACCTCGTAATTTTTAGTAATCTCATTAATTCAATAACAATTTTTATTATTTAATACGAATTTAAGACTATATTTAGAAAACATAATATATTTATATTGAATAATCTTACAAAACAATAAGGGTAGCAAATTTCGGGACGCCAAAGATTATATACTCTTGCATTTGTAAAAAAATTAAATAGTCTATATTATAATCGATGCATAAAAATGAAGCTAGATCGATTTTTTATTGGAGTTCATATCATATAATCGTCCGATTTTTATAAAACTAAAATAGCATTTTTGAAATTGCTAAAAATTACTATATTTATCTCTGAGGGTATATGGGTATATGTACATACATACATACATATGTTAAGAAACAACGAAGCTCAAATGTTATTTCCCTTTTACCCTATCGTTCTTATGGCTGCTTACGCCATATATTACAGCCGTAGTTCTAAAATTGCTTAAAAAAAAAAAAAAAGAAAGAACAAGAAAGGAAAGCTAACTTCGGGCGGAGCCGAAGTTGATATACCCTTGCAGAATACTCTGTAAATTATATTCTCCTTATTTATTTATATGATGCCTTCCTTAATACTCATAAAAAATCCAAACTTCCTAACTTTAAAAATACCAAAGTTATGGCATTTCCAATCGTTCAGTTATATGGCAGCTATAGGATATAGTCGGCCGATCCATATAAAATTTGGTAGGTCGAATTGATTGGCCAAAAATAAAACCCATAGAAAATCCCAACTTCCTAACTTTACAAACACCAAAGTTATGGCATTTCCGATCAATCAGTTATATGGCAGCTATAGGATATAGTCGGCCGATCCCGGCCGTTCCGACTTATATACTGCGTGCAAAGGAAAGAAGGGTGTGTGCAAAGTTTCAATTCGATAGCTTTAAAACTGAGAGACTAGTTTGCGTAGAAACAGACAGACGGACGGACGGACGGACGGACGGACGGACGGACAGACGGACAGACGGACATGGCTATATCAACTCAGGAGGTGATCCTGATCAAGAATATATATACTTTATAGGGTCGGAAATGTCTCCTTCACTGCGTTGCACACTTTTGACCAAAATTATAATACCCTCTGCAATGCAAGGGTATAAAAATATTATATCTATGATAGGCCGATCCGACTCGATCTTGTTACAAAAAGATTTTCTGCAATTTTTCATCCAGAAAGCTTACAAACTGAGGGACTGGTTTGCGTAGAAACGGACCGGCGGACAGTCTGAGACACGGCTAGATCGACTCACCTGGTGATACTGATCTAGAATATATGTATAAGTTATATGGATCCGAAATCGTATAACACTATCAAATTAAGAAAAAACCGGGATATATTTGCGCATTTTTTCCTCCCAATCTGGAAAGTTTAGACGATCGGCAAGAGAGTGACACATGAATAAATAGGATTTGGAAAATTGATAGGCTCTTTTTTATTTTAGGCGCTGACGTCCGAACCGCGTCGTTTAAAAACTTAATTTGCGTACACCTATAAAAAAATGCCATTGTGAGAGTGTCAAGACCCAAGCTTTTAAGCAGAGCTCGCAAACGGTATAGAAACAGACGGGCATTCGAACATGGCTATATCAACTCGCCTAGTGATGCTAATCAATATTAGGGTACAAAAACTTCAACGTGTCCTTTCTCGTTTTTCTTTCCACTAAAAACCGGAACCATTTCATCTTAATCCTAATCCCATTCATGAATAGGGCGCGAAAAACTACGCCGGTAATTTTCCGCGTATCCTATTCAGACGAGTTTCCAAGAAATACCCTCAATAACATTCAGAAATATCAGGTACGAAATTTTTGCGAAGAATGAAATGGGATAGGATCAGTGGCGGAAAGCCCATTTACGATTCTTCCGGACAGAGCTATAAAATTGAATATGTATCTTGTTAAAATTGTATGTCGACTAACTAATGACCAGTTTAATAATTTACAACACGTGCCGGTTAGTCATAAAAATCGTAAGAAAAGAAAACTCATTTATTGTACGAGGCTAACAAAATTTTATATAAACCGTAAAAAAGAAAAACATGGAACTTGTATTTGTTTATATGAGAGGTTGGCCTATTTACTATTGTATTATATATACCTACGTATATAATCTTATATCTTAAGATTAGCCGAAAGCCAATGTTTAATTACGGAAAATAATACGTGAGTTTGGGTAGATCATTATCGATCGGCAATAATTTACACTGCGCAAATAATCGGCATAGAACTGTATGGTGAATATGAATAATATTTTGTAAAAAAAAAAATTTATTTGTTTTAAACAAATTTATAAGTTCGTATTTATGTCATATTAATGAAACATGATTTTACAACATATTATATTTTTAAAATCTCCTATACTTTTTTAAGATCCAGAAAAACGGAACTACCTGCAAGTCATAAATTGATACTTAATGGGTTTTCGACAGCTTTACGCTAATAGAACTTCAGTGATGATTTCAAGACAAAAATGTCATGTGGTTGACTGCATTAATGACAATGTGTGACTTGAGCTTTTTTCGCAATCAATTGGTAAAAATAGTGTGTCTGGGAAACAAGTGATAAGCGAAAAAAAAGAAAAGCTCCCCGGCACATTAGGAAAAAAAAATTAATTCAAACTTGCGTTGATAAGTGGTGGGCCCTAGCAATTAAGATCCCAGGCACAAGATGAGATCATGTGCCTTTTGCCTTCTTTCCTCCCCCTCCCAAACTTAATAGTTTGTCTAATGAACCCGCTAAAAACCTAGCCGATTATAGGAGGGTACAAAAAGCCATCATAAGTTGTGCAAATATCAACATGGCAGTCTAGGCTCTAATGGCGAGTCGGCACGATCAATATAGTATATCAAAAACAAATACAAAGTCTGAAATTCACTCATGGAAGTAAAATAAAAAAAATATAGGGAAATTAAGAATTTGCTCAAGCCTATATGTGCAAAAAAGTGGATGTCGTGTTTGTTCACACGTCGACCATAACAAAACAACACAAATAAACATGAAAAACAACAATGCAGTTCATCAATTGGAAAAATATTAAGCCTCAAAAATAGATTAGATAGGCTCAACTCAAAAAGCTAGCAAAAGTAGAAGGGTTCGAGACCAGGGGCCTGCAGGCAGGCTGCACTTCAGCGATAAGTGAAGAAAGTAAAGAAATGTGAGGCCATATTTCCAAAATAATTTAATAGCAATTTGATAAGGTATTACAGATATCATTGCTTATTAGTTAAAGTTTGGTTCCTAATGCACTTCTTAGACAACTTTTTTTTTTTAAATAAACTTATAAAGTAATAAAATATTCGCTTAAACAAAAGAATTAACGGATATTGATCAGGGCAACATGGGCTCACATTTTGATTAGAACTTGAATTCAATTTTACCCATAATGGTTTATCAAATCTGGACGCTTTTCGAGAGCATTGATAATGACTTACTAAATAAAACACTACACTTTGTTTTATTATCTCGTGAATATAATTAAACTAAATGATTCAATAATTGCTCGATACTGAGAACACAGGAAAATACAAAAATACGAGCTATATGCTATTATTTAAATATACTGCTATCAAAAAGACAGAAGACAAATCGTTATTCGTAGGAAATTTAAGCTTATCCTAACAGCTTAAACATTTTCATTATCAAGCACCTGAACTAACCGAATGTCATATGAATGCCCATGTCAAGACCTTGTGCTTACCTTTGTTCGTCAGCAAACTGCGCACCACCTTCAGGCAGTTTTTGCCATCGACATTCTTGGAGGCGTAGTACATTAGTTCCCAGCTGCTGGCCGCCTGCAGCAGCTCCGGGGGCAACTCAAAGAGCGGCGCCTCCAAGGGACCGGTTATCGGACTGGGAACCGGAGTCCCCGGAACACTGCCCTCCGCCTTTCGATGTCCCTTCGAGGCGAAGTCATGGAGCAGGGCCAACAGAGGGGCTGAGCCGCCCAGCTGCGGATCCATGGACTTTGGCCCGGACTTCATCTGCTGAACAATGCATCGCATGCGATCCACCGCCTCAAGTTCGAGTTCCAGCCGCGTGGGCGGTGGTTCAATCCCGTTGACAATCGCCGACATCGAGGAGCAGCTTGAGATGCTATCGAATTCGCTGCCAGTTCCATTGATCTGCTGCAGTAAGTCCGCCGAACGCTGGCAATTGGAGTCCAGATGCTGACCCAGCAGCTTGTAGGTGTTCTCAAAGTGCTTGCTTGAGTTCGAGGGTTGGCTGGTGATCAAGGTGGCATTCAGGGAATCGTCCGAGGCGGTGGACAACAGGGAGCTGCTCGACTTGCTCAAGGCCAGAGAGGTGGTCGAGCTGGCCTCTTCATCCACGCCAAAGGTGCTATTAAGCTGGCTGCCGTTCTCGAAGATTTGGCCATAGTCGTCCGCTTCTTGCTCGACTATTATGGGCAGGACTTCCAGCTTCTTGATGGGGTATTGTGGCTCTGGATCTTGCTGACTGGGTTTACTTCGACTTGCACTGTTAAGGAGTGGCATTTTGCTTTACGTGCATTATTTCCTTTGCTTTAACGCGAGCTCTTAGCTTTTTTTCACGTTTTAACATATATTGGAACACACGAACACTAAACTTATAACTGATAATTTTTAAGTTTTTTTATTGTCTTCTTTTTGGAAATTAAGTAACTACAAAGATTGTGAGTTTAGTGTGGTGGAGGGGTACTTTTGTAAGGCTTTTCGATACTGCGCATTTGGAGCAGCTTTTGGCAAAGCCCCACAAACGATTCTTTATCTTTACGACCGGAATTGCAATTATCGATGGGCTATTTTCACCCGACTACAGAGCTAGCGGTTACTTTTTGATTATAAGGCAAGTCACCAACCAATCTGCGGAAGGTGTTTGCTTCATTTCCAAAAAAAAAAAAACAATGGCAAATTGTGTGCGCATATAAATCCCAACATTTACATACAATGCCAGTCAGAAAATAAATCACAAATATTTCAAAACTGTGACTTCACACCGCAACGCCTAGGAGAAGAGTGGACAGATTGCGGGCATCGTGAAAATTTAGTGGCTACCACTAGAGAAAAGTTGGGCGCAAACAAGTTATACAAATCAGTGTGCCTTGCGCGGAATGAGATGCGTTCGAATGGAGCAAATCTCCAACATGGCCAAGATCACGTAGGTCGCTGGGAAAACTCGTAAACTCGTAACTCTAGAACGCAGGTAGGAAACGGCGTGGGTTGCTTCAGAATGCTGCCTGCTCGAGTGGGAAATGGTGCACATCCCAAGAAGCTGGTCCATTCACGCTCTCAATAGCCGTTCGATCATAATGTTTATGGCCGGCCGGGCGGGCGAAGTGAAAGAAAATTAGCTGAACCCAACTGAGTTAGCTGCCGAGCTAGATACGAGATACTAACGGTTGTGCCAAATGAACGGCAGTCATGAGATGACCAACATAAAGCTGGCTAGTCGAACAAAAAATCTTAGCATCTAAGAGGAGATGATTCAACCGATTCGAGTCACCGTTTCGGACTAAGCGTTTTTCATTTTTTGTCCCTGCAGTTTAAAGCGGCAATGTGCTTTGCGTAAAAACCTCATTTCGTTCGCTGTTTTTAGGTTCATCGACATGCACAAAGCGTATGCACTTATGAGTCACGTTCCCCAACTTTAAGTACTGAACAATCGAAGGGAGCCGACGAATAAATCACGTTATCACATTGACAAACTATGGCATATGACAAAACGAGCTAAAAGAACGAACAATCCGGCTTGCTAATTGAAAAAAAAGAAATATAATGGGGAAAAATAAAAGACGATCGGGCATTCATAAGCCGCAGGGTAATTATGTAAAGACAACTGAATAAATTACTGAGGGAAAAGCAAGCAAAACATCCGAAAAAGACCAATCAATTCGTACACGCGAAAATGAAACGAAAACGGCAACAGTAACATTAGACAAACGCTGTTGTTGGCATGTTATTTTGTGCAGTTTTTGCCATGTATTTGGTTCACATCAACTTTCACAAATGCTGTTGGTAATTAATTATTTGCCAAAGTTTGCTGCATTTAAGCATATTGTTATGGTCAGTACAAGATGCGAAATGTCCAAGACTTTACTTGGAAAAATCCGTCAGATGTGTTTACACGACCAAAAAGTTTAAGAAACACAACTAATTTTTAGGTAGTTTCTGAAGCCTGAGCTCTCATTGATAAAAAATTTGCAAACGCTACATTTAATCCGAGCAAATATGTTTCTTCCTATTTAATCAAATTGAAATATTGAAAAACACATGTCAAATAGTCAATCAAAACATCATTTATAAAGGGTGCAATTGATTTTAATGACATTAACCAGCGATGCTTTTGAAACTTTTGTGTACTTAGATTTTAATTTAGTGTAACCAATCTTTAATTATTCTTTTTCTAACCACTGATCGATGAAATGCTAACAACGGCAAAGTCAAGGAAGTTCGATGTCCGCTAAAATTGATATGCGAATGAGTAATGGCCAGCGTTATTATTGTATCATGTTTATTACGGAGGAAAACGTTTTGAGCCACATTTTCTTGCACCAATTTGCGCCGGCAATGTGAATGTCCTACTCAATAGGCCAGTGACACAAAAGAAAAGCGGGAAAGCGGTGGCGGCAGAGAAAAACAGACAGATTGGACGAAAGCCTGCAGGTGGAATGTTTAGCGAAATGACGCAATGAAAGTATGTCACAAAATGTAAACCATCTCAGACAATTGTTTGCTAAAAAGCAGCATGGTCAGTCGGACATAAGCAGCTTTTGGTGTTAGACCAACGAACATGACACCAATTTGTGTGTGCCATTTGGTTCGGCAAAAGCTTAGCACCAATAAAAGTACAATTGCCAGAGCGATTATGACTGTCCATTTAACGTGCTCCATA
This sequence comes from Drosophila prolongata, assembly GCA_036346975.1. Classification (NCBI taxonomy): domain Eukaryota; kingdom Metazoa; phylum Arthropoda; class Insecta; order Diptera; family Drosophilidae; genus Drosophila; species Drosophila prolongata. The sequence continues at coordinate 24,328,525 of JAYMZC010000386.1, read as the reverse complement.
GCTCCAACGCCATTTGTACACGACGTTTGCGGTTAGTTTTCTGCGGAACACTTGATGAGCCAACGGAACGCGTTCTTCGACTAGATAAACCGTTGATTGATGCGGAACAGCCACTGGGCGATAACGCTAATCGATCAAGATGCCACGCCAATAGAGTACAGTTGTGGCTGGCTGTACAAGAAGTACTGAAAAATGCATATAACAACGTCTCTCTTGGCTCATGATTCATATTTATTAATCATTTACTTCTAATAGGTAAAGATTGCGAAACTAAGTAGTATGAGTAACAAAAAATGTTTTCGAAACAATCGTACAATTGTATTATTGTATTATTGTATTAAAATAAAAGACCTCGAAATTGTATATCTTAAAAGTCTATATGCAAAATACATATGTTTAAAATAAAAAAGGAAGTGGGGCGAAACCAACCCATTCCAAAGGACATAAAGAAGTTAAAAGCTAGTTTTGTCAGTTAACAAATTTGTAATTTTAAATAAATAATTTATCTTTGTGTTTCACCGGTTAATGATACTAAAGTTATCAGATTCATTTTATACTACATACAATTTTGAGTTAAACATATTTAATACGAAAGCGTTGGTACATAACCGTTTTTTATAGAGTAAACAGAAATTGAATTTTTCCATTTCATTTGGGTTCGGACTGCAAAAGTTTCTCAATCAAATTCCAGATAATTTGTTTGTACATTTCAATTTGTTTATTTGTGTTATTTGTTAACTTGGAAAAAATTTAATTCCAAAAACTATAATCTGGGAAACTGGCACATTTCAGTCCGATGGGGTTCCGTTTACCCAGGGATAGGGATCACTGTAAACCGGCTGCACTCAAAGAACTGGAAGGCGAACATTCGTGTAGCGGTAAATGGTAAATTACCCACCGGACCAATACGCACATGTGTGCAAACACACACCCATGGAAAACAAACATCGGCAAACAGCTGGTTGGAAGGAGGGAGATGGAATGTTGATCCGAGACAGAGATAGACAGGAAATTCCGATAGAGAGCAATATAGAATTAAAACGTTTCTTATCACCGAAACCGAAAGACGGAATATAGCGGGGCATGGAAAAACGATTATGTAAAGAGACGGAACAACAACTGCAAGTAGAGAAACCCCATTCAAAGACAAGAACAAATTAAGCTGACAGAAAACAAGCCCTGCCCATGGCCTCCACCCAATAATACCATTCATTGGACGCGCTCCCTTTAAATGTTTACAACGGCCAGCATTTTCCTCTTCATAATTCACAAAAAACAACGAAAGAAAAAAGTTAGCACTCACACACACCACACACTCACAATAGTTGTCCTAAAAATAAATTCAATTCGTATGACAGCACGAACAAGAAGCACTTGGAGAAATTCCAAATGCTTTGGCACACAACGCGAATGAGCAATACAATGCGAGTATTATTAATATTTTGCGTTAATGATTTTTGGCAGTGCCATTGCTTCGGTTTTTGCTTTTATTTGGCACATATTCCTCGAGTATTTTCGGCGAATTATGCCAGACGTGCACACGCACAATTTCACTGCCAACGAACACAGATTTTGAGTTATTTTTGCACTTATTAAACAGAGCCGACCGCTTACATTTTCTTTTTGGCACACGGATTTCGTATTTGTTTCGCGGCGCTAAGACATTTGAAATGCACACACAAGCACGCGGAGCACCATTACTTTTCCCTTTCCCCACCGATTTCAAACGTTCAACAAAATCAAAAAGCAAAATGACAAAAGCACGCGCAGTGTTGCCAGATCGCCGGCCGGGCCCCACTCAGCTGTTTTTGGGGCTGTCATGTTTGAATGGCAGACCACAGCTGGCGCCCGACGTTGAACAACACTGTTTGCATCAACAAGTTATGTATTGGCATGGGAAATCGATAAGTCGGTGTCTAAGCAGTTGGCGCGCTTTTTAGTAAAATCAAAAATGTATTCTACATACAGTCGCACTCGAAATAACCATTCCTCAAATAACAATATCCATCAGCTTTTACCAGAAAACAATCGAAACATTTGTAAATTCAACAAGAAAAGAAGCAATTATACACAATATTTTATAAAACGACTATAAACCAGGGATCATGATCGTGAGTTAATTACAATTTTATTTTAAAAATACTACTGTGATTTTTTTTAAACTTTAAAATAACATAATTGTATCTCTTGACCACAATAAACTATATTTCAAGGTGGAAATGTCGATTTTCCAATACATTTTTGGTTCGTTCCAATGGCAGATCGGAAATGTCTCCTTCAATGTGTTGCTAATTTTTGACTCCAATTCTGCATTGGTATTAAGACCAATCCCTTAAAAAAAATATTTTATTATATATATTAAGGTACTTTTATAAGTTTTTTTTATGTTTCAATTATAAAAAAATTCTTTAAAATGTTAAGGCTTCTTTAAAAAAAAAAACAGAAAATATTGATCATTACATTTTGTTTATTGCACAAATTATTTTGAAAAGTTTCCCTGCGAGCGGGTAATTTTTAAAGTTTCAAACAAAATGTCACGTTTTGAGCCATATTTCACAAATAGTTTTAAATACAAAATACTTTTTAATACAGATTTATAAGCTATTAAAAAAAATATAACTTGCCAACTCACAAAGAACATAAATAAACATGATATACATCGTTTCAAAAAGAGCTTTTGAAATATTGACTTAAATATTCGCACAAATGTCAGAGACAAACAAAATTTGCATGTGACTAAAAAAAAGAAAAATTTGGTTATAAAAAGCAATTTATTTTTAATCTGCTTTGTTGCGTAGATAAAAGAAAATTGCGTTTGGCCACCAAGTGAATGGGGATAAACAATATGAAAAATATTTAAAACGCATAAAAAACGTATGCGAATTTTAGAAAACAAGAGGATAATGACAAGTTCAAACAGACCGTGTTGCTGACAAGTGAAGTACCATTGAAAATGTTCAAATATCTATTTATAAAGAATACAGTATAGAGTGATTGAATAACGTACACAGAATATGATTCAAAGGCTGGCTGACTGCACAAGTTTCCGCTGATAAAATTTTATTAATTGGGCAATTGTATAGCGCGGCACAGTCGAAAAAATATTAGGAAAGTCATATTTGGCTTCACCCATTAAAGGCTTGCAATATGTACATTGTAAATACAATACCAACTTTTGTTTTGCTTTTCCGGTATTTAAATTGTATAAAGATAAATAGAACTGTGCAATATTTTTAGGGTTTTGGAATGTAACTGTTGTATTCAGATTCTGAATCTAGCTAAAACGCACTTAGTATATTTTGTCTTAGCTATTTCGCATTTACGACTCAATTTTTAAATTCCACTGTTTTTAAAAATTGTATTTATACTTTTAGCTTTTTTGTGGTATACCTACAATAACGTTGAAAATATGAAAATGAAATTTGAATAGGCTTTATAGATATTGCTGTTATAAATTAAATTTTAATTCAATGTTTACGTCCCTTTATTATTCAAACTACTGGCTTTTAGTTTATATGAGTACATTCAGAATCCAAATTCAAAACTGTTGTTATGTTTTCCGTGCATCACTGGGTAATTTACTATCCTGGGTGTCGCTCATCATTCAACTTACTGAATGACTCAAAGTCTTCTGATAAAATTCGTATTCTTCAAAATTGAATATGGGTAAAAGAAACATAGCCTGAATAATTTTGTTTTTCGAAACAACAAAAAATAATTGGAAAATTAAGTTTTTGAATTGATTGTCCCTTTTAAATACTGAATTGGTGATTCAATATATATATCACAAAAGCAATTGATTCACTTTCTACACTTTGCTGGCAGTAGCAAATGGCAAATGTTGTGCAAAAATGTTTTTTTTGTAGAAATGAATAAATAAAGTAATAATAGAATAAGCTTTTATTCAGCTTACAACTCTGATTTCGTTCAAACTCTCATTTCAAATGTATTTTGAAGTTTTCGACAATTTTTTGTACGAAATGGATACTTTATTTTCCTATTACTCCCGCATACCCTTCTCTAACAAAGGAATCCCTTTAAAAAGAATTTCGTTGATGAATTCATTAGATCAATTTTTTTTTGAGCCTTAACGGCTTTATTTTTCGTTTAGGAATGTTTAAAGTTAGTTGAAGTTAGCTAGACTGTCTTCGAGTTTTTGAGAGGTATTTTCTTTTACAATAGCAACGATTCATGGATCAAAAATTATTACATTTTTAAAAGGTTTTTTAAAAAAACACTCTTAATAAGGAGAAGTTATGTGAAATATATATTTTTTTCTTTTCATTAGCGTCGCAGGGCCAAAAGCTTTAATTTTTAAGAGTTTATAAATTTTAAACCGTCAAACATTTTTAAATGTTTTTATTTATTTGTATTTTCATAGTTTTTATTTAATGAAAAAATCCAATTATACTCCGAACTGTATTTTGAATTTGGTTTGAATTATATTTTGTATATATGAAACAAATTGTTGTTATAGATTAAAGTTTCTTGAAATAAGAGACTGGGTAATCTCAGATTTCCTGCTACACAAGGAACAAGGCATTAAAAACTATAGAGCGCTAACTCAAACAGGATTATATGCCAAGATGATCTCAGTTATACTTATTATATTAATTATTCAGTCTTAGACTAAGTTATGCACACTTACGAAAATAATTGAGGCACTCTCTCGTCTGCTCCTTGGTCAATCCCAGACCTTCCGGCGGAATAGGGAGCGCTGGGGCCGGAACGAACCAATCCTCATTCGCATAGCCGGAGAAGTTGGTGAGGAAATCGTTGCGCACCTTGTACTTGGGTATCTGCTCCTCTAGCAGGGAAAAAATCTCCACCTCGGGCAGGTTCTCGCTGCTGCATAGCTCTGTGGGATATTAGAAATGAATCATTAGCAGAATAGTGTAAGGTTTTATTCAAAATGCAATTACAGTCAAGCGTGACTTATCACACAAATTATATCAAAATATAAGTACCACAAACAAATGGAATACACTATTTTCCGATAACTATCTTATTTGTTATATATTGAAACTGTTGCTAAAGTAGGCAAGTTTTTAAAAGTGTATAACGAAAACAAAAAAAAATACATTGATTTAAAAAGTTGTAAACTCACAGAATATTTTGAGTATTGTAAAATATCAAATGTATTGAAACAAACGTGATTTTAAATAAACTTTATAAATATGATCTACCAACGGACTTCACTTTCTTCTAGATAGTCTTGCACACCCTTTGCTTTTACATTATACTATCAGAATCCGATTTAAAAAGTTGTAATCCACAAAAAATGTGCGACTCAGACTTGGGTATGGAACGATTTGGATTACTCACCAGTTAGGCAACTGGCATCGCAGGTCTGTGGTTTCAGGGCAGCCGGCGACTGCGTCTGCTGAAGGAGACGCTTCGACTGGAGGCGCGGCAGGTGCTTGCTGAGCGTCGCCTGGGCGGAGGGACTGAGCGGCTGTGAGCCGCCATTGGCCCCCAGAGTTGCGGATAGCATTAAATGATGATCGTTCCTGGGATGCGGTTTGTCGTGGATTTGTTAGTGCTTGATTTTGGGAGTGGAGGTTGATACTGCGTTGGATGGGGTTCCTCCTTTGTTCCGCGTCTGGTTAGTTGCTCAACTGAAAGTGGAGCAGGGGAGAGGCGGGCTTGTGTTAATTTTCGGGCAATCACATGAAACTAATAAGCCAGCTGCCAAGCGACTTTTTCCACTCTATTTTCGCTATTTACCATGAGTATGAGTTCATTGCTAGCAAGCGAAGAGGGGAAGGAACGTCCGCGACTGTTGCTTATCTTTCCACTGATAAAGTCGGCGGGTGAATGTGAATGATTATTAATACTATAAATATTAGCGAAACGTCAAAGGATTTTCTACTAACATTTATCAACTACTAAATTGGCAGTCGCAAAGTCCCGCACTCAATCGCACTCCCGAGTGAAATGTTTAGCGATTTTCATGATATACGCGATTCGGTCTTCCTCACACGGTGCAATTTCATTCTGGGTTATAAGTATTGAAGGTATTGTTTAGTTACAATTACAATCAATGACATCACTCTTATTTCTGGTTGCACTTGATTTAAACGTTTTCTATAATAGCGTAGACCAGTAAAACAACGATTACAAAGAACAATAATATTTGTTATTTATATTTGTTTTAAGATAGGTAATGTCGAACCAAGAATAATTATTTGATAGCAGTTAAACGACTTCTTGGAAATGGTGAAAAACTGTTACAAATATCACAAACCTCTAACTGGAGATCATGCAAAACCCTATAAATTGCTCTTTAGTTTGCGCTGCTAAATTAATGCGGGGCTGCACTTTCTTGAGATAGAAAAAAAAACCTAAGAGATATAGATTTTCTGTAAACTAAAGCTGAGTAGGATGAGTGTACAGGTAAACTGGGCTTAGAAAACTTTAACTTTTTGGAATCAGAAGTGACTGCTGAAAGACTAAAATTCTATCAGGTTTTACAAATTTAGCATTTAATTATTTTATTTATTTATACTAGTTACAAATATTTAAAAAGACCACCAATGTATATTTTAACTTTTTACCACTAACGATTAGCGTAGAGCGTCGCGCAGGCGTTAACTGACTTTTCTTGGCCCGCCATAGATTGATTGAGCGGAGTCTGCGAGCTTTGTCGAGTCATAACCATGTTTTCGAGGTCGGCAAACTGGAGTACTCGAAGAGCAGAACCAAGAGCCAACCAAAGAGATGGTAAAAATCGTGTGAGGCAGATAGTCTACGTGCTCAGAGGCGCGTTCCCTGCACTCAGAAATCCAAAAACCGTGGTGATAATAACGAAACGAGCTAACATGAGTGTAATTAGGCAATAAACACCACACAGAAAGAAAAAGTGTATGATATAATGCCCAGTTTTATGATATTAAATATAATTTTGGAACATTTATCAGCATTGAATAACAAATTATTCGTTTTTTTAAATTGGTAAACATTTAAATATATAAAAATGATATTAACTAATCTGAATAAATTTAAACAGCCTCCTTGCAGGGGTGGGTTTTGAACCTCCTGCTTGTGATTCCGCGGGCAGATGCTCTAAACTTTACCGTGTAATACCATCTTCTGCGTACATCTGTTGATTTCCTCTTGCTTTCATATTAATAACATACCAAATGATATGAACTGTGTTATTATCGATCTGATTTTCTTTCCGTGCACGAAGCAATAATCGTGAGGGGGGAATTCGAACAGCTGAGAGTGAATTGAAATTTGCAAATTGCGACGGGCTTTGACTTTTTTACGATGACGCACAAAGAGCAGAGTTTTTAGCATGTGACGCTAAAAGAAGGTGTTCCCCGCAAATTCGCGATATGCTCGCGATAACACTAGAAAATCAATTGCTCTTTTTTTTGCCCATTTGACTGCAGCTTGCATTGCATAACACGTAGAAAATCGAATAACTAAGAGGAATTTGCCTGTAGCCACAAATAAAAACAAATCAGAAATCGTGAATGGAAACCGGCGGCTAACGGTAATAGTTCGGCAGCGCTGCTACCACACGCACACACACGCATTCTCATACACACACACAGGAAGGCATTTTTCAATTTTGAATTTATTTTCTTCTAGACGGAAAGCGCGCAATTGTCAGGCTAAAAACACTAGCGTGGATGGCATAATGCTCTAAAATTAATTTCCAAGCGACGACAATTCTCAAACGCTTGCCAAAAAGCAAACCAATTTGCTAAAGTTGCGTTGTTTTGGCACTCAGACGCACACACCAACACTTGGTTGCTCACTTATATAAGACGCGCTTCGCTTGTTGTTGTTTAATGGGGCAGGGTCATTAGACGACACCATTTAATGTTGCATCTTGTTCAGTCTAGTTTTACATTGTTTATTATTAAACCATTGATTTATCACAGGCAGCATGAATCAGCTGGTTTGTGGGGGCGGTGGATGGAGGATGCTGCTTGGGGGAGGTCAAAAATTGTCACACACACAAGCACAAATTTGCGGGGGCGCAGCTGTGCGTTTGCCTGTGTGCGGGAATTATAAAACACACACACATCTCACATTTCATAATAAATTTCACAGCTCTCGGAAAAACTAACCTTTGCGTCAAGGCGTCCAATTATTGAATTTTCATTTTCGACTCTACAATAACCCTTCATGTTGTTGTTGTAGTACCTACATTTGTTGCAATTGGCTTGTGTTTGCCATTTTTTCGTTGCGCTGCTTTCACAAACACACGCACGCACACCACGCTGTTGGGAAATTCAGGGGTCACATGGAATTTTCTTTAATTCCGCACTTAACATCGCACTCGTCAGTTATTGAAAATGTTTACTACTATTTAAAGTCTATAAAATATGCGACGTGCACCTTCTGTGTGCGTTTATGCTGGTAAAGAATTTAACTAATTTTATTTAGCCAGATTTCGATTGCTGCCCAACACATGCAAGAACCAGGGCTGTGTCAAAACTATCGGATTAACATTATAACGCCGCAGCCACGCCAATCGTTATCGCTTCTTGAAACTCAATCGCCGCGTTTCACTAGAAAAACAATATCAATATTCATAATAGATTTTTTAAGAGTTTCATGGTTTGACCAGATGCTTATTATATCCATTTGTTTATAAAAAAATAAGTAAGAATATACCACTTAATCCATGATACATCGCTTCTGAAAATTTTTGACCGAAATATCGATAAAAATTTACAGTAGAATAATGAATGGCAAAATATTCGTTTTTATTTTAGCATAATGTAATTGCAGTTGTAAACAAAAAGTTTTTGACAACCTAAATTCTTTAGCAAAAAGAAAACAGTCCAAACAAACTTTTAACGCTAATAACGACTGTAATGGTTTTAAAATGGCGGATCGTATAATCCGTCACTGATCAGTGATCATGTTGTTTTGGTGAACGTTCATTACTTCTTCGACTTTGTTTTATTTTTGATTAGCGTTTTTTTCTACAAAATATTTGTAAAGTAAAACTAGGCCTGGCTTAACGAATACGTGAATTTTATAATTTTAAAATCAAGTTACGTCCAAGCCAACTATCGATAAGTCGGTCAGTGTCCTTACATTTTTGGCGGTCAAACTAGCAAATTACAAATTAAGCACTAGTACTATTTTATTTTCCATCAGTAATTGGATTTGCAGCATTTCAGGCGGTCTACAGTAAAACGTTATTTTGTCGTCATATTTAGTTTAAGGCGAGAAAAGTTTAAAGTAATTTTTGAATTCATATATTTATAAATGTATTTAATTGTATTTTAATATGTGCCCCTAGTTTTCAGCTTGCGTCGAAAATCTTTAAAAAAATTGAAAATGTTTTGACGAAAAATTATTTCTTGTAACGAATAATAACAATATTTTTGTCCACAAATCGCGCTCAATCGTCGGTGTTCTTGCGCGTGGAAGCCACCAAATTGACGGCGTTCATAGAGTCCGGAAACATTGAGTGGTAGTTAATTACGGGCACATAGGCGGCCGTAATAACACGTCCGGCGAACCAGCGTCCGTGCAGTGCGTTCACCGCCAGCACCGCCGTCGTTGTTCCAGGGCATTTGACGTAGACGGTGCCCGTGGGCGAGGCGGTGTCGACGTGGATGTGCAGCACCCCGCCGTGCTTGGCGCACTCCTCCAGCACATCGTCCCTGATCTCTACGTCCCAGGTGGGATTCGTCTCCGTGCGCGGATCAAACATATTAGACAGTATGAAGCACTGTGTGGCTATCGACGGAGCCGCCTCCTGTTGCTGCACCGGCGCCGGTTGAGGAGCTGTGGCCAGCAGAGCATTGGCCGCCGCCTGAGGCACCGCTAGACCAGCTCCTTCCGCCAGCTTGAACATCAGCTGTAGGCGCCCCGTGGCTCCCAGATCTATGCCCGTGCGATCCATCTCGTCTGTGTCCAGCGAGGTGGTGTTCATGTCCAGGCGCTCCGTCACGTTGCCAACCTTCATGAGGCGGCCGGCTAGCTCGAAACCGTTCAGTTGTTCCAAAGCCTTTTTGGCATCGTCAGCATTGTGGTACTGTAAAATCAGATAATGTAGATTAGTTATTAAGTTATTTAATAACGGGAAATATATAAACTTTTTAATAGACTATTCAGAATGTTCGTAATATTACAGATCTTTAAAACGTGAATTAAAAATTAGGCATCTGAGCTTCATCTTTAAAAAACATATGAACATCCGAAACATTGAGTTGTTACTCTTAGGGATTATTATAAAAATGTTAATATTTAGAATGAATTTCGTACTATAAATCTCTGTTAATTAATAGTGCGAAATCCTTTCTTAATTTTAATATTAATATAATAATTTCTAAAGAAAAGGTTTCATTAGTTGGCATCTCACGCCATCGTTAGGACTCCCTTTGCAATGCCTTTCCAGTTTTCCAATAGCTTACAAATGACCCGAAACCCACCGTTATAAATCCGTATCCCTTGGATCGACCTGTCTCCGTGTCCATTATCAGTTGAATCGCATCGATTTTACCAAACGGCTCGAATATTCCCCTCAGCATGTCCTCGGTGATGTTGAAGTGCAGTGATCCCACGTAGAGGCGCATGGGACCCGTGTGACTCTTCGGCTGGAATGCGGGCGCCGCATTCTGGAGGCGATTCTTCTCCGCCTGTGTGTGCTGCACCATGATGGGTATGCCGAGCAGCCGCTGGCCGGAGAGTCCAAGGGCCAGGGCCACGGACTCTGGATCCTCGAACTCAATGTAAGCGATGCCCTTAAAGCGCTTTGTCTTGTTGCACGTGATCAGTCGCACGTCGCGGACCTTGCCTACGCTGGAGAAGAACTCCTCCAGGTCCCTAGCACGCACTCGCTGCGATAGCTGGATGCAGAAGACGGTGCGGGCGTCCCGCTCCTCGGGACTGAGCTCGGTGGGCGGGGTTCGGTCGCCTGCTCCATTTACCGGCGATCGACGGCGGGGAGAGTGGCTGCCCCGACGACGGCTGCTACATTGGGAAATAATACATAAATTATTTGAATGGGTTTTATAATTACTTTAAATAACAGTTTAACAAAGGAATAAACAATCACAAAAAACTAAATATTTTGTCATCAAGTTTAAACATCTTTATTTGATTATTTTCCCTAGATGGACCTACTCATTGACATTAATATTTACTTTTACAGTTACCCTCCTCGAGTTTATGTAATTTTATAAACTAAATAAGGTTAGAACAATATACTTCATAGATTGTTACTTTTAATTAGAAAAAAAAAAACGTATCAAAAGCTTACAAATATGTACTCCATCTAGAGTTCAACTAATTCGAAATAAAACATAATAATATTTCCTCAACTGATTATATTTAAATCCAAAATAATCTCAACTCACTTTCTATCCTTTGAGCGGGAATGGCTGCGCTTGCGTTCACGGATTGGACTCAGCCGTTTGCGCTGCTGATCGCGGGAGCGACTGCGACGACGTTTATCTCGGGAGCGATCCTGCTGCTGCAAGGATTTGCTGCCGCCGCGACCATCTCTCGAGCGTCGCTCCTTCTCACGATCGCCGTACCGCATGCGACGATCATCGCCTCCTCCGCCACGCTCGTCCCGTGACCGACTGCGACGAGTCCTTTCGCGCTCACGGTCCCGCTCCCTATCCCGATCTCCACCTTCTCTGCGGTGCCGATCCCGGTCGCCTGCGTCGCGGTGTCGATCGCGCTCTTTGTCTTTATCCCGGTGACTGCTGCGTTCACTGCCCCGATCACGCCGGGTTTTACCATCTCGTGAGCCGCTTCTACTCCTGCGAATGTAAAAAAGGGATGGCGTTAGTGTTTAGTTTGTATTATTTTGTTTTATTGACTTGGTTCTAAATGATGCTGACCTTATATTTTCTAAGCAAGGTGAAATGTATATTTCGTTTGCTATAATAACGACCTCTTGTTATTGTTATAAATGTTATAGCAAATTTATTGAAAGAGAAAAATATAATTTCGCAAGCCGAACTTTGTAAGCCCTTGTCGACTTTATGACAATATAAAACCTTTAAATAACATAGCAAAAGCAATAAAATAAGCTGCCTTATTATAACTGGAAATTAATAATACAAAAAATAAAACCTTTACTTATTTACCTTTAATTGAATTTATAAAGAAACCACTATTCAAAAGTTCACTAAGTCTCAGCAAAAATTTAAAATTAGTAACAATCTTTAGTTAACTAATAAATCTAAGTTTAATCTCTTGAGATTCCATTTTGCTTCCTTGCGTTTATTGGCTATTAAGACTTAAATTAATTAGCTTTAGTCTTGAGAAGCTCCTTTGCGCTCCTTAGATTCAACATGATGACATTAGTACAATTTACAGTCAGTACAATTTTTATGAATCAGTGTTTTCTATATCAGAATAAATAATAATTTAACCCTTCTTCTTGGAATGGAAAAAAAAAGTAAGTCATAAGCGACAATTTATAGGAAATTCGCAAATCGTAAAAAGTAATGCTTTCTTTAATATAATAGGGCTAACATCTTTTCGTTAGATTATATGGTGCGCCTTTGTAATGGTTTAATTTAAATATAACATTTTGCATTTTGGGTGCAAGGGCTCAAAATCATCCGAGACTAAACTTGCATTCTCGAGGTGAAATATATTCCTTCATATTTGCACTTACCGGGACCGCTTGCTTTGCTTTTTGTGTGAGCTTCCGCCGCCGCTGCCGTTCCGAGGTCCGTTCTCGGCGTGGTCGTCGTCGTGGCCTCCGCCGCCGGGAGTGCTGTCGCTGCGCCTGCGTCCACCACGTCCACCGCTGCCCGCACTGACATTCTACACAGATGGGTTGTTTTGTTTGTTTTTGTGGATCGGGGGTGGGAGTGGACAGGGAGGATGGGTGAGGTGGGCGCAAGCAATAATGTAGATACAGATAAGTGGATTATTTTTTGTCGATTGGTTTCAGTTTTTTTAGGTGGGTGGGAACACATAACGGGTGTTGATCGTTCGTTACGTTGTTGTCGTTGTTGATGTTGGTTGATTTTCGATTATATCATTTGAGTTTGTTATGATATATTATTTTTTCAGTTTCGTAAATATTTTTTTTGAATAAGAGAAAGCAAATCAAAGTAAATTAGTTAAATTTTTGGCATCTGCAAGTATATAAAGTAGAAATGCTTAAGTCAACAATGATCATTTGGGGATCATTGCCAATTTTTAGCAAGGTAGTAATAAGGATATAGATATAGAGAGATCTTAAACGTAGTTTAAATATATTTAATATATATTGTATATGGCACACACACAGATGGTTCACGACGGCGAGAAATGTTGTCTCCACATGGGCAAATTTCTCATGCTCATTCTCAATCAGTTCAGTTTTGGGGTAATGTTTAGCGCTGGCTAGTGGAGTGGACTGGTTGATTGGTTCTCAAAAAGACGTCGTCTATATATATAGGACATAGACATTATATAAGTAAGATTTCAGTGCGATAGTTTAAGAATTGCTTGTTACGTTTTGTTTGTTCAAATAGGTTTGGTTTAGGCTTAGCTTTTTGTGCTCTTGTGTTGGTCATTATTGCTTATTTTTCGATTGTTTAAATCTGTAATTTGTAATTTGAGCGATACTTTCTTTCTTGTCTGACTGTGAGTGAGAGTAGTAGTTGTGCTGCCTGCTGCCCCAGACAAGTTAGGAGGAGTAAATCTGAAATTTAGTGCACGTTCAGTTTCATTGGTTTACATAGAGCAGTAAGATAAAGAATTTCAATTGGTTTGTGTTAAAAAACTCAAACATAAACAAATTATATTGAATACAAAATGCCTAGATATGTTTTGGTTTTTTTTATTGTTTTTTAATTTTGTAATTGGTTTTTTTCGCAGCTTCTGGCACATTCAAAACTTACCAAATGGTCTCCAGCTTTTTGTGTTTAGAATGACCAAAACAATCTCTAGCAACAATATTGAGCTTATTCGATTTTCTGCAAAGACATTTCACCCTTAAGAATTATTCTAGCATTTTGTTTTGGTTTTTAATTTTTTAATGGTGATTGTGTGTGGGTAGTTTTTGGTTGTTCTTAGTGAGACAGCAGATAGGAAGAAACAAGAGCATTCAACTCAAGATTTCTTGATTCGAGGAGAGGGGGATTTTAATAGGTTCCATACTTTTGTGATTAAATTTGAGATGGATCCAAGTGCATTTGATAAACTGTATACGTAAATCCACTAGTAATACATTATAAGCGGTATAATAACCTAATATATAAATCAGTTTATTTTTATTGGACAATCTATCGGATCGTAACTAAGTTTTTTCTCACTGTGTTACAGAAAATTCGATTTTTTACCTTTTACCCCAAGTTTGTAAATGGCTATTTTGATCATTTTTTTAACTCATTAACAGACGGATTAATTTTATTCGTAGTTTTGTAAAGTTCAATTATTTATCTTTTTTATACCAAACAATATGTTTACGGAGTTTTTAGCAAAACAATGCGTTTACATAACTTAGATTCAATTTCATTGAAAACAAATTTTGGAAACAATTGTTTTAAAGGAGTTTTTAGCAAAACAATGCGTCTACATAACTAACATTCAATTTCTTAGTTAACAAATTCTTTGGATACCTCTGAATAATACTTGCACTTGGCAGTTGCAAGCAACCTTCAACAAATGAATAACCCAGTTTAAATATGATAAACATTTTTTATTAACTAGACTTTCTGTTATATTTTTTTAACAATCTTTTTACTGAAAAGAAAAATATTTTCATATTGAAGGACATTTTAGAGGTGCTTTTAAATCCTAGATGGAAACAAACATCCATATCTACGTTACTATTTTGTTAACAAATATGTAAGTTCATTTGAATCAATCAAAGTCTAAACAAATAAAAATTTTATTAAAGATTTTTCTAGGCCTAGATGTAGTTGTGTTACCCAGGTAAGATAAGGAAATACAAATATATACTAAAAGTCACTAGGTTAGATTCAAGTCCAAGATGATAACACGAAAAATCTGTTAAATAGCATTATTAAGACTCAAAAGACATACATATTTATGTTTTAAGCTCATACTTTAAATTATAACCTAGTTTTATAAAACTATTTCTTCTTTTAATTTACATTTTTATGTTTTCAGACACTTGTTACGCGTTTTTGATGCCCGTGCCAACCTGCAAAACATTCTGCGCCCCACTGTACACATCCTATCAATCGGCAGGACACGACTGTTTCAAATGCTATGGAGGGAAATAAACAACACAAACCCACACACAGCCAGGTTTTCGTAGGCGAAATAATTCTGTAGGCACGCAGTCAAATATGAAAATAAATATTTTTAAAATGCCCAAATCAGCACTCAGTGTCCCGTTTTGTCTGCCGATTTTTTTATTTAACAACAAAATTAGGTTAAAAATCGATTTAAACCACTTAGTATGCATCATGTGCACATGTGTGTGTGTGTGCCCGAGACGACGACTTACATACAAACACAAAATGCACGTACGCACACAAGCGCGCCTGTGGGTGTCTATGTGGGAAAAGAAGTATACAAACATACATATGAAGTAATTGTTTTTCTTTTTTCACAGCAAAATAATGTATTCGGTTTGCACAAAAACCAGTGGGTCTTAATATAAACGATAATCGCCTGATTTCGGGCATTGGAAACTTACATTTTTCTGGTACGGCGCCTCGAGCATCGCCTCCACATCAAAGTCCTCGGCCATGTTAAAAATTTCCTCGGTTCTGCTGTGCGGGGTGCTCCGTGAGAAAAGTCCCCTGCTCGGCGTCTGGCTCGTTTGAATAAATGAAAATGGGGTGGGGACGCACAGCGGAATTCGCAAGACCACTTACGAACTTCTTTTTCGACTATTGCGTTTATTAAAATACAATTTTTGTGAATTTTCCACTAGATTTTCTTCTCTAGCGTGGCTGCTTGTTTCGGCATCAGGGTTGTCACAAACGTATCGATGGAGAACAATCGATAGTCTGAGTCGCTGTATTGCATGGTATTTTTTAGCACTTTTTGTATGAGGGGCATTCCTCTGATTGATTTTTACGGTATTCCCATAATACGGTATTCACATATACAAATCCTTTTTAAAGATTTATTCCGAAAAAGTTTTTGAGACTGATTGCAAAATCAGCTTATCGGCCGGAAAATAAGAAGAAATAATTTAGTTTTACCATTAATAATATGGATCTTAACGCAAAACTAAATATAATTTTATCATTAGCAAGTGGAATGTTTTCTGCAACTAATGATTTATTCATATAAATGAAATGAGTTCTTTTCAGAAGAGCGTTCTTAAAATGGGAGAGAACTAAGACTTAATCTTCCCTTTGATGGACGTTGGGATGACCACCACAAACTGGTCCCTTAATTACCTTCAGATTTTCTTATAAACATGATTGTTTCTCGCGCTCTTCATAGCTCCAGGTTTTCATCCCACAGGTTAAAAAAAAAGTTTTCATCCTGGCCGCTTCAAGATACCTTATTTAATTTAATTTTTTTTTTAGTTTACCGATAATTTAAAACAGTAACTAACAACAAAAAATACAATTAAACTGGTTTTAATGTACCTAAAATTTGAAATAATTCCGTTACGCGGTCATCTGTTGGACATTTATCGTAATGAGTTCACGAAAAACATCGAACATCGTAAACAAAATCGATGTTTAAGCAAATTGTAATACATCGGCCTATCGAGGTATCTTCCAGCACTAATTCAATACCATCACAAGTCGAAAAGCAGCAAAATTCTGTTGGTAAACATACGTAAAAAGGGGTCTGGCAATTAATGCGCCAGCATGCAACCAGTTGATTGCTATTTCCCAGACACAGAGAGCCCGGCCAAGACCCCTCTGAATGGATTTCGGGCTGATTCGCAGCGATAAGCGAGAAACGAGCACCTGCTTTTGCCGTTGAGTCATCAGCTTTTGGCCATATAAGCCAAAAAAAACAAGGCCATCAGTCGTTAGAACCACCCATCTTACCACAAAGGTATTAATTGAGCCACAGGTGAGAGGCGTAGTCTTCGGCGAGGATGGCGTAAGCCGATCCGACGAACCACCACCGCACCATATTATAATCGTTACGCGTCGCTGACTAGGTGTGTCCAAACTCCGACTAACTTTCGACTACGTTTGCAGAGCACACACCCCAGTAAACCAAAAACCAACCCGTTTCGGCACTAGCCCCAATGGAGGACTACAAGTTCCTGTTCAAAATAGTCCTGGTGGGCAATGCGGGCGTGGGAAAAACCTGCTTGGTGCGCCGCTTCACCCAGGGCCTATTCCCACCTGGCCAAGGAGCCACCATCGGCGTGGACTTCATGATCAAAACGGTGGAGGTGGAGGGCGAGAAAATCAAGTTGCAGATCTGGGACACCGCCGGCCAGGAGCGGTTCCGCTCCATCACGCAGAGCTACTATCGATCAGCCCACGCTTTGATCCTGGTCTACGACATCAGCTGCCAGCCCACCTTCGACTGCCTTCCGGATTGGCTGCGCGAGATTCAAGAGTACGCCAACTCCAAGGTGCTCAAGATTCTGGTGGGAAACAAGACGGACCGGGACGATCGCGAGATACCCACCCAGATTGGCGAGGAGTTCGCCAAACAACACGACATGTACTTCCTGGAAACGTCCGCCAAGGAGGCAGAGAATGTGGAGCGGCTGTTCTACGAGATAGCCGCCGAACTGATTGGTCAGGCAAGAAGCAAAGACGGTAGTGGTTCCGCTGCTGCGGCGGCAGCCCAGCGGCAGTCGGAGGGCAGCTCCATCGGCCTGGGGAGCTTCAGTGCCAAGGCAGCGCAGAGCAATTGCTGCGGCGGACTCGCCAGCGGCGGCGGCGGCTCAAACTCTAGTCAAGCGGGCTGAGCTGCTAACCAAACTGGAAACTGAGCAGCTATTTATATATATAACTTCTAGGACTAATCGTGATATTCCATTGATCTTTTATTACCATCACAAGATTCCCCATTCTATCGACTCCAATGTATTGGTTATCTTAAAGCGGACTAAAACACGAATCGGGACATTCCTTTAATCTTTTGTTATTGTCAAAGTAACACTCCTATTAATTTGTTGTAAGACGTGTCTCTTATTGATTTTACTGATTAAACAATTATTTAGATAGATTTCACCAAAAGAAACCTTTCGATAGATTTAACAACAATAATATCAAGAAATGATAGTACATGGTCCTTAATTATTTAACTCAATTTTATTATTTTTTTGGATTTCTACATATCACGATTAAGATTTACTTCTGATTATAACTCATGGGTTAATCGTGGTATTTAAATGTATTTTGTAATAGTTCAAGCAACAAGCTCTCTCAATTTATACAATTTTGTTTCCTATAGTGTCACAGAAAAAAGATTTGAAGCAAAATGATTGAATAGCAATCACTTTATTTTATGTTTAACCCCCAGACTTTTAGACTCCAGAGTATCACGATTAAGACCTACTGAAAAACTAGCTGTTAATGACTATGGATGCTAAATATTTGTGTTACAAAAACTACATTGGAAGTGTCGTTTATAAGCGCCTGATTTTCTTGATTAGTATTATAGTTACGTATCGATCCGATTGCGGATCATTTACCAAGTGAGCATCACAGCCAATGCTTCAAAGAATTTATGATATCAACAATGCTATGCACACAATTATGTTTTAATTCGATTGTGTTTTAAGGAGTTTTTCATATTCATATTTTATACATTGCGTTTTTTGTATACAGATTTATACAATGTATGCTTATTTTTTGCAATTATTTTAAATATTATGATAAATGTGCAATCATCTGTAATACAATTTTTAAAGAGTACTCGTAATAGTGTTTAAGGAGATTTTATGACATTCCAAAAATTAAACATGTAGAAACTATGGGATAGGCCAGAAAGAGAAATGAAAAAAAACGAAATAAAAATAAAATACTATTGTAATAATTTAGTAATGATTTGATTTCATTTTTTTGTCTAATTTCAAAAATATCCAAATTGAATAAATTTATAAATAGAAACAATGACAATGTATGTATTCTATTTCATCCATTAAAAAAGGTAAACTTTCTGGGGCGCTCCGCCTTCAGGAGATAGTTCGAAAGTGTGTGCTAGAAGTAGATTGGACAATATTAGCTACAGAAGGGCTTTGAAATTATACTTTTTTAAATACTCGATCAACTGTTTTATATGCTCAGGCTATGTAATTGTGTAAATTTTAAATTTTTTTGCTTGAACGACTTTAAATAATGCGAATCAAGTGTGTATGCAGCGGTGTTTTAAAAGGTCAAGTTGTGGGTCACAAATAATAACAGTTTTCCAATACTTTACTGGAAATCTGCAAAATATTATCGAGACCAAGTGATGTTTAATCCGAAAGAGCATTGTCCCAAGCAGAAAAAGGCCGCCTTCACATTTTTTAGGGTAAAGCCATTTATTTCGAATAGTTTCTGTGCTCTTAAAGGGTATATTGTATTCGTTAAAAAGTATGTAACAGGTAGAAGAAATTGTTTCCGACTCTAATACTACTTAATAACGGGGATATGGAGAGTCCCGAGTATAATTACCAGGTACTATATTAATAATACATCAATAGAAAACATCATAAACCATGATGTGCATGAACCTTTTAAAGAATTGTGTAATTTCGTAGACTATGCCATATTATTTCCACTATTATTTTCTATTGCCAATCTGAAAAGGATTAATTTTATGTAATCGATCACGAATGTATTAATTTAGTATTTTGTTTCATAAGTAGTTTTATTTAGTCTGTCCGTTTCTATATTGTCCTTTTCTTTGTGATGATCATAGTACATAAAATATGAAATTACTGTATACATATGTATTGACGACTAATGCGAAAAACAACAAAGCCAGTCGATTTTCCTATTATATTCCGTTTATGTCTGTGAAGGGTATATAATATTATAAAAAGTATTGGTATAAACCTAAAAAACGGTAAATCGGAGAAAGTACGTATATGTTTAAAAACAATGAAGATCTGGAGATTTGATGTTATTTTCTTGTTTGTAAAACGAAAAGAAAATCGAAACAGCTTAAATTTTAAATTAAAATATAATATGTGCAGGCAAAATAAGTTTATTGACAAGTGTATTTTTTTTTACTTTCAAGGGTATATTAACTTCGGTCTAACAAAGTAATCTTAACTTTCCTTATAACACAAATGAAACACAAAACAAGAAAGGAGGCAAACTTTGGCAAGCCGAAGTTTATATACCCTTGCAGTTATAACAACTAGGTTTCGATTTCTATGCCTATGTTAATAAAATCAATGAAGATATGTAGATCACCATCGTTTTTATGACAGCTATATGATATTGTTGTCCGATTTCGAAAATACTAAAAGCGTAATTCTGATGTAGTAAATAATTTTTAAATCTCTAAAAAAAATTGAAAACAACAAAGGTATACTTTTTTAAATTTGTTTTTCCGATTGTTCCTTTGGAAGCTTTATGATATAGTCGCCCGATCCGGCACGTTCCGACTTATTTACTACCTGCAATAGAAAGACAACTTTTGGGAAAGTTTCAAGCAGATAGCTTTAAAACTGAGGGACTGGTGATGTTGATCAAGAATATATATAATTTATAGGGCAATTGCGTTGCAAACCTTTGACTAAAATTATAATACGCTCTGCAAGGGAATAACAAGTAAATTAAAAGAAAATGTAATCAAACGTGGCGACTTAATGATTGTATAAACTGTCGAACAAATCCAAATAGAAGTCTTCCCACTCTGGCTCAGAGATCAGACAGCTCTTCCATTTCAGTCCGAAGGGTTCGCAAAGGGCGGTAAGCTGCTTTGCCCACAGGACATTTGTGTCCATTACCTTGGTGGTGAGAAATCGAGCCAGGGAACTTTCATTGCGGCAGCAATAAAGATTTCCAATGTACTTCAGTTGCAGATCGAAGGCAAGAATATTAAGATTGCTCATACTAGTATTTTTAGTTTTCTTCAGATAGAATTCTTGCAGTTTGTCGATCTCCTTAAAGTCTCCACTTCCCCAAACTTGAACCATGTGCAGTTCCATTAAGATGACCCAGGGTTCAAAGTCAATACTGAAGTCCTCCAGGCGACTTTTGGCGTCTGCAATCATTTTAAGAACTTGTTTTTTATTCGACAGCGCAGTAGTAAACACGAAGTCAAGGAAAACTGCCTCGGAAGTGGTTTTGATCTCTTTTCCGGTTATCATCCACTTTTCAAAGGCGGAAATGCTTCCGCCCCGCCTGAAGACCATCACTTCCGACTTCCTCATGTCCACCACCAAGCCCCATTTGTCGCAGTACTCCTCCAGCTGGTTGATCATATCTTGGAGCGCGTTAGAGCTCCCAGCAAGGATTGCAATTCTGTCGGCATACATCAGGATGCCCACTCGGCGATCATCGATGACGAGTCCTGGTCCGCCCTCCAATTCCTCGGGAAGATCGTATAGGTATAGGGAGAACATTAGTTTTGACAGGACTCCTTTGCCGGTCCGAAAGTAATTGAGCAGTTCGTTTCGGTATTCATCCCTTTTGCACGTGACTCTTAAGAAATTTATTATTTTTGACGGCACTCCCATTTTTTTAAGCTTGAACCACAACCGTTCGTTGAGCATTGGTAAGACAGATGCGAACTGAACAAAGTACGAGTATACCTTTGTTCCCTTTTCAGTAAACTTTATATTGACAATGGTGCTTAGGCTGTACACAAAGTCTATCTTGGAGTACTTTCCCGAAAAACTAAACTGGCAATCACTTAGTAATCGGTTTTTTCTGCACCACTTAGTCAGCCTTCTTTTTACGATGTTGAGTACAATCCTTGTTGTGTCTGATAATGAAAAAAACATGTTTGATATGATGGTTTTGTTCTCATCCGGTTCGTTGAGAAGGTCATTGCAATTAAGTGCTATTCCGTCGACAACTTTTTCGAGTCCACTTCTCGAAAACTTACGCCCTGAGCGGTGTCTTAGTATAAATATCACTTCCTCGACTTTTATAGGGGAGTCTAGCGTCGGTTCGGTCCATGGAATGCTTGCATCAAATGAGACGACAGTACTATGGCTTGGCTGACCCGGTGGTGAAACCCTGCTCCTGGCGACTCCACTGCCCTCAAGAAAGTTAAGGTCGACCTCCAGGCAGATGGGCAAGTGGTCGGACCCATGTCGGGTTAGCCCCTCATGTGGCGTGTCCACCTTGAAGTCCACCACCCACGGCATCAGACTGCGGCTCACTGCAGCCAGGTCGATGGTGGCACCGATTGAGGTGAAACTGCCCTCTGGGTCTCCGTGGGTCAAGCCATTCAGAATCTGCAGCTGGTTGGCGGCGCAGAAGGAAAGAAAGCCGCTTCCGTGTGAACACCCTACTTTGTCTCTGGCCCGCCGACCGTTCCTGTTGGCGACACACAGATTTGGCTCCACCTCCTGCTTGAACTCTCCGATCCGGCAGTTCAAATCGCCCATTACAATGGCGTTCCTCTGGCAGATTTTCCTGTTGGCAAAGGCCTCTTTCACCGGCTGGAATTCATAGTCCCAGTCTTTCGTGTGGATGTACAGCGGCACCACACTCAGTTCCTTTTTGTCCATCTGGAGCTGGAGAACCTTCAGGCCACTTGCTTCGTCCACCCTGTGGGTTATGCCCAGCTCCTTGAGCGAATGTCTGATACCTACTAGGCACCCACCGCTTGCTCTGCCAGGTCCACACTCCTTTATCGCATCCTTCCAGTGCAACACCTCGAAGTCGGTCTGCTGATCCTTGAAGGCTTCGATGGCTGGGGCATCGGGAAGTGAGTGGGTCTCCAGTAGAATGAAGATGTCAAAGTTACCGAGATACTTTATAAACTCAATATCTTGGTGTTTCCTCTTCAGACCCCTGATGTTGTACGAAGTGATGTTTAATGACCTTTTCGATCCATTACTTTTCCTGCTATCGGCCATGGTTAAGCGGCTTTAACGTGGTCCACACAATTTTCTAGCGGACTTCCGTTTCCAATTGGAGAAAAATCACTGGATGAGTAATACGGTCAACCAACAGATAAGACTGGAATAAAAACCATGTTCTTGAGAAACTCATTCTTCATATTTTAGGTTCATATTATTATTTAATTGCATTTGTCGAAATCAGCAATACCTTTTTTATCCAGTTTAAAGGCTTTTCAGAATCTGTAACGTATCTAACTTATTATATCGCTTTCTGATTGGAAATTCTAAAACACGACTTCCGTCTCCGATTGGTGCCAAATCACTGAATGAGTAAGTACGATCACCCAACTTAAATACTTGTGAGTGACCATGTTCTCGTGAAAGTCTTACTTCATATTATAGGTTCATATTATTATTTAATTGCATTTGTCGATATCAGCAATAGCTTTTTTATCCAATTTTAAAGCTTATCGAAATCTGTAACGTATCTTACTTCTTATATCGATTTGTTTGGGAGTGAATTCTAATGTTCTCTATCAATTCTGGCTTATAACTATCGATATATGCATATATCCATATATACGGTTCCAATTCAAATGGATCGAAGCCCAGCTAAATAAATGTACATGCAAGTGTGAGTATAAACCATTTGGGTATTCAATGTCTCCAAATCGTTTAGATTTTAAGTTTAATTTTTCTTTAGCGTTTTATTACCCAGTGTGGCGGTCAATGTGGAAGAACTGTATAAATATACATATATACCGTTACATATCGCTTCTACAAATCTTCTCGCGAATTACATATGTATTATTTTTGATTTTTTTATGGAGGTTAACTTAACATCTAAGCTAGTTATCAGATATTCGTTTTTTGAACTCGAATGAAAGTTATAAGATAACATGTGTGTAGTGAAAACGTATGTAACAATTCAATGTCAAACAAGAAAGGAAAGCTAACTTCGGGCGGAGCCGAAGTTGATATACCCTTGCAGAATATTGTGTACATTATATTCTCAAAAATTATTCATATGATGCATTCTTTTTTTTGTTGATTTTTTTTTAAATTTAGTATTTTGTGTGCAAGCCGTTGTTGTCTTTAATAGCTTGTAAGCGCCTCGGCATTGACTCCACTAGTTTTCGGCACCTCACTTCGGGTATATTCGACCATTCCTTCAGCAATATCTCCTTTAGCTCATTCTTTGAAAAAATCTTATGTTCCTGAACTTTTAGCTTAAGATGGGCCCAAAGATTTTCAATGGGGTTGACGTCTGGGGTCTGTGGAGAAGTGTGAATCTGCTTGGTATTGTACAACAGCCAATTCTTAACTTTCCAAGCCGTGTGTTTGGGATCATTGTCCTGTTGGAAAATGAACTTGCCGTCTTCTAGACCCATTTTGGTGGCACTGGAGTGTAAATTTTCCTTTAATATTTTTAAATATCCTTCAGCATTCATAATTCCGTCTATAAAGACCAACTTTCCAACTCCTCGAGCGGACATGCAGCCCCAAACTAGTACGGAACCACCACCATGCTTCACCGTTGGTTTAACATTTTTCAGTTTAAGCTCTTCACAGGGCTTTCGCCACACTTTTCCTTCTCCATCTTTTTTTTTTTTTTTTTTTTTTTATTTAACTTTGCTTTTATTTATTGAATCTTCTCTTAATTTTGAGACTAACAATAAGTTTACGAATCTTAACATTAAAATTTAACTAACAGTATAATAAGACTGCATTCTGGTTGCGCGTGCCTCAAGTCGGTCGCTGGGTGGGTAAGTCATTGCGACGAAGGCGTGATTGGTTGATCAACCTTGTAAGACCTCTCGCCAGGTGGTTAGGGTGCAACGATAGCTTGGTAAAGTACTTTTCCTTCTGTTCTGCGATCACTTCTTTGACTGGTAGAATGTTTAAGTCGCGATGTATGTTTTCGTTGCGAACGTACCACGGTGCCCCGGTGATTGTTCTCAAGATCTTCGACTGAGCTCGCTGGACTATGTCAATATTGCTATTGCTGGCATTCCCCCATAACTGAGAGCCGTACATCCATATAGGTTTTAGTACCGAGTTATACAGCAGGACTTTATATTCCAGACTAAGGGGAGACCGAGCGTTGATAAGCCAATGAAGGCTACTGGCTTTTAGCTTTAGGTGTGTTCTTTTGGCTTCAATGTGCCGGCGCCATGTGAGTCTTTTGTCGAGGTGTACTCCTAGATATGTCACTTCGTTTGCTTGCGGGAGTAGAGTATGGTTTAACATGAGCGGCGGGCAGTTTTGCCTGTTCAGGGTGAACGTAACGTGCTTGCATTTTTGTTCGTTCACTTTAATTCGCCAATCTGATAGCCACTTTTCTACATCGACCAGATGAAGAGCGAGCTGCGCTGTTGCTTGCATCGGGCATTTTGAGCGGCTGAGAATGGCTGTATCATCAGCAAACGTAGATGTTGTTAGTCGAGTGCTTGTTGGGATGTCTGCTGTGTAGAGGACATATAATGTTGGCCCAAGCACGCTTCCTTGAGGAACTCCAGCTCCAATAGTGAAATCGTCAGTTATAGCAGTGTTGCATCGAACAGCAAATTTTCTGTCGTAGAGGTAAGACTCTAGAAGCTTATGGGTGTTGTAGGGGAGCATTGTCTTGATCTTGAACATTAGACCTTCTAGCCAAACTCTATCAAATGCTTGAGAGACGTCTAAAAATATGGCAGTACAGTACTCTCGTTTTTCGAACGCGTTCCGAATTTCTGATGTTATCCGGTTGACCTGCTCAATTGTTCCGTGCTTTTCACGAAACCCAAATTGATGTGACGGAATTCCTTCCTGGATTCTTAGGTATGTGTTTATCCGAATCAATACGCATTTTTCAAAGAGTTTAGATAAGCATGAGAGTAGGCTTATAGGTCTATACGACGTGGGAATTGTGTGGTCTTTTCCTGGCTTTGCTATCATTATTATAATCGACTTTTTCCATCTCACTGGAAAGTGGCCAAGTTTTGCGATGGCATTAAAAAGCTGGGTGATGGTGCAAACGGCGCAATATGGGAGCTCAATGATCATTTTGGGAGTTATGAGGTCGCAGCCCGGGGATTTTTTCGGATTCAGCTGATTTTTGATGATGTTAACGATTTCGTTTGGGCGAAACTCAATTGGTTCAAGTTGAAGCTGAGGCTCATGTGGTAAAGTCGGCAAGGTGAACGCACTAGTGGCAGGATTTGGTTGGAAGACATTTTTAAGGTGGTTGGCAAACGTGCTGGCTCTGTCTGCATCGCTGCGCGCCCAGCCGCCTGTGGGGTTTCTAATAGGCATCACGGTTACTTTCGGTGAGCTTAGAGTAGGGTGAGCTCTCCATAGTGAGTGTTTTGTGCTAGATGTTGACAATTGCTCTATGTAGCGTCGGTGGACATGTGCTTCTTCTTGCTGTAAAGCTTTTGTGAGTTGACGTGAGGCATATTTGAAGCTTTGCCTAGCAGATGGTGATCTGTGGAGTTGCCACTCTCGACGTAAGCGTCGCTTTTCGAGGACGAGCTGTTCTATTTGTAGATTTGTCTTCTTTTGGTTGCTTTGTGTACTTGTAGTTTGGGGTGTTGAAACTCGAGCTGCAGAGACGAGTACAGACTCCAGTGTATTAACAAATCTGTCTACGTTGGCTTCATCGTTGAGATGAGGACTTAGCTCAATGTGTGAGCTAATGTATTTCTTGTACTTAACCCAATTGGTTTTCTGAGATGTCAATTTAAACGATTGCTCCAATGCGCCTGGATGTCGGATCCGAATATATTAAATTTTTTTTTTTTAACACTAAATATTACTTGTTCCCAGTACTCAAAATTCCGGTCTAAGTACGTTTGAGCAAAAGAAAGCCGCTTTGATACATATATTTATGGCTGAGAGCAAGGGTTTCTTTCTTGGCTCCTGAGCACTTTTCGAACGGTTTCAGTGGATTCGTTTGTTCCCAGGGATGTGGATATGACAGTATTAATTTTCGGAGCCGAAAGGTGCGGATTTTTCCTGTTTTCTTCGAGGATTTTCTTCTCTTCCCTGCAGGTTAATGATTTTGGACGGCCAGAACGGGGTAGATTTTCCAGGGAATTTCTGGATTTCAGTCGAGAAATGAGACTCCTTATGGATCGTAGGTGTAAAACAATTTTTTTTGTGAAAAGTTTAATTCCATTCCCTTCGGCATTTTGCTAGAGATTTACACCAAGAATGACACCAAAAGTTTGTGTTTTTCCCCGAATCAGTCTTTAAAATAGAAACGCAACCAAAATGCCAAAAAAAATAATGCACTAACCGTAAAAAATACTAAAATATAAAAAAATCGTATGTGCAACGAATATTTGAGATGTATGATTTATATTTATATTTTTGTCCATATCTTTTTATGGAAAGCGTTTTCTATTTGTTTTTTTTTGTCATATACTTCACAAAATATATATCTTTGGAAACATAAACCATTTTTTACCATTTTAAAATGGTTACTTATTTAAAATTGGCATTTTTCGGTTAACCCTCCTTGCAACGAATACTTTTGTGACTCACTGTATACCCCCTTAAATAACCATGTCTAAACAGGTATGATTTCTCAAGTTTCATGCATATTGTAGTTCAAACGATATCCAATTAAAATAAAACCAATAACTTTAATAACAATGCATTTATTAAATATAAAACTAAACAGCCTCTCTTATATATGCAGATATATCATAATCCTTAAGTTTAGGCTTTCAAGAAATCATTGGTGAGCTCAACGCCGAAGAAAACCGCAGCGGTGGAGGGAAAGGCACGGAGTAAAATCGGGAGAGTTCCGCGGAATAGAGCTGAGGCGCCTTCTGTGGCCATAAGGTCCCTAAAAACGCTTCGAATGCCGTGCTTGTAGGTACCTTCAGGTGCTGCAATTGAAGTAAAATTACGAAATCAAAACTGACACAATGGAGCGTGTGGTGATTGCATGACTCACCTGACTGGAGACGGCTTTTAAGTACATCGAAGGGCACGGCCAAAGTCCAAAACACAATGCCAGCCGTCCCTCCAGACAGAATCGTAGATGTTGTGCTTATTTTCCCTGTCCTGGACTTCTTCCTGGCCAAATCCTGAAGGAACTCATAGGTCACAAAGTAAAAGCCGGTGGGCGAATCTGGGAGTTACAGATTAGCAATTACTATTCGAGCGATTTTAGCTTATTAATTAACCCCTCACCTCTCAAAATGCTGGCGCAGGTCCCCTTGAAGAGACTTCTAATCCCACCCTGTCTATAGAGCTTTACAGCAGTGTCCATGGTTCCATTATATAGAAGGGGTCCACTGGAGACGGTTTGTGTCTGCAGTAGGACCTTTATTCGATCCGTGGGCACTGTGACGAGGGCGGAACAAATTCCTGCCAGCGCTCCGGCCACAAATATTTGTGGGTAGGTGAGCCGTATGTGGTCGTCTGTTTGGAACATCCTCTTGCCCGCTGCATAGACCGCAAAGTCCACGGCATAAAGGGGTGTAACGCCAACCAGGGGAGCTGATATTCCTCTGTAGAACCCACGAAATCCCTCATGGCGGAACATCCGGGCGGCGCAGTCTATAACACCCTTGTAACGGGGCGGTTGTCCAGGCGAATGAGTGGGCATTGTTTGCAGGCGAACCTAGTGAAGGAGCAAAAAGGCTTCGTCATCTCTGGAGTTACATGGATTTTTAAACTCACCTTTATTGTGTCCAGTGGATATCCAACGATCACATTGCACATGCCACCCACGCCGCCCGCAATGAAGGACTTTACGGGATTGGACTTTTTGGCCGCGGAGCTCTCCACGTCCGTCATGGCGGGATTGTAGTTATTTACGTAAACGAAGGGGGAATTCCGTCAGCCTTTTAAATGGACGCACGTGTTCGAAGATTAAGGTTTCCAAGAGCGCTACCGCTCTTTGCGAGGTTGCTGACCTATGGTAATGCTGTGTGTTTCCGAATAATGCGTGGGTACTACTTCCATGATCAATCGGCGCTGCTCTTATCTACTCCAAATATTTCATTTGATTTCGGTGAAATTGCAGCGTAACAGCTGATAACTTAACATAGAGTTAACATTAAAATATCGATTGTAGAATTTGTCATGTTATGCTCAACAACTAAATCGCGAGCCCACGAAAATAAAATAATTTTAAATTGCGTTTAATTGTATTAATTCAATTACTGTTTAAGATTAATAATAACCTACAACGAAGTATAATGATGCCAAATTTGATTTTATAGTATATAAAGCGCGCAGAGATACTGAGTTGCCTTTGCTTATTAATGAAAAAGGATAGAAAACTCTGACTTTCTCCGATTCAATGGCTATAACTGCTGAAATTTGAACAGCTGATCAAAATGAAATGATTCAGTCTTATTCTCGTACTTTTTAAAAAATATTTGCAAAAATATGAATAATCTGTAGCTTAAACTGGCTAAATAATTAAATGGGGATGGTTCTAAAATAAATATGAAGAAAGACGTGCTTTATATTTATTACGATGGTTAAATCGGTAATTTTAATTTGTTGAAAGATACTCGGAGTTTTGAATACCCTTCAAGACAAGAGGTTTGTAAATCGCGGACTAAATAACAATTTTTTGCCTGTGCAGCAGCCTACATACAAAGCCAAACTATTGCGTCAACTCATTACTATTATTTTATAAACACCCTATAGAGAACTGTCTTTTTGTAAAACCAAACTGAAGTATTGAAAATTCACAAATAAAACCGAACACTTTTTAAATTTCTCTTTCGATCACACAACTTATCGGAAATACCTCGATACCAAATTCAGATCGACAATCGCAGCGAAACGCGTGCGGCGGCCACACACTTTTTTAATACAAAAAAGGAGAGCCATGCCATGTTTGAGTGATAAGTGTAAATAGCTGGCAATTGTGGTTAGCAAAAGTGAATGGCCAAGAACCCTTTGGAGCAGTGCAGGGTGGCCAAAACCGGAAACCATTTGCCCAGCTGCTGTGGAAAACTATTAAACCTCGGACATTTGCTGTGACCTGACGCAGAAGAAGAAGACACGAAGAACAACAACAACAACATCAGCAGCAGGCCAAATTGTTGCGTATTGTTTTTTTGTTTTTTCAGTAGGTCTTGGGAGCGAATTTCGTGAAAATAGTGTGTTGCAAACATACGCATAACTTATGTCTGATAAAAGTGCAAAGGAATCATGTATCAGTAAGAGTGCGAGCTGCAGCAGCAGGCGCAAGAGAAGAAAGTGAGCGAGAAACGCAACCAATAGTATATATTCCATCACCAGGCAGGCAACGTGCTTTGTTGAACGATGTCCCATGGCGAGGATGTGTTAGACAACTGGGAGGAAATCGACGAGGCGGGGGTGAGTGCTTTCGATTATTAGACATCTCTGGCCCATATCTAACGCCCAATTTCCTAGCTCTCCATGACTCTGCAAACAAAGCTGCAGGCGAGTGACCCACCAGTCCACAAGATGAAGCTGCTCCAACGGCCGCAGAGCCTTCTGGAGTCCTCACAAATCAACAGCAGCGGCGGCGGGGTCGGGAATCCCCTGCCCCGGCAGATCACAATTGCCCGAAAACCCCAATCATCGCCAGCAGAGGTTGATCCGCCTGCCCAGCAGCCGGTGATGATGGTGCTGCACAAGTCCTCCAACGAGTACGACTCGGCCAGCTATGCCACGCCCACCAGCAACCAGACCGTCAAGATCCTGCGACGGCCCGCTCAGGCCGAGGAGCGGCGGGACACGAACGGAATGCGGCCCAAGCAGCCCATCAAGACGCTGAAGCAGCGCGAACAGGAGTATGCCGAGGCTAGACTGCGCATTCTGGGAGCAGCCAAAAACCCCGAGGATGATAAACCGTAAGTAACTAGCATCTAAAGGCCAGAACGACCATTTTTTCACTGTCTCTATATCTAATCTATTAACAAATTTACGTTAAATAAGTTGATTGTAAAGTTCTGAATAGATCAGATCAGTTAAAATATTGCAGATTTATTACATTCATAATATTTTTTTTAACCTTTTTTACATATCTCGAAAGATATAGCTTATTGCAAAGGTCCATCGCGGTACCATCCAAGAATACGAATGATGATAACCCGTTTATTGTTAGGTTACACTTCATGTATGTAGATCGGAGTTATATCTTGATCGAGATGCTCCAGCTTACTAAATCCATTTTAAGCTCCGGGTTTCTTTCTTAAGTTTCAGTCACTCAAAAGATAGCTAAGTAAATGTAAAAATGAAGTCATTTACTTTTAATAAACTCCTTTACGTTATTATAAACTTGAACTTAATTATCATATTACCATAAGTCACAATTTTATTAGTTACCTAAGCGTTGAAATAATCCAAGCCTTAAAATAATACCAGCTTCACATCAGACAAAAGACAAAAAACATCTAATAGAATATAAGCCCCAAAAGTAATTGTAGTTGTAGAGGAGGTAGTCATATATTTTGTTATCAATAATATCTAATAGTGTTATTTTTTTCAGGGCTGCTCCCAGCTCACCAGCTGTAAACAGCAGTAGTGCGGCTGCGCCGCCTGCGGCCCCTCCTGCCACTCCCCCTGCTGCCAGCAGCAACAACAACGTCATTAACAACAATGGTAGCCATTCAGCAGTGGGAATGCATCGCTCGAGTTCGGCTCCGAAAATGTCCCAGGTGTCGCCGATGTATAATAACTACAACAGCTACTACCAGGGGCCGCACAATCAGCCAGGTCTGAACTATTACTATCCGCATAACCCGCAACAGCAGCAACCACAGCAGCCGTCGCCCTCGATGCAGCCGCATTTCAACCAAAGGCTGCCCCCGTATGGAGGCGGAGGATCGGGACTCGGAGGAGTTGGGATGCCGGCTCAGGCGCCGCCTCAGTCGTCGCCCAATCCCCAGAGCTGGTCCCCTGTTGTGGGCGGATCGGTATCCGCTGCGCTTCTGCGCCAGCAGTCGCTGCAATCGCCGCAGCAGCAACAGCAGAATCAGCAGCAACTCGGCCAGCATCCGCATCCCTTCAACGACCTCGTCCTGCGTTTGCCCAAGGGTCCTTGTCCGAATGGCTCCATTGGCTTTCAAATGCGCAGGTAACAGACTGCAGCGATGGAGAGCGGCCTGTCTATTTCAACAACTTCTTATTTTCGTCTTGGTACATTGATTCAAATGCATGTTTCTTATATATAAAAGAAAATCAACCGAAAGCAACAACCCACGAGTTATTCTGAGATTCTTTGTCGCCAAACATTCGGTGTGACGCATATTTATTGCTATACCCACTGGCTAGACCCAAGCATCAACAACTATGTAAAACAAATTTTATGACGGACTATGGTAGATATTTTGTAAATTTACAACTCACACCACACAATTTTGTATAATGCATACTAATAAAACGAAACAGTAATTTTAAAAGAGATGCAAGAATTCTAGAGACCTGAATGGTTTTGGTTCCTCACCAAGAAGTTGAAGACCCAAAAAAACATTTTAATTGCGGTTATATTTATTGGAGTAGATTTTGATTTTTGATCCTTGGTTTTTAAACACAAAGTGACTCATTAGGATTATTTTTCTGCCTTTCCTGATTATTTTGAATGGAGTACAATGATCCCTCAAATTATTGACCGGCGAATCTGATCTCGATTATTGTCTGTTTCTGTTCAATTTAATACCTAATTAATCAGCGGATGTTGATTTGAACTGGTTTTCGACCTCATTAAGTCTGTACAAAGCTGTTTTTTCTAGATATCGCATTGCCTAAATTGACGATAATCGTTTGATTAAACTTTGGTTATTAAATGCCGACTTAGCCATCCCTCAGAGCGTTGAGATATTTTTTAATTTACCGAAACAATAAAATAAAATTACCCCATAACTCCGAGGAAGTCTTCAGCTTTAAGCTTTTACTCCCGATATACATTTGTATGTTTAAGCAGAGCTTTTATCTAACAGCTGATATATTAAGCAACAAAACAAAAGGAAAATTTTAAGATCTTATGTTGTTTTGCCTTAAAAAATGAGCATGATAAGTGTTGCAATTTGAGTTACAGTTACATTTACCCCCAGCGATCGCTGATTTTGCAGGGGTCCCGAAAGGCTATCGTCGTGTTTTTGTTATTTATTCGCAACTCTGAAAACCAACACGCTCGAAAACAACAAACAGTGCGGTACACAGAAAAAACAATCGCCGAGTATCTGCTCTGGTAATTTGCTATCTATTTTGATATTTCGATTTGGTCACATTCGAAATACAAACATATGTACATCCTATTTGTTTGTAATATACAAATCCAAAATTATGATTATTCATATTTTTAACCATGATTTATACATTTTTTTTGTCTGTGTTCAAAAAATATAAATCTTCCCACTGGAAACGCTCTTATCAGCCCCCAACCTGAACACAAACATAATCCCATACATACATACCTGACATAAATGTATGTTTGTGTCATCATATGAACGTCTACCTAGGCCCCTAGGCCTTCAGTTGAAATCGAAGCGTCCAAGCGAGCGGTGTTGATTCAAATTCAAAAGCTGCTGGAAGAGCTGGAAAAGAGAATCATTGTGCTCTCTCGCGCTCTCACTTATTTTTTGATCGCCAAGCCTAACACGTGGGCGAGCATTAATAAGTTGTATTATTGCTTTAAAAACGTGAGCAAAAACTGCTATTTTCGACCCGAAATATGTCGCATTGTGTTCTGGTAATTGGAAGCGGCGGACGGGAGCACGCGATTTGCTGGAAGTTATCGCAGTCCCCAAAAATAGCTAAAATATACGCATTGCCCGGCAGCCATGGAATTCAGCAAGTAGACAAGTGCCAGAATCTGGAAGCCGCTACCTTGGATCCTAAGGACTTCGAGGTAGGTTTGTGATCCCGACCTTGGTTTGACCTTCGGCCGAGGCTTAAAGTTACAAAAAACCGCGAGCTTGTGGGTTATTTGGGGTTCGGGTGCAGCTTTACCAAGAATCTTGCGGGTTCTTCGTGTGATTAATTCGTCTGGTTCCGTTTTAATGCCATAGTGATTCGCTTTTATGGCTTCTGAACATTGTAAAACATGAACTGCATGCTGGCCGAGAACTTCAATGCTAAGCGGCAGCCGTAAATCCGTAATCGAGACTCTGGGAAGGCTTTTTATTGCAGCCGATCTCTGATAGTAGCTTGTGCTTTAACCCCTCGACGGGCTTACGGGCTGCGTTTGCAATTCTGCTGATTACCAATCAGAGCAGTGGAAGTCTGTTGGGGAAATATAACCCTAAATGAAATCATATTCACTAAGAAATATATACATATACATATACTCTTATATTTAATTTCCATAAGTGTTAAAGATTTCCAGAGTTCATTGAGTATTTCTTAACTTTAATCAAATGTTAGAAGATAAAATGGAAAATGTCTGAAAATTGTAAGTTGCCATATACACATTATAAAGGACCTTTATTTAAAGTTCTTTACAAGAAATTAACTTGCATTAAAAAAGTGTCAGTGTATAGTATGTATGGTGGGTGGTAAAGGTTGCAAAATATTTAAAACGTTACGGTCTTATTCTAAAATAAATTTAGCAAATGGTGTTTTAGATAGGTTTTACTTTCCAGTGAATCAAACAATTTTGTTATTTTTTTAAAACCAGTTTTGAAGCTAAATTATAGCTAGTAGACGCGGCAACAACAACGTTTTCAGAATGTTTTCTTCAGATTGTAGAACTTATCTTTAATTTAATTTTATACCAAAGCATTCAGATTTTTCGTTTAAAAATACAAAAGTTTTATTCGTTAAAAATGCAAAAAGAATATATCACACATTTAACATAAACAAGAAAGGAAAGCTAACTTCGTGCGGAGCCGAAGTTGAAATACCCTTGCAGAATATTCTGTAAATTATATTCTCCAAAATTATTCATATGATGCATTCTTAACACTCATAAAAATCCCAACTTCCTAACTTTAAAAACACCAAAGTTATGTCATTTCCACTCGTTCAGTTATATGGCAGCTATAGAATATAGTCGGCCGATCCTTATGAAATTTGGTATGTCGGATTGATTGGTCAAAAATTAAATCCATAGAAAATCCAAACTTCCTAACCTTACAACCACCAAATTTATGGTATTTCCGATCAATCAGTTATATGGCAGCTTTAGGATATAGTCGGCCGATCCTTATAAAATTTGGTAGGTGGGATTGATTGGGCAAATATAAAACCCATAGAAAATCCCAATTTCCTAGCTTTACAAACACCAAAGTTATGGCATTTCCGATCGTTCAGTTATATGGCAGCTATAGGATATAGTCGGCCGATCCTTATGAAATTTGGTAGGTCGGATTGATTGGCCAAATATAAAACCCATAGAAAATCTCAACTTCCTAACTTTACAAACACCAAAACTTATGGCATTTCCGATCGTTCAGTTATATGGCAGCTATAGGATATAGTCGGCCGATCCCGGCCGTTCCGACTTATATACTGCGTGCAAAGGAAAGAAGGATGTGTGCAAAGTTTCAATTCGATATCTTTAAAACTGAGAGACTAAATTGCGTAGAAACAGACAGACGGACAGACAGACGGACAGACGGACATGCTTATATCAACTCAGGAGGTGATCCTGATCAAGAATATATATACTTTATAGGGTCGGAGATGTCTCCTTCACTGCGTTGCACACTTTTGACCAAAATTATAATACCCTCTGCAAGGGTATAAAAATATCTGATAACAATTTTTTTCACGAAAAATGATTATTCTTTCGACTAAACAAATGCAACATTTTCTAACATATTTATACCCGTTACTCGTAGAGTAAAAGGGTGTATTGTATTCGTGCAAAAGTATGTAACAGCTAGAAGGAAGCGTTTCCGACCCTATAAAGTATATATATTCTTGATCAGGGTCACTAGCCGAGTCGATATAGCCATGTCCGTCTGCCCGTCTGTCCGTCCGTATGAACGCTGAGATCTCGGAAACTATAAAAGCTAGAAGATTGGCATTTTGCATGCAGATTCTAGGAGTTCCTACGCAGCGCAAGTTTGTTTCAAAAAGGTGCCACGCCCCCTTTAACGCCCACAATCGCTTATATACGATTTTAAAAATTTAAATATTTCGGAAAAGTATAAATGCAGTTTTATTGTGTTTATCAATACCTATCGAAATGTAGAAGAAATTTTTCAAATCGGACCATTCGTTAAAAAGTTATGCGTGATCAAAGTTTCTATCTCCATCTCCCTTGCACTCCCTTTACCTGAGTAACGGGTATCTGATAGTCGGGGCACCCGACTAAAGCGTTCTCTCTTGTTTTTCCTTCCGCTGCTGCAAAATCCTTTAGTTTCTTAGTGAAACAGGTATTTTTTCTTGTTGCCTATAGTGATATTTTTGATTAGCAATAACAACTGTTATTTGTTTTAATTTTAAAGCTAGATATCTTTAATTTAAAAACAATTCTTTAACTAAACTAATTATGTTCCTTTGACTTGTGCATAGTTCGATTTGTAATAAAAATAACAGTTGACGGATCGGTAATCGGTTGCGCCTTTTATCAAACGAATGTTCGATCGCTATTCTATAAATATAATTAAATAGACACAAATTCGGATCTGTCAGCTCGTTGACAAGTCAAAACATAAACAATGGATTGTTGTCGTTGTTTTACATTTAAGCTTACGTTTGCTTATCACTTATATTTATTGCTTGTGGCTTAATTAATCGCTTAAATCAAAATTGACAGATTCGCCTAGGGGATTCCAAAAAGACCAAGCCTGTTCCCTCGCCGAAAGTTTTTCGACCATAGATCATCAATGTTTCAAAGCGCCTCGTCTTTCTCGCAGAGGTCGGACCGTGGTCGTGGGCGGATGGGTGAGGTATATAGTCTTTGGTGTGGTGCTCTGGCGGGTTCTTGGCGCCGAAGCTTCCTGTGTTTTCCGGGTATACACATTGAACGCAGCCGCGTCGTGCTCCACGGTCTTGAGCTCGCCGGTGTAGTAATCCTTTATCTGGTAGGGATGCGTTCTGATATACTCCAAAGCGCGCAGTATATAGTCCGGGACCTGGGGAATGTGTGTGCCCACAGGATGGTAGCCAAACTCGTCGGCCACATAGTTAACACTGACGACCTCTCCCTCTGGAGAGGTGTAACTGTTGCCACCCTGGACGGAAACGCCTCCCAATCCCTCCTGCGAGGCGGATATTCCATTGGAGGTCTCGTAGGCGTATCGGTAGTTGCCATCCCGCTCCACCTCCAGGTCGTTTTGCAGTGTCCGCGTGTTTCGATCCGAGTCAGGGACGTAGGAACCGGCCTGCACCTGCATCACGGTCAACGCAACGATGAAATTCACCTGTGGGTGGACAGGAGACAATGCTTATAATCCGATTTCGGGAGGTCCCAGTGGCAGTGTAGGCTTACAAGCAAATACATGGTGTCGCGTTCAAGTTTGGTTCTAAACTGCTTGTCTGCTTCTCGGACGCTTTCGTTTTTATATCCATCCGCTCACCAGCGGATTTTTGGCAATATTTCGGTTCGGAAACCCAGTTCAGAGCCGCCGTCTCCATCTCCGCTCGTCATCATCAACGTCTACATCATCGCTGTTGGTTGCCTTAGTCAGTCATAAATAAAATGATTTTATTTCTTATAAGTATTATTTTATATACATAGGTATCAACGACGTTATTTGTCGTTGTCGCCGTTGCAATTCCTAAAGTGTGGGATGGTAAAATCCAGCAAAACGGAAAGAAGAGTAAAAATTTAATGAAACATTCGTGAATGGTTATGCCCTACTCGAAGGTTGGGGCACTTACAATTTGATGTGTATTGTGGCTGATCTTGAAAGTCCCATATTGATTTGCATGACTTACATTTTCAAGGAACTCTAAATACCATGGCGATCGTTGAACTGGGCTGTCGTATATTGTTTTTAAACCCCTATGTATAAAGGGAATCGATGGATCTAAATATATATTTTAAAAAATTTAGTAAAAACTGCTTCCCCAGTTAACTGACAATGATGTGAATAGGTAATTAAATCATCATTTTAGAAGTTTTTTAGACATTCTAGATTTTGTCAGGGAATTGGATAATTACAATACGTTGTTCTGTTAATTTCACTTGAAAGGAAATGGCATTCCAATTAAATGAACATTTATACTATTTTACAACTTTAATGCCAAATTTGGAAAATCTGATTTAAGTATCCGAAAGCTTGATTAAAATTTTAACTTACTTGGTTTTCTACATTCTTTGTATCTTTATTTAGTTATTCTTAGAAATTGCATAGTTCGATCATTAAGCTCAGCATATGTATTGTGATAAATGATCTTTGGAGATTAATCTCAAATTATTTAATGGCATCACTTGGCCGATAGTTTGACGAAATTTCCCATCCAGATGTCTCCCGCCTGATACTTTTTTGGCCGATTCTAAAAACCCGTCCGACTAATTCAGCAAAGCGTATCTAATTCCTTACTTATTCGCAAACAAATGCGGCAACATTCTTTTCCAGCCTCACCGCCCCTTCCAGATCCCATTCTCCCGCACTTAATTTGCATATAATTCAGTAAATCATGAGCGCACTCTGTAAAGCATAAAGACGAAAACGTTTCAACCAAATTTGGGAAGAGCCAGTCGGAGAATCCGACTAAAAATCCGACTAAGCTAAAAAATACAATATAAAAAGTTGTTGATCTTTCTCCACATCCCTTTTTTCTTTGTTCGTTCCATCTGACATAAGCGCTACTTAACCTTCGTTACGGGAAATTAAAACCTTGGCCGAATTTGACAAATCTGTCTTAATTTGGAAAGCCAAATAGCTCTACTAAAACGTCGTTCTGTGCGAACGTTCTTGAACCCTGGGAAATAAACGAACCGGATGGGGGACGTCAGGAAATCGGGATGAATCTCCCAGGTGCTAAATGGTCTGGAACGCAACCAAGTGCAAGCTCGACACGTTTCACCAGTGCCAGGTAATTCGACTCTGCGTTGGCGCCAATTCGAATTAGAGCTAAGTAACGATATCGACGACACCGAAACCGGACCAGCGATCGAGCTTGGGATTAACTTGGTTTGTTGACATGGCTCACATAGCTGGCGCCTGAGTCAGTTGATCTCCCAACCGCCAAATGTGAAGACAATGCACCCCCAGACCCAGTTTAATGGCAAAACAATTAGGAAGGCATTTAGTATTTTGGCGACAAATT
The DNA here is from genome assembly GCA_036346975.1 of Drosophila prolongata. Classification (NCBI taxonomy): domain Eukaryota; kingdom Metazoa; phylum Arthropoda; class Insecta; order Diptera; family Drosophilidae; genus Drosophila; species Drosophila prolongata. The sequence continues at coordinate 24,289,515 of JAYMZC010000386.1, read as the reverse complement.
GGCGATGGAACCGGTTACTTAGAGGAGTGTTATCTCCCATTTGGAATGTGGTTACAAAAAATCGAAAAAACCCAGCAGCATCCCAAGAAGATGCTAACGATCGTGACCCGGTTTAATTGCAAAAAGCAATTTTGATATTAATATTAAAGATTATTTTAGAGACAGAGATAGCAAAGTCAATTTTAAGATTCTGTATGCCAACCTCACAAATCGCATCTTAAAAGATAATTGACTAATGAGCACGATTATCGTAACATGATTTCAAAGTTAATTAAGTAATTCGATTTCAACTTTTCGAGCTTAATCAACGGTTATCAGATAATATTTTATCACAACAGACTTGTTTGAGTTTTTATTGCTTTTTCCCGAAACAATTTGTTTATATTGTTGAAATGATTCACTTAACAAATTGTATTTTTAAAAATGATAATACATAAATTTATTATTGGCTTTCAATTTTTAAAAAAACATTTTTATTGCCTTAATTATTATATTGAAACACCTTTATATATGGACACCATCATCTTACTAATCTGTATTTTAAATTTAAATTAATTCATTTAGGATTTTTTTATGCGCTTTAATTTTAGGCTATTGCCAAATGGAGTAAAGAAAATCAGATCTCCCTAGTTATTGTCGGACCCGAAGATCCGTTGGCTCTGGGCTTGGGCGATGTGCTTCGAAGTAAGGGAATCGCCTGCTTTGGACCTGGCAAGCAGGGTGCCCAAATCGAGGCTGACAAAAAGTGGTCCAAGGATTTTATGCTGCGCCATGGCATTCCAACGGCACGCTATGAGAGTTTCACGGACACAGCAAAAGCCAAGGCATTCATCAGAAGGTATAGTTGAAATCTTAGGACACTTTTGGAGTGAAAATAACGTACATTTTCTCTTGCAGCGCCCCTTACCCAGCGCTGGTGGTGAAGGCCGCTGGTTTAGCGGCAGGAAAGGGCGTGGTGGTGGCCGCCAATGCGGATGAAGCCTGCCAAGCGGTGGACGAGATCCTGGGACAGCTAAAGTACGGACAGGCGGGAGCCACACTGGTGATAGAGGAGCTAATAGAGGGCGAAGAGGTATCCGTGTTGGCCTTCACGGATGGCAAGAGTGTGCGCGCCATGCTTCCCGCCCAGGATCACAAGCGTTTGGGCAACGGTGACACTGGTCCGAACACCGGAGGCATGGGCGCCTACTGCCCGTGTCCCTTAATCAGCCAACCAGCCCTCGAACTGGTCCAAGATGCAGTGCTGGAAAGGGCGGTACAGGGTCTAATCAAGGAGCGGATCACCTACCAGGGCGTCCTCTACGCGGGACTCATGCTGACACGTGACGGTCCTCGTGTCTTAGAGTTCAACTGTAGGTTCGGCGATCCCGAAACCCAGGTTATTTTGCCGCTGCTCGAAACTGATCTCTTTGAAGTAATGCAGGCCTGCTGCAAGGGACAGCTGGAAAAGATTACCCTGCAATGGCGCAATGGAATTAGTGCTGTGGGTGTGATCCTAGCCAGTGCTGGCTATCCAGAAACCTCTACCAAGGGATGCCTTATATCTGGTAATACTTTTGCAACTATCTTAGAATGTCTTAGTATTTCATATAATCCTTTCAGGACTTCCGGCTGCAAATTCTCCCACTCAATTGGTTTTTCATAGCGGCCTTGCTGTGAATCCACAGAAGGAAGCATTGACCAATGGCGGTCGGGTCCTCATTGCCATAGCTCTGGATGGCAGCTTAAAGGAGGCCGCTGCTAGAGCCACCAAGTTGGCTGGCAGCATTACATTTTCGGGATCTGGAGCTCAGTACAGAACGGACATTGCCCAGAAGGCAATCAAAATGTAATTATAGGAAAATCATTTATCAAGCACTCATTAAAGACGAAAATTTTAAAGATTATGATAAAATGTATTCTTTTGTATAATTTTGTAAATGCTTTTCGAAGGCTAAGAACAAAAATTTATAACATAATTGGCCCGATCATACCTATAACAACATTAGGTAATATTTAAATGTTCTATTATTTAGCAAAACCAGGTTTTGAAAAATCACATGATTATTAAATTTATTTTTTTTCTGTTTAGTTAAAATTGATTCCCATTTTAATTTTTTATCTGCTCAAGGTCAATGTCTTAATTGTAAAAAAAAAAAGAATACAAGTTTTTAAATTTATTTCGATATATTTCGGCTGCGCTTTCGCAACCGTCTTCAGGGCAACTATAAACATTTCCCTTTGTGTGTCTATGTCAGGTATATACTATGATTCATTTAGCGTGCTGAATTCCCTATATTGTCGGAAACTTGTGATGCATCCATCTGTGCGTCCTTCCGTGCCTACTTAAACTTCTCTCTTAGTTTTAATGCTTTGAGGATGAACATTTCACAATTCTTCTTTCTTTTGCTGATCGTATAAAAGACGGAACAGGCCGAACAATTCTAAATTTAAACCATACTCTTCGAATATATTTCACTCATGTTATCATCTTCAGAAACGATACTTCTCTATCTATACTTCAATCTTCTCACATATATCTCCCTTACTTAGGGCTACTGCAAGTTCACCGGGACTGAATTACAAGGACAGCGGAGTGGACATAGACGCTGGGGATGCTCTCGTGCAACGCATCAAGCCGTTGTCCCGTGGCACCCAGCGGCCTGGCGTCCTCGGTGGTTTGGGTGGATTCGGAGGACTGTTCCGCATAAAGGATCTTAGCTACAAAGAGCCGGTAATTGTCGAGGCCACTCAGGGGGTGGGCGCCAAAATCCATCTAGCCCTGGAGCACGAACTGTACGAAAATGTAGGCTACGACTTGTTCGCCCTGGCCGCAAACGATCTCCTGGAACTGGGCGCTGAACCAGTGGCTTTCCTGGACTACATTGCCTGCGGCAAGCTGCACGTTCCACTGGCTGCCCAGCTGGTCAAGGGAATGGCTGATGGTTGTCGCGATGCGCGTTGCGCATTAGTTGGTGAGAACATGACCAATGTCCGCTTAAATCCATAAATTAAAATCCATGTTCCTCCTAGGTGGCGAAACTGCGGAGATGCCATCTCTTTATGGACCCGGCCAACACGACATGGCTGGCTATTGCGTGGGAATCGTGGAGCAGGCTCGGGTCCTGCCTCGTTTTGATCTTTACCAGCCGGGTGACCTTCTTGTCGGTCTGCCATCCTCTGGACTTCATTGCGCTGGCTTCAATGAGATACTTACCCAGTTGGCTGCATTAAAAGTTAATCTCAGAGATTGTTCACCCGTTGACGGAAGCGAGGATGGCCTGACCTTGGCTCATGTCCTGGCCACGCCAACACGCCAGTATGTCCAGCAGTTGCTGCCTCATCTTCAAAAAGGCGATGAAATCAAGGCAGTGTCCCATGTCACCCATGGTCTGCTGAACGATGTCCTGCGCCTTCTGCCCGAAGGCTACGAGACGACGCTAGATTTCGGTGCGGTCCCGGTACCTAAAATCTTTGGCTGGCTGTCAGGAAAGCTAAAGCTCAGTGCCCAGACACTTCTGGAGCGTCATAACTGCGGCATTGGCATGGTTCTCATCCTGCCTCAGTCGAGTCAACTGTGGCGGACATCCCTGCCTGGAGCCAAAGTGCTGGGTGTCTTGCAGCGGCGGTCGAAGGCCAGTGGTTCTCCCGTCCAGGTGCGCAACTTTGTGGAGCAATTGCAGAAAGTGGCTTCTCCATTCGGTGGCACTGGCGAAGGGGAGCTTCCAGTGGAGCTCGAGGAACTGACTTCCAAGCTGAGTTTAACAGCTCCACGCGAAGATTGCTTTGAAAACGCATCTGGACGTCGGCTAACACGCATTCCCAGTCACTACAAGGATCCCATTCTCATCCTGGGCACCGATGGCGTCGGCACGAAACTAAAAATAGCACAGCAAACGAATCGCAACGCCAGCGTGGGAATCGATTTGGTGGCCATGTGCGTGAACGACATCATTTGTAATGGAGCTGAACCCCTCAGCTTCTCCAGCTACTATGCATGCGGACACTGGCAGGAGGAGTTGGCCAAGGAGGTCCTTTCTGGGGTTCTGGAGGGCGCCAGGCAGGCCAACAGCAGTTTTATTGGTAAGTGGCGATCGGCACCTTTAGTTGTTTTTAAGAATTAAGAACATCTTAAAACTGACAAGAGTAAAAAAAATTGATAAAAAAAAATTTGTCACAGGGAATCAGGCGTTCTTTCTGTAAACTCACCATTGTGCTAGGAAAATGTTTTTTTATACGAACTAATCCTTTGTCCAATCCTTTACAGCTTCGCACAGTGCTGCTCTACCGCTGCTGTACGAGCCTCAGGTCTATGATTTGGCTGGCTTTGCCTTGGGCATAGCTGAACGCTCCGGCATACTGCCGCTTTTGGAGGAAATTCATCCAGGAGATGTGCTCGTCGGCTTACCCTCGTCTGGTGTCCACAGCAATGGATTTAGCTTGGTCCACGCCGTCCTGAAGCGTGTGGGATTGGGACTCAATGACAAGGCGCCCTTCAGCGAGAAGACATTGGGCGAGGAGTTGCTGGTGCCCACCAAAATATATGTCCATGCATTGTGCTCCCTGCTTTCCAAAGGGAATCACGGCATCAAAGCTTTGGCCCACATCACAGGAGGTGGTCTCAGCGAGAATATACCGCGAGTGTTGCGAAAGGACCTGGCCGTGCGCCTTGATGCCAATAAATTCCAGCTTCCTCCCGTTTTCGCATGGCTGGCGTCAGCCGGAAACATCAGTTCAACCGAGCTGCAGCGCACCTACAACTGTGGATTGGGCATGATCCTGGTGGTGGCCCCTACGGAGGTGGAGAGTGTACTCAAAGAGTTACGTTATCCACAACGTGCTGCTATTGTCGGGGAGGTGATTGCCCGCAAAGATCCGAAAAAACCGCAGGTGTTTGTTCAAAACTTTGAGACTTCATTGGCCAGGACTCAGAAGATCCTGACGCTGCCACGAAAACGGGTAGCTGTCCTCATATCGGGAACGGGCAGCAACCTGCAGGCACTCATAGATGCATCGCGGGATTCGGCGCAGGGAGTGCATGCGGAGATAGTGCTGGTGATCAGTAACAAGAAGGGTGTCCTCGGACTGGAACGTGCCGCCCAAGCAGGGGTAGCTTCACTGGTCATCTCCCACAAGGATTTTGCCAGCCGTGAGGTCTACGATGCGGAGCTCACGCGAAATCTAAAGGCGGCTCGCGTTGATTTGATTTGTCTTGCTGGTTTCATGAGAGTCCTGAGTGCTCCGTTTGTTCGGGAGTGGCGGGGACGACTCATCAACATCCATCCCTCGCTGCTACCCAAGTATCCGGGACTGCATGTTCAACGGCAGGCATTGGAGGCGGGCGAAAAGGAGTCCGGCTGCACTGTTCACTTTGTGGACGAGGGCGTGGATACGGGAGCGATACTGGTTCAGGCCGCAGTTCCCATTTTGCCCGACGATGATGAGGATTCCCTGACGCAACGCATCCATAAGGCTGAGCATTGGGCTTTCCCAAAAGCATTGGCGCTCCTGGCGAGCGGAGCAGTTCGACTTGGTCCCGAGGGAGGTCTGTGAAATCTTAACAATAGGTTTTTCCGCCTTGAGGAGTTTTATTTTTATGTCAGCTTGTCTAGCATCACAACTTGAATGGAAATCACAGGGATGTATTTATGTAAAGAACATATGTATGTATACAGGAAAACTTCCCAAACTCTAAGACTATAAAAGTCAAATTAGTTTTAACAACAATCTCTTATTAGTTGTGAAAAAGTTTTGATAGACTAAGCATGACGTTTTTTACAAATAAATATTATATAAAAAATATAACAATCATAAAGTTAACCGTCTTTTGATTACTGGAAAATTTTCGTTTAACGCTTACAGGTATTTTGAGTTTTTACTTCATAATAACAAAAACATTTTATAAAAAATTATCATGCATATTAAATTAAAGATTTTATCGATTTTATAACATTTAGTTTTATCAAGTATTCCAATTCATTCCGAATAGGTGTGCTGTGCCTTTATTTTATAAAAACAAAAATTGGTTAGCATCTCTTACTTGGCTTAACTAAAACTGCGTCATAATTTTCCCTTATCAATATAAAGTTTGAGAGATAAATTCTTAAATGTTTTACATTTCTCTACTTTTGAAACTAGTATCACATATTTAACGATCAAACATTTGTATTATAATAGTTTACTAATTAGGGAAAACAGACTTGTACTCGTACTTCTCTGATTATCCGTAGGACGCCTGGCTTTGGCATTTACTTCGGGTCTGGTTACGTCGCGCTGCAAATCCGGATCCTTAAATATGGATTCGGCCATCTTCTCAAGGTGGAGTCGAAAGAACTGATTCTCCAGGATGGGCACTATCAGGTTGTACTTGTCGATCATTTTGTTCAGTTGATGGACGTCCTCCTGGTGCTGCTTAGTAAAGCTCTGCCAGGCGAACAGGTCCTCGGGACGCTCCAGAGGCCAGTCACCGTAGAAGATGCGCTCTTGTCGCAGTTTTTTCTTTAGCTGGGCGACCGCATCCCTAATGTCCTTGCCAAGGCTGATCCACTCCGGCGTGAATCCGTTGTCCAGCATGATCTTGTTTAGCTTGTGGGTGGTGAAGTCCAGGTAGGGATTCTGTGATTGAGTCGAGGACAGCGGCTTGCCGGCCCCGTTGAGATTGTTGAAGTCACCCTTGGACATGGCCTCCTGAATGAGATCCTCAACCACCCGGTCTATGCCGTACTTGGTCTTGATAGCGTGTTTGCGGAAGTGATTGCCGCCCTTCGACATCAACGTCTTCTCTCCAGCAGCCGCCTTGTCGATCCGGTGCTCCAGGACGCGTTCCTGTGCCTTCATGGCGCGTACCTGCTGGTACTGCTTCTGGCGCTGATAGGGATTGCCCACGCCGATTCCCTCGTTGGAAAGATATTGCCGGTGCTGTGGCGCCGTGTGCTTAATGTCGAACTCCAGGGCCTCCTCCTCGTCCTCCTGGATATTGCGCCTGCCTTTGGCGAACTTTTCCTGCAGCACTCTGAAGGCCTCGTCCACCTGCTGGAAGCGCTCGGCACTGGCTTCCTCGGTTCCCGAATCGGGATGCACCCTCTTCACCAGATCCAAGTAGGCGTGGCGCACCGTGTTTTGATCCGAAGATTCGTGCACGCCCAGTATGCGAAAGCATTCCTAGTGAAAATAGATAGGAAATTGCATAACGGGCAGAAACTAAAGACCTTAGAAGTATTAGACTCACCATATAGACCTCCCTTCGTTTGAGGTGCAGGAACCGACTTGATCTGCGGGATATGAATCCACCAAGCAGATGTCCCGCCAGCCACATTTCTCACTCCTATTTTCGTTTTTCTGAAAAACAGCTGTGACTCTATTCAAATTTGTCAGCTTGGCCTTCAATTCATTTCAACTATTATTAACATTTGTTTATTTTTCGAGACGATCAGCTGTTGGGAAAGTGCTAGTACCAATATACTGCATACGTAAGCCTTACGATTTTAGTATTTTTCATTTATGGTCACACCTAGGGATGGGTAAAATGGCATAGTTAAAATTTAAATTCTATACGAATTTTTTGGGCAGAAGATTTTAGTTTTTAATTAAAACGAGAACGGTAGCTAACTTTGGTAAGCCAAGGACCCCTGCTGATTTTTTTTAAATAATTAATTTTTGGCTTCTTACGTTAGCTGACTAAGGGTCAGTTTCTCGTCGGACCTGCTAAGAGAATCAATTTTGACTTAATTGTTCGCATGCCAGAATATAGCGTGTAAAAGGCAAGGTTTTCAACATGATCATTGTATATATAAAAAATACGATTTGGAAAGTCTCAAGAATCGGCATGGAGCCGTGTGGCCATTATGAGATATATTATATATGGCAGTTATAGGATATAGTCAACCGAACTCATGGGATAGGTTCAAGTACTAATAAAAACCTTAACTCGGGTACAGAACCAGCGATTTATTCTAAAATAAAAAGCTGTAGCTGTTAAACTGAGCTCAACTCGTCTAGTCATGATGATCAGGAATATACTTATAGGGTCGGAAATGCCTTGGAAATTTGACGAAGTTTATAATACGTTTTAGCCCACTATGCCATATTAACAAATGTAGAATTTATCTCCATTTAACATCACACTGTGCAACATTATTTGTGTTTTAAAGTGTAACTGCCACAAGGATTCTTAAAGTGCGAGACTATTAAAAACCCTTTTCGGTTTTTTTTTGGCTTTTCTCGCGTTCGTATTTTATAGCCATGTAATAATTCAAAGATTATAAATTTCTGATTATTTATTTATTATCTGTCCTACAAATTTGAGAGGCAATCATTGAAAGACTTCCAGTAATCTATGAGTCGTGGGTTCAATATCAGCTCTTCCAGGAAATATTTATATTTTTCAATATATAAGAAGTAACTTTTCCGACAATTAGAAGTTGTTTGTATGTCGAGAAGTGTTTCAATCAGTTTACACGATAAAACTATTTAAAAAGTTATCAACATAAGATATCTAACTGCTTAGAACCATAAGTTTAGTATGGCAGATATATGTTATGTATTATTTTAGTCAATGGAATAAAAAAATTGTATTAATAATAATAATTTTTAATTTTTAAAATTCTATCTCAGCGAAATTATTGTGTTTTTGCATTTGCCTTTAGCTTCGAGGGTGGACAACAAAAAAACTTTGTTCAATATATTATAAAACAAGAGAGAACGCTATAGTCGAGTGCCTCGACTATTAGATACCCGTTACTCAGCTAAACAACTTAATATAAATATGCCTTCTTGTAATAAATTGACTAGAAATATTAAACATACATACTTATATTGGCTAAACACATACATTCTTAAATAGTATTATGTATATTAAGGTCTAAATGTTTGCACAACACGAGTAACGGGTATAGCGAATAGCTTTTTTGAAAGGAGTTATCTTTGCCGGGCAATTGCAACTGAGTATAATGTAAATACATACATATGTATATGCTTACATAAATACACACATACGCCATTGTTTGACTCAGACCTCCAATTTGGCTAACTTGATTTGATTTGCATAGTTCTTGGGATATAGTTCGGTATTGACAAATGAAAACCATTGCAATTTCCTTTAATAGAAATCCTTATCGAGAATTAGCGTTGACTCTGTTGAGCACCGTGGTCAGCTGTTCCAAAGTCATCCGTTAGATGGCGCCATAAAAGGCGGAAATGTAGGCGTTAGCCAGGCTTAAGCGTTTAATGGGTTTTTGGGCGTTAGAGTGGGCGTGGAAAACTTTTATTAGGCCAATCGATATTTATTGACGAAACAAATACATATCAATTAAAATTTTCATAATATCATCAAAACTGTGGCCACAGCTTGTGGCTTATGGGCGTCAGAGGGGGCGTGGCACCATTTTGAAACAAACTTACGCTGCGTAGGAACTCCTCAAATCTACATGCAAAATGCCAATCTTCTAGCTTTTATAGTTTCCGAGATCTCAGCGTTCATACGGACAGACAGACAGACAGACGGACAGACAGACGGACAGACGGACATGGCTAGATCGACTCGGCTAGTGATCCTGAACAAGAATATATATACTTTATAGGGTCGGAAACGCTTACTCTACGAGTAACGGGTATAAAAATTAGTTTAAATTTAATTTTTAGTTCGGATACATCTTCCAGCTGTTATTATGTCCACCAGATGGTGGACAACAAAAAATGTTATTATGTTATTAACTACAAAAAAATCGTAGAACCTCTTAAGATAAAGCGTTTTCGCGTGCAGGTAATAATGAATGAGTGCTGTGATAAATATATTAATTCAAATTTTTTTTATTAGTTCAAGTTTAAGAGTGTTGGCTCTCAATATAATCCATAACAGACAATACATTCTGCGAGCAACACAATGCTTTCACACTAACTATGTACAATAAAAGTCTGGTGATGACCAAATCTCCAATTCTAATTATACCCGTTACTCGTAGAGTAAAAGGGTATATTGTATTCGTGCAAAAGTATGTAACAGCTAGAAGGAAGCGTTTCCGACCCTATAAAGTATATATATTCTTGATCAGGGTCACTAGCCGAGTCGATATAGCCATGTCCGTCTGTCCGTCTGTCCGTCTGTCCGTCTGTCCGTCTGTCCGTCTGTCCGTCTGTCCGTCTGTCCGTCTGTCCGTCCGTATGAACGCTGAGATCTCGGAAACTATAAAAGCTAGAAGATTGGCATTTTGCATGCAGATTCTAGGAGTTCCTACGCAGCGCAAGTTTATTTCAAAAAGGTGCCACGCCCCCTTTAACGCCCACAATCGCTTATACACGATTTTAAAAATTTAAATATTTCGGAAAAGTAAAAATGCAGTTTTATTGTGTTTATCAATACCTATCGAAATGTAGAAGAAATTTTTCAAATCGGACCATTCGTTAAAAAGTTATGCGTGATCAAAGTTTCTATCTCCATCTCCCTCGCACTCCCTTTACCTGAGTAACGGGTATCTGATAGTCGGGCCACCCGACTATAGCGTTCTCTCTTGTTTTAATTCATGCTCTACATAAGTAGAATGCAAACTGATTTCGGTTCTGGGTAATCGTGTCACAATTAAAAAAGAAGATATTAAAAAATGAAGAGGAAACTTCTTCCATCTACGGTTGCTCTATATTGCACAAACTTAAAAAGCTTGACGAAATAATAATTTCATTTATCACAACGGACCACTCAGGTATAAGAGCAACAGACTATGTCTGGTTTTAAAATTAATGTTGTTATAAATCTATCGAAAAGAGAAATACCCAATTGTTAATTGTAATTTATAACAAATAAATATATTTTATAATATGTATTAAATACATAGGAACAGTTGGTTGTTATATCATTTTTTGTACAGTTTGATGAAGGTGTTTAAGAACACATTCATATATTTTAAAAGTGGGAAACTAATTTATGCTTGAGTAAATGCCACGCTACTTTAAGTTATAAAAACATTTTCACAAATATAAATTCATTTATTGCTTTAAACTAATTTGGTAATTATGATTCAACTGATTTGGTGGCTTATTGCTCTGATTTGTTTTGGTACCGGTCTTGGCAGTGCACTGCATGATGTTCTCTTTTCCTAGCATCCCGTTTGGCCTGTTTGATTTGGCCCATTAGCATACATGCGAACAGGATGTGCACAGGTTGATCCAAATTCTTTTAGTTACCATGTCGGAGATCGATCTGTGCCACGGTCGTTTTATTCATCATCCTCCACGATATCGGGTGTATACAAATCAAATACTTCGAGAAATTGGGTAAACTTCTTGCCTATATAGCCGCCCAACAAAATGCCAGGTATGACAGTGGCCATAATACAAACATAGCAGTATTTGTTATTAATCCTTGGAATTTTTTTTAGTTCTTTGAAGTCTTTGTGTGTATCTTCTCGACCAAATGGCATTTTTGATATGTCAATGTAAGTAGCTGCCAAAGTGTTATTAGGAAATCGTATACAACATAATTCTGATGGAAATGTCAAGACTTTCTCCGGCCAAATTTGGACAGGCACGGCCCAGAACCTAAATTCGAGTCCAAAACCCTCATCGAGCATGCGTTCGCCGGAATATTTGAGTGCGCGCCCTAAATGGCACTTCCGTTCTGCTGGCTCAACCTTCTGATTTTATCAATTGTCCAATTGTCTTCAATTGGCTGGCAATGGTCTACGTTTCCGTCTAAGGAAGGGTATTGTCTTTAATTTTAATATTTGACCTGAAGCAGCAAAAAAGAATGGCTTAAGTTTGAGATACTGCTATTATTTTTTAATAGATAAAATACCAACATTTAAAAGTCATTAGAGTATTAATATTCTCACATGTGTATCACTTAAGACTTATTTTTAAATGATTTTCTTTTCTATCTTCATATCCCTTTCTCCCCCATTAAATATGTTTCATTACACTCATAAAATCATGATTTGTTGTTTTGGAAAAACAAGTGGAAAATTAACTTGAAGATGAATTGATGGAAGTCTTGTTGAAGGTTATACCTTCTAATTATATTAATTTATGTTGTGTTGTTGTGAATTGTATCTCTTCGCCTTATTTATTTTTCAAAAAAAACCAATAAAATATTTCGAATCACCCTTTTCTATTTCGAAATAAGGGGTAAAATAAAAACGGAAATTAACAATTAAATAAATCAATCTTAATGGTCGAACAAAACTAACTGAGAACTCGATTTATAATGGTTGTTTAGTATTGAATCGATTATTTAAATCTCATTTTGTTATTATTGGGATGATTACGTTGAAAATCAAAAGAAAAAAAAGATTGATTATAAGAAGGTCATTTGTAACCATTAAATGTAGTTGATATCAATGGATACCAAACAACGAAAGAGTTTAGTGCCCAAGAAATAATATTTTTATGGTTAACTTTATTTATTTTAGGTTAAAGTGGGATTAAAGTGCATTGTAATCAGCACAATATATTAAATTCCTATTGAAATACCAATTAAAACGTATTTTCAAAGTACGAGAATGACATAAAAAGGATTTTTAGAGAATACGTGCAAGCATCCTGCTTTTATGATTTGTTATCCATTTTTAGACGAACTCTTGGGCAGGTTTGTTGCTTCAGTCTTTCGATGGACATTAACCGATTCCGCTTCCGTTTGGCATTTCGCACGTTTTGCATAGTTTATGGCTGCGTGAAAGGTAGAATGGGTTATTTATGAGCATAATGAGCGAAGAAAGGGCGCAGATAGCCAAACAGTGGTAGGCAAGGAGTGCCAAAGGATTTCCAGGGGTATGAGTAATATTCCCTCCATTTATGGCTCACTTTATATTGTTGTTGCACCCTTTTAGCAAGTTCGATACTTGAGTCTTTCGTTACAATTTGTGGATTCGGCTTCCGTTACGCGCCAATGTTTGAAAACAGTTAGCACCCAGGACCGGTGGAAGGGAAAAACCCACCGGCAACTTCACATGTCCCAGGCAGTTGACTGAATTTTCCCAAGAAGTAAGATCGGCGCGGCTAATCCTGTCGAGACAATACAGCCCACGTAATTGGCCAGGTAGCATTTCTGCGGCGAATTCGCGAAATCGGCAAAGTTTCTGAGCCGTCTGTTCGGCCGAATCCAACGGCGGCGAACAACGATCGCAAGCCGGCTCACCAGCCGATAAACTCACAGGGAAACCCAAGAAATCGGAAGCTTTCGGGGCTTCAGTACGCCTTCGACTGTGGCGCGTTGTGGACGTTGAGAGGCTGCGGCGAACCAACCTCTAGAGCAGTGTATGTATCGATCCGACTGGGTTTCTGTGAGTGTGAGTGAGCCAGCGAAACGAAAGCCGTTAAGAAGTGCGAGAAGGCAAGAAACAGGCGGGCATAGGAAAATCTGTAAAACGGGCACGTTGAGCTGTTTTATTTTCCTCGCCAGTCTCACATTTCTACCTATCGCCGCTCGCCTCAACCTTCTTTTCTGGCCTGCTCCTCGCCTCTTTCTTACCTTTTTGCTGTCGTGTCTTGTGGTCTTTGGGCGGGCGAGTGTGTGTGTGTGTGTGTGTGTGCGTGGACTGAGACTGAGACTTCAGGTGCAGACCGCGTTGATTTGGCTGAACAAGTTTCAGTCTGAGTTTGGCCTTCGTGTGGCATGGTACAGTAATCGCTCCCCGGACTTTCAGATCTCTTTGTGTCCTATCAATAAGTGTTTGTGCAGTCTATGAATGTATTTGCCTGGAAACTGGATTTTATTCGATTGTTTTGTGTTTGATTTCGTGTTTGTGTTTGTTTGTTGGCTAGCGAAAAAAGGATTTCTGTGCATTTTAATGGAGGCGCGTGCCTTGGATCGTGTGTGCCTCTTGAGGAAATTGACCATTTAATACAAGCAACAAAATTAAAGGAATTTTAAATTTAAAAAAGGTCTAGTGGATTAACTGCAACATTGAGGACAAAACTACAACATCTGTGAAAAAACTAATAACCATTAGTGAAAGATAACCAGCAATTAATGCAAGAATTTGGTTTTAATAATTTTATGAAATATTATCGTCTCTCGAATGAATTTTTTCCAAGGATAGGAAATCCATTTGAAGTGAAACAGTATTTATTCTTCAGAGCTATGCCGCTATTATGCTTTTATGTTGTTTTTCACCAACAAAGTTAGATGAACTTCTAGTATAATTTGTTCTCCCTAGTTTCTTTGCTTCTTTTTATTGTGAGCGGTTCGGTTTTTACCAGTCCATTAACTTGTCTGTGCCTTTTGCACTTTACTTTGTTAACTGACGTTAGACTACCGCCAAGTCGAGCACCTGTGTGAGTAAGTAGTCCATCCGCGGGGAGTAACATACTGCGGAACTCACTTCACACGCCAGCTGCGCACTTACGCTCCCATTACCCGCGTGGAAATAACCAACATACGGGAAAAAAGAAAAGGAAGCAACCACTGGCAACATAAACTGGCCAACAAGTGCTTTGCGCAATGCCCAAAAGAAATGGTGCGGCCAGAAAAAACCACAAAAAGTTACCGAAAAATAAAAATGGCAACAAAATTGCAGTTTTGCGGTTAAAGTTTGACCAGCAACAGAACCAGCTAGTTAGGTATTCACTTACCAAAAGTTTGTGGCTTAAGTCATTTGTTTCACCTTCTAATGCCAGCGAACAAAAAACTCAAATAGGAATTCTTTCAGGCCTATCCTCACCAGATTTTCACCTAATTAACATAAATATTTCTTCGAACATTTTGGTGAGCTCAAAACCAAAATGTTCCCATCGCATTTCGAAGACGTGCTCCGACTTGTGACAAGAATTCTTGGGTTGACTTGTTTCGGAACTCTTCCACGGCATGCATAATTAAACAGGCCCAACCGCATTAGAGAAACTATAGATAGTAACGATAGATAGATAGAACCAAAACTAAATTACATTTATGTGACGCGTTTTCATTTAGAGTTGCTTTTATTTGAACTTTTAATCAACCAAACTATTTCCATACAGTGCAACACTGGCCTTCACCCTTAAAAAGTATAAATGAACAAAAAAGAAAGAAGCACCATAAAGTTGCCATAAAAAACTGACACCGCAGTTGTCGCGAAAGGGAAACAAAATCGTAGTCGTCAAGGATAACCAGCTGACATGCCACATAAATTGGAATACTAAGCATTCGCGAACGATACGTATCGAACCCATTTCGTGGTTATATTTATAGCTTCAGCTGCATTTAAAGAGGTGAGTTGCATATTGAAGTGGCTGCGAATAAGCCGGAAAAGAGTGGGAAAGGGAAAGATGTCGACTGGAAACGTTAAGAAAATAATGAAACTTTAAGAGGGAATACGTAGACTTTGATCTATAGATGACGCTATATTCTTCTGCTTTTTGGCTGACATCACTACATGCCATCACTAAAAAATTACTTTAAACTATCAATCAATAAGCAATAATGAATAAAAAACAATTTCGAGCCACGCCTCATTTTGGCTTCAGTCATTGCGCAAAAATTCGATTATATGTATGTCTACATTTGCAGCCATAAACAATGCCATGCTTTCGTTTTACCCAACAATTTGCAATTAAACTTCGCTTTAATTGTGTTTAAATAATTGATTGATTCCACTGATTGTGCAAACAATTGCTGTGGCGAGTGTGGTTATGCTATATGCCATATAAAGACTTCAATATAGATTCCCACTTATACATTAAAAGTAGCACACCCCAACAACAATAAGAACAATTTCTTGTACTTTCTATTAAACAAAACCTAAAAAAGCTTCGATTGTCTGTCGGCCGTGTCTGACTCGCCTTTGTTGTCACATTCATTCAATAAAGGCCAAGTCGGGTTCCCCGCAACCCCCGTAACCCCCGAGCCCCTCGAAAAGACGAAAAGCGAGAGCTACCCAAACAGTTAACCTCAATTTCAAGACGCACTCTGCGTGCTGTTGTTGTTGTCTAATAACAGAAACCGAAACAACCATAGAAGTGGTAGAAAATTTCACTCAACTCGAAGTGAAAAGCAGAACAAATGACGTACAAGACCAGCACAAAAACCTCATCACATCCCACAAAAAATGCCGTGTTTGCTCTTTATTTCGTGCTTCATTTTTTTGGCAATTCTATTTGGCAAATATAAATAAACTCGTTTTTTTATGGAAATTTGTGCCATGAATCTCCACAGAGATGAGTTCTACTTAAGTCATTTCCATAACATTGCAAAAAGCATCGAAACTAGTAAAACTTGTTTTAGCGCGTGCTTAGTGGCTAAAGTCGATATGGCTTAGTCATAATTTGTATATTTCTAAACGGAAGTTGTGACCAACTTTGTGGTAAGAGTTTATTAGGGATTGCAAGCTCCAGAAGTGAATGCAAGTTTGTTGCCTAAGTCATTTGACTTGAAAAAATTACACTAAATGGATTATGTGCTTTTGTTGTTTGTGTTGATATTAGTTGCCATATGAGAAAATTTAAGGAATTTAATGAACATTTTAGGAGATAAAGTACATGGACAACATTTGTCCCAGTTGTTTTTCCAATTTTATTCTACCAGAGTGGCGTTTTCGTAGGGTAAGCCTACCAAAGTAGCATTGTTCAAGGCTTCTGGTTGACGGAATCGATCTAATCCACAATTTCACAAGAATAAAAACCTGAAAGAAACGCCAGAAAGTCAACCATTAGTTGGGGTCAGGTATTTAATCTTCGACCTTTTGTAGAAGGTTGATAATTGGCAGCTGATGCCAAAGTATCAGGTAGAAACATGTAAACACACCCTAAAAAACAAAATAACAATGAGTGTTTTCGGGAATCAATTCAACGCAATCTCAGGTAAAAATGTAGAATCGAGCCATTTTAAATTACGTACTGAAAGTGCGAGAGGTTAAATGAAATTAGGGGATACAAATTCGTTCTTTTTATCGGGTCTTGGGGTTTGTTCTCATGAATGACAAATCTGCTGCAACATATCAAGTGTCAGTTAGCCATGAAAAGAATGGAATGCCAGGGCGTTGTCTGCGTTAATCTTAAGGGATATCCATCAAAGTGCTGATCCGAGTTGAAGTAGACTAAGATCTTCCCGACATGCGACTTATTATGAAGAGAGATGGCTATTCCCTGCATGTCTGGCGTCCATCAAATCATTAAATAATTATATCAATTCGATTGGGTCAATAATTTTCTAATCAACAACTTTTTCCCGGTAACGAAAGTTTTCGTTTTTTTGGATCTTGATTTTCAATTTTGTTATTTTTAAATTCTCAACTTCCGTCTCGGCGGCAGTGAAAGTGCACGAAGCCCATTCTAAAAGCGAATTAATGGTCATCGCGGCACTCTCTACTTCTCTGCGGCAAAAAGCAGCTTAATCATGTTGAAAAGCAGTTGACAATTTCATAAGTTTTCCAAGGTGGGCGCTTTCACGGCGCCATCTGCCATTGCTGGTCGATTAGTTACAATTGCCACAAATTTTCTTTATTTTTCCCTCTCCATGTTTGTGTGCGTTTTCTGTTTTCTTCTTATGTTTTTAATTGTGAGAATCGTGTGGAAAAGTGGAGCTTACTCGCCGGGAAAAAGCGAAGGAAAACAAAAACATTTGGCGCTGTCATTGTCGACAATTGTTAAAAATGGAAAAAAGCGATCAGGCTTAGTGAGGCGAGCTGAACTGTAGAAATGCCCAGCCCAGTCGTATTTATAATCACGCCAAGTTATCAAGCCCCATCTTCTAGTTTGCCATTCTCCCAAGCTGCTCCATTCACTTTCGGGACTATCTGCGTTTTCGAGCTGCCGAATCTTCAAAATAAAATTCACATGACTGCCTCACACCGCATACATACCCAAACACAATGATCCCCCAACTGACTTTTGGGCAGACTGTCTGACTCTTGACTTTGGTGTGCACACTAATGCCAACCTGTTTTGGCCTGGCTGCTTTTGCCTTTTTGGCTGCATTCTTGACGGCTGCTCGTCTCTGAGCCACGCAGCCAACGTCTTTGGTTTCAAAGAGTCGCAGCTAACCAAAACAAAAATTAAGAAACTTATACTGGTGTCTCGAGGGCTTTGGTGTGCGATAGTGATACCCTAGGGCCTTCCCCGTTTTTTTAGGCCATGATTGTGGATTGGCTTGTGTTTACAAAAAGATTTTGAAGCTAACAATATTAAAAAAAAAGTCTGGTTCATTGGAGTTGTTTATTATTTTTCACCAAATCCCATTTTGTACTTCCAACATTTCGTAAAAATTAAAAGTATCACTGAACAATAAAAGAATAAAGTTTTAAACACATAACAGCTCCTTTAGTATTTTTAACATTAAAGTAATTGAATATTTAGTAATAAATAATAATTAATAGCTAATAAGCTAAGTTATTGTTTTTATTATTTTATGGAATGTTTTCAAATTTCTGGTTGTTGCTATAAAAATCAGCTGTTGTTGATACAATTTCTTTATTCATTTTTTTATAACGAGGGCTTCTCATCATACTCCGACTGGTGTTGTTTTTTTAAACCTGTTGTTTCTTTCTGCTTTACATGCTGCAGACTTCATTTTGGGAATTCGGTGGGTGTACATGTGTTTTTATTGAGGTGCGACTCATTGCACATTTCAGCAATTGGACTTCTCCATTATGTTTCAGTTACAAAATCATCAGCCTGAGGCAATGGAAAAACTAAACTTTTCCCTGTCTATTTACGAATTAAATATTAATTGCACTCCTCGCCCACTTCGGACTCCACAGCGCTTCTCGGCGTTTTCGGCTTGTGAAAGTGTTGGCCGGTGGAAATCACTTGACCATTTTGTGCCCAGCTTTCGACGGCCCTGGCTGTACATGAAAACAAATTAATGTTTTTGCCGCTGAAGTTGCAACGCGTTGCTGTTGGCGGAGGCAAGTTACCCGAACAAGATAACTACAAATATGCGGATAGTGAAAAGTTTCAGTTGCCTGGTTTTGGTCGAGGAAATCAGCTTGCCGCAAATGCTGGTACGATGAGAAAATAAGACTGGCTTACTAAAACCAGACCAATTTGCTTGCCAATAACATTAGATAGCCAATAGATTCACTGCAGCAGAGCCCTTCATAGCTCATTAAACGATTTTATTTTCTTGACCGATAGAAACGCCATGAAACTCTCATTGGGTTAGCCGCAGCTTTGGCCACAACCGATTCATGTAACCCAAATACCAAAGCACTCAAAAAATAAGCTTACGTGCCACAAGCCCGAAACTAGTTCATTGGGTCCCTCCTCCGATCGGCCAGCTGCCCAGCTGGTTTTTCTCGCTGGTCTCCCCGAGCTCTGCTCCCTGCGGCTGGGGCTACCTGACCATCGGAATTAAACACAAATTTTTATGTTGAGCCAAAAGATCAATAGCTGCAAGGGGGAAAAGAAATCTCGAAGCCCGAAAGAACATAAATTTACATAGAAATCTGGTTTCTTCTCGGTGTCCCTCCTTCTTGCTCATGCTGTTTGTGATTCATGGAGTGAGTTCCATAACGGTCTACTGGATAAGGGAACGATTAACCCCAATGAGAGTGAGTCTGATTGGGGAGCAAAGAGTCCGCGTTTTGATATCGGACTCCAGAGCTATAATCAAAATGTTGGCCCGTCCTAAGCGATTACTAAGTAAAATTGAAATATATTTTACATTTTTAGATTAAATTATTCAGTTTAAATTATTCTTAGCTGCTTCGATTATTTCATTAAAGTCTAACTCAATAAAAGTTGGTCAATTACTTTTATTTCCCATATAAAAGTTTAAATTAAATTAAAAAGAAACTAGTGCTGTATTTATTTATTATCAAGCTGTCTAGCCTAGTTTGATCTACTCAAGTGCGCACAAGTTTAAGGTTTGAATACATTGAATTAAATAGTTTTATTAAAGACCATGTCGTTCATTTCATGAAGCATTTGATCCTCGATTACCGTCACAGTTTCTCCCCCACGACTTCCTCTTCTCTCCTCGGACTCTCCAACAAACAACTGACACCGAAAAACTAAGTCAATTTGTAAGAAATGGTAAAAACCAATTGACCTTCAGGCCAAAAGAAATCAAAGTAAAATAATATTTGGTCATTAGTTGGGCAGCTACATAAACTGGAAACGTGTTTCGCCCTCCTCTCCGTTGGCCAACATCGATTTGTGTGGCCAATATTGGCATAGTCGAAAGAAAACATAAAAACATAAAAACAAAAGGAAAACCAGCAACGAAAAACACTGAAAATGCTCCCCAGACAAGTGTGGAAGTGAAAGTCCATGGCTTTGCTTTGGTGGAAAACAGTGGGCTCGTGTGAAGATGATGGCGGCCAGTGCGAAATGGAAATGGAAAACTTAAACGCAGTCTCTAAAAGGCAAACAAACCGGCAGCAGCTGCATTTCCAATCACCAGAATTGAAAACCAGCGGCACAAAAAGTTCACCAGAAATTATGTACCCTGTTTGACTTTTACCATTTGCTCAACTTAGTCATCGTTTTAAGTTTTTCGTTTTGATTTTGCCTGTGTTGGCTGGCTAAATGTCGAAGGTGTCATCAATAATGGCTGCATACTGAGCCATCGGCAACCGGTTTGGTCACAGATCGTTCCGTTTGGTTGTTGATATTCACTTTGCATACGTACATACTATATGTATGGGTGCCCAGAAGATATTTGAATTTTGATTGCGACTGACGTAGCCATGAGTCTTTACCACACTTCTGGCGATGCAGCGTCTCTGTTCGATGGCGATTGCGAAATCCACAGCTTCGATGCGGATGGAAAAGGTTTTTCATCGTGGGTTTCCCAACTCTTTTGTTCTCTGTGAAGGCTCGGGTCGCAATGCGGCTGATGATGAGTGGTTCTCTTGTCCGGAGGCTGTCAAGTTCGTTGCCTAAGTCTTTCGTTTTTAACGTATATATACACCGCGTTATTATTTTGAATGATACAGTATTTTTTTATTCTACGCCTGAAGCTCTATTGGGATTCGCAGTGGGGCTAATCAGTTTACTCAATTAATTTGAATTGGCTATCTCTAGCCTAATCAACCTTTAAACGGTGTCAGTCATGGGAGTTACGAAAATCCACACTAAACGTCTTTCCATGCCGCCCATTTTCATGCTAATTTTTGTGAGTCTTTCGAAACGATTGTTTAACTGTTGAGTGAGCTTAAAAAGACATAGGGAAGTCAAACCCAAATCAATGGGCGATAAAACACAGACACTAAATCAAATAAACCTGCGCTCAGACCTTTCACTCTCGTCGGTCTTTGGCTTATTTACATGCTAATAGGTGGCTTATATACTTTTTTTATTACTTATTAGCCAATCCAATATTTGCATACTTCGTATGTAATCGGTTGCAGTTTGCAGTTTAGCTGAAGAATTGAAAATATTGTTTGCTAACATTTTGTAAGCCTCTTGGCTTCGTTCGTACTACCATCATTAGCGGAGATTATAAAAGCTGCTGGCCAAATATTTTCCAGGGTGTTGACTTTTGCCAGTTTTAAGTATCATGTTTTTTTCCCGCGGGCGATCATTCAAGAAATAAGTCCCGTTTACTTTCAAGTCATCGATTCTATTCAAAAACCGATTCTAAAAATTCGGTTCCAGGTAAACACAATTAGTGTAAATTAAGGAAATATCTGCTAATTAATAAGGAAATCAAAGAGCCAAAATTATTTTTTTTTAATATTCGCATTAACTCGGGATAAAAAACTTGAATGTTTTAAAAAATACATTTTTAACGATATTCAAATCGATCAACTTCTTTTTGAAAAATAATCTTTGTTATACTTCAAAAGTTGTGTTGTTTTATTGTAATTGTCTTTTTTAACTCGAATGAAAATTGTATTTTTAATATTACTGAAGCTTTTCCCACTACTATTATTATTATCTTTGCTACTTGAATATTAAAATTAAATGAGTCTTCATCAAACACCCAATGTGAATAAAGATGCTGTTTAACCTTCAATGGACTCACAGATTTCACAGTCAGCTAATGACAATGGTGTCTTTGGTTAGGTCAAAGCCTCCCACCTACGCCCACGACCCCGCCCCTTTTCCCTGGTGTGCGCTTCATTAAACAGCAGAGTAAATAAATGTTGGGTAAACCTCTATCATTTTTGGCGCCTTTCCGTTAAATGCTACTGCTGGCGCAGGCCAGACCTGAGTCAACTCCAGTTTGACTTGGCTCACCCACACACAAATGTTTATGCTGTTGGCCAAGTTGATAAACAGCCACAGGCACACATACAGTTAGCTATCGAACAAGTTAGCTGTTTGACGGCTGCAAGTTGCTTTCTGGGCCAAACCGCATAGTCAACTAATTGCACAAAAAATGCGGCTTGCGGCTTTTCAGGCAGCAGCCGCAGCTGCAGCCAGAGTTTCAACTCTGAGGTGGGAAATCTCCGGTGGAAGGAAAACAACGCATTGCATAATTCATTGCCCTTTTGCTTATATTAGTATTTTAATTATGATTTCTGAGCGCCGTCAGAAATAAACATAAACAAGAGTTGGCATCGCTATTTTTCTTAATTAGCTCTGAGTGGTGCGTGCAGTCTTAGCTTACTTGCAAATTATTTTTGTTGTCTTTTCCCCTTCAATAAAAGCCGCCAGTACCCGTCTGGGTATAAGCTGTTTTTCAATGGCTTTTATTCACAATTTTTATTTGGGCCTTAAGCCTTTCATTCGCATGCAATAAAGTTATCTAATGTTTCGCCGTTGTGTTGGTGTATCTCATTGCAAATGAAACATGTGGCAGGGCGTTTGCCTTCGCGTTTGACTAAATTTTAAGCCGAGATTGGGATTTCTCCCAGAGACAATTTGCGGAAGTTGTTAATAGACTTGGTCTGCGACTGGACTGGGCGAGTTGCGTTGGGGTTTTGTATTACAAATGCATTTAAGAAACACACACCACTTTATTTACACTTGGTCAATCAGCATTTCCTATTTAGCTCAATACTTGGCCAAGCAAAAGACTTGGGCAACAAACATGAAAGTTCGGTTATGAAAAATGCAGAGACCTCAAATAAATAAAGAGTACTTTGTTTGGGGAAATTAAGGGCTATGATAAGTCTTTTTTTAATGTTCGTAGATCACAGACATTGTTCCAAAAAAATTGGCCTTAATCCAGCCTCCACCCCAAAACCAGTTTATTTAGCACTCAAATATAAATAAAACCTTTATCAACATGCAACTGTACATCTTGTGTTAGCTAGTCTATAATTACTTGACAATAACGGCAACCTTGCGCCTCGATCTCGGTTTACAAAGCGGTGGAAGGTGAAGAGGGGCGCGCCCCCCGAACAGACCCCACCCCAGACACCCCGTACACCCCTTACACCCCATACTCCCCACACCGACTTTACTTAGCTTTGGGTATGAATGAAAAGTCACACACACAGACCATATGACTGCAAACAAGTTCAGACGCAATCGTGATAAATGACAGGCAAATCGGAATAACCTTAAACTTTGTGTTGGTCTATATAATAATTTCTAACCCAGATTTCGACTCTTGACTTGTGCTCACAATTATTTGTGAGTGCAACAATGTATGTATGTACTTTAAAGATTCATTGAAGGGGCAATTAAGCTTAATTTATTATGAGGTTGAAAACAAATGTTAAATTTGTGACTAATACAGTTTGAAGAGTAAGGGCTTTTAACTTGAATTATATAGAGAAAAGTCTGGTTAATATTGTTTACTTACTCCCGAATATTCAGGCGACTCTTAGTCAACATTACGTATTTCCATACCCAATGATTTATTAAGAGGTTAAATACAAATGTTAAATTTGTGACTAATACAGTTTGAAGAGTAAGAGTTTTTAAATTTGAATTATATAGATAAAAGTCTGGTTAACATTCGTATTGATTCATTGGGTATTTCCCAAACCAATGATTATAATTAATTTCCACTCCGTGAAAGTCATATCCCAAAAATTCCATTCTCAATAGAAGCAACGCACTAAAGCGAATATTAGCTTTATTTATGGCCCACCAACGACCTCGAGCGGAGTGGTGTAAGCCAAGTATATGCAAATTCTTTAGCAATCTGCGGCTTACGGCGCAGGAAACTTTCTAAAACCGCATTCAGTAAACGCGATTGGCCGCAGGAACACGTGCTCAGATCACAGTCACAGTTTCAGCGTCTCATAAATTTGCTAATCATTACCTTTTATCGGATGAGAGTGCGAGTGAGGTGTGAACGAGGCCACCAGTTTCTATGATTATTTTATTTTTCGGTGGTCTGGGCGAGGCCGTCCACTAATTTACTGAGTACTATTGGACTCGAATCAATTCTGATATTTACTTTCCCATTTCTGATTGCAGATTGCTAACACAACACTGTGCTTAACTGGGCATTAAATCGGGTCAAAATGAACCAACCGACGGCAGCCAATTCACATTGGCTGGCCGCTTTGCTGTCGTCGTTGCTGCTTTTAAATGTACTACAAATAATCGGAGCCGATGAGGCGTTCTCGTGTCCAAATGGTAAGTTAGCCTATATTCCTTCACCGCCAGCAAGCCGAAATGAAATACGGATTCCGAATTGCATTTGAAACACGTGCGTGGCCAGCCGACGCAGGTGTGGCCCAAAAGCCAAACCAAAACATTTCGCATAAATCAAAAGCGAGTATAATTGTAGCCGAGGCGGTTGGAAACAGATTTGCTTTTTTGCTACCTTGGGTGTGCTTCAAGCCCGCAATTATGCCTTTAAGAATTTTTCGTCTTGACTGTTCTAAGCTCTGTTAATGGCGTAATTGATTGCCGTTGATCGAAGCTTGGTATGGTGAACCATTTCCGGTTGCTAACTTGTTCAAAGAATGCGTAAATCAAAGAGCTAAAGATGCACCAGCTAACCAAAATTTTCATGTCAATCAATTACTATTAATTTAACCCTTTTTTAAAATTAAAAGTGAGTGATTAACGTGGTAAGGCCTATATTATCTTAAAGCCTAAAAATTCACCTTAAAAGAATTCAATTTCCATAATGAAATCAAGATAAAGGTGTAAAGTTATTTTCTGGCATGGGGAATCATAAGCTTCATAAGAGCTATGAATATCAAAAACTATTTTCATGTTCATTCCTTTTAAGGCATACGTGTATCATGATATCTACTTGTGTTTTTGATTTAAAACATTAAGCTCTAACATTTATTTGCCAGTGTAGGCTTGTCCATATTTGTGTCATGAATATATCGCATATATTTGTGCTATAAAAATTCTTGGGCTAATGACAAAATCCACAAAAGCCAATAAGCAACCTGCTAAACGAGTTAGCACTGGCGAAAACAACAAGATAAAAAAGCACTCCGACAAGAAGTACAATTCAGTGAGCTGAAGAGTGTGCAGAAAATATGTACATGACGGAAGTTATGACCAAGCTAATCAATCAGTCGGGCTGGAGCGATAGGGTGGTGGGGCAAGACCCATAAGCCTTTCACTTGGCATTGCCACCTACAACACCTCACAGAGTGGCCGATAACGGTTACTACATAAGCCAAACTTGTTTCGCTCCTCGTTCCTCGCCCATTACCATGTTCTCTGCTTCGTAGAATGCCGTGACAGCACATATAGAATACTCCATATGAAGAATTTCCAACTCCAGACTTGGGCCCCACACAAACGAGATTTCTTAACGGTTTTCCACTGCCGCTGCAGCTGTTGTTGCTGCCTATTTTTTCACTTGCCCGACTGAGTGACTGAAAAACTGTGCACATGGAAAAAGTACAGTATCAATATCAATCTCAATATCTCAATATCAGCATCAACATCTCAATATCTTATTCATTTTCTTTTAAATAGAATTACAATTAGCTATACTATATGCAAAATATATAAACATTAATTAAATAGATTCGAAGACAATGTTTTTGCCTTAAAATCGGGTAAAGAACTAAACATGTTCGAAAAAAATATTCTTATTTTAAAAGCAGTAAATGCAATTCCATGACAGTTTACAGCCTGGCATTTAAAGCTTGGTTCTTAAACTCTGGTCTTTTTCTTTTCCCTCAGTGTACTTCTCCTCAGCTCCTGCCTATGCCGGCTGTGCCACTTGCTGCCACCAAGTCCATCTTTTAACTAGCTCCAGCTTGCTGTGCTGATTAACACTTGTGCACAGCCAAACAAGTTCGTTGCTTAAGTCTTTTATTTTTTAAATATTTTTACCGCACTCAAGTTTTCCATATGCAGGTGTCTGTGTGTCGGTGACTGGTTTTAGGTGCAGTCGGTTGAATTTGGTTGCACACACACGGGCTCGAAAAATAGGCCAAACTCTTGCCAGTTATTGCAGTTTTCCTTCCATTTAGCCGTTGCATATTGATCGATGTTATTACACACCGATACCTACATGCATATGGGCCAAGAAAATATGTTTTTAACTTTGTGACTTAACTAATGGAACTCTGTGGCGCTATTAGTTGAGCTGTCAAAAGAAATGTGTACAGTGTCAAGCAAAGTGTTATGATGTTTTGTGAAATTCCAAACGAAATAAAGTGGCAGGGGGAATTGATGGGAATTTAGGAATTTGTTAAAAATAACTTTTCTAAAGGCAACATTATGAGTTTTTATAATAATACCGATCTGTTAAATTCAATATTCGACATTCATTCCTAGATATTAAGAAGTGGCGCATTTATATGTTTGCAAAATGTTGTACAGCTTTGCTAAAGTCGAGCTTAAATTTAGATTTTATTAGGAAATACACTGGCCGAAATAACATTTTTGAAGTAATAGTTGCATTCCTTATTTTACAATTTATTTGTCTAAGGCTCAGATAATGCTACGAACCACTGAAAATCAATAAGAGACTCCCATTACATTAATTATTTATCTTAAATAATGAAGATATTTCCGTCATCCAAACGGCCATTTCCAACGGTCTACAAATAATCAATTTTCACCATTTCCGTACTAACTGCCAGCCCAAACAGAAGTTGTACCGCCATCGGCCATTGGCGGCCACTTAAGAATCACGCCTAACGGTAAAAGCCTCGAATTGATGATGACCAACTAACTGACCAACCGCCTCGGCCGACAAACTGACAAACGTGGATGGTCGATCGTGAAGACTTAGAACAGAAACTTCCACATTTTGGACACGCTTGAGTAAACGCTGGCGAGCTGCCAAGAGTTTCAAGCTAATTAAATGAGCATCTCTGTCTGTCGGTCGGTGTGTTCTTCGTGGCTTCTCTTGCCTCCATCCAAGCGTACACTGGCAGAAAATTAAGGGGATTTGGTTAAGCTGATATAAGTTTCTGGGTCGGCAGGCACACACTTGGATTGGAGTTTCAGAAGTGATTTATGAAGGAGCGACAATGCGTTGCCACCCTATTTGTAAAGCCTTTTTGTTTTGCCGTTTTATTTATGATATTGAAGCATTTAGTAAATCATAGAGCGTGAAATAAGCGTGCGCCCAAGTCAAATTAAACAAATATTTGTGCATTTGTCGGTGGTTTTTGAGCTTCGTTAGGGGAAGTCAACGCTTTTCCACATCACCGACTTCTGTGTGAACCAAAATGAGTTAAATCCAATCAAAGCTAATTAAAGAATTACGAAATAGAATTTCTAAGAAGATCTTAAGCTTTTACCTTGACGGCTTTTTAAGCTTTCTACGCACTCACTGGAATTAAGATCTCGTTCTTTCGTAAAGCCTTTTTTCTTTAGAGATTTAATGGCTAAGATTCCAAGTTGCTCAGCTGGCAATGGGGTTAATGAAATGAGCACACTGAAGAAGATTTATTACCAGCCGCAACCAAGGTTTCACTTTTTCTTTTACTTTTCTTATTTTTCGGCAAAAGAACAACACAGATTTCGAAAGATTTTGTTTGAAACAGGGCATGACATATTTATTTTTCTGAAACTGGGTAATAAGTACGTGTAGGTAAGAAGCCAGATGTAATCCAATTTAACAATGACAAAATTCAGATAAGCATTAGCGCTAAAAAGAAGGGGCAATCCACATAAACTGTCTTTGAAGGTGAAAATTGTATTCCAAGAGCTTTTTCCTATAACTAAAAAACTAATTTGATTACAAAACTAGCAGTGCAATGAACTATCATTGCTTTGACAAAGTGAGTAATTACAAGAAGCATAAATTCCTAGATACAAGTACACCTATATACTGCATAAATCTCAGTTGCCTATGTAAAACTAGATGATTTTTACGTAAGAAATTCTCACATTATTAATTTGGTATTGTTTCTACAAGATCTTTTCGTGTGGTGCAATCCCTGGTCTGCCCAGCAAATTATATATAGACAATGATCAGGCAATGCACATTGGTAGGTAGCTATACTCAGCCAGCAGAAAGAGAGGGACTGAGGTAATGAGAGAAAGACAGAGCGAATCACTTGGCCAAGTCACGCAGCAAACATTTGCATAGGTAATGGCGCAAAAAACTGGGGGAAAAATAAAACTTCCTGGCAAGAATTTCAAATATCTGGCACACAATTCAATAAAGCCAAAGAAATAACGAGCGAGCGAATGCAAAGGCCAAGAGGAGGGGAACGGAGGGGAACAGAGGGGCAGGGAGGGGGATGGAGACTCAAACCGGCTAACCTTGTCCAGTTTTCTGTGACTGTGGCTGTGACTGCACCCAAGTCGAAGAGCAAAAGAGTTTCCGAAGCCAATTGGCAGTTACGTGGCTTTAATTGCTCACTTCAAATCGAAGTCTGAGTTCTCGGCTGTCACGGTGACATGGCCAGAAAGGGGAATGTATTGCAGGCGGAGAAAGAAGTGGGCAAGAATTTATCTGCAGCCATTAAAAACAATTACATGGGGCTTCTGTGCTGATTTAGATTTCCATTGAAGCATGTTAGGTAACCCAGAAAGATCGCCAAAAGAGATCCAGAAATGTCCAAGACTCTCGCCCACTCCATTTCTTCCATCCCCCCCCTTTTTTTTTAAGTGGAACACCTTACAGTTAGCTGTGGTTATTTTGGCATTGAAGCATGGCTAATACAGAATTGCGCTGCGGTAAATGGGCAACAAATAAATAAATTCGAACAAATTGTGCGGCATATAGCGGTTCTCTCAACCAGTAAGCCAAACAAAAAAGCCACAGAAAGAACGCTAACTATTGTACAGTTGGTAAATTGGGTGGAGTTGATGGTAAAATGGGTAATGACCACAAGGCTTGTGGCTAGCTGACTGTTCGAAGATTTAACTGTGAAATTCCGATTTTACGGAAAAACAAAGTTTTGAGAAGGTACTTACTAATTTGTAAGAAAATGAAGTGGAAAACTATACCAATTCCACATTAACATGTTCGAATGTAGCATTGAAATTACTTTATTTAAATTGACTTAAACGATAGACGAATATAAAAGTGAAGTTTTGTTTAAAAATATACATGTGTCAACACAAGTTGTTCACCAGTTCAAGGAGAACTCATTAAAGTCACACATTAGCTAATATTAAACTTTCTATCTTGATGAATTATACAGTTTTCACAGGTAATTTGCAAGTTTACACTGGTTTCCAACAAGTAATTAAACTAGAAAAGCCTTGAAAGTGTCACCTTGATTTCTTGAGCAAATGATGGCTCAGAAATGCAATTTTTAATTGACCAAGCCTTATCGACAGGATGCCGTTTTCCATCCAAGCAATACCTGTTTCCATCCAATCGAATTTGAAGATCAATTGGAGAAGGAAATCGAGAAAGTACCCTGGTCACCCCAAGTCAGTCTGGAAAATCTGTAACAACTTACCGACCCACAGAAAACACCAAACACCAAAGACAACATTCGCTACAATTACTACTTTTGTATGTGACTTTTAAAAGGCAGCGCGTGCTTCTGCACATAAAAAAAAACAAATTGTTTAAATACTCTTTGGTCTTTGTTTTGGTTTCGCTTATTGCAGACAAGGAGTGTGTGCAAGTGCGCTTCGCAGCATATTTTAGACGATTTGATTTTAAATGAAAGCTGTCAATCAAGCTGACTTTGAGGCGGGCCGAGTTGAGTCCAAGTTTTGCGCGCCACTTTCCCCATTTTACCAGGAAAACTGTTAGTATGCAGAGGAAAACGAAAGCGTCACAGCATATTCGCTGAGTGCTGGCCACATCTTAGATCCAATCTCGGTTGGCCCAACAGCTTAATTGTCTGCTGATTTGCTGTTGAATTCTTGTTCCCATCGCCGAAACACGCAGAAAGTTATCACAAGCTGGACATAAGTTATGCAAAACGAGTTAAGATGCTGATTGGGGTCACCACACATCTTACATTCTTTCCCAGTTGGTGGTGATATTTAATGATTCAGTGCGTACAGTTTAATTTCCATGAAATAACTGGGGGGTTTTAAGCGGTTTACGTCGCGACGAGTCATAAACATAGAGCTAATATTTCCATTGTAAAATAAATGTTTTTCATTAGTATTTAAATAAAGTTTCCCCTGAAAATATAGTTAAAACCACACAAATAATTTTTGTAAAAACAAAAATTTAGTGAAAATGGTTTTAAAAATGCAATCGGATGATGTATTCTAAAGTCTTTAGTTGTATTGAGCTGATTCTTATCAAATAGGTAAACACTATTAATGTATTGCAGTTAACTTATCTAATTTTCTTCAGTACGTTTAAGAACAAACTCTGGAATATAACCCCAAATACTCATATTCAACCTTGTCTAATATGATAATTCTGTTTCTTAATTTTCCAGGCTGGGAACTGCGCGGCTTAAATTGTTACAAATACTTCAATATAAAGCACTCGTGGGATAAAA
Source organism: Drosophila prolongata (assembly GCA_036346975.1). Lineage (NCBI taxonomy): Eukaryota > Metazoa > Arthropoda > Insecta > Diptera > Drosophilidae > Drosophila > Drosophila prolongata. Next base: position 24,258,919 of record JAYMZC010000386.1, on the reverse strand, counting down.
GCGCCGAGCTGTGTCGAAGGTGAGTGGAATCACAACCATAACCATATGATAATTTCCCTGGCCGAACGAGATGATAAGTATTTTGTGAGGAAGTGAGCGGGGGAAGTGCCGCCAACTTGTTCCGCTCCTTGTCATCGATCGAACCGGAGAAGGTGGCAAAGGCACTCGAGTTCTATGCTTGAACAAATGCGCTACCTGTTGTTCTCGATGGAAAGGTGGATGGCTGGGTGGATGGATTGATGGATTGACTGGTTGGCCAGAACGATGTATATGTACTGGTTCCAGCAACTGCCGTTACGGCAGCGCATTGCATTTCCGTTGCAGACAGCTAACTGTCAATGCCAAAGTGGGCAGCGGCCAGAGCCAAAAACGCAAAAGAAGCGAAACAAGTCGACGGCTTTGCTGACCAAGTTTGCAATCGTTTTTCAGCACGACTGGGCAGGGCCATGAATACCCGATCGATGCCCGGGTGATTCATAATTTTCGATTCTTCGCCAACTCTTTTTTCGCCCTCCGCTTTCGAGGAAAAGAAAGTCGCCGAATGCTTCCGGCCAAGTTGTTCCAGGCATGTTATTTTTGGGTGTTAGCCTGCACCAGTGACCCAAATACTTGCGCAGCGATCACCTGACCAAAGTCCCCGCGATCCGCCCGAAAACTGAGAGTGTTTTGATAATAGAGCTTGGGATCTTAATGAACGTGAGACTCGTGAGCTGACCCACAGGGCATGTGGGGTGAAAGTTTCTCCGGGCTTCGTCGATTCGCTTTTTGCCCTGCTACACTGCGTGTGTAGTTTTCGTTGGCGCAAACTGAAAATATTAATAAAGTTATTGGCTGCCGCTGAATGTCAATGCCCTACGCAATTTCTCCCCGCCGTCAACGGCGTTAAATGGCACTTAAGTATGCCCGGCACATCGTGACTCTAAGACAACTCGGCGACCACTGCTCCTAACGCGATTTACATGCCGAAGACCTCGCCCCGGCCAAGTCCAGTGCTCATTTGAATGCCACTAACGTGGCCGGAGTTCAACAAACGTTAGCCGACAATTGCCATCTATGTTTTTCAAATGGACGATTCGCCAAAATGTTAAATATATGTGTGCACGGTGTGGGTAACACAAAGGAGTGTGGGCATTGTTTATATCAACACCGGGCGATTGCGTTGACAGGTGTCGTTACCCAGTCCAACATTCATTCAACTGTGAAATATTTCTGCGTTTTATTTAACTCTTGTTTCGGTGAAATTTCTTTTTGGCGTGCGCAGCATGCGAAATTGGGTAGAATGAAGGAAAGGCTCTGACTAGGCGCTAACACTCAATATTAACGGAATGTTTACCAGAAAAAACAAAATGGGTGGAAACGATTTGGGGGAAAATGAATTGGAGCATACACACGTTGAATTGAGAAATATATAAACAAGAAGGAAGAGATAAAACGGTTGGACTAGGTAGTTTTCTAATAACATTTTTTATATGACCTTCAGTTCGGCTTAATCCGAAACAACGATTCAAGAAAAATGGGATTAGAATTATTAGCATCCCAGAACTATGTGAAATACATACTTTTTACATTTTGAATAAGCTACATATTATACTGAAACATTCATGTGACATTGGAGGTGTCTGTGTGTCTGGGTAGATTTCTTATTCGTTTTGCTAGTATAGACATTCCTTTGGCAAGAAACCCGCTAAGTGCAAACCCAAACAGATCGAACAATTTTAGCTTACCTTAATACACGCCCAAACCAAATGTGTACACCTAAAATGCCAAGCCAAAAAAAGTGACTTACGAAGCCGCCTCTGAAGTTTTCACTCTGGTGTGGCACGCAGCATTGTTGTTGGCAGGAGTGGGGGCAGCACTCGCAAGGGAGTGTCTCACATACACAATGTGGTATGCTTTTCGATTCATTTTTTGGCATGCCCCGGCTGCAGCCATTTGCCAAAGGCAGCCACGTCCCACGCGGCGAATGCGTAATGTCGCAATGGCTTTTGGGGGAAACTTGTTTTTCTTGCTGGGCGCGCAGAACTCCAAGTTATGAGATCGCAATCAAAGTGAGTTTAGCGATTGGAAATGAAAGTTTTACGTGAAGTGAGCCTGATTTCCCCCGATCCACATGCAGCAGCACATAATTGAGATAGAAACAGAAAATAGAAAGTAAAGCGCAGCTGCATAATTGGAGTTGCATTACGCCGGTCAGCGGAAGCTTGGCCAAGAGCTGCATACTAATCGTCCACATCCTCTCGCCCGACTTCACTTCGGGAAAAGTAATATAATTATCGTCTCTATATTCTTATCTGCGATTTACAATTGCAGGTGTAATTTATTTAATATTTAGATAAGGCATTTTCTTCATTAATTGTTGGGACTTAATTTCAAGCTGTTGTGTTGAAAAGTCTTTTCTTTTGCAAAGACAATTATACATGTTTTCGCAATTTTATCTATAGTAATTTAGTTGAGTGCAGGTTAAGGGATAGAAAAGATCTTATAGTTGATATTATACTGATCATAGTAATATCAGATTTACAGTGATCTTGATGCATTCCGTATATTTACATAGAATTCGATTGAGAAATTCTTTAATTAGTTAAAAGTTGCCTTGTAATAAGGGTATAATCAAACTACATTCTTATCTTGTGTGCTCCCTGCAGATATGGCGCCGAACTGGTGGCCATCGACAGCTTTGCGGAGAACAACGAGACGCTGACCATCGCCCGGGCCAGCGATCCCAACCAGAGGGCCTCGGACAAGTACTGGCTGGGCCTGGCCTCCCTGGACGACCTGCGCACCAACACGCTGGAGTCCGCCTCCGGAGCGCTGATCTCGCAGTACTCCGGCTACTGGTCGCTGCATCAGCCGAACGCCGAGTCCGGGGAGTGTGTGGCGGCAGGATTCGCTGGCAAGTCGCAGAGCTGGGACCTGGGCACCTGCGAGTCCCTGCTCCCGTTCATGTGCCGGGCCCAGGCCTGCCCCCAAGGAGCCCTCCACTGCGCCAACGGCAAGTGCATCAACCAGGCCTTCAAGTGCGACGGCAGCGACGACTGCGGCGACGGCACCGACGAGCTGGACTGTCCGGCCCAGTGCCACTACCACATGCAGTCCGGCGGCGACGTGATCGAGACGCCCAACTACCCGCACAAGTACGGGGCGCTGAGCAAGTGCAAGTGGACGCTGGAGGGACCGCTGGGCAGCAACATCATCCTGCAGTTCCAGGACTTCGAGACGGAGAAGACCTTCGACACCGTGCAGGTGCTGGTGGGCGGCCGCACCGAGGACAAGTCCGTGTCGCTGGCCACGCTCAGTGGCAAGCAGGACCTGACCACGCAGCCCTTCGTGTCCGCCTCCAACTTCATGATCGTCAAGTTCACCACGGACGGCAGTGTGGAGCGCAAGGGCTTCCGGGCCACCTGGAAGACGGAGGCCAAGAACTGCGGTGGCACTCTGAAGGCCACGCTGCAGCGCCAGATCCTGACCAGCCCCAACTACCCGAAGCAATATCCCGGCGGCCTGGAGTGCCTCTATGTGATCAAGGCCCAGCCGGGTCGCATCATCTCCATCGAAGTGGACGACCTGGATGTCGCCGAGGGACGCGACTATCTGATGATCCGCGACGGGGACTCGCCCATGAGTCGCACCATTGCCAAGCTGACCGGAAAGACGGCCCAGAACAATCGGGTCATCATCTCCACCGGCAACGCCCTGTACCTGTACTTCAAGTCCAGCTTGGGTGAGGCCGGCAAGGGCTTTAGTCTGCGCTACATCCAGGGCTGCAAGGCGACGATCACTGCCAGAAATGGCACGGTCACCTCACCAGCCTTTGGGCTGGCCGACTACCCGAAGAATCAGGAGTGCTACTTCACCATCCGCAACAACGCCCGTGCTCCGCTCTCCCTCAAGTTCGACAAGTTCACCGTCCACAAGAGCGACCATGTGCAGGTCTTCGACGGATCCTCCACCTCCGGTCTCCGCCTGCACTCGGGTAACGGCTTCACGGGTCCAGCCGCGCCCAAACTAACCCTGACCGCCTCCTCCGGCGAGATGCTCATCAAGTTCACCTCGGATGCTCTGCATAATGCTGCTGGGTATGTGCCTCAACCAATTGAATTACCAACTACAGTAGAACCCCGGTTATCCGGCCTTCGGTTATCCGACCCTCCGCGTTATCCGGGTTACTGAATGGGTCAATTACAGATTTTCCTAAGCATCATCAATATCATGCCCTTTATATTCAGCCATGCTTTGAATACCAAATATTAGATGTATGTCAATACATTTCCCATTCTGTATACCTCTACGACTAAACTTGATTTCACCTTTCAAAATACTTAGAAAATAATTGAATGAATAATTGTCTTCAAATTTTCATATTAACGGGGTTCTACTGTATTTACATTTAATATTTAAAAATATCAAATCAACATGGGATGTCAAAGAATTCTGCAACGGCTTTCCAACCGATTTCTGTGGCACCCCATATTGACTTGACGCAATTCGATTAGGGAAAATACTTAATTTAAAAATTTGTATTTAGATGGTCGGCCACGTTCTCGGCCGACTGCCCGGAGCTGCAGCCCGGAATTGGAGCCTTGGCCTCCAGTCGCGACACCGCTTTCGGTACGCTGGTCAGCTTTACATGTCCCATTGGACAGGAGTTTGCCACCGGCAAGACGCGCCTGGTTACTGAATGTCTGCGCGGTGGCAACTGGAGTGTCTCCTACATACCCAAGTGTCAGGGTGAGTTTGAATCTTCAATCCGAGTCCAAGTGTCTTGCTAATACGGGTTTTAACTCCCCCACAGAGGTCTACTGCGGTCCTGTGCCACAAATCGACAACGGTTTCTCCATCGGCTCCTCGAACGTGACCTACCGCGGCATCGCCATGTACCAGTGCTATGCCGGCTTCGCCTTCGCCTCGAGCGCTCCCATCGAGAAGATCTCGTGTCTGCCGGACGGTCGCTGGGAAAGGCAGCCCCACTGCCTGGCCTCCCAGTGCGCCGCCCTCCAGGAAGTGACCCACGCTAATGTCACGCTGCTCAACGGAGGCGGTCGCAGCTACGGCACCATCGTCCAGTACGAGTGCGAGCCGGGATACGAGCGCAACGGCCATCCGGTGCTGACCTGCATGTCCAATGGCACCTGGAGCGGCGACGTGCCCAAGTGCACGCGCAAGCGCTGCTTCGAGTTCCCGGAGATCGCCAACGGCTTCGTGGTCGATTCGAGCCGAACCTACCTATTCGGCGACGAAGCCAGAGTGCAGTGCTTCAAGGGCTACAAGCTGATCGGCAGCAACATCATGCGCTGCAGCGAGGCCCAGAGGTTCGAGCAGCCCCCGACCTGCGAGGACATCAACGAGTGCAGCTCCTCGCAGTGCGACCTGACCACCACCGAGTGCCAGAACACGAACGGCTCCTTCCACTGCCAGTGCCGGTCCGGATTCACGGCCACCACCGAGTGCAGGCCCGTGGGCGACCTGGGCCTGGGCAACGGCGGCATCCCCGACGACAGCATCAGCACCTCGGCCAGTGAGCCGGGCTACAGCAAGACGCAGCTACGACTGAACACGAACGGCTGGTGCGGCGGCTCCTCGGAGCCGGGGGCCAACTGGGTGCTGGTGGACCTCAAGGCACCCACCATCCTGCGCGGCTTCCGAACCATGTCCGTGCAGCGACCGGACGGCAATGTGGCCTTCAGCTCGGCGGTGCGTCTGCAGTACACCAACGATCTGACGGATGTGTTCAAGGACTACGCCAATCCCGACGGCACTGCCGTGGAGTTCCGCATCCTGGAGCCGACGCTCTCCATCCTGAACCTGCCCCTGCCCATCGAGGCCCGATACATTCGCTTCCGCATCCAGGACTACGTGGGAGCTCCCTGTCTTCGCATGGAGCTGATGGGCTGCACCCGTCTGGACTGCGTGGACATCAACGAGTGCAGTAGGAACAACGGCGGCTGCGACCAGAAGTGCATCAACTCCCCGGGAGGATTCGCCTGTGGCTGCAACACCGGCTACCAGCTGTACAGCTCCAACGGCACCGCCGGCTTCCACATCGAGCGCTCCGAGTCGGGCGAACGCGATGGGGACACCTACCAGCGCAACAAGACCTGCGTGCCCCTCATGTGTCCCGAGCTGGAGGCTCCCGAGAACGGACAACTGCTGAGCGACCGCAACGACTACCACTTCGGCGATGTGGTGCGTTTCCAGTGCCACTTCGGCTACATCATGAGCGGCAGCTCGGCGGCACTGTGTCTGTCCAGTGGTCAGTGGAACGCCAGCGTACCGGAGTGCAACTGTAAGTAGTCGTCTCCATATGGATTTTTGATAAATACCCTCTTGGTAGCCTTTTGGAGAGACATATTTGAAAGCCAAACCATAATTGCACTATACTTTGCTGCTTAGCAAATGACGTGGTATAACATTCGGAATCTGAACACGTAGATATTAGGAGAACTATGTTCTCATTCTGTTTAATTGTTGGTTATATACCAGAAAATGTTAATGAGCAGATAGATTTATTGTTAAGGAAAATAGGCGACGCTTTTAAATGTAATTTAGGGGTTTTCATTTTATTAAATCTACTCAAATCAGAAGATACTTCTCTTCTTCTGAAAAAAACTTTATTTACCAGTCGGAGTTACCTCTTAGATACGCACTCAATTACTATCCTAATTTCATTTTATACATTTTTAAATTCAATTTTATTATATACAAGGCGTTATTAAAAAACTGTATATTTATTGCAAAACGGAACAGGTATACTGCTACCTATGTGGCAGCTTGTAGGCAGGTTGTAAGTATAGGGGAAACTTGTAGCTTGAATAGTTGAAATACCCAATTCCTATTTATATTTCTGAATTTTCTTTGCCAGATGCCAAGTGCGTTTCTCTGCCAGATGACAAGTTGGAGGGTCTGACTGTGGCCCGTCCCGATCCCGAGTCCGTCCTTGTGCCTTTCCGCGACAATGTGACCATCACGTGCGGATCGGCGGGACGCCAACTGAGGCCCACCGCCTCCTCCGGCTTCCGGCAGTGCGTGTACGACCCCAAGCCTGGTCTGCCCGACTACTGGCTGTCGGGGATGCAACCCTCCTGTCCCAGGGTGGACTGCTACGCACCCATGCCCACGCCCGGAGCGGAGTACGGCCAGTTCGTGGACACGCGCTACCAGAGCAGCTTCTTCTTCGGCTGCCAGAACACGTTCAAGTTGGCCGGCCAGACGGGTCGCCACGACAATGTGGTCCGTTGTGGAGCCGAGGGCATTTGGGACTTCGGCGATCTCCGCTGCGAGGGACCAGTGTGCGAGGATCCGGGACGACCGGCCGACGGCCGCCAGATTGCCCGCAGCTACGAGCAGAGCTCGGAGGTGTACTTCGGCTGCAACCGACCCGGCTACATCCTGATCAACCCGCGGCCCATCACCTGCATACGCGAGCCGGAGTGCAAGGTCATCAAGCCCCTGGGCCTGGGCTCTGGCCGGATCCCGGACTCGGCCATCAACGCCACCTCGGAGCGGCCCAACTACGAGGCGAAGAACATCCGACTGAACTCGGCCACCGGGTGGTGCGGTAAGCAGGAGGCCTTCACCTACGTGAGCGTGGACCTCGGACAGATCTACCGGGTCAAGGCCATTCTGGTGAAGGGAGTGGTGACCAACGACATCGTGGGCAGGCCCACGGAGATTCGGTTCTTCTACAAGCAGGCCGAGAGCGAGAACTACGTGGTGTACTTCCCCAACTTCAACCTGACCATGCGCGACCCGGGCAACTACGGCGAGCTGGCCATGATCACGCTGCCCAAGTTCGTGCAGGCGCGCTTCGTGATCCTGGGCATCGTCAGCTACATGGACAACGCCTGTCTGAAGTTCGAGCTGATGGGCTGCGAGGAGCCGAAGCAGGAGCCCCTGCTGGGCTACGACTACGGCTACTCACCCTGCGTGGACAACGAGCCGCCGATCTTCCAGAACTGCCCCCAACAACCCATCGTCGTGCGCCGCGATGAGAACGGCGGTGTGCTGCCGGTGAACTTCACCGAGCCCACTGCCGTGGACAACTCCGGATCGATCGCTCGTCTGGAGATCAAGCCGCAGAACTTCCGCACGCCCAGCTTCATCTTCAAGGACACCGTGGTGAAGTACGTGGCCTTCGACTACGACGGCAATGTGGCCATTTGCGAGATCAACATCACGGTGCCGGACGTCACACCCCCCCTGCTGCAGTGCCCCCAGAGCTACGTGATCGAGCTGGTGGATCGCCAGGAGAGCTACACGGTCAACTTCAATGACACGCGGAAGAGGATCAAGACCTCCGACGACACGGGGGAGGTGAAGCTGCAGTTCAGTCCGGAAAGTGCCACGATCAGGATCGGAAACTTTGAGAACGTGACCGTCACGGCCACGGACAAGTACAACAACCGCGCGGCCTGCCACTTCCAGGTGTCCGTGAAGGCGTCGCCCTGCGTGGACTGGGAGCTCCAGCCGCCGGCCAACGGGGCCATCAACTGCCTGCCCGGCGATCGCGGGATCGAGTGCATCGCCACGTGCAAGCCAGGATTCCGCTTCACCGACGGCGAGCCCCTGAAGACCTTCTCCTGCGAGACGTCGCGTCTGTGGCGCCCCACCTCCGTGGTGCCCGACTGCGTCTCTGAGAACACGGAGCAGGCCGCCTACCACGTGACCGCCTCCATCACCTACCGCGCCAACGGAGCCGTGGCCCAATCCTGCCTGGGACAGTACCAGGACGTGCTCTCCCAGCACTACACTGGGCTGAACCAGCTGCTCTCGCAGCGCTGCTCCGCGGTGAATGTGAACATGAACGTGACCTTTGTGAAGTCGGTGCCCATGTTGCTCGAGGAGAATGTGGTCAAGATGGACTTCATCCTCTCCATCCTGCCGGCGGTGCGCCAGCCGCAGCTCTACGACCTGTGCGGCTCCACGCTGAACCTGATCTTCGACCTGAGTGTTCCCTACGCCAGTGCCGTGATCGACGACCTGCTGAACATTGCCAACATCGGCAACCAGTGTCCTCCCCTGCGGGCCCTTAAATCGCAGATCTCGCGGGGCTTCAACTGCAACGTGGGCGAGGTGCTGAACATGGACACCAGCGATGTGCCGCGCTGCCTGCACTGTCCCGCTGGAACCTACGTCTCCGAGGGCCAGAACAGCTGCACCTACTGCCCGAGGGGCTACTACCAGAACCGCGACCGCCAGGGCACCTGCCTGCGCTGCCCCGCCGGAACCTACACCAAGGAGGAGGGAACCAAGTCCCAGGCGGATTGCATTCCTGTGTGCGGCTACGGTATGTATCGTTTTTGAAAATCATAGTCTAAACTCGAAAATTCAAGAAAGATATAGCTGGAAATTATAAAATCTATATCAAGAGCGTGAAGGGATAATAGTAATTTACTTACTAACGTACTTTAATGTTTTAATCCAAAAGGCTTATCCAGTTTTCTTAGAACAATATCTGCTACCATAATTATTACAATCCAAAGATAGGTACCCAAACAACTCATACAAATTCAGAAATCTTTATAGCGGTCCAAAAAAAATTAAAATAAAAAAACTAGACGAAAAAGCCTCTAAAATAAACTAGAACTTTCCCTAAGCTTTTTGAGGTACGAATCATTGCAACACGTGGTTTTGAGAACAAATTAAGTTTTAAAATAAAGTCTCGAAAGACACAATTGCACGATTCTGAAAATACAAATGTAAAACGATGGATAGTAGTCCCATCTTTTGTCCTCCCATTCCTGGCAAATGGGCTACATCGTCTTTTATTCTAGTTACTATAAATATTAAAGGTTATTTGAAAGGAAGGACAGCCTCATAAAATGTATTCCCGAAGAGTCGGCAGCTTACATTATTGTTTATGTTCTTTTAACCATTACTCTGTTTGTTGCGATTTCCCTGAATTTCCCTCCTAAAATAAGTGAAATAATGATAGTCCTGAAATAATGATAGTCCTTTAATAATGATTAATCCCATTTCCAGGAACCTACTCGCCCACTGGACTGGTGCCCTGTCTGGAGTGTCCGCGCAACTCCTTCACCGCCGAACCGCCGACGGGTGGGTTCAAGGACTGCCAGGCCTGCGCGGCGCAGACCTTCACCTACCAGCCCGCGGCCTCGAACAAGGACCTGTGTCGCGCCAAGTGCGCCCCCGGAACGTACTCCGCCACTGGACTGGCGCCCTGCTCGCCCTGCCCCCTGCATCACTACCAGGGAGCCGCCGGCGCACAGAGCTGCAACGAGTGTCCCGGCAACCTGAGGACCGACGCGGCCGCCTCCAAGGGACGCGAGCAGTGCAAGCCGGTGGTGTGCGGGGAGGGGGCCTGCCAGCACGGAGGACTGTGCGTCCCGATGGGCCACGACATCCAGTGCTTCTGCCCGGCCGGCTTCTCGGGTCGCCGCTGCGAGCAGGACATCGACGAGTGCGCCTCGCAGCCCTGCTACAACGGGGGCCAGTGCAAGGACCTGCCCCAGGGCTACCGCTGCGAGTGCCCCGCCGGCTACTCGGGCATCAACTGCCAGGAGGAGGCCAGCGACTGCGGCAACGACACCTGCCCCGCCCGAGCCATGTGCAAGAACGAGCCGGGCTTCAAGAACGTGACCTGTCTGTGCCGCAGCGGCTACACCGGCGACCAGTGCGACGTGACCATCGACCCCTGCACGGCGAACGGCAATCCCTGCGGCAACGGGGCCAGCTGCCACGCCCTGGAGCAGGGCCGCTACAAGTGCGAGTGTGTGCCCGGGTGGGAGGGCATCCACTGCGAGCTGAACATCGACGACTGCGCGGAGAGCCCCTGCCTGCTGGGCGCCAACTGCACCGACCTGGTCAACGACTTCCAGTGCGCCTGTCCGCCGGGCTTCACCGGCAAGCGGTGCGAGCAGAAGATCGACCTCTGCCTGTCCGAGCCCTGCAAGCACGGCACCTGCGTGGACCGCCTGTTCGACCACGAGTGCGTCTGCCACCCGGGCTGGACGGGATCGGCCTGCGACAGCAACATTGACGACTGCGCGCAGCGGCCCTGCGCCAACGAGGGCACCTGCGTGGACCTGGTTGACGGCTTCAGCTGCAACTGCGAGCCCGGCTACACCGGCAAGAACTGCCAGCACACCATCGACGACTGCGCCTCCAATCCCTGCCAGCACGGAGCCACCTGCGTGGACCAGCTGGACGGGTTCAGCTGCAAGTGCCGGCCCGGTTACGTGGGCCTGTCCTGCGAGGCGGAGATCGACGAGTGCCTTAGCGACCCCTGCAACCCGGTGGGCACGGAGCGCTGCCTGGACCTGGACAACCGGTTCGAGTGCGTCTGCCGGGACGGCTTCAAGGGACCGCTCTGCGCCACCGACATCGACGACTGCGAGGCGCAGCCCTGCCTGAACAACGGCCTCTGCCGGGACCGCGTCGGCGGCTTCGAGTGCGGCTGCCAGCCGGGCTGGAGCGGCATGCGCTGCGAGCAGCAGGTGACCACCTGCGGGGCCCAGGCGCCATGCCAGAACGACGCCAGCTGCATCGACCTGTTCCAGGACTACTTCTGCGTATGCCCCAGCGGCACCGACGGGAAGAACTGCGAGACCGCCCCGGAGCGCTGCATCGGGGATCCGTGCATGCACGGCGGCAAGTGCCAGGACTTCGGCTCCGGCCTGAACTGCAGCTGCCCGGCGGACTACTCGGGCATCGGCTGCCAGTACGAGTATGATGCCTGCGAGGAGCAGGTCTGCCAGAACGGAGCCACCTGCGTGGACAACGGGGCCGGCTATAGTTGCCAATGCCCGCCCGGGTACACCGGTCACAACTGCGAGCAGGACATCGCCGACTGCAAGGACAACTCCTGCCCGCCGGGCGCCACCTGCGTGGACCTGACCAACGGCTTCTACTGCCAGTGCCCGTTCAACATGACCGGCGACGACTGCCGCAAGGCCATCCAGGTGGACTACGACCTCTACTTCAGCGACCCCTCGCGCTCCACCGCCGCCCAGGTGGTGCCCTTCCCCACGGGCGAGGCCAACAGCCTGACGGTGGCCATGTGGGTGCAGTTCGCCCAGAAGGACGACCCCGGCATCTTCTTCACCCTGTACGGCGTGGAGTCCGCCCGCATGACCCAGCGCCGGCGCATCCTGCTCCAGGCGCACTCCAGTGGCGTCCAGGTCTCCCTCTTCGAGGACCAGTCCGACGCCTTCCTCAGCTTCGGCGAGTACACCTCCGTGAACGACGGCCAGTGGCACCACGTGGCCGTGGTCTGGGACGGCATCGCCGGACAACTGCAGCTGATCACGGAGGGACTGATTGCCAGCAAGATGGAGTACGGAGCGGGTGGTTCGCTGCCCTCGCATCTCTGGGCAGTGCTGGGTCGGCCCCAGCCCTACGGACTGAGCCACGAGCTGGCCTACTCGGACGCCGGGTTCCAGGGCACCGTCACCAAGGCGCAGGTCTGGGCCCGCGCCCTCGACATCACCTCGGAGATCCAGAAGCAGGTGCGCGACTGCCGCTCGGAGCCGGTCCTCTACCCCGGCCTCATCCTCAACTGGGCCGGCTACGAGGTCACCTCCGGCGGAGTGGAGCGCAACGTGCCCTCGCTCTGCGGACAACGCAAGTGCCCCGTGGGCTACACGGGCGCCAACTGTCAGCAGCTGGTGGTCGACAAGGAGCCGCCTGTGGTGGAGCACTGCCCCGGCGACCTGTGGGTGATTGCCAAGAACGGATCGGCGGTGGTCACCTGGGACGAGCCGCACTTCAGCGACAACATCGGCGTGACCAAGATCTACGAGCGCAACGGACACCGCTCTGGAACCACCTTACTCTGGGGCACCTACGACATCACCTACATCGCCTCCGACGCATCCGGCAACACGGCCTCCTGCAGCTTCAAGGTTTCCCTGCTGAGTGAGTATTGGGGAATTTTAATTAAATGGTATATATATCATATATGTTTAGAATGTGAAATGTGAAAATAACACAAGTTTTTTTTTTTTATAAAAGTAAATAGTGTATATTTATTGCAAAATTTAACAGGTATACTGCTACCTATGTGGCAGCTTGAGGAGGTTGTAAATATAGGGGATAACAAATTTTAGGTATAACAGATTATACGTGATATATATTTAATTTCTATTTTAATTAAATGTGTCTTGATGGGAGGTCATGTGGATCTAAAAATAACACAAGTAAAGGGATATCAAATGCATAAAATGATTTGTTGTAAATGTTAAAAAATAATATCAAAACGATAATAGGGTTTATTTTATATTGTAATATCAAAGTGATATTGGTTTAGAATTAATTTTATAATATCAAACTGATATTAATGTAAATTTGATATCAACCAAATTACAAAAGTATATTTATTTATTTCCAAACTGCAAGCTTAAAGTTATAAACTAAACTTACTATGGCTTTCGGCCGACTTCATGTGTTTAAATATTGTTTTTAATTTTTTTTAAGATTTATATTAGCTTAATTAGGCTTCATGAATCAAAAGGATACTATGTTGTTATATTATGGTATTAACTTGTATTCATTAACCACTTTGCAGCCGACTTCTGTCCGGCATTGGCTGATCCCGTCGGAGGATCGCAGGTGTGCAAGGATTGGGGCGCAGGCGGGCAGTTCAAGGTCTGCGAGATCGCCTGCAATGCGGGTCTCCGCTTCTCGGAGGAGGTGCCCGAGTTCTACACCTGCGGAGCCGAGGGCTTCTGGCGACCCACGCGGGAACCCTCCATGCCCCTGGTCTACCCCTCCTGCTCCCCCTCGAAGCCCGCCCAGCGGGTGTTCCGCATCAAGATGCTCTTCCCCTCGGACGTGCTGTGCAACAAGGCTGGTCAGGCGGTGCTCCGCCAGAAGGTGACCAACTCGGTGAATGGTCTGAACAGGGACTGGAACTTCTGCTCGTATGCCATCGAAGGAACCAGGTTTGTTTTGGCTGGTCCCCTCCTGCTGTCCCCACAATTGTGACCCACAATTTGGTTCGCCTTTCAGGGAATGCAAGGACATCCAGATCGACGTGAAGTGCGACCACTACCGAGCTGCCCAGAACAACCGAGTGCGACGGCAGGCCAAGGACGGCGGAGTCTACGTGATGGAGGCCGAACTGCCAGTGGTCAAGTAAGTAGTTGCACGCCCAAGAACCCACCTCCGCACGCCGGAGTAGCATGTCCTGATCGCGACCATCCGTGTACACTGTGTATATGTTATATGTGTTTTGTGTGTTCGTTAACCCAATTTGCAGCGAGGAGGATGACGATCTGACTTTGACGGGTCGCCAGGGACGCCAACAAACTGGCGGCGATACATACACCCTGGAGATAGCCTTCCCGGCTGTAAAGTATGTCTAGCACTCCTTTGTTGGTTCACTTTACGCATAACCAAATCCGGCCAACTGCACCCGTTCTTCCCAGCATCAATCTGCACCCAGTACTACCAACTACCAGCAACCGTCTCAGTCTAATCCAACATCCATCCAGTCAAACAAAGCAATTTAACCCAATTGAACCCTCATCTAACCTCATGTTACTGGTCTATGCGTGCTAACCCAAATTTAATGCTTACTTCTCAACGTCCGAAAAAGTGTTGGGTGTCACAAAAGCTATGTATGATACTATGTATTCTTTGGGATCACTGTTTCTTAAAGAACATGAGCTTGAAAGAATCTGATTATATTTGTATTTAAACGTATCGTAGTGCTCATGAATCGAATGTTTTATAGAGAAGAGGGAATCTTTGCGGTCTTTATGTGACACCCACCCAAAAACACCACATCTGGACAATAACATATGTTCCCTAATCATTCGACTAAGACATGTTGCATGTAGCCCCAACTGACCCATCTCGTTTCCGTCCCTCTGCAGCGATCCTGTGGTGCACACGTCGACGGGTGAACGGTCCAGCGTGAAGCAACTGCTGGAGAAGCTGATCCTCGAGGACGACCAGTTCGCGGTGCAGGAGATCCTGCCCAACACAGTCCCGGATCCGGCCTCACTGGAACTGGGCTCGGAGTACGCCTGTCCCGTGGGCCAGGTGGTCATGATACCCGACTGCGTGCCCTGTGCCATCGGCACCTTCTACGACAGTGCCAACAAGACGTGCCTGGCCTGCGCCCGCGGCACCTACCAGTCGGAGGCCGGCCAGCTGCAGTGCAGCAAGTGCCCGGTCATCGCCGGTCGCCCGGGAGTCACCGCAGGACCAGGAGCCCGCTCGGCGGCGGACTGCAAGGAGCGGTGCCCGGCCGGCAAGTACTTCGACGCGGAGACGGGTCTGTGCCGCTCCTGCGGCCACGGCTTCTACCAGCCCAACGAGGGCTCCTTCGGCTGCGACCTATGCGGCCTGGGACAGACGACGCGCTCCACGGAGGCCACCTCGCGCAAGGAGTGCCGCGACGAGTGCAGCTCCGGACAGCAACTGGGGGCCGACGGACGCTGCGAGCCGTGCCCACGGGGCACCTACCGCCTGCAGGGCGTGCAGCCGTCCTGCGCCGCCTGTCCGCTGGGCAGGACCACGCCCAAGGTGGGCGCCAGCTCGGTGGAGGAGTGCACCCTGCCCGTCTGCTCGGCGGGAACGTATCTGAACGCCACGCTGAACATGTGCATCGAGTGCCGCAAGGGCTTCTACCAGTCGGAGTCGCAGCAGACCGCCTGTCTGCAGTGTCCGCCGAACCACAGCACCAAGATCACCGGGGCCACCTCCAAGAGCGAGTGCACCAATCCGTGCGAGCACATCGCCGAGGGCAAGCCCCACTGCGACCTGAACGCCTACTGCATCATGGTGCCGGAGACGTCGGACTTCAAGTGCGAGTGCAAGCCGGGCTTCAATGGCACCGGCATGGCCTGCACGGATGTGTGCGACGGCTTCTGCGAGAACTCGGGCGCCTGTGTCAAGGACCTGAAGGGCACGCCCTCCTGCCGCTGCGTCGGCTCCTTCACAGGACCCCACTGCGCGGAGCGGTCAGAGTTCGCGTACATCGCCGGCGGAATTGCCGGAGCGGTGATCTTCATCATCATCATCGTCCTGCTCATCTGGATGATCTGCGTGCGCTCGACGAAGCGCAGGGACCCCAAGAAGATGCTCACGCCGGCGATCGACCAGACCGGGTCCCAGGTCAACTTCTACTACGGCGCCCACACCCCCTACGCGGAGTCCATCGCGCCCTCGCACCACAGCACCTATGCGCACTACTACGACGACGAGGAGGACGGCTGGGAGATGCCCAACTTCTACAACGAGACGTACATGAAGGATGGTGAGTAGTGCCTATATATGGAGGTGTATAGCTATATTCGATAAATCCACATCCGCAAGTCCTGAAGAAAATTGGTTATGCTAAGGCCATTACGAATTGGGTATTCAAATACCACTGCCATAGTTTTTACAGATCAGCAGCACCTTTTCCTCCAGACCCGATTATTGAACAAGCTAATCAAAATCGTTAATGTAAATAAAATTTTGTAGACACAAGTTAGAATTGGGTAAACAAAAGTGTATGCTTCTTAATTTATTATTCTGACTAACTTCTAGTTTGACAAGTTTGGTAACCTAAAAATATATCATATATCTCGCTACAATATTTAATTAAAGTCTAACATAGGAGTTAAACATTAAAGAAGGTATTATATTTTAGTTAGACAATTTTAGAAATTTCTATCTTTTAAGATTTTTGACAGAATACGGTGGTTTTGCAAAACCTAAACAAATCCGGGGCTTGAGTCACTGAGAGTTTACTGGGAAGTCGTTGCTAATATTGAATCTTTACAGGTCTGCACGGCGGCAAGATGAGTACATTGGCCAGGTCCAACGCCTCGCTTTATGGAACTAAAGAAGACTTATACGACCGACTGAAACGCCACGCCTACACGGGCAAGAAGGGTAAGTGCATGTGTTGGTCCCCTGCTCATCTCCCCGTACTAATATCTCCATCGTTTTGCTTGCAGAAAAGAGTGATAGTGATAGCGAAGTGCAGTAAACCAACCAGTCGCGAACTAGAAGAGATAAATTACAGATAACAAAGCTGCTTTAATGTAAAATGTGGTCATAAATAACGAACGGGATGTAGCAAGCTCACTGTCGCTGTCAGAACAGTGACCACACTGCCCCACAAATACTCACTGGAGAGCCTTGCATTGAATCGACGTAATAGCCGCGACATCGTTTTCGATCCATCTTCAGTCCCAGTCCCGGATATTACGTGGCTTAATGCAAGGCTTAGGAGCTGCTTGAAACGCGATACGAGACGATAGAGCTTAAATTAGTAACTCCCATATGTGCTCTTTAGGTATGCAAACTACATGAAATTAAGTCGAACTTATGCGTAATATAATGAATAAAATATTGTTTTAATCTTAAGTATTATTTACCTATACAAGAAACTCGATAATACCATGCTCGACACGGTACCAAATTGCAAGACACACATATAGTACTTACGAGTATATATAAACATAGATTTTTCCAACCATATAGATTGTCCAAGCTTGTTGAACAAATTCGCGAGTGCTGTAAAAAGCAAATCAAATATAGTCGTTATTTTGTAATTTAATAAAAGCAATTTAATTATTATGTATGACAATTAATTTTATAAATTTTCTTGTATAAAATAAAAGAAACAAACGAATCTAATTGAAGACGAGGTATTGGGTTTCTTGTTTATTGGCCATTCGGATACTTGCCGAGGTTGAACTGGCTCACAAAGGTCTTTCCCCGGCGCTGCTTGCTGACCAGTTCCTTGTGCCTTTCGAGAGCCGGGATGCAGTGGCGCAGCTTCTTCTTGGTGGCAGTCGAACTGTTCCCCAGGAACCACAGGGCGCCGTCCGCCCGCAGCGTAACCTTGGTCTGCACCCGGAAGAAGTAGTTGTGCAGCATGTGGAAGTGGCTTGTGGCCTGGCCCACGTATGCCAGGATCAGCAAGGACAGCGGCAGTGTCACGCTGCCCACCCAGAACGCTTCGTACTTCTCGTAGCTGGACTCCGACACGAGGTCCGTTCCGAGCAGCACTATCTTGATCAGCAGAAAGCACATTTGCTCCATTGTCCTCCACACGACGTCAATGGCAATCTCCAGGAGGAGGAACGCCACTGCCAACTCGTAGATCCGCTTAACGACCGCCGGCAATATATCGAATCGCCGTGGAATGAAGCAGTTGTCCCAAATGAGATCCATCGCAGCAACGACCACAATCAGGGAGGGCAGCTGTGGCCCCGGAATCATCGGACTTTTCGAGGACAATGCGAAGTAGTGAATCAGGTGGGACAAGCCAGCAATTAGGACACAGGCCAAGGAAGTCATACTTTGGGCTATCGCACTTCTACCGAACTTAAAATTTTCTTTGAAATAAATTGACTTTGTTGTATGGTAGCAAAGTGAAAATTAATCTTTGAAATTCGTCTGAATTTGAAGTATTTTCAAGGCTTACTTGGATTTATTTGCTTCTAAAATATTGTAACATACTCACAACAAAATTTTTTTGTTAATTAGAAAATAGTTTAGAAGTTATAACAAACAAGAAAGGAAAGCTGACTTCGGGCGGAGCCGAAGTTGATATACCCTTGCAGAATATTTTGTTAATTATATTCTCGAAAATTATTCATATGACGCATTCTTAATACTCATAAAATGACATTTCCGATCGTTCACTTGTATGGCAGCTATTGGATATAGTCGGCTGATCCTTATGAAATTTGGTAGGTCAGATTGATTAGCCAAACATAAAACCCATAGAAAATCCCTACTTCCTAACTTTAAAAATGGCATTTATGGCATTTCCGATCGTTCAGTAATATGGCAGCTATGGGATAAAGTCGGCCGATCCCGGGTGTGTGCAAAGTTTCAATTCGATATCTTTAAAACTGAGAGACTAGTTTGCGTAGAAACAGACAGACGGACACACAGACGGACATGCTTATATCAACTCAGGAGGCGATCCTGATCAAGAATATATATACTTTAGTGTCGGAGATGTCACTGCGTTGCACACTTCTGACCAGAATTATAATACCATCTGCAAGGGTATAAAAACAACAAAGGTATACTTTTTTAAAATTTTTTTCGATTGTTCCTATGGAAGCTATATGATATAGTCGCCCGATCCGGCTCGTTCCGACTTACATATAGAATGACAACTTTTGGGAAAGTTTCAAGCAGATAGCTATAAAACTTAGGACTAGTTTGCGTAGAAACGGACAGACGGACGGACAGACGGACATGGCTATATCAACTCAGGAGGTGATCCTGATCAAGAATATAATTATACTTTTTAGGGTCGAAAGTGTCTCCTTTACTTCGTTGCAAACTTTTCACTGAAATTATAATACCTTCTGTAAGGGTACAAAAACAAGAGGGTGCCGGAGAAGTGCCGGGGGGCAGATAACCAGGAACAACAGGAGTTGTAAACTCGGACTGCAGTACAAGAATTAGAACGTCAGCTTAACGGAAAAAAGTTTGCATTTCATTTATGCATTTATTTACGGATAAAAAGTTCCATACCGAGACAGGCGAGAACTAGTTCTGGTCAGCGTTTCTTAAAAGACACCCTAGGTTGTGGATGGTGAAGCAGTTGGCCTCTTAAAGCTGTTGAAATTCGAGATGAGGATCAGAAAAGTAGCTAAAATCAATTATTTTTATTTTAATGCCAAAATCGGGAAGATCCGGAATAATCAACTTTTATGTTGGGTTTTGTGATAAAAACCCTTGAAAATTATGTTTAAAGGTTCGAATGTTATACCTGGCCAACCGATTGCCATATACTGCTAAAAAAGCTTAATTTTCAATATAATCAAAAAATCATGATGGGGTTACCTTGTAATTTAAAACCGAGGGACTAGATTGCTTAAAATAGGACAAAGACGCACTTACAAAGGGACAGACGGACATGGCTAGAGCTTATTATTGAAATTAAAATATCCTTACATATCGTACACCTAGAAATTCAAATATAACCAATAAAAAAATAAATATTCAAAGAAGCATTTTACTATATTGTACAAATACTAAAAACATATGTCTTGTAATTCTTTACTGTTTGTCCGGCTTGGACTTCGGGGCGCTTTTATCGCTTTCAGGAGAACCATCGGCCATTTCAGGGGAATTGTTTTCTACCTCCCCACTTTCGCTCAACTGGTTTATCTCATCTTCGTGGACTTCCTTGAAAACACGCTCGTCGTCTTGATTCTTGCAAAAGAAGGATTTCCACCAAGGCTTGTCATTGGTCACTTCAGGTACTTGCATCTCGGATGGTTTCTCACTGCTCTCGATGACGCCAGTGGCCATCGGAGGAAGATTTCTACTGGCAGCCCGCCTTTTGGCGCCGGCGACCTTAGGCGAAGGTTTTTTTCTGCCATGACTCGGGCTTTTGGTCTTCTCTAACTTTGATTTTTTTACGACACGATTGGCGACACGTCTCGGCATTTCAAGGACTTCTTCAGAAGATGGCACCTGCCCCGGCTGAAATTTTGGAGTTTTCTGCCCAACACGCTTTTTGATCGGTCCGCGAGGCCTGGGAAAATCGTCGCAAGTGGACACTTCATCGTTGTTGACCCTTTTCTTCCCGCGGACGGTTTTGGAGGACGCTTCCTTACGTTTTGCTCCAGATCCTGAAGGACCAGGTTTTTCTTCCATATTCAAAGTCGTTTCGTGGGGACTTCAAAATCTACAAATTTATCAAAAGTTGACAATCTAAACAAATTTTCTAGCTCTAGTTGTTTCGAAAATACGTGTAAACAGATTGAGTGTAAAAATAAAACTGAGAAAATAATAAAAAAATACTATGGGAAGCATAAAAAGGTATGACATTATGGTTACGGCCTGTTTTTTTTGTTTTCTACAAAAAATGGGTTTTGCTTTAAATGGCGTTCAAAATAGTTCCTAGTTACCAATAAAAATAACAGAGCATCGAAGTCTTAACTGCACAAAAGGAGTTATTTACTCAAACGAATCGTAAAGAAGTTATATTAGAAAATCGTAGATCTCAAAAGGTGGAAGAACTTGAAAAAATTTACAAATATACCCCTGGTCAAATCACACAAAAAACGGCAAGCAATGAACAGGTCTTATTAAACTAACATTTAAATTATCCAATCTCCCAGAACATATACATGCCAGAAAAAGAATGCGTACAAGCATGTCCCGGAAATTTTGAGTTAAAAACAAGAAAGGAAAGCTAACTTCGGGCGGAGCCGAAGTTGATATACCCTTGCAGAATACCCTGTAAATTATATTCTCCAAAATTATTCATATGATGTATTCTTAATATTCATAACTTTAAAAACACCAAAGTTATGGCATTTCCAATCGTTCAGTTATATGGCAGCTATAGGATATAGTCGGCCGATCCTTATGAAATTTGGTAGGTTATATTGATTGGCTAAAAACTGTACAAACACCAATGTTATGGAATTTCCGATCAATAAGTTATATGGCAGCTATAGGATATAGTCGGCCGATCCCGGCCGTTCCGACTCATATACTGCGTGCAAAGGAAAGAAGGGTGTGTGCAAAGTTTCAATTCGATATCTTTAAAACTGAGAGACTAGTTCGCGTAGAAACAGACAGACGGACAGACAGACGGACAGACGGTCAGACGGACAGACGGACATGGCTATATCAACTCAGGAGGTGATCCTGATCAAGAATATATATACTTTATAGGTCGGAGATGTCTCCTTCACTGCGTTGCACACTTTTGACCAAAATTATAATACCCTCTGCAAGGGTATAACCAGAACAACGACTTCGCTAGTCAACATTCCTTACACATATATTTTTATTGCCATTGAAAAAACTATTAAACAAAAAACCAGAGCTTAAATTTTCGCTTTGCCCCTATTGTCGATTAATTCCTATCGATAACGGTTTCCATGTCCAACACTGATTATTCTGCCCACCACCGCCACCTAGCGCTCATTTCCAAAAGACGGTTAAGTAATTGGCGCTTTAATTCAAATACACATATAAAACATACAAAATGGAAACCGTGTAAGCTTACTTTTGATGTGCAATATTTATTTAAAAAATAGATTTAATTTGAGGCAACTCAGTGCCATAGCGTTGGCCGATTTTGAAGAGCTTTTCACCATAAGTACATATATACCGGGGTCAAATCTATTGTTTCTGCTTGAATATATAATCAAATTTCCATTCTTAAAACGGTGGCCTACTCCTTGCGCGAAAGGTAAATCAAACTAAAAGCCAAGCTACAGAAGAGTACGGGATAGCTGAGCTGCAGGAGTTTGCTGCTGAATAGGCGCCGCAAGAAACTCGGCTGCTTGGCAGTATGCTTAAAGGCCGAGTCCTTTTCCTCCTCGGTCTCGGTTTCCGTTTCCGTTCCCACCTCCGTCTCCTTTTCCTCCGCAGATTCACTTTCGGCCAGGATCGACTCGGGCTCGGTGATGGCTTCCTCGGCTCCGGCCTGCAGCAGCTGGCGCAGGAGCTCCACATTGTGCTCCGGATCAAACAGTTCCTCCAAGGGCACCATACGGCGATCGCTCTCCACCGATCCTTCCTGGTGGCTACTGGCCAGCGAGGGACGGATGGCCAATCCCTCCTCCGAAGTGGTGGAAAGGGTATCATCCCCAGAGCGTTGAAACTTCTGGCCCAACACTTCAGGGCTTCTCTCGAAGTTTTCCCGCAGAAATCTCTCTTCCTCGGTTTCGCAGCCACTTATCGCCATTTCGAGTTCCTCTAACAGCGACTCGGGTACAGATGTCTGGAGCTCCTTGTCCACAGATTCCTCAAGGGTTTCTTCAAGCACAATCTCTGGGTATTCTTGGGTTGTCGTTGGCTCATTGGCCAATCGGTCAAAAGC
Source organism: Drosophila prolongata (assembly GCA_036346975.1). Lineage (NCBI taxonomy): Eukaryota > Metazoa > Arthropoda > Insecta > Diptera > Drosophilidae > Drosophila > Drosophila prolongata. Next base: position 24,236,145 of record JAYMZC010000386.1, on the reverse strand, counting down.
TTCAGAAGTCTCCACGGGTTCCTTCTTCTCCGGAGCTTCCTTCTCCACAGTTTCCTCCTTCTCAGCAGTTTCCTCCTTTGCAGATTTATTCGGCTCCCCAAATTCCACTCCCACAGATTCCTCTTGCTGCATCTGTAAATGCTCCACTGTCATTTCGTTATCGACCTGTCCTTGTTTAGGATCGGTGAGCGATGGTTTCGGCCCAGTTTCGTTTCCTGAAAGCTGTTCCGTATCCAGGTCAGACCTCTCGGGGCCCTTCCTGACCTCCAGATCATCTTTTGCCCCAAACGATTTGGATTCGACAAGCGAAAGTTCATCAGCAGCCTGAAGCTCCTGGTCATCTAGGGCCACTTCAGCCTCCATTTCGGCGACGACCCGTTGAAGTTCCTTGAGGCTCTCCGCCTCGGCTTGTTGGAGTTCCATTTCGCTGCTGATGCCCGGAATCCGTTCGAGAATCGTGTGCAGAATGGGACTGGGTCTGGCCGACAGCGGTGTCTCCAGCTCGGTGATCGAAGAGTCCATGTGGATGCCCGAATCGTCAGCCACTTGCTGGCATTCGGAGGAGCTGGGATCCTTGGACTGGCGAAGTACTGAGCTGTACAGGCGACTGCTGGGCTGATGACTGCTGCCGCTGGGACCCGGGACAATGGGCCCTGGAATCTTGGTCATCTTCGTCACCGAACTGCGCGTTGGCCGCAGCTCGCCCTCCGACGAGGTCCGCTCTGCATCCATATCGATATTAGATTTGAAATTTAACGGTCGACTTTCTTCCGAATTTTTCACATTTTTGATGTTCTCATTCTTCTTCAACTCCTCCTGGGACGGAGTCTCTTGCACATCGCAGCTGGCCATCGTTGCTATCTGAATTAAACTCGATTTGGAACAACACTCCCGGAGGTGGGGATCTGCTCTTACTTACCCGTAACAAATTTAAGCAGGACTGTCTGAATTTTACTCGGTTATCTAGTTTGACTGCTGTGTGTGTGGTCTTTTCGTAATGTATTTTCCTTACTTCACCGATCCAAATTTTCCCTAGCGTAACTGTGTTCACCAAACTGAGATAGGCAAACTAAATAAATTTGAAAGCTGTCGTCTTTTGAGTTCCTTGCACATGGCCTGCTTAGTTTCAGACTTTCTTCATGTTGAAAAATGCGTCTATTGTGGCCAACTCGGTTGGCAACTCATTTATTAACTAAGTGGTAGCACTAATATTTAATTTGGTTAAAATTGATGGCAAAGAAGGGCTCTTTCGTTTTTTTGTGGGGGGATGGCGGTTCTCTTCAGTCCTGCAGATCCACCTTCGTTTTGAGATAGTCGGACAGATCACTGTAGATCGGTGTCTTCACTCGGTCTGTTTCGGGAGACATAGAAGCAAGATGGGTTAGGCTTAAGACATCTCTGCCTGGTTTTACTTACTATTGCACTTGTACTGCAGATTGGACCATATAATCATCCTCTGCGAGAAGCAGAACACGCCCAGCCGTCCGCCCTTGAGCGTGGAGTCGAATACATTGCCCGAGTCGATGATCAGGCGGTTGCCCTCGTACATTCTGTGGGAAGGAGATTAGGGACGTGGGCACTCAGACAGGAGCCATCACTCACTGCAGGCGTATGAGGCCAATGGCCGGCCGATGCACCAGGGCCCAGCGGTAGGAGGTCCTCTCCTTCCAGGCAATGTTCATGGGGTCCTTCCACAGCAGCCTGGCCTCTCCGTCGGTGTTCCCCTCGTGCCACAGGCTGTTCCTCATCGTTGGCCCCGGACCGTCGGTGCTGTTGACCAGCTTGATCTGGATGCCCGGCGCCGCGGAGGCGGTGAAGGGCCGTGGCTCCCAGTACGTCTGCGAGCCCTTCTTCCACTGCACCAGGTAGTACTTGTAGCTGCTCTGGTAGCTGAACACAAACCCGGCGAAGTCGTCGTCTGTGTCGTCGTTGATGTAGAAGGTGCCATCGAAGTCCACGCCCCCAAAGGCGTCCTTGCCCACCGCCAGACCCGGATCGGAGTTGAGGGTCTGGACTATCTCGGTGCCATTGGCATGCACCACCCAGTTGGGGTCCGCCTGGGAAAGGCCCTTGGGATCCAGGGGGATCGTCTGCAGGGTGCGGAAGTCGGTGTGATGAATCATCGAGTTGTTCGGACAATTGTCGATGCCATTGGGCACACCGTCAACGTCCTCGTCGTCCTCGCAGAAGTCACCCTTCCCATTGCGATTGACGTCCTCCTGCTTTGGGTTGCTGGCCAGCGGACAGTTGTCCTTGTAGTTCGGTATGCCGTCGCCATCCATGTCGTCGTCACACTCATCGCCCGTTCCATCCGCGTCGGTGTCCAGCTGGTCCGAGTTGCTGACCATCGGGCAGTTGTCGAGCGAATTCGGGACTCCGTCGTCATCCCCATCGATGTCCCGGTGGCAGGCATCGCCCACGAAGTCCATGTCGCGATCCTTCTGGTCGGGGTTCGGGAGATTGGGGCAGTTGTCGCAGGCGTCGCCCACGCCGTCGTTGTCCACATCCGACTGACTGGGATTCGGCAGCTGCGGGCAGTTGTCCAGCTCATTCGGTATGGAGTCGTTGTCGATATCCCCGTCGCACTCGTCCCCGAGTCCATCTCCGTCCGTGTCCAGCTGCCTCGGATTGTACTTGTGGACACAGTTGTCGCACACATCGCCCACCTTGTCGCCGTCCGAGTCCAGCTGCTCCGTGTTGTAGGTCAGCCAGCAGTTGTCCTGGCTGTTCTGCACATTGTCGCCATCCGCGTCGTCGTCGCATCCATCGCCATGGCCATCCAGATCGGTGTCCTCCTGGCCCGAGTTGGGCAGCTTGGGGCAGTTGTCCCGCTGGCAGTGCAGCTCCGGGCATCTGAGCGACTTATCCGGCCACCCATCCATGTCGGAGTCCCTTCCGCAGACCAGTCCGTTGCCCGCCCACCCGACGTTGCAGTGGCACAAGTGGCGCAGGTTGTCCATCCCCAGGCACACGGCATTGCGGTCGCAAACGGTTCCATCCGGACACACCGACACCGAGGAAATGTCCAGGCAGCTGTAGGTGCTATTGGTCACATATCCCTCGTGGCACTGGCACCTGTAGGAACCCTGGGGAAAATTGAAGTCTTAGTTGACTCGGAAATGTAATTTTTTACTTATTACAATTACTTTTAAAACAGAGAGTTATTAACTAATTTAAAAGTTCACTCTCCAAGTCATCAAAATGGTTTCAATAGATTTCAGTTCGAGGTTCCTATCGTAGATGACTATGCAATTACTTATAAATATTTACTCATGATGTATTATATTCGCACAAAAAAAACTTAACGAACTTAATTTTATTTTAAATTTTATATTAGATTTTTTTTAACTTGCACTTGTAATTCTCATATTCTTTTAAATGTAATTACTTATGCCAAGATTTCGCCGATTTGCAGGATTTTCATATGCAATCAATGAAAACAATATTGTTCCCTACAGAGATAAACCTTAAATATTTGACTCACAATCTCGTTTATGCAGGTGGAGTGATCCGGGCACCTGAAGAAACCAGTCCGGCACTCATCGACGTCGAGGCAGGTCTGCTTGCGATAGTCTACGGGGTAATAGTCCCCGAAATAGCCATGTGCGTGGACTCCATCGAAACCTACTGGACAGGGACCGCATTGGAAGCCCGGATTCAGATTTGTGCAGATCGAAAGATCGTCGCAGGGATTGTACAGATGGCACTCGTCCACGTCCCGGCAACTGGTGCCGTTGACCTCGTGACCCTTCGGGCATGAGATGCAATGGAAATGGGGTGCATAACCGACCTGCATGCATTCTGCGCCTTATTTGGTAAAGAAATGGTAGCAGAAAATATGTATGTATGAGATGTAATGCATTTTTTATCGTATCGAAGGGACTAATATGAGATGTCTCTTTCTGTAACTAGCTAAGATATGAAAAATATTAATGATCGGGAAAAGGGGATTTCTTAAAAGGCTGGCCCATGTGGTTATCTTTAACTTTTTTATAATTTTTTTTACCCTTTTGACATATATTTTATAAAAAAATAACGTCAAGGATACAAAATTTTGAACACTGTTTTTTTGCTTCTTATTTTTTCTTTATTTATCAACTGATAGTCTGTGAAATCAAAGTACAATTATTGCACTTTTTTTACGTTTTAAAAATAATTATTGTTTCATGCAAACTATATTATTTTAAAGAGGGACCCCATATTTTTGTTTTAATTCTGGTTTTGAATTTGGTTTAAAAATCGGGTATACTATATTTTAAAGTGTTCTTCCTTGTATGGTCTTAATTCGTTCGTTTCCATGATCACTTACCCTCACTATTTATCTTCGCAGGCATGACCAGAAAATGATAGTGTATAAACATGATGCGATTTTAAGGCAAGTGGGTTTGATATACATGTATGATTTCGAAAGGCAAAGAAAAATATGTGGCCAATAGTGGAGTTTATTTATTAAATACGAAAAATTACAGCATACATTTTTTATTTATATTATTCATATTTTATTACAATAATTGGGAGATTTCGGGCGGGGGGAAACAAATTTTGTTACACGTTTATAGACTCCACTTTCTGGGCATTTAATCTAATCTACAATACATTTCCAAAAATAGTATGTGCTATTTTTTCGTAGATGGTGCGTTCGGCTTTTTAAATGGACTGCTAATACTATGAATTCCGATGTATGCCAATCGTAGAGCTTACAACTTATGACTATTTTAAAAAGACAGTAATTCAATATGTGCACTTTCTACGTTCTGTATATGTAATTTAGGTGTGTTTCATAGCTTGGCCGAAACGTTGCGATTGTCTCTCCGTTGCGGATTAGTTCGTTACGACCGAGTATTTGCGGGCCGTGTACTGGCTCTGCCGCTGATAGTGTTGCACATTATGCGAGGGCACTAGAACGTTGCCTAATACAAATGAGAATTGTTTATTAGTAAGTAGGTAGGTAATTGGTGATGTGTCCCATTTGACTTTGCTAATTAAGAGCACCTTCTTTGTACTGTTGCCGCGGATCAATTAGACCACTTGACTTATAAGGCCCCAACATTCCAGCACGCCTGAAAGTCGTTGCTGATGACTTTGCCTCTGATCCCAGTAAAACCGAGCTCTGATTAGCCGCCTTGTTTCACACATTCGCGGGAAACCCGAAATTATCCCAGGTACTATATAATTTCAGAGGGTTTTTTATTCAATCAAAAGGGTCGGCGAGTCCTCAGAGCCCGAATTAAGCCGAAGTGGGCATTCATAAATCAAATAATCGTGTGAATTGAGTGCGCTACACTCAAATAGACAGGCATACCAATTTTAATTGTGTGAAATAAGGCTTAAATTAGTTGTATAAATATGTTTGATTCTACAAAAGTGAAGTATTAAATGCAAATTCCAAAGTGTGTATCACCTGATAAAGTAATAAGTCAAACTAAGTACATTTAAAATGAAATGTACATTTTTTTTTACAACTTAAATTTTTAATAAAACAGTTTAGCAGCTTAAGTGTTTCCTTCTTCCTCTTTTGGTTGGAACTTCCATATGTCTACTTTGATCCCATGTTTACCAATCAACCCACTCACACGACAAACGCAAATTAGCCATAAAATCAACAAAATCCCCGAAAAGACAAAACTCCACTTAGAAGGGCAAACAGAGGGGTGGACGGGGTGGACGGGGTAGCTGGCCCAAAACAAACCCATGGGAGACCGAGACCGCGACCATTCCAATTGAGTGGCTCCGACTTACCTGAGGGGCATGGGGTGTCCAGGCAAGGATTACGTAGCGAACATGTGCGTCCATCACCTTCGTAGCCCGCTGGACAGGAGTCACACTGGGCTCCATTCACGGTATCGTGACACTGAACGCCTCTGCGAAGGAAGACACAGATTGTTGTTAATGCGATCGAGCAGGGGGATGGGGAATGGGTGATGTGTGTGTGCTAGCCGTTCTGGCATACTGTTTATTATTATTAATACCGACAGCCAGGAACAAACAGCAACAAAAGACTGTTAATGCTGGACACAGTCGAGCATACAAAGGCATATTTATTAATGATGCTTAGTGGAAACGGCTACACAAAAGCCAGTGAGCTGGGAAAAGAGAAAAGGTTGCCCCGCAGAGGGGATGGGGATGGGGATGGGTATGGGTTTGGGAATGAGGGTCACAAAAGCACCGACAAAGCGCAGTTCGACAAGAGACAAGACATGTGGCAGGGGCTCCTCCGCCTCCTCAGGTGGATTTTCGGACGATTTCCCCGCAGGACAACGGATCCCGAAAAGAAAACAAATTACAATTACAAGAAAATCTTATTAAAAGCCAGCGAAACACAAATAAATAAAGGAATGGGCAACGAGTGTGTGTAGGCTGCGATGCAGATGGCCCATGGCCCATGGCCAAAACTCAAGACACAAGACACAAAACATCCAACTGCATTGCATGCATGTAAATTTCTCTGACCGTTCCTTATTTATGCTCCAGAGTGTGGGATAGCTTATGGCTCTGCAAAATATTTACATATCATGACATGGTCATTAGTTCGCTTCGGTTCGGTTTGGTTCGGGGTTACAGTTACACGCTGTTCCGTCTTCATCTGCAGCTGGGACTCCATCATCGTTTTCATCTGCAACTCCGACTTTACTTGCTTCCCACTTTGTCAGGACATAACTCTTGGCAGTCCAATTTCCAAGGGGAATCACCCATCAGCCAGAACTACCGTGCCCAACTGACCCAGAAGCCATAGTTTCAAATATTTTATGGCTAAGCACACAGTGCGTTTTCGCCTGCCGGAAGTCTTCGTTGGAGTTGCCCATGGACTTAGACCCTGGCTTCTCAGTCCAGCTTCCATTTGGCCCGGGGAGCAAGCCATAATAATGATGAGCTAAGTAAAAAGCCTAGCAGTGACTGGCTTAGACCTAATACCCTTAAAAAAAACCATGGTATTTAAGTTTATAAAATAAGGTATATCCAAATAGCCAAAATCAAGTTTACATATAAAAGTTCAACATTATTTGACATGCAAAAGAAGCTCTGTCGATTAACGCACCTTCAACTCAATCTTGATAAATACTCAAATGTCTTATTTCAATTTGAATAAAATTATACATTACAAATACGTGTAAATTAGATTTCTTCAATTAAAATCTTAAACTTTCATTTAATATGTTGTATAACTCTTGCAGAACATGTGTTAAATATGAAATTTTAAACATACAATTGTTGTTTCATATTCTCAACACAAATTATAATTTCAAACGATCATCTTGTATTCACTATTCTCGATTTAAACAGAGTAAAATAACAACATGTTGTTTGCTGGAACAAATCCGAGTCGCAAAAAGTGATTCTTTTAACGCTGTCAGTAGATGAGATCCATCAGCTTGGGGCCCATGCCATCGAGTTGGGCATATCCATGGTGGGCAACCACACACTTGTCCCTAATCTCATCCGGGAGTGCTTGCGTGGAAGCATTTCGGGGTTTGCCTCGACTGGCCAGGCGCAATTAGCCAAAAGTGTTAAGTACTTAAGTGGCAAGAGGTCTAAGTCAAGGCACTGACCATCCAAGTTGGATGCTGCGTGGGGGTTTTCGCTTTCCGGCTGCGTTCCCAGATCTTTGGACCACCCTCCCTTTTCTAACCTCCACTTTGCGCTTTTCTGCTTTGTTTCAGTTCATCCGACCATATTGTCTGGGTCCGCGGCTCTGCGGCATCGTTTGAGTGCTGGGAAAATATCCAGTCGAGCGCAACGAGGAACGCATTAGCATTTCAGCCGCCTCCGTCCACCGACTTGGTTAGCTTGGTTAGCATGGACCCACTTGCCTCGTCTCGACTGCCGTTGTTTCTGGACGTTCTTTTTATTAACCACGCATTCATAATTCATAATTCCAATTTGCTGGCTTGGGCCCCGATCTCCGCCGAGTTCGGGTTGGAGTCCAGTTCAAACACCAGCCCAAGGAGCCACAGGAAGAATAGAGGGCAGGTCCCAGTGAAGGAGCAGGGCCTGAGTAATGTGTGAACATGGTTTTGAAGCATGCAAAGGCTTTTAGCCACATTCAATGGGTGGAGAAGCACAAATGTTTCGGGCAACGGTGGTGCAAGTTAGGGTATTCAATATTATTACAGTCATGGATTGTCAGAGCCCACCAATCACATGTTTTAGGTATTCCTTGGCTCGCCCAATGCCCTATTCTTAGAGTTTACTCTACCGCTCAGCCATTAACCTCACCCAAATGACTTCTAATGGTAGCGCAAGCCATGCAAATGCTCTAACAACAAAAGAGCCAACAAACACTTGGCTGCCACTCGCAGTGGAGCTCCCTTTCCGGGGGGAGGAGTGCATCCAGGCAGTGCCACCAACCATCCTCAATCTACTCCCGTTCCCCAATCCCCGAATGTGGCGCACGCTTGGGACAAACTGCAGCTAACTGCCATAAAGCGGCGTTTATTTTGCCACAGGCCACTTATCTGCGAGGTTGACTGAGGCTCCGACTCCGACTTCGACATCGACTCCGGCTCCAACTCCAACTACAACTCCAACTCCCCAGCTTTTTGGCTCGGGCCTGATCTCGCCTTGTTTTTGTTTTCATTGCTGCGCCTGCGCATGGCCAAGACGACCGGCGTCGTAAACTGTTTATGCGGCGATATGATATTGCAAACTCCTTACGTGGGATGTACATAAAATCCCTATTAAGGTATTAAGTTAATAGTCTGTACTGAAGAATAGTGGAAACCGAACATTAAAGTTCTTTGCAAACTTAAGGCTTGTTCAGATAAATCTAGGATAAAACTAAAACCGACTTAATTTTATTGGGGGTAATCAGTTATTAATCTGAACTAAAGAATTCCTGGAGACTTGAAGTTTAAGTTATTTAAAATAAGATGTTTTTTTCTTTTTTAAACACCAAATTCTCCATGTAATAATAGGTATGTTGCAAATAATTAAATGCATTAATACAATAAAGTGATGTTTAATTTTGAACAAAACTTATTTATATCCAAGTTTTGTTCAAAATTTACCATCACTAATTTGCAAGTATTATTTAAATCAGAATGGATAAAAATGCTATTCTATTTTTAAATCATTTTAAAGATGTTGTGTGTCTAAAGTTATATCTTTGTAAATAAGAAAATTGATTTACAGAATTCGAACATCTGCATTGGACATCAAGATATACTAAGCCCGCACTTTTATATCATGATATCAGGAAGCGAAATAATTATAATCACGAAGTTCCTGGGGTATAAACGAAGCCCGACTTGAAATCGCTGCCAGTCGACTATTAATTTGAATTCAAGCAGTCAAACGCTGTAGAGTCAACAGCCACGGCAACAACAGCAACAACAGCAACAACAGTAACAACAAATACAAAAACGACTTCCCAACGTCGACTTGGAATCAATGGATCCACTTTTTCGATGCGTAGGCGAACTTGATTCACACTGAGATATGCGTTCCACCGAACTTTGATGTTTCGAAGCTGTGAACCAGCTAGCCGCTGCTTCCACTCGTGGCTTTTCCTGCTTTTACCTGTGGCCGTAAACGTTTTGTTGGCGAAAGAGAGGAAAACCATGGAGAGGAAAACTGAGATTCTGTGGGAAAGTTTCCTCAATCAAATGGAATTCTGTCGCGGGAATTGTTCAACATGCCCGTACACATGTTGCAGCTGCCATCGGCCTAGGAATCACACTCCGAATCGGTATCTCCTATCTCCAGATGGTAATATAATCTCCCTGCGTTCGTGGACTGCGGCTTGATTGCATTGCTGATTATTTCGTCAAATGCATAATTTAAATTCAACAACAGAAGTGTGCGCCGTGAAAACTTTCTGGGCGAAGACGCCCGACTGTCATCGGCCTGGGGCAAAGTTATGATTGGCCTTTTAGGTGGTCAGCACCACCTGAGCTTGCCCCTTGGGAAATGGAAAGTGCTGGACGAAAACGAAATGTGCATGAGAAGAGGGGCTCAAGACTAAAAGAGCTGCAATGCGAGGAAGTTATCAAGTTAGCCTCTGCAAACGTAATTATTTCAGATCAAGGAGAAATTCACATTTCTGAGTGCATTGTTGTTTCTCAACTTACTGAGAAAGTTAACATCTTTAATCATTGTAGAGCACTCATACAGCTAAAAATCAGACCGACACAAAAGAGACCATCGACAGGGATGTTGGGATCAACATTGTACCCCCATAAAATACACACGACAAGCCACAACAAAGGATCAACAGGTGTGCATGTCATTAGCACAAGTTTTACGGCCTTTTAATAGAATCGATCGTCTTCCAAAGACTCCGAAAGAATGGGAGTCTCAATAGAAGTGACAATAAACAAAGCGATGACCAAGTTGAGATGACGTTTGGTGGGTTCTAAATTAAAATGATCGGTAATGGGCAGCGGGAATGGATTTTCGGATTTGGGCCTACCACACACATTGACCACATTTCATCGATAATGAAAGATGACAGTAACGAGTCGGCGTCGTGACAACATTTAAGGCAATTTTATGCAAATTAAAATACGGTCAGCCAGAGGCGCACCTTGCCCGCAACCTAAGAGAGGTAAACAAAAAGCCTAACCGATCCCTAGACACCTACAACACGCAGTTCTTGGTGTTTCCAAAAGCCCGGTCGTGGGGCCTTTTTTCAATAATTTACTCAAATTTATGGCCGAGTACTCCAATACGCGTGGCCAGGAGTGGATAGGCGCTCACTTCGGGTGTTTGGTCAGGGAAAGAATACCAGAAATCACTTTGAGTGTCTTGACACAATGAAGTCGAACAGTCCCCAGAACCGGGGCCATACTGAACTGGGTGCGGGATCTTTATTCCAGTTCACATTTAACTAATTTATGCGGCTGCTTCAAGTGCCATTTGTGGTCCAGACCCCACAAAGATGGGTTCTGTATTGCCAAAGGTTTTGTTGCATTTTGTCCAACAATGCCTACAAAATATTCCTCTTCAGTTCCTGCTCCGTTACATCGCATAACTTGTTATAGTTTTGTTTAACATATTTATGACTGGTTGGGCGATGCAGGCGGGGGATCTTCCCGAAATAATGTTTTTATTAGGGCCCCCAGCACGGCTGTGGGTCTTTTGCATATTTAGTTCAGAGTGACACAAATTTGGCAGCGAATCGATAAACAGCGCCAGAACAATATTTACCACTTTATTGATTTTCGATTGTGACGAACTCTTCCGGTTTGAGGTCGACAGCTTGATATGGGCTGTGGGTGGATTAAGATGTCTTTTTAGAGAAAGGTTCCCTTGCGAGCTCCAGATATGATAGTTGCACCAAGTCAGGAGGTGACTGAGTTGTTAATCCCAATCTAGATGACCAAATTTCTATTTCACTGCCTGACCTCATTAATAATCTTAAACAGATCAAAGAGATCATTCGATAGATAAATCCCCAATTTTAAGATAATTTAAATATTTACCTCAGCCCAAATTAATTATGCAGACTCGATAATGCGTAAGAAATGGAAAATCTCGCAGTGTAGGAACGGATTAGGAAGTCTTCTCGTTCGAATCGACATATCTACGATCTACAAGGCTTATCAGATGGGAAGAGGTGAGAAAACAGGTTCCACAATCCCTCACATGACTCACAGCCATTAAGCCCGATCCACTTACTCTGTTCTGGGTAACCAGCTTATGTCCGTGGTCTTCTTGCCCCCTTTTATTCGTAGAATTCACAGAGTAAATAAAGGCCTAAATGTGTCTCCTCAATGGCCATCACGTGCTTATCAATCACAGATACAGATATGCATAAGCATATGCATAAGGAAGGCATATCCCAGGCGACTGGGGAGCTTGACAGGGAGTCGCTGGGTTGGCGTTCGACTAGATCATCAAACCATAAACAACACCAAATTGCCATTAAGGCCAAATGCAAATAATTGCACAGTCAGGGCAGGGAGCAGCCTTTCGGATGGCGGCGCTTTTAAAGCCCTCGGAGTCGCAGCATGACAAATACAATTAACACGGATGCGATGGCCACGCCCTTGACGCCATTAAAAACTCTGCAAGCCGCGTTAATTTTGCTCGCACAGGCGCACGAAAAGCACACGCACAGGAATACACATGGGGCACTTGGGGATGCAGGACGGACTTACGGATAGCACATGTGGTGGGCGCAGGTGACGCCCGGCTTACAGGTCTTGCCATCGCCTATGAAGCCAAGCGGACAATGGCCACATCTGGGACCCGCCGCCGAGTCCAGGCACTCCACTCCTGCAAAACATACAGAAGGTTCAAGGTTTAAAATTTTGAATTGGAAGCAGAGCTTAAGCAAACTTAAAGCCCCATGAAATTGGGTAATATTAAAAAAAGTAAAAACCAAGCACTGATTAAAAATAATTTGTGTAACTTTTAAAAAATACATTTTACATTCCAATTTGCAAGAAAATCAATACACTTGGACCTCGCTTAGCACGGACTCTTTTAGGACGAACTCGGTCTTACACGGTTACAAATTTGCTCCCATCTGCAAAATGAAATAAGGCTTTAAAAGCCACCAAACAATCGAAAATTACCAAAAAAGGAAAACTTGTTGAAACAAACTGTCTTAAACTATAAATGCATTTAAAATTTGATATGAATACAAACATATCTCCTTACTCTTTAACATTTTTAAGTTTATATAAAGTTTCATTAATTATATGAAGCAACTTTTTTAATTTAATACCAACTTTTAGGTTTGAGCAAATGTATGAAACTTTAATAAAAACAGACCAAATTTGAAAATAACAATTTTTTTGCAGCCAATTTTGAATTATTAGAACGTAACCCCTTATTTCGTACTGAATCCATGTTTTGCTTAACGCGATTTTGCTTAACACGATTTTGCTTAACACGCGGATTTCTAGGAACGTAACTCCCGTGTTAAGCGAGGCCAAGTGTATTTATTTTTTCAGAATTCTTGAGACATATACAATATTCTAAAATTAATAAATATATGTATGTATTACGAAATTTAAATTGACTTATATGTTTTGTTAGGTTAATTGTAGGCTAGGAACCAAATGTTAACTCCGATATTAACTTAAGCCTGTTTTCCGCCAACATTTCAGGCAAACTCACCAGGATAACAAGGATTTGCGGAACGGCAGTCGGGCTCGATGCGCAGTTGGTTATCGCCGCTGAGGGGATTCTTGCAGCCGGCACAGTTCTCCAAGAGCATCCGCAGGTAGGCAATCTCCTGGCGCTGGTGGGCGACGTCTTCGCGGAGCAGCTTCACCAATGCCAGTAAATCGCTCAGCGAGCGTGCGAGGGCGTCTGTTTGGGACGAAGGGCAGAGATAAGTCGGGTTCGGAGGGGACTTTAAGTAAAGCAACAATAATTCACGAACACCATCCACACCCTGCAAACTGCAAACTCGGCGAATGTGTGTGGGAAGCGTTCAAGCCTCTGACAAGATTAAGGTCTAACCGATGCAAAAATCGCACTCACTGCGACGCACGGAGTGGGAACCCCCTGACTGCAACCTAATCCGCTTTGTCGCTCCAATGGACCCGTTCCATCCGGACATTGAACAGCTGCTAATGCGTTCGGCGACTTAGTAGAGCCTAATGCAATGGGACAACAAAGCCGAGCACCCAATCCCGATTTCGCGCCTTTCCCTCTCCTCACTAGGGATGAGTCACTGTGGTGATTAATTGGAGTAAATGGTACAACTCCAGGTACTGAGTTTATGCATAATTTGTGAGTGGGTTTCTTTTGCTATGTAACTCGCTTTCGCGTCGGTTAATTTTGAATATATATACTTTATAGGGTCGGAAATGTCGCCTTCACTCCGTTGCAAACTTTTGACTGATCTTATACTACCCTCTGCAAGGGTATAAAAATGAACTTGAAAAAGGCTCACTGATTACAAATAAACAACAGAAATACAAAGTAGGTTCTATTAAACTCTTTACAAACTTTGATAAAAGGTCCTTCACAACTTATTCACTTGTAACTCACCTGAATACCCGAAATAACTAGATTGTAGAAATCTTTGATTATAGTATAGGTAACTACTGTACTACTATGAAAAGCCTTTAAGCCTTACTGCTAAATCACACCTAGTTGTTAATAGTGTTTAAATAACTGCTGAGTCTTTCGTGGATTGTCTTGGCTAGACTGGAATTTCAAGATATCTTTCTCATCATAATCTGGCCAAAGCCTGCAAATTGCAATATATCGCTTATAGATCTGTCATCTCTAGGCCTCTTAAGTTGTACAACACCATGTAAGACACATGGCAACAACTAAACTAGTCCAGCATAGTGGTCGGTACTACAGGCACATCTGTCCGACTTTGTCGGTTTACCTGGCTGAGTGCCTGAGTGAGTTTTGTCAACATTGAAAACGCCGCCGCCTTAACGCCCAAACGCATCCGTTCCAACTCGGATCGCGGGCCTCCCATTCCGCTCCTCCATCTGGGGTCCTCGCCCCAGCAATCTCGATCTCGTTTTGGTTACATTGGGCAACCTTCGCTTCTATCTGTTTGTCGTCGGCGGGCCACGTAATTCATTCATTACGATTTGCCTTTGTCGCAGTCGTTGCCTTTGCGTTTGCGATTTATATGCCGCCCCGTACTCATGTGAAATACACTCAGAAAACAAAGCGTTTTTATTTCGAACTGGTGAAACCAGACCACATTTACTCTCTAACACTGCTATAAATTAAGAGAAGAAATGAAAAATGAAATGAAAATAAAGGTATCATTTCAAATTACTCTAATAATAAACGGAAAAATGTCGGAGGCTTGAATCTGTTCTTTTTTAAAACCAAACGATCTTAAGAATTTATTATATTAATAGTTAATGGAAAAAGAATCAAAAGCTTTAAAAAAAAAATTTTCTGCGGAAGTAGACTTCAATTTGTATACTAAAAATTTTATAAAAACAGTTGGTTCAGAACAAAATTAGATTTATAAATTTGATGCTGGCATTTCAATACTTAATTATGCCTTATCAAAATCATCACAATATTCCACTCAAAAGTAATGTGATGTAAAAATTTGTTAGGATCTTTTCAAATATTGTTTTATTTTTTTTAAGCAGCTTGCATTAAAAAACGTTTTCTTCTAGATTGCAAATGACTGCAGTGAATAAATTTTAACTATAAAGACTTGCTATATGACATTTAAAGGTAAACGCAAATGGTGATCACTCTATCTTGTAGTCAGTTTCTTATCACTAGTCAACACAATTAATCTTTTACTTCTAATACACTTTTACTACTGAAAAGATACGTAGCAAAAGAACGAGCATCTAATTTTTTTAAGCGTACAACCGAGTCCGCTTGTCTATGTGTAGATTGTGTGGGTACAGATCGAGCTGGCTACCAATTTGGTGTCTTTGCTCTGAGCCAGATAAATAATAATTATGCCGGCTCGACACTAGGCACTGTACGAAACGAGTGCAGCTTTTGCATGGGCTTTGTCATATCTCGACGTTCATTAGTGTTCTCCCTCTGTGGGCGCCTCGTAACCCCTCATCCCCTCCCGATATCACCCATTCCCTGTGATCACTTAGCGGCGACTTTTTGGCCAAGATGGTGACTTCGATGAGGGCACTTATAGCCATATTACACAGCCATAGATATGCGTATGGGACGTTATTAATTGCTTGCCAGATTTATAAGGTATTAGCGAGTTAAGCGAAGGAATTTTACCTAATGAAGAGCATAATGCTCAAGGACAAGCATATTGGTAATGGAGAAGGGTATTAAAGGGGTATTAACTTTTTGAGCTGATTTAGACTCGTACATATATAAATGACTTAAAACTTCTAGACCTCACCTATCTGATTGTTGATTTTGCAACCCACGTACTTTTCCTTATGGAGTACCCCTTACATTATCAATCAACTTCCGTTCTTTCATTTGCAAAGATTCGTTTGCTCCTTATTCAAAACAAATAATTCTGTCACACACCAATTTAATTGTTTATTGACTATACCTGCGAACCGCGAAATTTTAAGTAACTTTCGTATTTTCTAGATTTGACTAAATATTTACAAAACGCCTTGCCACGTGTGCAGATATGATATGGATGTGTTTAAAACTATTCCAAACATTGCATTAAGAATGCCTTTACTGCTCTCAAGGCCACGTTCACTTGCCATTGAAACTTCAAGCCCCCACTCGATGCAACAATCCCCCGAATCAGTTCCCCAGCCCACACACGTACCCCGTTTCAGGTTGCCCCACTACATTTGCTTAATTGAATTATGTTCCTCTAGTGACATAAACGCCAACTGTCAAGAGCCAAATAATTTCATCAAAGCCAGCATCTAATCTAGCAGCAGCCCAACCCTCAGAGGTGTAGGAAAGCCCCGGTTTGGAAGGGACCACGCCCTGGGGCGAAGATTCGTTGACTGCCTTGGGACTACCGACTGACAGTTGATAACTGACTGCAGACTGCAAACTGCAAACTGCAGAGGTGATGGAGATGGGTGGCTAAGACGATAGCTGGGCAACCTACCTTCGCAATCACCATGCAGAACGGGAATGTCTCCGCGCTCCACGTCCGTTGGTACCTCCTGGTGTCTGTGGTCCACGACTCCTTCCCGGGCGATCGTTGGCTCATACCAGCCGCGCACGTCACGCTTCTTGTTCTTCTCTGTGGTGATGAACACAAAGAGAAAATTGTAGAATTAGTTTAATTAGATCATAAGGAAAATCTTATTAGACCAATTTTGTCAATCTAATTACAAAATAACACAACACAAATCCGAAGTTAAACGAAAGTTTAAGGTTCTATCATAACAAAGTCTACTTAGGTAATATGAAACTATTAACGAACTATACTAGTTGATGAGTAATAGTTGATAGTAAGTTTTACACAATTAAATTTTCAATATATATATGTTTAAATTGAGGGCAGAGTAGATATTTCAGTTTATTATTGTGATCAGAAATATTAGAGAAAAACTCTATGCTCCAGCCATATCGAATAATATTGTTTCCTCTGCACTCAGAATTGAGTGGGCTCCTGGGCGAAGATTGGCTGGGACTACTCACCACGCTCGGTGATCTTGTTGCGCAGCATGCGGCGGTTGCCCCGACGGTGCATGCCCTTCTGGCAGTTGGCCCGCTGCAGGGAGTGCTCCATGTCCCCGTCGAAGTGGAGGGGATACTTGCGCTCGCGGAACTGTCAACGAAATGCTTCACTCACTTTCGGTCCCACTTGGTTCTGAGGTCGGTCCACTCACCAGCTTGATCACCGGATCGTCCATCTGGGTGTACAGCTTGGCCAGGTTCATGTCGATGTCGTGATGCGTGCTCGCCTTGCAGTCCACATAGAGCGTAATGCGATTCTTCGCGAACTGCAGCGCCAGGGATCGGATGGTGCTCGTCTCGTTGATGTTGGGTATGTCGAAGTTCCGGGACTCGGTGGCTCCATTGGCACTGATGTCCAGGGTCACCCGCTGCTGTTTGCGGTCCAGGAAGAACGACATCTTGTGCTTTAGCATGGGAAAGTCGATCATAAAGAGGGCTTCAATGGATATGTGCAGCTTTCGACGAGGTCTGTTTGGTAGAAGGAATCAGTTATCGGTCACCAGGTTCGCAATTAATTACTCACCGTATGTGACGCGTTGATATGACAACGTCTCCCTTTCGTATAAACTGTTCCAGTTCGGCAGAAGCAACTGTGAATTGGATAATCAATTTGTTATTGATGTAATTTAATGTGATGTTACACATATATACATTTTGAGTAAGACTTTAAATATTTAATAAAGAATCTTTAGCAGATTCTACATGTATAAACGGGAATTAAATTATTTATATGGGAAATCTCCCAGGAACATTTTTAAAGTACTTTCCAACAACTGAAGAAGTTTGTGCCTTATCTCGTTTAGCTTTCCGTGATCAGTTTCGAAACTGATACGAACAACTTCCGTTCTGCTGTAGCCACACATATTGATTGCCAAATAAACAACCGAATATAAACAAAGATAAAGCCTTAAGATACCGGAATCATCTTGGGTCTTGTTGGCTAATCACTTCAAGTAAACCGAGTCTTAGCCACTTGCTCTATTTGCCCACAAACATTGGCAATCGGTTTTTTTTCGCCTGCCACAGATTACAACACCTCGACCACGGAACATGGAACTATTTATTTTGGTCACCCCGGGAGATTGCCTCTAATACCGCGGGCCCTGTTAACCCAAATAAATACACGACACATAATCGGGTCCGAGCCGTATTTGCACAATCCGTGGGGCAAAAGAATCCATCAAGAGGACTCTAAATAGAATTTCACGCATTTGTGCGGTTATTTGTCATGCTGGCAGCGACCGACTTGTGACAGGCTCATGCCAGATGACCTTCACGACGTGGACATGGACATGGACATGGGCATGGACATGGACCTGGGATATATGCATAAAAGTCGCGATTTCCAGTCGCAAGATGGCCCGACTGGCGGCCGGCCTGAAATATCTCCATCTACGGACCAGGGAGGTCACCAACTCAACAACCGGTGACCCCACTGTCAGTTGGCGACGTTTGCATTGGGATTTGAGTTCGGCATTTACATAAATCGCCAAGTTGGTAACCGAAAGTATGTCTTTCGGGCGTTTCTCGACAAACATTGACGATGGTGCAGTTGCAAGCAGTCGCTTGTTTAACCACAAAAACTTTGCAACGGTGGACATACACTGCACATAAATCAAATCCCATGCTGTAATTTTCTAACTCTATATTGTTAAGACTTAAAGTTGTTGGATTTAATTAGGCATTAAAACCTGTGCGATCTCAACATTTTATTTAATAGGGAAATATGTTAGTACCAGCCCTAATATTAAAGTTTTGAAGCCAACTTATCATGATATTGGAAACACATTGAAAACCCATAACGAAACGACGGTTTATATATAAAGGCATTTTATGAACATTTGATTCTTTTCAAATTTTTGATTGGACACGGTAACCACACGGTAAATGATCATAATTAGTTAGAGATAAGTTCTAAATATGATAAAATAAAAAGGAATCAAACTTCGACAAGGCTAAGTTTATTATCCTTGCAGCTGTTACAAAAATTAAATATTGTATTTTCCAATTTGAGTCGATTTGCCAATAATTGTTTCGGTTCCTATCGCAGCTATATGATACAGTCATCCGAATTTTATAAAACTAAAACCGTTATTCTAAAAATTCTTAAACAACTGAGTTATATTTGTATTTCCCTACAGGTTATAGTAGGCCGATTCGGCCCATTCCGACTTATTACTACCTGCAGTGGAAAGAAGACTGTCCAAAGTTGCATTCAAATAACTTTAAAACTAAGGGACTAGTTTGTGTAAATGTTCCGAACATATCTAGTTTGGCTATTAATTATCTTTTAAACTCGATGGTACATCTTTTTAGATCCCCAACGTATTTGAATTTGAATTTAAGGTCTGACTTAAGCACATTTTTGTGCAGTGCAAAAGAGTTAGTGGAATGCAGATTGGGGGACGGTGGGTCGCTGCACTTACCTGGATCGAGTGAGAGTGATGCAACCTCCAAAAATGTCAGCGCCAAGGCGGTCAGCCCGATTAGCAGCACGCGCGTCCAATTCATCGTTGTCGTTGTTGCTGTTGTCTTCCGTATGTTTGAGGTGCGGGGTGAAGGACGGAGGGGCTGCCGGCTCCCCACTCTAAAATCTGTCCGTCCGCTGAAATATAAATAAAAGAAAGAAACGATAAAACGAAGAAAATAAGATCTTGGTGCTCAGCCGGTGGTTGTTTATTTACGTTTAAAAATAAAACGCCTGGTAAAAAGCACTGCGTAGCAATAGCTGTGCATAAAATAAAATCGCATAAAATAATAATTAAAAGTCAAAGTAAATTTGAAACGATAAACCAGAAAAGAATTAACCGGGACAAAAGCAGGGCGATCGATAAATATTTGGCATTTCTTAAATTTTATAACAAGCTTGTCCAGGTCCCCCTTTTAATTTTTTCCTTCTACTTTGCCGGAAGTACTTGGTCGGGTATCACCTAGATATATCTGTTTAAATATATTTGTATAGGTGCTCCCTCTACATCTTTCATCTCGTTGGCCATCTGTGGGCGTCATCATCATAAAGCATTTCGGAGCTTAAGTTTTATATTTCTTGTTGTAATTTTTTGTGTGCCCATTGTGGATTCTTTGAGCTTTCGGAGATTTATGTTGGATATTTGCAATCATTCTTTCTTGCATGCCTCTTTTAACTTAAATAAATGTTTATTTAATGTGTGTGTTCAGATTTGTTTTCTCCTGGGTGTGTTTTCAGGTGCTTCCCCAGCGGAAGTTTCGAGGAAGAGTTGATAGAAGCTTTTCGTTAGGGAATGAATTTTGGATATTTTGAACTGCTCTTGGTAGGGCTACGAGTAATTTGGCTTGGCACAATTTACGTAACTCGATTTGTAGTTTTGAAAACTTTCTGAAGAAATTATCTACACAATGACAACTCCCTTTTGTAACATCTGCTTTCTTTAAAAAACGCCATTAAATAAACTTCTTGAGTCACAAAAAATGTTAACCTCCTTGGGTCATCATAAATTCAGCCTTTAACGATCCATTAAATAGGTAAAAATAATTACTCTCTGATTAGACCAGCAGTAGTCGTAAAATGAATTAGAAAATGGGTTGAGGATTCCACACTTATCACCCGAAAACACCCAGTTGCAATTAAACATTTGGCTCATCACTTGAGCAGCCACAAACGTCAGGAAGCGTAATAAACGGCATAACACACAAGTCCAATTGATAGAGAGGTCCGTGCCACTCCGAAGTGGATCCTCCAACTCCCAGCCATTACACAACTCTCATGCTTAAATAAACACGAGAAATGTGGCCGAGATGTTGTTGGCTTTGCCGCTGAGGTGTCCCAGGAATGTGGTAACGGTCGACGATGCTCCGGCCAGCCACATTGAGATTCAGACTCCGAAGTCGGGCCAAAAGCAAATGGCGTTCTGGCCATACAAGACGCGACGACAACTTCTCCGATACTGGTCCAAAATGTTGACTGACAGTTATGGATTTATAGTGGCAGTTGTTATTGCTGTTCTTGACTTCTCGTTCTCTTGGCTACAATGTCACTGAGTCACAAGTGGACGGGCTGTGGGATCGGTTCCATTTATGGGTGTAATCGCAATTACCAAAGCATGGGGCTCTCAAGTAATAAAATTAGAAGAAGCAGTGGCAGATCCCAGTGACCATATACTTGAGCTAGGATCATTCTAATGTATTTTAGGGCTTTTATCTTCCCTTCGACAACTGCGGTCTTCGAGGGCTTTAGTATTGAAATTGAGTTTCTTATGAGTTACATTTTCTATAATACATCTATTCGAATTATAGCTTTAGCCGAATAAACGTAGCAATAACAAATGATTATCAGGTGTTTAGGTGTTAAAAGAATTAATAAGAGCTATTTGTTTCTAAAATCTCAAAAATGTAATACTAATCCTTTTTTTAATCATACAACCTTGAGTAAAAAAAATAAATCAACCATCAAAGTTTAGAAAACGATTGACATAATCGTTGAAATAAATCTTTCTTTAGTTGGAAAAGTAAATAATATGCGTTAGATTAAATGAAAAATTCAACAAATCTTGCTGAGATTATATTAGATCCCATATGAAAGAGATTTCACCCAATGATGCCCATAAGTTCCCAGTACTTAAGACGTCCAATCTTTTCATCTATTTCAAATTCTGTGAAAGGTTATCAAGAACTTAACCCAAGCGTAATGCCTGAGATCTGTGCCAAGTGATCATTGAATCGTTTATATATATCCAGTTAAGTAGACCGCCAACTGCCGATCCAACACAGGCACCGCCAGAACATTTCCCACCAAATGTCAACCGAGTAATCCGCCTCGAACATAAAGAAAACCCAAAACCAGAAGTGGAAACACCTTCCAACATACACCTAAACACATAATCCTCAGGCCAGAAATTTATTAAATACTTTTTAATGCCATCGGTTCGGTATAGATCATGCATAGGCCGAGAATATATCTCTGTCCAGCGCCCACGCAGTCGTCAACTTGAGGCCCCAAAAACATAATCTCGCCATGGAGACGCCAAGAGTCAACAGCAAAACGACAGCAGCATCATCGGCATCATGAAGACGACGCCACATCTACTTAATAAAGCGGACAAATCAGAAACAAAGTCTGCCTCCGTAAGCCGAGGAGTACAGTGATTGACATTTAATTAAGCAAAGCCAAATACACACGGAAGCCGCAAAGCGATCAACCCGCAACCAAAACCGCAACTGAAAAGGGTTGGATTGGATCTGGCTTGAGACGGGATCTTCACCCACTAGCCGGATTGGACCCCTCACTGATCCGAGCCGATTGAACAAGTTTAGCGTCACCGGCAGACGACAGTGACAAAGGCGTTTCTGGCCTATCATCAAAGGAAATTTGATGCTTATCGAAAAAGTCATTTTCATCAGATTAAATGGCAGTACGGAGAGAACGGCGATAGGGAAACGAGAACCCTAGATAGCCGGTTGCTAGCGAGGGTTGTTCTAGGGGTATTTACCATAAGAGGGGGAATGGGATTTCCACTGGACTACAATTAATCGTAATTCCACTTCGATAAAATAAATATTTGAATTGCTTCCAAGTCCCATACCTTCACATCCAATCATAGATCCCAAGATAATATTATTTTAACTTGTAATAACAATAATTATGAATAGCATTGGGAGAGGTAATTTTTGATTTTACGCATGGGCTAGGTAAAATATTGCGAAAATGAATTATTTGGGTTGCCATGTAAAAATAATAATAAAGAACTGTTGGATCGAAAAACAAATATTTTCTGTGTTATTAGCAATCCTTTAATAATTATTTTGTTTTTAACTGTTCTTTCAGCTAATATTAATTTATCAACAGACGATTTTAATATTAAGAAATAGAAATATCATATATTTATAAAATATAGTATTAAGAAACTATGAAAATGAAGCTCATCCTATTTCGTTTATACAAGTTGTACCTTTTATTCTTTAAGAGCGGGTTGGAAAGTAAGGTACTACTAATACGGTATTCTTACCGAAAAAATTTAAAATTAATTTATCAACAGATGATTTTAATAGATAGTCATAATATCACGAAATTGGTTTTATAACATATTAAGAAACTATTAAAATGAAGCTCGTTCCAAGACGGGGTTTGCGTACTCCTAAAACGGTATTCTTACAGAAGACATTTGGATGCGTTGAAATACCAATTTAAATGGTTTATTAAAAATATAAGCAGGGCCAAACCACTCAATTGTCTTTGGCAGTTTGATGATCTAATGATACACTCTTGTGCCGGCCCTCGTGTGGCATTAGAAATTCAAATATTTTGACTCTTTCGCCGATCGCGCCAGCATGCAACCGTAGTGTCCGCGTCCCCCAGGGCGCTTAAAACGGCGCAAAAATAACGAAAAACGAACAGAAAATCGCTGGCGAAGCTACTGCGCATGCGCGGCTGTTCGCCGCAGTCGCGTGTGGGCAGGACAAGTTTCGCTGCCGCCGCAGGCGTCGTGTCACTGAAATCAAATCAGCCGCGCTTAAATGCTCGGCCAAAAACTGCGGCTCGAGTTGGGGCTCCGGATGGCTGGCAAACCTGCTGTCAGTCGCTGGCCTGACATGGAAGAAATCTATGCCGGCGCCTACGCATCTCGGGCGACGAGAAAGAGTGAAAAATCGAGAGAAAGAGCGGCTAAGCCACTTAGGGAAATTCTTCAGCGGCTTTTCATTTGCAGGCAACTTTCTTCAGCCTTTGTTTAATTTTTTCCAGGCACCTTATAATTGGAATCAACAAACTATCGAAATGCGGTGAACTGAATTGATTTTGTGCAGCCTGATAAATTGGTTTCATCATAATAGACTTTGTATAACTTCCGGCGCAAGCCAACCATTTTTTTCATCGTTGTTTTGAAAGTGTCAAGATTAAGATTGGAGTCAAAGTCGAGTTCAATAGTCTCGAGCGGCACTTGACGTCCTCATATTATTGATTTCTGTATCTGTACCGATTTGAATTTCGGCTCGGTCTTTACATCGCATTTTTTCCATTCAATTTTTGACTATTTATTTTCCACAAAAATGCAGTAGTTGACAGCTTGTGTTCAGGTTTAATGTGGAGTCCTATTTCAAAATATTGAAAGGTCTGTCAATTACACACCAGGTGACGGAGATTTCTGGTATGGTAATTGCCACCTGCCAGACAAATTTTGTTTGAAATTGTAGATGTAAAAAACTCATTAAAAAAATTTTAATTTGTAAAACGATAGTTTGGGATATTAATCGTGTGACTATAATCTTTAATCTAATGCAAATTAAAAAAAATTGATATTCAAACGATAAGCTAAACATCATGTAGATGAATAAATGTTGAAAATTATAGAAGATAGAATCCGACCCAAAACGTATTTTATTTTCATAAACTTCAATAAACATCATGATAAGAATTTGCCCGCTATATAATTAAATGATTTTTTAAGGTGTTGGTGAGACCACGCCTTGCGTTTCCATATCTCTTCAAAATATATAATTATAATCAAACATTTATAAAATGTCTTCGTTCTTATTACTAATGATATTCTTGAAACCCGGTTAAAAGTGTACAATTTGGCTAATTATTTTGTTAGCAATCTAGTCAAATCGTCTGCGAGTGTGCTTAATCTATCATTAGCCCAAACCAAAAACACATTAACTTATGTTGATGATCCATTAAAACGAAGTCTGCGCCTCCATTTGACTGGAATCAGTTTTCATGCCGCTAGTCAAAACAACCAACACAAAAAGCCCTAGCTTCCATTGTGACTGAGCTGTATTTGAATTGCAAATATATGATCGAGTCAATACAAAGCATTATAATTTGTTAGCCTGATTCGCCGCATAAGGTCGGATATTGGTGTCTAAATGACTTTCCACTGACGATGCGCTAATTTGCTGGTGCAACAATTTTCCACTTAATTTGCATTTGTTTATGAACTCATAACTCGCTGCCAAGCGGAAATTCCAATACCAACAATGGCAATATTATTTATGTTTTAATAATGTCAACTCGAGCTCTATATATGGTCAGAAAGATATTGCCAAGTCTGAGGAGTCAACTGTGTGGTGTTGGGGTATCAATGTTTGGACAAAGCTAGCCAACTTTTAGATTTATCTCTTTGCATAACTAAACAAATCGATATGAATTGAATTGAAGGGAAAGTAAAAAGTTACAAAGTACAACAAAAATGAAAAGACTGATTAAAAGCATCACTCGAATTTTGTTTACTTCCTGTTTAAAACCAAAACCCCGTTGAATCATGACGCCACTGCCTTTAAATAATATATTCAAATAATAAAATAACCGCAAGTCTAAAATGTTTTTCGAAAAGGCAGTTATAAATTGTTGTGGAGATCTTTGCTGTGGGCGTCTTTTAATTGACTCGTTTTGAATAGGGTCGTAGAGCAGATTGAAGCACAGTAGAAACTGCACAGTGATTGTGAAATCAAGCCAAATAAAATTAAATAAATACAATAAATCGGAGAATGTTTTCAGCTTTATTTGGTCAAAGTCATTAACAATCTGTGGCTGCTGTTTTAGACAACCGTTCTTATTAGGTAGACAACAATAGTCTTTGCATCGACCTCTTATGATCACATAATTATAGATCCCCCAAAGCACAAACCTCAATTCAAGCGGGCCTAAATATGTGTGGAAAGTCCGATAATTAATAAATGACTCGGCTGCAGTATTTATGGCGCCAATGCAGATGAGATCTCGAGATCTCCCACAGATTAATGTCGCTCGGCCTATGTGGATGCCACAGGCCGATTTTGCGGCGAGATTGCGGTTGGCTTGGGTGTGGCTAATTAATATGTATCGATAGTATTTGAATTACAACAACAATTAGCATGATTAATCATCAGATAAAAATGGCTGTTTAAGGAATCGTAATCTTATGGGGCGCTAATAAAAAATATTCATAAATTGGCCTTTCAACAAGGCGGCGATGATTGTGCATACCCACGGATGAAAAAAGTTCAGTCTAATATCTAATAATTAATTACATATTTTTTTGTTTACCTATTTTAACGAAAATAAAGAGCAAGAGTCTAAGCTCACACTGAATAATATATATATTATTATCATTATTAAGTATGCTATAACATACCTCTAGGTAACATAAATAACAAGTAATCTTAAATCTCTACCAAGTAGAAGGTCGCAAAAATAAAACAATCTTTAAAAATTATATCCTGTGTCTTACCCAAAATCGTCTTAATAAACTTAAAGCTATTTCGCTATTTTCGCATTTTTTTGCGAAAAAGTACTTGTTTGATTTTGGTTAATTCACCAATCGCTTTTTTTTTCGAGAAAAATTTAATTATAAACAATTGAATAAGAAACTATATTAGTTCCACTCCTCAGCCAATGACCAGGCTAACCCAGATTCTGGCCACACAAAGCCTATTTATAGCACACTCCTGGGAGCCTCCAGCCCGAAGGTTTGCCCACCTTCACACTCACCTCTTGGTCAAGGACGCTGCTCGTGCTCCAGAAGTGCCGCCACTGCCGAAGCGGAACTGAGTGAATAGCTTGGTGGGACTGACAGCTCCTTGTCGAGGGGTTGTTTGCGCCACTTGCGGCTGTCAACGCGCAATTTAGAATGGAAACCACCTGAGTTATTTTCACGAGTATTTCCACACTTTTCCGTCGCTTCCTGGACGCCCGCACAGACACTTTTATTATTATATGCTGACTCAAAGATCAAACAAATCGCAGGCTCTTCATACTAAAAGAATCGATAACGAAACGGATGCATTAGATAATTTAAACCCTTTTCAAAATCCCCCAGGTAAGAAGGTGGAATGGGGACGCAGGCAAAGATTGCGTGGAGCTGATTTTATGGGATCGAGGAGGCGAACACGCGACGCGATGCCGATCCGCCAGCAACGACAACTGCTCCGCAACTGACTCGCCCCGTTCGTGCCAATAAAAATTAAAACACTTTTATGCTATTAACAGCGAGAAGGCGAACGCGACGCGATCTTGGACACCTTGTAAATGGAAGTGGAGGATGCTGCTTGGGGATCGGTATTTGATATTTTATAGTAGGGGATTTAAAAAGAACACTTTAGATCCGTCATTGATCCCGGGAATTCGCACGATTAAAATGAAATCAGATTTGGCTAGAGATTCTCCACCTGGTGATCACTAATCTCCGATCACCGATTACTGATCGAAGGATCACCACAAACACGTACCGTCTTGTCCAACGTGCCAACGCGAACTGGAACTAAAAATTTTAAAATGCGAAGGGAGTCATCGAGTCTCAACGCCGGCAGAGGCAGAGGCAGCGCAGTCAGCGTCGCTGTTGACTGAGGCAGCGACAACTTGTTGTTGCCTTTCTGCAGTTTGTTTTGTTCTCAGCTGTTAACTTGTTGCGCCGCAGTTGTTGCTGTTGCCTGCTGCGGCTTGCTGCTGCCGGGAAAAACGCGACGCCGCAGCAGCAGCATTTTGTCTTCGTTTGTCTTGTGTTTCTTTTGATTTGACGCGTGAGTAAGCCGAGACGCCCACGTGCGAAATTTGCGTAAACATCGACAGTGTGGCCAAAGCGCCGTCGAATAATTGAGGAAGTGAGTGAAAAGTGGTAATGGGTTTTGAGATATGAAAACCTCCGTCGATTCGGGAATCTACTGAACAACGCAAAATAAAATTAGATAAAAATTGCATTAATATGGCATAATAGCTTTTATTTTTATTAAGTATTTGTTTTATAAAAAAAATTACAGTCAAACTTCGTTTATCGAATTTCTCCATCTGCCGACATAACAATTTGAGTAGTATCTAATTTATTTTTCCTTAATTAAGAAAACATCTGAAAACCGACTTTTCAGCGTAAGTACTTTGGATTGATCAATTCACGAGAACTTGTACCAACTTGTTATTTATATAAAAAGAGTTTCGAATTAAGGATTTTATAATTAGAATGTGTGAATTATTTAAATAAAAAAAAAGTTTTATTAAAATGTGAAAAAATAATAAAATTGAATAGAACTTTCCGAATAATAATAACACATTATTTATCTACATAATAGAATCATTATGGGCTTTACCATTATATCGGTCTGCTTTTCTCAACCTTCAGCATATACAGGGGTGGTCAAAAGTATTTGCACATTTCTTATGAGTAAGTACGTGTAATTTGTGCAAATACTTTTGACCACCTCTGTATATTATATTAAATATCTATATTTAGATCTAAGTTTTTAGAAGATACATGTAATTGTTAACGTATACGTAATATAATACAAATGTTGCAACGAAAACTTAAAGTGCCTCTCTGTATGCACAAGGAGAAGATACCTAAACGTTTCCTTTTAAAGTTTGCTAAGCATATATAAGTCAATCATAAAACATCTTACAAAACATAATTACAAAATGCTTTCACGACTGATATATTCGTCAATGGGAGTTTCCCACTAAAGCTGTATTAATTCCTTACGATTTAACCATTAAACAGAAATTCAATTCCGAAACATGCTTACATTGTTGAACATTTTAAGGCCATTAAATCGAATTCATTTGAACCCTTTTTCGATAATGCGTCCAGCCTTGTTTTTCGACCTCCTCCACTGCACCGTTGTGATCCTCAGATCTGAAGGGAGACGATGACGGAGCCAGTTCCTCGCCCTTTTGAAATGAAGATCGTAAATAAACGGCACGCTCTGCAGGCATTTAAAACAACCGAACTACTCGTAAAAACTAGCCCCAAAACGATATGCATATGGCACCTATTAATGGCTACTTATGCAGTACAAGTGCCCCTCTTTCGGAGGTCCCCCTCCCCCTGTTTTCCACAAGAGAGTGATGCGTAACACGACAGTGTCTAAGGGGGAGTTGTGTGACCTGTTCGTCATTATGTCGCCGGCATGTCAGCGCACAGTTGGCTGGAGTGGAGCATTATGCAGATGTGCATATGTACGTATGTATGTACATATATGATATATCATGCAGTGCGGACACACCCCGAGATGCTATCCCACATCAACGCTGCATATTTTGCCGCTTTTCGGACAGCGGCGACCACTTGCTGAAATTTCATTATGTGCGTGATTTATAAATAAGCCTCGCCGCCTCCGCCCCCCTTGTCCAAGTCTTCGCAAGATGTTCCCATCCCAGCATCTTCAGTGGTTACGAGGTAAGACGGCCCACGCACTTTTCGACGCCACAACAGCAACATCATCTCCTCCGCCGAACTCCCCGCCCCTCCCCTCCTCGGCTGCAGTTCATTTCGTATTAATCATAAAATTGTATTATTAACATGTTTATTTTTCGGTCTTCACGATTCGATTACACGCATTCTTCCTGCTCTTTATGTGCGGCGGTGAGTGTTTTCTCGGGGAACGTGACTTTGTTGTGCAGTGTAGCGAAAGTGAGCTACTTTCTAACACTGTGGCTGGGCGGTGGTATCTTGGGCATTCAATTGCATTAAAAAATATTGTCATTTTATGCCTTTGCCGGTTAATTGGGTTACCAGACCAGATGCCTGGCACTGGGAAATGTGTGGGTGTCGGTGGGATATGGCTTGATTGGAGTTAACTGGCCAAGATCCAGGAAAGTTGGTCAAGCCTTCTTGAAAACGGTAAAATGGAGTAGGGTTAATGAACGGAAAAAAATATTTCTTATATATTAAAGTTTGTATGTATAAGGTAAATAGTCAATGAGAAGATTAACGTTTAAAGAGCGAAAAATTACGTGATTTGTTCGCAGGTATTGATATTGTAATTGTGTTTTTTATATGAACAGTATGGTATAACATTTGAAGAAACTTTGAAAAAATAATAATTTAATCCATTCAGCTTATCGCGGGAGCTGTCTCTAAAATGTTCATACCTTGTTACTGAATCATCCAAAACAAATAAAATGATAAGTTTTTTGAAAGTTAAACATTTAGTTTTTGAAATCAAAATTCGAAAAATTTGAACATGATATTCTCGGCATGTTGAAAATGTAGGAATAAAGTTTTAAAAAAATACTGGTAAATTATGTATTTTTTAAAACCTTTTAATATTGTATGCTAATGATTTCTCTTTTAGGTATCTGAAATCAGGAGTATTTTGTTCGTACCAAAGAAATATAAAAAGGAGAACCAATAAAGTTTTAAAAAAATACTGGTAAATTATGTATTTTTTAAAACCTTTTAATATTGTATGCTAATGATTTCTCTTTTAGGTATCTGAAATCAGGAGTATTTTGTTCGTACCAAAGAAATATAAAAAGGAGAACCAATATTGATGATAATAATTAATTTATTAACACGTTTACGATTGCTCAGAGTGATAACTGCCCAAGTAATCTGTAAAATAATAAAAAGTCCTCATGACTTGCTTTGCATTTATTAATCCTTTCGGCAACAAAAAAAATAATTGCAAGTCCACATAACTTGATTTTCGTATAATTAAAAGTAGTTAACAATTAACTATCTTATCCCAGAAATAAAACTGGTTTACCCGCATATCCAAACAAAATTATTCAATAAATATTAAAGAGTTCGTCGCTGACAGACACGAGCGTATAATTAACGTGCAGGGTTCGAGCCATAAACCTTGTGATTAGCGCCGCACTATGGGGCCAACGACCACTTTGGCTGGCCAAAACCCATTTTTGAAAAGTCGTCAAAACTAAAAAAGTTGTTTTAGGATATATTAACAGAAGACCAATCTGCAATGTTACGTTTCAGGAATTCCGATAGAGTGCGCTTCTGTTAAGATAACAGCTGTTAAATCAGATGTTTAAGATGCAAGCCACGTGCTTTTGAAATTCGACTTTTAAATTGCATTTTTAAAGCGTTTAAAAAAGCAGTTTATAAGCGTTCCAAAAAATTTTTGTGATATGAATTCGATGAATGGTGGTGTATACTAAGTGTTTGTGTGTTTAAACGGTTGAAATCTATCGTGCTGTCTTTGTACTTAAGTGTTAAAGTGAGTTGTCTAAAACGCGTTTTTTAATTAGAAAACTAATTTTTAAGTAGAGTAACAAAGTGAGTCCAGCGGAGTCCACTTCTGAAACCTATTGAGATTTGTAGAGTATTAAATTCTTTTTAAAATGTATATGGTTAGAATCGCCACTTATTGCCACTTTTTCCGAAATTTAATTTTTAAGCACATAACCTCAAGTTTTGCAACCTTAACAGTAGTTGCGTTGAATATTAGAATCCTTTTGATTTTCAATGAAATATTGAACTAGAATCCGAAGAGCATGATGTTTAATAGCAGGTGCCATTTTTTTTACTAATTAATCAAATTTGTTTAATCCGATTTTTGTGCATTTACATTGAACCTTTGTGGAACGAAGAACATTTTGTTTTGCATTTTGAATTCTATTCAGAAACATATATAAAAAATTTAAAAAAATATAATATAAATGTAATTATAAAGTATATAATAAAAAAAAAAAAATTATTCGATTATCTTAAAAAATAACAAAGTTGACTAAATCGATCGTATGGCAGCTATGGGATATATTTGTTCGATCCTTTTCTTTTTAACATATATGTTGCCTAAGGATACCAAAAAACGATTGGTAAAGTTTTATCTCGATATCTCTAAAATTGAGCGAGTTATTAATTTTGGCCAACAAAAGTGGTCGTTGGCCCCATAGTGCGCCGTCTTAACAAAAGTTCCAATACAAATAAACGGAAACTTTGGGCCCTTGCTAACCCAACATCAAAGTTCAAGTGCCTGTCTTTATATTTTCAATAATGTTTTACATATTTTTATTTCGGTTTCTTCTGTTATGAATAAATTATATTAAATTAAGCAATAATCCGACTAATTAGAGTATGTCTAATAGTAAACTTAATATGTAAGCGTATTTCCTATACGATAACTTTGTTTACCAAACATTTGATGGTACAAAACAAAACGATTTAAAATCGGAATTTTTATCTGTCCTGCTTTTGGGGTATGTTTTCTTGAAAACATTTTAATTTGTCGCTAGCTAAATGCAAATGCTAAAAGAATTTATGATGAAAATTCCAAAATAAGCTGGTTAGCAAATTAAATGCCCTTTGTTCCGTACCGACTTCTCCAGTTGAACAGTAGCAGATCTCTTAATTGATCCAGTTGCTCTCGTAGCCCTTTTGTTATTGTTTATTTAACCACACTGGTCATTTCGATGGAGTCGCCACAGCTGAAAGTATACATTTATTTAGACTTCGCTCTTATTGATGCTCGGATGAGTTGACATAAAATGAAGTGCGGATAGGGAAATGCTTTTAGAGTGGATCTTTTGTGGGTGAGCATTCGGGTGCATGGAAATGATTTATGTAAGCCTGCATTAAACCTAAATAGGTTAATGCTTGATCTAGGTCAAAGGTTTTATTTGGCTTTCATCCCAGATGTTACGTCATTATCAGGGTGAGAGAAACCCACTTTGAATTCAGACTTACTTGCTATGTAATAAATAATCACTGATTAATCTTGTGCTAATTTTATAATATTTTGCCTGTCCAGATCCTTTTTAAATGTTTCGGAAATTGCCTAGCAAATATATGCAAGTTCCGTGGAAGCGTATAAATTATGAAACATAATTATTAAAAATTGTATACTTTTTTTTAGTTGGGAGATTTAAACCACGACATAAAACCAAACATTTTACGGCAAAACTCAAAAGCGAAAAGTGAATTTGAGGAGCTGTTGTAAATCATTAACATAAAGGATGAGGGTGAGCATGGGTAATTCGAAGTGGCAAGAAGATAGAAAGGGTGTAGAGACCGAAATTACTTCTGGCGGAACCTGGACTGATCCTGGCACCTGATGGTGACCACACTAAGGCTGGAGTCGTCGTTGGCCTCGTCGTCACTGGCCGGCGGAGCTGTGGGTTCCACCAAAAGAGGCGCCGGGGGAGAGGTGACCGCAGTTCCCACGGCTGCAGCAGAGCCGTTGGAGTTCGCAGTGGTGCCCTTCAGGCCCACCACATTGGCCAACTTCGTGGTGGCCGCCACTGCGGCTGCCATCACTTGGCCTCGTCCGTTCATCAGCGAATTGTTGGTCAGCTGCTTCTGCATGAGCTGGTTGGAGGAGTCCAGGCGATTGGACAGCGAGGTGTGCCTGTTGTTCACCGACTGCAAAGGAGAGAGGATTAGAAAAAGCCATTTCAATATTCCCATTTTCGGGTTTACACCCTAAAACCTTTTTATCTTCTTTGAAATGTTCTCTCAGCAACTCTAGCTATCCAATGCAAAACAATAAGTCAATCAAATAAAGTATTTCAAATTCAAAGACTAATGCAACTAATTTTTTTAAAATTATTTAAGCGATTTCTTAAAAACAATAATTTCTTTAATACATTAAAGTATTTATAATTTAAATACTTGTATAATGCAACTTAATTTCAATATGATTTTTTTTGTGCTATTTAAGCAATTTCTTTAATTTAATCTTTTCATGTATCATTATTATTTTAGAAATTGTTTGTTAAAAAATGTTAAAAATTATTGTTCAATAGTAAAAACATGAAAAAAAACTGTTTTTCATTTACAATTTTTATACCCGTTACTCGTAGAGTAAAAGGGTATATTGTATTCGTGCAAAAGTATGTAACAGCTAGAAGGAAGCGTTTCCGACCCTATAAAGTATATATATTCTTGATCAGGGTCACTAGCCGAGTCGATATAGCCATGTCCGTCTGTCCGTCTGTCCGTCTTTCTGTCTGTCCGTCTGTCCGTCTGTCCGTCCGTATGAACGCTGAGATCTCGGAAACTATAAAAGCTAGAAGATTGGCATTTTGCATGCAGATTCTAAGAGTTCCTACGCAGCGCAAGTTTGTTTCAAAAAGGTGCCACGCCCCCTTTAACGCCCACAATCGCTTATATACGATTTTAAAAATTTAAATATTTCGGAAAAGTATAAATGCAGTTTTATTGTGTTTATCAATACCTATCGAAAAGTTATGCGTGATCAAAGTTTCTATCTCCATCTCCCTCGCACTCCCTTTACCTGAGTAACGGGTATCTGATAGTCGGGGCACCCGACTAAAGCGTTCTCTCTTGTTTTTATGTCCAGTCGGACGGACGAACAGACGGATATGGCTAGATCGGCTCTGTTGGTGATGCTGATAAAGAATATATATACTTTATAGGGTGTGAAGGAGACATTTCACTGCGTTGCAAACTTTCAACTAAAATAATAATAACCTCTGCAAGGGTACAAATATGTTAAGATTTATCCTGTCCTCTCCAGAAAAATATATTTTTTTTGTATGAAAAGTTGCCAAAGGAATGTTCTTGCTTATGTAAAAAGTGGAAAATTGCCTTATCTGTTGTAATACCCACCGGATTATTGTTGTTCATGCGACCGCGAATGTTGTAGAGCCCGTAGACCAAAGGGTTCATACAGGAGTTGGTCGAGGCGAAGAGGAACAGCGCCTTGCGCACCAGCGGATTGACCTTGTCCGCGGAGTGCTTGTCCAGCCAGTACCACATGGAAATGGTGTAGTACGGGGTCCAGCAAATGATGAACACGATCACAATCGTGATGGTCATTTTGAGGGTGCGCTTCTTGGCCCTGCTGAGGACGTCGTCGTTGGAGCGGCGGAATCGTTCGGCGATCACGTCCTTGAGGACGCGCTGGCTCTTCCGATAGATCTCAATGTATATGGCTCCGTAGCAGTAGATGAACATGATCAGCGGAAAGGCGTACATGCCGCACATTGTGGCCACTTGATAGAGCTTTTCGTCAAAGTCGCTCCTGAACGAGTGGAAAATGACGCATTGAAAGTAGTTGGTCACCACGGGATGCTGTTCCAGATGGAAGAGAAAGGCCTGCCGGATACGTTTGTTAAATATGTTATTTTTCAGCTACACTTGGTAAAACTCACTTTGAAATTAGCCAAATAGACATTGCCGTTTTAAATTTATGGTTTTAGGTGAAGTGAATTTTGACTTTTTAAATAAATTTGTACAAAAACTTGTAACGCCGTGAAAAAGTCATTTCCATCTCAATAGGTATATATATTCCTTTTCAGTATGAATAGTCGAATCCACCCTTTTCCCGTCCGTTTGCGTTTACCCCAACTAGTCTCTCAATTGTAAAGCCTTTCGCAAAAGTCTTCTATTCATGTAGCTACGATAGCAACAATTGGAAAAATAATATTTAACAAGAAAGGAAGCAAACTTTGGCAAGCCAAAGTTTATATACCCTTGCAGTTATTACAAATGGACTACAATTTGATCTATGCCTATTACTAACAAGAAACGAAATCAAACTTCGGGCGGAGCCGAAGTTGATATACCCTTGCAGAATATTGTACATTATATTCTCCAAAATTATTCATATGGTGCATTCTTAATACTCATAAAAAATCCCAACTTCCTAACTTTAAAAACACCAAAGTTATGGCAGTTCCAATCGTTCAGTTATATGGCAGCTATAGGATATAGTCGGCCGATCCTTATGAAATTTGGTAGGTCGGATTGATTGGCCAAAAATAAAACCCGTTGAAAATCCCAACTTCCTAACTTTACGAACACCAAAGTTATGGCATTTCCGATCAATCAGTTATATGGCGGCTATAGGATATAGTCGTCCGATCCTTATGAAATTCGGAAGGTCGGATTGATTGGCCAAAAATAAAACCCATAGAATATCCCAACTTCCTAACTTTAAAAACACCAAAGTTATGGCTTTTCCGATCGTTCAGTTATATGGCAGCTATATGATATAGTCGCCCGATCCGGCTCGTTCCGACTTATATACTACCTGCAATAGAAAGACAACTTTTGGGAAGGTTTCAAGCAGATAACTTTAAAACTGAGGAACTAGTTTGCGTAGAAACGAACGGACGGACTAGATCGACTCTCCTGGTGATGCTGATCAATAATATATATACTTTATTACGTCGGAAATGTCTCCTTCACTGCGTTGCAAACTTTTGACTGAAATTATAATACCCTCCGCAAGGGTATACAAATCGGACGACTATATCATGATATCGCTATCATGATAAGCTGATAAATATATATTATATATATATATTTTAAACTTTCATAAATAGAAAGTATCAATTTTTGCTTGAAAATTAATATAAACGTATAAATTCCATTTTGTTAGAAAAAATGTGTCTAAAAAATGTTTGATCTTAAAGGTGCTGATTTCAAAATATAACAAGAAAGAAAGCTAACTTCGGGCGGAGCCGAAGTTGATATACCCTTGCAGAATATTCTGTAAATTATATTCTCCAAAATCGGATCGGTTATTCATATGATGCATTCTTAATACTCATAAAAATCCCAACTTCCTAACTTTAAAAACACCAAAGTTATGTCATTTCCAATCATTCAGTTTTATGGCAGCTATAGGATATAGTCGGCCGATCCTTATGAAATTTGGCAGGTCGGATTGATTGGCCAAAAATAAAACCCATAGATAATCCCAACTTCCTAACTTTACAAACACCAAAGTTATGGCATTTCCGATCAATCAGTTTTATGACAGCTATAGGATATAGTCGTCCGATCCTTATGAAATTTGGTAGGTCGGATTGATTGGCCAAAAATAAAACCCATAGAAAATCCAAACTTCCTAACTTAACAAACACCAAAGTTATGGCATTTCCGATCAATCAGTTATATGGCAGCTATAGGATATAGTCGGTCGATCCCGGCCGTTCCGACTTATATACTGCGTGCAAAGGAAAGAAGGGTGTGTGCAAAGTTTCAATTCGATATCTTTAAAACTGAGAGACTAGTTTGCGTAGAAACAGACAGACGGACAGACAGACGGACAGACGGACAGACGAACATGCTTATATCAACTCAGGAGGTGATCCTGATCAAGAATATATATACTTTATAGGATCGGAGATGTCTCCTTCACTGCGTTGCACACTTTTGACCAAAATTATAATACCCTCTGCAAGGGTATAAAAATAAATCGACGCCAGATTCAAAATGGAAAATAATATTTAATAAATCTATTTCTCAAAAGTTGGCATTACCATTAAGGAAAAATTCGAGGGGGTTGAATTTTATTGATTTATTGATGATGATAGCTATGATAGCCACATTATATGACATATTCTATGACTAAGTAAAAATTTTCTTAGTGCTCAACAAGAAAGGAAAGCTAACTTCGGACGTAGCCGAAGTTGATATACCCTTGCAGAATATTCTGTAAATTATATTCTTCAAAATTATTCATATGATGTATTCTTAATACTCATAAAAAGTCCCAACTTCCTAACTTTACAAACACCAAAGTTATGACATTTCCAATCGTTCAGTTATATGGCAGCTATAGGATATAGTCAGCCGATCCTTATGAAATTTGGTAGGTCGGATTGATTGGCCAAAAATAAAACCCGTAGAAAATCCCAATTTCCTAACTTTACAAACACCAAAGTTATGGCATTTCCGATCAATCAGTTATATGGCGGCTATAGGATATAGTCGTCCGATCCCTATGAAATTCGGTAGGTCGGATTAATTGGCCAAAAATAAAACTCATAGAAAATCCCAACTTCCTAACTTTAAAAACACCAACGTTATGGCTTTTCCGATCGTTCAGTTATATGGCAGCTATATGATATAGTCGCCCGATCCGGCTCGTTCCGACTTATATACTACCTGCAATAGAAAGACAACTTTTGGGAAAGTTTCAAGCAGATAGCTTTAAAACTGAGGGACTAGTTTGCGTAGAAACGGACGGACAGACGGACAGACGGACGGACAGACGGACAGACGGACAGACGGACAGACGGACAGACGGACAGACGGACAGACGGACATGGCTAGATCGACTCTCCTGGTGATGCTGATCAAGAATATATATACTTTATAGGGTCGGAAATGTCTCCTTCACTGCGTTGCAAACTTTTGACTGAAATTATAATACCCTCTGCAAATAAAATTTTGCATCTTTAGATACCCAAAATACCATGTTGTAATTTTACAAAACCAAAATTGTAACATTCCTGCAGAAACACCTATTTCGGAGTGTTTTTGGCGAGATAAAAAGTGAATTTTTCTAATTTCACTGCGTTTTCACCAGGTTTACCTGGGGACTCACCTGGGGAATGCTGCACACGACAGAGCCCAGCCAGGCACAGGCCAGCATGATGCGTCCGCGGTTGTAGGATCGCTTCAGCGGCTTCAGTATGGCGAAGTATCTGATGGAGACAAGAGGAATTAGGTGGCGAGGAAGCCGGGAAGGCTGGCAGGCTGGCAGGCAGCCGTCATCCACCGATTGACACTTTGAGCCGCCTTATCTGGCTATCAATTTGGTCCATTAGCGACAGTCAAAGGGGCTGCGGACTCACCTGTCGAGCGAAATGCAAACCATCACGTAGCTGGACAAGTACAGGCCGAAGACGCGGAAGAAGCTCATCAGGCGGCACATTAGATCCGTCGAGAGCCACTGCACCGTCCAGGCCCACACAATCTCCATCGGCATCAGGAGCAACGTCACCATTAGATCGGCGATGGCCAGATGCATTAGCATGATATCAATCCGCAAGGGACCGCGTAGTCGCCGCTTGGTCAGCAGATATAGCACGGTGCTATTGCCGATGGTTGAGATCACAAACAGTATGCTGAACGGAATGAAAAGCCACATGAAACTCGAGGAAAGGGAAGGGTGAGGAGTGATGATCAAATTGGTGAGTGGGAAATTAAAGAAGTTTCCTCGAAGGTGGGTGTCGGCGTGGGTGCCGTTGCTCAGTAACTGGGTCAACGAATTGCAGTTAGGAAAGGTAAACATGTTGAACGAATGAGGTTAAAGAATTGTTCGCTATTAAGTTCAAGAATATCAGTTGAGCTCGTACGATTTATGACCCTTAAGTGCACTGACCACTGAAGGAGTGGTATTCAATTTTAAAGTAAAGTATGCATTATAGTAGTGGATTTGGATTCTATGCTAAATACTGTCTAAGTCTTGGCTAACTGTGGGATTCGCTCTCAATCTGCTAATCGAATCTCCGGCATTCTGAAAAAGTGAACCCTAGAATGAACCTTAAAGTTCAAATTCCAAGTGGGAATGATTGAATCTCAGACAGATAGCCAGACAGCGGATGAGAAACCAGAGATGATGAGAAACCAGTATGACTTATACTTATTAATAACAAATAATAACTGATGTGCACAGATAAAAGCAGCGACACCCACACCTGCACATCGATTGATTTGTTTAGACTTGGAAAAGTGTTACAGATAGTAGAAGCCAAAGTTGAAAAGTCCGAATGATAATCAAATGAAAACGTGGGAGGTGATCTCCGCGAGTTGATTATGAAAGGAATGGGGTGTGTTGGTCTATATTTCACTCACCTATAGACTGTGATAGACAATCGATGGCCATCATTGAACATCATATCTTTGGACAGGTGCATTGTGCCGTTTGAATTGTTCACGTTGGACCAATCACTAAGACTGCGATGATCATTCTCTTCGAGCTCTGTTCCCATTTTAGATTAGGACAACCAATTAAATTCTCCCTGTGTAGGACTAGTTTGATATTTGGATTTTATTCAAAACTGGAAGAACATACAAATTTTTTAGAAGGGATTCCCACTCAGACACACACACTTAAGCAAGCAATTGTTTTTATGGAAAAATATTAGTTTTGCGAACAATTCTAGATGCCGGATTATGGAAAAATGGATTTGCTTGGGGTCCCTTTATTTTTTTTAGCTATTAAAGCTAAATATTGGTTTAATTTTTAAATATTAATGGTGTTCATATTTTGGTTGGTGCTCATATCTTATGAAGTTATATTCTTGTCTTTCGACCACAGTCCACGTTTTGCGTTTGAAAATTAAAGGATAAAAACGGAAAATGTTTTTTTTAACATTTTACATTTTATGTTTAATTGACTGCGCCGAAAACTATGCTAACAAATTTGATGAGGTGTAAGTCTTATCATATTTATACCCGTTACTCGTAGAGTAAAAGGGTATATTGTATTCGTGCAAAAGTATGTAACAGCTAGAAGGAAGCGTTTCCGACCCTATAAAGTATATATATTCTTGATCAGGATCACTAGCCGAGTCGATCTAGCCATGTCCGTCTGTCCGTCTGTCTGTCCGTCTGTCTGTCTGTCTGTCCGTATGAACGCTGAGATCTCGGAAACTATAAAAGCTAGAAGATTGGCATTTTGCATGTAGATTTTAGAAGTTCCTACGCAGCGCAAGTTTGTTTCAAAATGGTGCCACGCCCCCTTTAACGCCCACAATCGCTTATATACGATTTTCAAAATTTAAATATTTCGGAAAAGTAAAAATGCAGTTTTATTATGTTTATCAATACCTATCGAAATGTAGAAGAAATTTTTCAAATCGGACCATTCGTTAAAAAGTTATGCGTGATCAAAGTTTCTATCTCCATCTCCCTCGCACTCCCTTTACCTGAGTAACGGGTATCTGATAGTCGGGGCAACCGACTATAGCGTTCTCTCTTGTTTCAAGATAAACATGTCCATGCTTAACATTCACAAAGACCTTTTTTAATTATAAACGATTTTAAAATTAAAAAGAACATTTTATAAAATGTAGAGTTTTTTACACATAACCTTACAAATTTTTTTCACAAAATTCGATATAGTGTACGAAGCTGCGATCGTCACTAGTTTTTTGCCGCGCTAAGAGCTGTTCTTTTTAATTTTTAAATTTACATATACTTCTGCTACATTATTCGGTTAGCTTGCACTTCCGTAAATTAACAGTTCTTTTTACCTATCGAATTTAATAATTAAACTTTTAAATTTCAATGCGTTCACTTTGGTTAGGGGGCCTGTCAATTTATTTGTGAAATATGTACATATGTGTATTTTTGACTTTTTGTTTGGTTGAGATAATCCAATACGAAAAACACAAACAGAAATCCCTATATTATCTCGACAGACACTCACTCAATTAATCGAATCAATTACACTCAATTTGATAAAGAACACTTTTTATAACGCTTTGTGTTTGTAGGTTCAAGAACATTTTTATTATGGTATTTGTTTGTTGCACCGCTTTTATGGGTCCTAATGCTTGTGATGACCTTGAACTATTTACGCTCGCACCGTGTTGGAATATTTCAATTTCCAACTGATAATTAAAATTCAACTTATGCTGAGTTCTCCCGCTCTGTGTGCTTTCCAGAATTGATACAACTATAAGTACAACGGAGAGCATCTTACTCTCTCGCTGGATTAATAATCTGTTAATCAACTGCGCTCAATCGAAACAGAGTTCACTCAATTGAACGGTAAAAGTAATAACATCTCCAGCGAATTGTTCTCACATTAATCCTTCAGTCAAATTTACTTACGGGCTGTTTGTTTAGACGCGCCGCGTTTAATGCCTTTTGAACTCGGCGTTTTATTGTGTTCAATCTAATTTTTTACTAATTAAAAGAGAAATCAAAGCGAGCGAAATGTTGTTCCAAAATATTTGTAGGAACCTTGAAAACACTACAATATAGGTACTTTTAGCTTTATAAACGGTTAAACGTTTAACCTAACAGAATCCCTTGTTCACCTAAGCGGGTGCTGGAACACCTCAAAGATTACAGATTGCTCTAGCAATCGATAGGCGCCTAGGTATACTTATTGTAGGCGTAATCATTGATTACGTGCC
The DNA here is from genome assembly GCA_036346975.1 of Drosophila prolongata. Classification (NCBI taxonomy): domain Eukaryota; kingdom Metazoa; phylum Arthropoda; class Insecta; order Diptera; family Drosophilidae; genus Drosophila; species Drosophila prolongata. The sequence continues at coordinate 24,194,579 of JAYMZC010000386.1, read as the reverse complement.
GTTTAATTTCTTTTCTTCTGTATACAACTATAATTCTTCTCTCTGTTTTCCTTCCTTTTGTGATTTCCGTTTTGTTTATCGTTTTCTAAACATGCGGGCACGCCGTGAACTGGCCTATACTATATGGATATGGGGGATTTCAACCTAAGAAGTTCGAGTACCGCTCGGACTTTTTTATTTTTTCGCACACACCTCCCAGCACAGATTAATACGGCGTTCTCACTGCCGCCCGCCCACGCTCACACGCGCGTAATTATCGCTTTTGATGACACGGGTCTAACGGTACTGCAGGCTCACATTCACACCGATCGGCGAGCAGGAACTGACTGAATCGTCTGCCTGGGATGCTGATGCCGCGAAATCCAAATCTCGACAACAACTGATAACCCAGCTGGAAGAAGAGCGAAGCAAGTGGGGACTTTCAGAGTCCCGACCACAAAATACCCGGCTTTCAACTTGCAAGAATCATTGCATACTTATTGACGACCAACTATGGAGAAAGCTGCGGTAGTCAACTAACATTTCGCTTGTAAGTAAGTTAGGATTTGGGGAGCACCCGAAACGTCTGCGGAGTAGACGTCTACAGGGCTTTGTATTTATGGGTCAAAACATAGAAACAGTCCTGACCTTCGCTGACAGCTTTAGATGAATACCTCAACGTCTAATCTCATGTCACTACCTCTTGTTGGTCCAGAGATCTCGGCTTTCATACAGACGGTCAGATTAGGAAATACTGTGAGGGTAGCGTCTTTCGCGCTGTTACAAACTTTGGCACGATTACAGCATAGCCCTTAACTTTTCGATTAGGGGGTACAAAACGTTAGGCGCGGTGATAACAGCGGGCGACCCCAACAGCCAGTGGTTCGGTGTGTTCGCAGGTCCCGCCCGCATAAATTTAACGTTTATCAATGCGTGTACACGACTCAAAGTTCAAACGGTGGTCCGTCTGATCGCCAAATGTTGCGATCCCTTATCAGCCGTGTGAGCCGCGACTCACCCAGAGCAAGTGATTAAGTTAGAATTACTTATAGAGACGCCTTATCGGTGCCTTCGCTGGGATTCAGTGCGCTGCGCAGTAAATATCCTTTTTCCGGATTGCGACACCTCCGATCCCGTCGAGCTTCCACTGGCATCTGCCGCAAGTCCTCCGCCAAAGCTTACAATTTAACCAAGCGCCGGCCGTGCGATTCGCAATTCGACAAAACGGTTCATTAAATTTAATGAGGGCACAAGAGCGGACAAAGGATTTCAAGTTCACGTTCAGGCGCGCACTTTTGTATGCTACGAATGTGGCGTGTGCGCGGTCTTATCAAGATGCACCTGGCCCACCTGATACTGATAGGACCCTCTAATGAGCGGTCATGTGGCATGCGCTTTAGCTGCTGAAAAGTGCAGCTTCAAGTGCGACGAGTAATTTTCATTTACATATATATTTTGCTAAGTTTCTTGAAGCTTATGCCGTAAATTATGCACCGTAATGTTTATAATATCGATATTTAAAGCTGTCGCGAAACAGACTGATTTTAGTAAACTAGTGTTAAATAGTCTGTTTAAGGATGCAGCAACGTCGCTTTCATTATTCCAAAATATATATTATCTAATTAATTAACAAGGGTTTAAGGCTTTGTCCTTTCGAAAACCCGATGTTTTTTGTTTTTAATGGATAAGTAATATTTCAAGGATACTTTGATAGTTTCCGTAGAAAAGGACGAGCATAGGTAGATCGACTCCCCTGGTGATGCTGATCAAGAGTATATATAAATTAAAGGGTCGGAAATGTCTCCTTCACTGCGTTGCAAACTTTTAACTGAATTTATAATATCCTCTACAAGGTTATAAAAAGGGCTGTTAGGGAGTAGTTTTTAATAATTTTGATCATGTCTAAACATTAGCCGCAACTTGATTTAAGTGTTCTCTGAAAGTTATTCTCCTGTCAGTTATTATTAGGCTTTATTGATCCTAAAAATTGCAGTTTAGCAGCACTCCAGGGCAAGAGTCACGAAGAATAATGTTCCTTTCACGTGCCTCAAGCTCAGAGGACAACGAATACTCCTGGATCCCAACGTGGCTGCATAAAAGACTCTTCCTCTGGAAAGTATTTCGATGTCCTCCGAGGTAAACATTGCGGAACCCCAGTACAAATCAGCAAACAGTTCTTCTGAGAAAGAATCATTTGAGGAATTAATTATTTCTTGCCTTTGAAAAGGAGGCGTTCGTTTTAGACTCGTTCAAAGGTCTGATGAACGTTCAATTACGCCGCACCAGAAAGTCCTTTAAGCCGTCCAGAATAAAGTCTAAAGTCGAACTGAAAAAGAGGCAAAGCCTGATACACGTTGGTAAGAGGGAGGTTTACGATTATCTATTTCGTCCGGAAGATCTTAGTGATTGTAGCCGATTTCAGTGCCGTATTCAACTATCAGCGCCGATTTACCTAATAAATCGTTAATAAGATCATTTACCGGGCGCAAATGGATTTAGACGATTCATTTTCAAGCCTTTTGGTGTACCACTGGGCTTCCTGAAGGGAAGTCCTGCATTCTGAATGGAGAGATACAGTGGTGAAAGGTGTAAAGCTCCTTAAGGTGCGGCCAAACACTTTAACCCGATCATAGGGTGACGTAGCCCAACTCCATTTGTTTTGTTGAAGCAGCCTGTCCTTTATATCGCCTGGCTAACCTCCAAAGAGGGTGACTTGTGGAAGCGTGGGTAGATGCGCTCTGTCAAGGCCAGCCCACTTAATTTCGTCTTAGAATTTCTGGACTTTTTTAGTTCGGTTTGACACTAGCAATAATTCCGGTCACAACGGACATACATAGGACGCCTTTTTGCCTCTTCTGCGCGATCATTTTTTTAGTTAAGGGAAGCTTTATTCCTGAGGTAAAAGGAGTAGAGGGGACGTGGGTTAACAGCAGAGTTATAAGATGGGACAGCTGCACTTTGCAGTTTGGTGAGGAATCTTCGAATTAATTATTTACATTAAGGTTGATAAGTCTTCAAAATTTCCCCCATAACAGCTCGGAAGCACCCCCAGGAGCTAAAAGGGCGATAATCCTTTAGGATTTCTAGCGAAACATTGGTAATTTTGTGAAACAAGGCCGCCCTTTTGTATCCTAGAACAATTTGCCCCAGCACTACAATTTCAACCATCAACAAACTCAATGAGTTCCTTGAGACGTTTAGTGAACATGAAAAGGCTTACAGTGAAAAAGACCTACAGTTAATAGATTTACTAGGTACCGACCCCCTACTTGAAGTTGGTACTAACCGATTTTGGATGTTCGGAAAATTAAATACAAATAGATTTGTATCAATTTATTTAAGTTTTTAAGAGGAAAGGAATCAAAATTAATTCAAGCATTTTTTAGACTCACGGGTCATTAAAATGGACTTAATTTTTTTGTTAATTTTTTTTTATTGTACAAACCTAAAAATATTTCAATTTTGGTTCCATATATGTATGTACATATGTTTTGAATCAAGCAAATACAACTCAAAAAAATTATGTTTTATTTAAATAAAAGAAAAAAAAATTGTTATAAATATATGTCATAAATATATTTTCTCCATTAGTAAACAAATTGATATGCAAATTGTTTAACAAAAAATAGTATCTTGCGATTATTAATATTAATTACAAACAATTTAAACATTTTTGCGAAATTTCTGTAGAAATGCCTATACTCGAACAGCTGACTTTTAAAAAATACCCAAACGTTACAATTCTCTTCCCAAAATATGGTATTTCTTTCTGAAGAGGTATTTTTTAAATCTCCGACAATGGTCACATCGCTCCGTCCAGTCCCATGTGGTGAAACTAGGTCTTTCACTTTCAAATTATAAATGAAACTTTAAAGAAATGCTGCGCAAATCAAAGAAAGAGCCCCAAACGGTGGCCGAAAAAGTCAGCAAACTCCTGGCCCATCCGAACGAGAGCGACAGTGCGGAGGATTCGGACTTTGACGTGGCCACTGGGCCTCGTCTGGTGGACTTCGAGGAGGAGTACGACCTGCCGGATGCTCGGAGCACCGACTTTCGGAAGAGGAACGTCAAGCTGCTCTCGGAGCAGAGTGAGCGGTACAAGGGCAAGATCAGCAGTCGCAGGGAGCTGGACGATGAGGATGATGAGGACCAGGACCAGGAGCTGTCCTATGAGGATAGCGATGAGGAGGAAGATGATGAGGATTTGGCTGACTTTAAGTTAAAATTAAAGGCTGGAGAGGCTGAAGATCCAGAGGAGTCCAGTGAAGAAGAGGATGAGGAAGCTATGGCTTCCTTTAAAGAGCAACCAAAAGGTTCTACTGGAGATTCCGAATCTAAAGAAAGTGAAAACGAAGAGGAGGATTACGACTCTGAATCTGGCAGTCAAGACAGTCAAACAGAGAACGAGAATGATGATGACGACAACGACGACGATGAAGATATAGAAGCAGAGGAAGACACCATTAAACCCTCGGATGTAATGTCCAAAACCAACCACCAGGCTGAAATCCAAAAAGGACTGTGCGTCCAAAACCAACTTCGCATTTGGGAGCGTCTCCTTGAGCTGAGGATCAACACTCAGAAGTTCACCAGCAAGGCTAATCAGTTGCCTGGACCGGAGACATTGCAGAAAATGGGTTCCCACAATGATGAGCTTCAATCGGTGCTAAGCGAGGCCCAGGAGCGCTCATCCAAGCTATTGCAGCAACTTCTGGCCCTTCAGTCGGCGCTCCACCAGCAAAACTCGGAGATGAGAAAATCAGTGAAACGCAAGCAGCCTTCAGGGGATTCGGAAATACCCGCGAAACGGTTTGGTTCTGTACTGCACAACAATTTCCAGCAGATGACCGGATACCGCAATGAAGTTCTGCTGAAGTGGGACGATCGCACCAAACTCCTGACCCCCGGAGCAGGTGTGAAGCGCAAGTCCTTACAGGAGGACTACGACATCATCAAGAAGATCGACAGCGCTCTGGCAAATCGGGAGGCGCTCGTGGAAAAGTCGCAGACGCCAAAGAGCAATCAGGCTGAGCAGCAAGAAAACGAGCCGGTGCAGCCTTTGAAGCACATCTACGACGACAGCGACTTCTACCACCAGCAGCTTCGCGAGCTCATCGAGTACAAGGCCAGCTCCTCGTCCAACATGAGTGAGATTACCAAGCAATTCGTAGAGCTGCAGAAGCTGCGCCAGAAGATGAAGAAGAAGGTGGACACCAGGGCCAGCAAGGGCCGAAAACTGCGGTATGTAAATGAAATTAAAGTTATGCTATTTTATGTTTCACTGGTTGCCTTTTAAACGTTACTTCAGGTACGTGGTTCACAACAAACTCATCAACTTCATGGCGCCCAATGAAGGTAGCGACTGGACGGAGAGCTCCAAGTCAGAGTTGTACAAATCATTATTTGTCTAGATAAAATATAAGTGTAATATAACAATAAATGGTATATGAATTTTTTAAAAAATAATAAAATTTATAAGTGTCAGTGTCTAAACCTGTCATTCAAGAAATTTTTCTGTTTTCTTTTTTCCACTTCACTTAGATAATATAATCCACAAATAAATTATGATGGTACTATGCTGAAAGGCAAAGGTACTAACTGTTAGCGAATGCCTAAAATAATTCCTAAGCCTAAATTCATTTGAACTAAAATAAAAATGTCTTGGAACTTGACTTTAATTTATTTTATATATTTATTTATGTATAATTTCATTTGTTGTTTACTTTTAACTGCTAAATTTGTATGTTCAACATTTCATTTTCGTTATTAATTCTTATTTGTTCTCAACTGGGTAATTTATGCAGCGATTGCATAACAATATGGCTTGAATATAACCGCAAACGTTCGAAATTACCGCTTCATAACCATTTCGTTTAGTGGGTGTTTGTGTTTTGGAGATTGTGTACTGTTAAGTATTATTTGCTGGTTTCTTTCGATTTGCGATTTTTATTCGATTCGATACATATAAATTAATTTTAATAATTTGTTAATGCATTAAACTAGTTGTCCACTGATGCACATACTTGACTGGTTTTTGTTTAAATTTACTTTGCTAGTCTCGTGTTTTACTTGGACTTCGTTCCATTTATAAAATTTTCTCTTAGTTCACTTTATTTTAGCTTTATATTCAATATTGGTTTCTTAATGTGTTCTTCGTCTAAGTCATTGTTAGTTATGCATATGTTATTTTTTATGTTTATAAATATCATATATAGAATGTTAGTAAATCAGTGCATAACTGCAATAAATGGGAGCCTAGTGATGGGGCATCGAAATCGGATGTGGTCGAAATACAATTCAATAAATAAATATTTAAATTTTACACCTATGATTTATAGAATACAAAAGGTTCTTTCTAAAAATACTATAAAAAGTTCGAGCACATTTACAAATAATCTTTGTGACACTGGTTCGATAGAAATGCTTTGATTTTTCTTTGGGAAATGAGTTTCGGGGAGTATTCGTTAGCAAGCTCTTATTAAAAATTAATTAACAATTAGCTGAAAGTGTATAGAGCACATAATATCATCATTACATTTATATACTAGAGATACATGTATATTGCACTTCAAAGCGCACGAGAATCAATCGATTAAGATCTACCAAAGTGCCACAAGGACACGAACAATTTTGACGAAAATACTGGGCATAGGATTATTCTGTTTTCGATTCGAAGATACCAAAAGTCGTTACGACACACAAATGACAAATATCGGCCCAAAATGAGGAAGGATGGGAGGGATTGAGGGAGTACGACGTTTCTCTCTTAGCGCCGTCCTTGTATACAAACTACCAATATAAAGATTACAAAAATGGCACAGACTAAGTTCTCTGTCTGGTCACCTTTCTCTTGAATTTTTTCTAATTGTTAATGGAATTCTTCAGCAACAGGGGCAGACCAGTTTTGGTTTTTGATTTGGAAACGAGTATGGTGGCAGTTTTGGCCCCACCAGAACCGGCCGCTGCTGCAGCAGTCGCTTCAGTGGAGGCGGAGAGGCGCCTTGGAGCCGCCTGCCGCTGATGCAGCTCCTGGAGCAGGGCTGAGTGCTTGTCTAAAGCCTTCAGCTGAGCCGTATTCTGGGTCTCGTAGAGTGACGACTGAAGCTGGGTGTGGATCGAGGTGACGTTGGAGAGCGTGCTCTCGGCCTCGGCCGTTGGAAAGTTGCTTAAATATCGTTTACTAGTCGTACTTCCTGTTGTTGTCGATGATGTCGTTGTAGTGTTTATCATTGTAGTCTGTTCCTGCGCTGAAACCTGAAATGGAGATCAATTAGCACAACGATAGTCAAAGGTTTTATACACCATACCTTTCGCATAACCACCAACTCTGTGTCTCAAGTGCACTTTGCTAGTTGTATAACACTCTCCATATCCTTCTGCACTCCATATAGCTCCGAAAGTTGCTTGGCGAACACCACGTTTAACTCGCTCAGCTTGGCCAGCTGGAAAAAGAATTTAATTATTTTTTCAGAACGGAGGTAAATATGTAAAAGAAAGCGAAATTTAATCACCAACAAAAATTATTAGCAAATATATTGATTTGCCATCTAATTTTTTAACAAAATTTAACAGAGTCTCTTAAAACAATAAAAGTTGGGCATAGGATATAGTTATTTAATCCAAACCATTTTACCATAAAAGATGAACCTTCTTCATCAGTCATGGCTTTGGATTTGCTCACCGTCTGGTCATTGGACTTTTCGCGAAGACTAAGGTTGGCCGACTTAAGCTCAATTTCCTGTTGCAAGAGTTCCTTCTGCAGTTGTTCCGTCCGCGCCTTGAGTGTAGCCACTTCGCGACGTAACTCATCGTCCGCGGCACCTCCTCCTCCGGTTGCAGCTCCCCCACCGACTCCGCCCACGCAAATCTGCTCCATATCCCTCTTGAGGCGAATATTCTCCTCTTTGTAAGTGTGTAGCTGGCGCTTCCATTCGTCCACATTGGCAGTTGATTCCTTATGGACAAGAAGAAAATGTGTCTTTTTAATAATCCAAAATAAATATATTTGGGTAAAATTGAATTTTACACCCTTGCAGAGGGTATTTAAATGTATGTTCATGTTTAAATCATGTTCAGGATCAGCCGAGTGGATCTAGCTATATCTGATTGTCTGTTTGTACGAAAACTAGGCTCTTAGTTAGAAATGGAAGTGATGGAAAAGGTGTATGACTATAGAATTTTCTTATAGTTGCAAGGATTTATACAATTCGGCATAAAAGCATTGGTAGACAAAACTGTTGAAAAGAGGCACTCTTAGACAAAACTGGTGGGTATAATTTAGCTGTTGCTTAGATTTTTTTGTGAAGCGATTAGCTTACCTGAAGAGCGCTGGTAAGGCGAATGTTGTTGTTCTTCAGGGTAGCCAGCTCAATTTCCCATTTCTTGGCATTGGCGCAGCTGAAAAGCAACAAAGAACCCTTTACTCCAGATCTTGGGACTATATTTCGTTCACTCACCTTTGAGCCAGGGCCATTTTCAGGCGCTCGTTCTCGTACTTGAGCTGCTGTTCTGCGGTGGCCCCGGCTCCCGGACCCGTGTGCATGCCCACAATGCTGCCGCCCGATGAGATGGTCACTACCCCGCCGCCACCACCTGCAGGTCCGCCTGAAGTGGGCTGCGGCGAGGGCGTGGCCGATCCGATGTCCGACTTGACATCGCTGGTGTTCAGCAGCTTGTGGGAGGGACTGTCCGGATTGGCGTTCTGCGTATTCGTGTTGCTCAGGTTGGGCGGCTCCACTGTGTGCGGATCTATGGCTGTGTTGTCGTTCTGCATGGAGCCCACAGCACGCCCGGAAATGGGCGACGTATTGGCCGAGGTGGTGGGCGTGACGGCATTAGAGCCGTTGGCCGACTTCATGGCATTCTTGGTTGCCTCCTTGACCTCTTGGAACTTCTCCACAAACTGTGAAAGAAGAGGTATCAGTCACGAAGACGATGGTAAACAGATTCGCCACCCACCTTGGTAAGCTCCGCCTCGGAAGCGAATCCCAAGCCGTACACCGTGTTTGCCCGTACATCGCTCCACTGGCCGAACTTCTGGGAGGTCTGGGTGAAGGTCATGTTGGGCGTGATCGTCGAGTTTATCACCGCCTTGGTGCCCTCGACGCTGATGATGCGGTAAAGGTTCCTCGAGCTGTCATAGAAAAAGCTCACGTTGACCGCCTTCATGCTAGCCGTGATCCAAGTGCGCTTCGTCTTCGGATCGATGTGGAAGACGTGCGCCTGGCAGGTGAAAATTGGTTGTTCGCTGTGGGTCATAAAAGGATTGTAATGGCGGGGGTGTGATTAATTAAAAATTCCATTTCGGTAAGTAGACGAAAAGTGGTAAGGGACCGGATGCGAGCGTCTTAATAAAATATAAAATGTTTGCGGCATTATCTCGGCTTCATGCTAAAACATTTATTTAGTTATCCATGGTGACGATAAAACAGAGCTTTTAATAGGGTTTATTTAAAATAAACGTGAGTAGTTTTTGATTTGTTTTACGTTAAAATAACGTAACTTTTCAACCACTTTCCAAGCTGGATCTACTCGATTTGTTACCGATTGCTAATTAATTTGGTTTAAAGACTTGTCGACTTATTTTTTATTTGAGGCTTTGAATTATTAAAGCCATCGAATTCACCTAAGGCTTTAAACTGGCAACTACGTTAGTGAGGAGTATTTTGGTTGCTTTTTTAGCTCTGAAAAACTCGCGGTCTGATTTGGTTAAGTAACTTCTTTAGGAGATCCACTCCGTCCTGTTTCTCCCTTTTGTACCGAAGAATTCGCGATTGATTTATTGGGGTACTGCAATTCCCGTTCAGATCGGCAGTGCCTTTATCTATCTTGTCTATTACCCATCCGCCGACATTGTCCGCTGAGCTCTGGTGTCTTTCCGTTATCGCTGGTGACTGGCGACCGCCGACTAAATTGCATTATGTGCTAAGCCTTTCGGCAGCCTTGCTTTTGATTTTTTGGTTCTCAAGCGGAAAACACACGCACACCTGCACACCTTCACACCCACATAATTGGCCTGCCCACGCGTGTGCGTGTGTGTTTATGTACATATTTACGCCGCCCGCTACACACAGAACGCCAGCAACAACAACACAGGCGAGATGTCAGCTAGTACGGCGTCGATTTTTCCCACACCAAAAACGGTTTGTATGGGCCGGTCTTACACCTACCACCGGTCTTACCCCATTGTATTCGTTGGCTTCGACGCTAGCTCGGTGGTTTGGCAACGGTTTAAACCTATGCTAGTTGCTTATACTGTTTAATTTCACGATTAAAAAAAATAAAACACAAACGCCTGCAAAACCAGTGTGACCGCGCCTTTCTTGTTTAAATATACCGTTTGAGTCTGGAAAATGTACTAAAATATTGCAAGCTGTCTTGACTCAAAAACCGGCGATGGCTATCTAGCCTTTTTTTGATACTTTTTAAGAGAATTTACCAAAATAAATACAAAAGATCTATTCCATTATACGCTTTCAAACAATATTATCTAGAGGAGAGTAGAGAATTAAAAGGAAATCGTTTATTGCCGTTATATAAAATTATATTTCATTCTTAACTATAATTTAAATTATTACGAAAATTATTTATTTATTAAATAAAATTTATATTATAATATTTTTTGTGAATAATACAATTTTTACAAATCAGTGCTTATGCATTTTAAGATGAGCTCGCAAGCCCTAAAATTGCTTTTCTTACTATTACTTTTTAGTTTAAAAGGAGTTTTCTAGTCAAATTTCGTATATATTTATATTATTTTTAAGTCCCATCACTTAAAGTAGAGGTGCTTTCTTAACAAAAATCGTAATCAAGACCAGCAGACCAAATTGCTAGCCCTGTTTATACTCTTGCAGACAGTATACTAAAATTCGTCAAGAGTTTGAAACGCAGTGAAGAAGGACATCTATAAAATATATTTATTTATCAGCATGACTAGACGTGTTGATATAGCCATGTCCGCCGCCAAAATATGTTTTTTTTAGTGTTTAAAACCTATCCCTTACTATAACCTATAGCTTCCATACAAATCTCATACTAAACATATGAGGTTATATGCTGACATTTCGCGTAGAGTAAAATATAAATTCTTGAAACTATTGTAATTTGCGCTCTCCTCGTGGCTTGCCACAGTTAGCTTTTAAACAAGAAAGGAAGCAATATATTCCCTTGCAGTTATTACAAAACGACTACATTTCGATTTATATGCCAATATTACTAAAAACAATGAAGCTATGTCGATTTCTATGGCAGCAAAATACATGCAGCAAGCATGTTAAATTTTAAGGCTATTTTTCTTCTTTTAATATGCTATATTAAATTAAAACAAAATATTTTTAGATAGAATCATAATTTTTTTTGGAAAATACAAAAGACTTCATTGATTTATCTTTTATAAATTATTTAGTAAAAATAAAAAACCAAAGAATGAACCAAATTTCCCTGAACAAAATTATTGGCACACTTGGGTTTTAATTAAATATTATTATCAATTAAATATTTTTTAAAGAATGAATAATAAATACAAAGCCCTCTCTAAAGGGCAAATATTAATTTATTTCATATACATACTTTATAAATTTAGAAAAAAATCAAATTGTTATTATTATTGTTATATATTATTAACATATAAATAATATTTTCGAGCACTGTTCATTAAAGGCTTTTAAAATTTCAGGCATGTCAGTATGAAATTACCTACATACGTCAAATATACAGGGTCCCAACAGTTTTTTTTCCGATAAATGTAGCACACTAATCGGCGATGCAGAGTTTGCTATAAATAAAACGGGCATTTATTCGAAATTTGGACTTTCATGCAGATGTGCCCTTGTCTGAACAGGCCTTTAAAGCCTATGTAAAAATATTTTCGTTGTTTCTGTGTATATCGTCTAGGATTATGTAATATTGTTTTCGATATGAACGTTAAAATTTAAATATTAAGTAACTGCTAAGAACGATTTTAGCATGAGCTCAAAAAATGTTATTAACATGTCAGTATTGCCAGACCTTTTTCGCGAGATGGCAGCCCTCGCCGTTTTTTAATCGATTAAAGAGCTAACAGAGTTTTCACGACAAGCGCTGCCAGACCAATCGGGCAATTCCATCTCTAGTTTCTTTACAATCGTAAATTGGGGAAAAAAACCTCTTTGGAATTTGGTTTATTTAATTAAAAGCAGCCGGGAGACCTATGCGAAGGCTAAAACGCGGCCAGAGTTGTTGTTGCTGCTGCTGCCCAGCCGCCGTGTGATCGATCGGGGTACGTTTTACGGCGGATTGGGAAGTGTGGAGCTCTTTTCTCGCAGCTTTTTTTTCGCACAAACGCCGTCCCTCAAAACGGAATTTTGTGGTGATAAAGCCATTTAAACAGAAACAAATTCGTAATAGACTCGCACCTGCTGCCGTTTTAACCCTGTTTCGGGCATTAGTGGTTGCAAAATGCGACACCGACACACCTAGGCACAAAAAATATGCCAGTTATGCGAAAGAGAAAAAGTGCTGTGCGAGTGTGAGTGTGCGTGTGAGTGTGTATGCCGTGCATGTGCTAGTGTGCGTGAGTGTTGGTGTAGAAAACTTGTTATCAATGCGGCGCCTATGATAAGTCTCATTAGACATGTTTCTCCCACTATGCTGGGCATTCCAATTGTAATAGCGAGCGAACTTTTGTTTGAGTGTATGTGTATGTAACAGCCGGACTCCACTGGCACACATTTTCCCAATTACCTAAAATGTGAATTATTTTAAAAATAAGCTCTACCAAATGTTGACATCTTACTGTATCGAATTTTCATATCCTGCGATAACTGAATGTGAAAAAGAGTCAACGGCCACAAAAACTATTACTATAGTAATATCACCCAAAAAATTTAAATTTACATTACAGACGGATTGCACTAAAACATGTTTTAAGCTTACTTTTTGTACCCCATAATAAATATGGGACAAGGAAATTTAAAAATTAGGTACATAATTTAAAAGGAAAACGTAAGAATTTGACAATCTTAGGCTTGTTTTTCGTAGGTACGAAAAAAAGTAGGATTAAAACTGAGAAAAAACAATGAGGATCAGAAATTGGTCCTTAAAATTGTTTATTCATCATCATTGCAGTTACATGTTTTTGAATTTAGAAAATATATATGATCTTTAACGTCTCATTGCCTTTCTCCGCACAGTCTGGCGGCCCCAACTAAATAATGTGGAACATGATGTGCGACGTAATGCCCACGATATCCGAGGACAGCATCTCGCAGCGCTCCTCGCAGTTCAGCGGGGAGGACGCCAACTTCGAGCAGTTGATGGTCTCCATGCTGGACGAGCGGGACAAGCTGATGGACAGCCTAAGGGAGGCGCAGGAGCGGCTCGGCGAGACGGAGAACAAGCTGCACGACGTCGAGAAGGAGCGGGACAGCCTGCAGCGCCAGATCAATGCCAATCTGCCGCAGGTGAATTGGGTCCGCATACAAATGCCGCGGGCTTCTAACCATCTGATCCTTGTGTTTCCAGGAGTTCGCCACCCTCACCAAGGAGCTGACGCAGGCGCGGGAGACCCTGTTGGAGCGGGACGAGGAGATCGGGGAGCTCAAGGCAGAGCGCAACAATACCAGGGTAAGACTCTACAACATGTTAATTTTTTACGGAGTTGCTCCCATATGAAAAAGTTAGCATTCAAAGAATGTACAAGCTAAATGTATACAAAATTAATTTGCCCGAAAGGTATTATAAAAAAATTTGAATAGCGACTATTATGCATATATCTGTCAACTTTTGCGAAATTCATAAACGATTTTGGTATCGAGGTCTTCGGTGTTTTTCACCAAAATATTTTTGCACCTATTGTCCTTTTCTCCAAATAGTTTACTCTTTCATAAGCAGACCTTGAGCACCCCAGTGAATTTAATGCTCTTCCTACTTTAAAATTATTTTTCTGGTCGCCTAGAATACGTTATTACAACAGAAGTGTTGTATACTTTTATATGCAGTATTTAAAGATTTTATTTTAAACTTGCGATTAAAATCTAATTTGATTGGGACTGTTTGCGGAATGTTAAATGTTCACTCTTACAAAAGTTTATATACACATTCAATGTGTATTTCAGTCACATCCATGTTTCTGTATGTGTGAGATGTCTATTTGTGTTTTTTTTTGTGCATATATAAACGAGACTTTTAAAAACTACTATACATTTAAACATAAATTAATTTAAGCATAAGAATCTATAGACATTTGCAGGTCTGACACAAATACTCATCACAGAGTAAAAAACACATAAATGTAAATTACCTAGGGTATGCCAAATGGAAGGATTAGAGAGTTTGCTACAGGATTGCGCTCTATTTCTTACCACTCATTACCAATTAATATGATAAATATTTATTTAGCTGGCACTTCAAGCTATTACACTGTCGAAATCTGATTATTCTAGCTTCTCTTGGAGCACCTGGAGTGCTTGGTTTCCCGCCATGAGCGTTCCCTGCGAATGACCGTTGTAAAGCGACAGGCCGCCGCCCAAAGTGGTGTCTCCAGCGAGGTTGAGGTGCTCAAGGCGCTCAAGTCGCTGTTCGAGCACCACAAGGCGCTGGACGAGAAGGTGCGCGAGCGGCTGCGGCTCTCCATTGAGAAGAATAACATGATGGAGGAGGAACTCAGCTCCGCCAAGGAGGAGCTGGCCCAGTACAAGGCTGGTGTGTTGCCTGCGGGCGTGGGCAGTGGCGGCGGAGCGGGGAGTGCCTCTGGCACCGCCGGAGGTGGAGGCGCGGAGAACGGCCTCAAAGAGAAGGTGCGCTTACCTCACAAAATGCATTCAACCAAGACGATTTTAAATGTACTCTTTTCTCTGGAACACTAGATGGCGGGTGTGGGCGGATCTAGCGGCGTCAATGGCGAGACGAATGAGCTAAACGACTACGCGGCCAAGACCCATGAACTGCAAACGATCATCGAGAAGCAGGTGAGGGTCAAAGGGGCACTTCAGAGTCTGCATCTGCTATCGAGGTGTAAATCGTCCTTTTTTTTCTTAAGACCTCGGAACTCTCGCAATGGCAGCGGCGGGTGTCAGATCTGAACAACAAGATCAGCGAGTTGGAGGAGAACATGTCGCGAGTGCAAAAAGATCACTGTAAGGCCCAGGACCAGTGCGCCAAGCTGCAGCGAGATTTGCGCGAAAATGTGGCCCAAAAAGAGGATCAGGTGAGAGGATAATGCAAAGCATACTGTCATAGATGTTTTTAAACCTGTTTATATTCAGGAGGAGCGCATTACCACACTGGAGAAGCGCTACCTGAATGCTCAAAGGGAGTCCACATCGTTGCATGATCTCAACGAAAAATTAGAGCAGGAGCTCCGGCACAAGGAGGCGCAGCTCAAGGTGGGTAAAATAAAGATCATTATCACTTGGTTTACGGTCAAGGCTGGCAAATTATATTAACTTGTATGTATAGAGGATCGATTTTTGTTGTCACAGAAACGGGAAAACAAACAAAAAAAGTTACACTTTTTAGCATTATTAAATATTAAAGTAACCGTCCTATACAAATGTTATTGTTATATATAAATTTCAAAAGTAAAAGTTTGTTCAAAATTTTAAAGACTTAATATATATGTTTAAAGCAATTTTAGCTCTTAATATGTTTTCAAGAACTACATCTGCTCCTGTGACTTAAATTCGACCCACTCTACTTTTAATTGCGCCCAAGCCTTCTCTCTCATTAAGATCCCCTCAAGCGTGACTAATCAATTGCATTTGCATACGCAACCAATCCCCCGTCAACTAATCGAACACATCCGCCCCAAACACGAACCTCAACACTCCATGCCACAATGTCAATGCCGATTCCGAAACCGAATCAGCTGCACGAGGAGAAGATCGGGGCCATCGAGGAGAAGCTGGAGCTCTCAGAGCAGAAGCTCGCCCAGCACGCCAAGCTGCAGCCTGACATGGAGGAGCAGCTAAAGGCACGCATGGAGGCATTGACTAAGGTAGGAAACAAGGTATGCACTCGAACTAATATGCGCGCCGGACAGGTTCCATATGACAAGTATCAACAATTATTATCCCGTACAACTTGAACTCTATTTTGTGTAATGCTCTTTTCTTTTGCGTACTATCCAACACAAGAAACCTACACCAAAAACTTGAACAACAAGTCTGTCTCTATGATCTAAATCTACTGTTTCTCTTTCTGTACTGCAACTTTCCACTCTCACGCACTCGAAACCCAATCGAAATCAGACCAAACAATCCCCTCTGTATGCCAATTACGAAAACTTTCCAATGTCTGTTCCATTTTTCAGTGTTTAATTAGGGCATTCTGTGTACATAAGTGTAAATTGTTTTAGGTTAACTTAGCTTATTACCATTAAATTCAAAGTTTAAAAAAGTTTAAATGTAAAGTTCCTTGCAATGATTGCGGAGCCCTTAGATATCTTTGAAATTCAAAATTTAAGCATTTGATCCTTGAATTGGTCAGCCAGTTTCCTGTAGCTTAAATTATATTTTTCATTACTTGAATGTCATATTCAATTTATTAGAATTTATTAAGCATTAATGTAGTTGGTATACATGAGGGATCACTCACTTTTAGCTTTCATTACTAAAACCCAAACTAACATTTCTCACTGCCACTGATTGAACCTCGTGAACAAGCTCATTAAACTCGCTGGCTCGAACCATTTGCAGGCTCAAGAAAGACACGGTTCAGCGGAGGACCGCATCAGGGGACTCGAAACAAACCTGGACGAGAAGACTGGCGAGGTGGTAAGACTGAACCAGCGTCTCAAGATGAACGAAGAGCACAACCTGCGGCTCTCCTCCACGGTGGACAAACTGCTCTCGGAGTCCAACGAGCGGCTGCAGGTGCACCTGAAGGAGCGCATGCATGCGCTGGACGAGAAGAACGCCCTCACCCAGGAGCTGGAAAAGGCGCGCAAAGTGGCCGAGGAACTGCACCACGAGAAGAGCGAAATCATGAAGGAACTGTCGAAGACGCGGCTGGAGATAGAGAACTTTAAGCGCCAGCTGCTGCAGCAGGAGATCGCCTACAACATCCAGCAGACGGAGGCGCTCACCCGGAGCCTCTCGCCAAGCAGCGTAGTGGACCCAAGTGGAGCCTTCAGCCGGAGCAACTCGCACGCCAGCTTTGAGACGCACTCGCTGCGGCGCCAGAGCAAACAGCGCCTGTCCGAGGAGAACGCCCTTGTTCGCTCGATGGCCGAGCAGGAGTGGGAGAAGCTCCAGCAGGCGGCGCACGCCCAGCAACAGGCCTACGAGCTGGTGGCTAGCGCTGCGGATTGCGATGAGGCGGATGTCCTATACGCGGCGGCCACGGCGGACATGATGTCTCCGTCGGGTCACACGGATGCCCAGACACTGGCCATGATGCTGCAGGAGCAGTTGGACGCCATCAACAATGAGATTCGCTTGATCCAGGAGGAGAAGCAGTCGACGGAGGCGCGGGCCGAAGAGCTGGAGTCGCGTGTGGGCAGTCTGGAGCACGTAAACCTGCTGTCCCGCGGTCGCTCCATGGACAGGCAAAGTCCGCCCATGAGTGGACGGAGCACGCCAAACAGCCCGCAGAGGGATTTCATGCAAAAGTATCATACGGTGAGTCGCTTAATTGTGTTTTATACCCTTGCAGAGGGTATTAAAAGTTTGCAAAGCAGGAGACATTTCTGACCCTATAAAGTGTATATATTCTTGATCAGCATCATCAGGAGAGTCGATCTTGCCATTTCCGTCTGTTCTTCCTTCCGTTTCTAGTCCCTTAGTTTTAAAGCTATTGAAAATTTCCCAAAAGTTGTCTTTCTATTGCGGGTAGTATATAAGTTGGAACGAGACGGATCGGCCGACTATATCATATAGCTCCCATTGCAACAGTCGAAAAAAAAATTTGAAAAGTATAACTTTGTTGTTTTTTGGGATTTGATAATATTTAACTATGGAATTAAGGTTTTAATAAAATTAAAATCAGACATCTATACCATATAGCTCCATAGAAAAAAAAACAAAAAAAATTAAAAAAAAATAAAAATTTAAAAAAAAATGTATTTTGCTGCCATAGAAACGATGGCAAAATGCACCGCAAAATCTACATAGCTTCATTGTTTTTAGTAATATAGGCATAGAAATCGAAATGTAGTCGTTTTGTAAGAACTGCAAGGGTATATAAACTTCAGCTTACCGAAGTTTGCTTCCTTTCTTGCTTTTTTTTTATTAACTAGTAGAATATGCTTAGTATTCTACTAATGAATAACAAAATAAAAAACAAGAAAGGATGCAAGGGTATACAAAAATAAATGACAATTTGGAACATGTGAATTACGTCCTACTTTATAAATTTTCCATAATAAAATTATTGGCAATGATAAAACCTTGATTTTAACTCGATAATCAATTCTCAACCAAACCGCTGCATTACCTGCTCTATTTATTAACTATAATACTTTCGCTTTCATGTCAGCTCAACTTGCCCGTACTGTCCAGTGATGCGTCCCGCGAGGAGCTCCATGGCGGCATGTCTACCACAGGTGATTCGAGCTCCGGTGGAGCTGCCTCTCCCCTGACCGCCCGCTCCATGCGCCTGGAGCGTGTGGCCCAAGCCTTGGCCCACAGCCAAGAGGAGCTGAGGCGCCGTTCGATTGGCCTCAATCCCAGTGCCCCGGTGGCGCCCAATCACAGTGGGGGTCACATGCCGCTGAGCAGCCACAGTTACGGGCTGTCGCCGCTTAGCTCCCGTTACGGCAGCCAGGAGTCGTTGCGCCACTACAACACCATGGGCTCCATGTCCATGCTGCAGACGCCGACCTCAGGCGTGTCCAGGGATGCGGCAGCCGCTGCTGTGCAGAAGAAAAAGGGCATCAAGTCCTCGCTGGGAAGGTTCTTCAGCAAAAAGGAGAAGGTCAAAGGTGTGAAGGATACACTGCCTGACGGCTCGCCCAGCATGATGTCCATCGGCAACCTGTCGATCGGACTGAGCGAGGTGGACTCCAACTACGATGCTATGAGCATGACTGGGGGCATGATGCCCCGAATTGCCAGCTCCCAAGGATCCAAAATAAGCAGTGTTGACTACGGCAGGCAGAAGAAGTGAGCATAAAGCTGATATTGCTTAATCTAAAGATGTACGCTAACATGATTTGTTTTTTTCAGGGAGCACGACTATCGCAATGACTTGCTGGGCGAGGCTATGAAGGCGGGCACTCCATTTGCCCTCTGGAACGGCCCCACCATCGTGGCCTGGTTGGAGCTGTGGGTGGGCATGCCAGCCTGGTATGTGGCCGCCTGTCGGGCCAACGTCAAGTCCGGGGCCATCATGAGTGCGCTAAGCGACACGGAAATTCAGCGGGAAATCGGTGAGGATCCTGGGTGTCTTCATTGCCTTCGATGAGTAACCTTTTTCTTCGACAGGCATCAGCAATCCCCTGCACCGGCTCAAGCTGCGCCTGGCCATTCAGGAAATGGTTTCACTGACCTCTCCCTCGGCGCCACAAACCTCACGGACAACTTTGGCATTTGGTAAGACTTCATAATTTGCAGGGAGAATGGTAAAATCAAAACACGTTTAAGTTAAAAGTATCAACCTTTTAATTTTAAATTGAATAAATCTTTTTAAGTTAAAATAAAAAAGCCTTTCAGCTAAATTAAACTATCAATTTTTATGAAACTAAAAAATTGTTTTAAACTTAAAATTATTGTCCCCTTTTTTTCTGCAGGCGATATGAACCATGAGTGGATTGGAAACTATTGGTTGCCTGGTCTGGGCCTGCCACAATATCGCACAACCTTCATGGAGTGTCTGGTCGATGCCCGCATGCTGGACCATCTCACCAAGAAGGACTTGCGCGGTCAGCTCAAAATGGTGGACAGCTTCCATCGCACCAGCCTGCAGTACGGCATATCGATGCTCAAGCGCCTTAACTATGATCGCACGGAGCTGGAGCACAGGCGCAAGATGAGTGAAAACGGTCTGTGCGATGTGCTCGTCTGGAGCAACGAGAGGGTCATACGATGGGTGGGCAGCATCGGATTGAAGGTGAGTGTCACAGCCAGGATGATCAGTCTTCGTTGGAAATCAATTTAAACATCGACTTTTTACAGGAATATGCCAATAACTTGCTCGAATCGGGAGTGCATGGAGGACTTATGGCCCTAGACGAGGGATTCGATGCCAATGCTATGGGGTTGGCCCTCCAAATACCCACACAAAATGCTCAGGTGAGCCAGACAAACGCTACTTTTTAGGTTAAAAACTAATAATTATTTTTCTGGGTAGGCTCGCCAAATACTCGATACCGAGTTCAATAATCTTCTGCAGATCGCCACAGATCGCAGGCCGGAGAACGAGCAGCGCAGCGCTTCTTGATGCAGTTACAGTCCTCCAACGTCTTCGGTGGATGAGTGAATACTACCTTAAGGAACATAAGCAAAAGCAACCTACAACAATAAGAACGTAAAGACCAGAGGCAACGTTTCCTAAACCGCAACAGTAACGACAAGCAGAACTAAAAGAGAAGGATAGAAATGCGAGCAGCAACTAAGCCACAAAAACTCTAACAAGAAAGACGCAACGCAAGAGACTCCCCAGCATGATGCACGTCTAATCCACATATTTAATATATATAAATACACGCATAGTCACATAATCCATAACAAGACAATGTATACAAGACATAGCACATACTCTACATAGGACATACGTAGTTGCATTGGCGCAAAGTCGCTGCTGCTGCCAGGCGTGTACAAGTTATAGAAGCTAATCAGTTTTCGATTGTAAAATTATTATTGTATTTTTTTATATAGTGTAATTGGGCTTGCAATAGACTAACAGTATTTTGTTTGGATAAGGCAGAGATGGACAGAGATGATAGCGTGCTTCGAACCAAATTCGTGACCAAACTTGTTTGTTATATAATTTTATGGCATTTTGTACAGTTTTTAATTTAATCCAATCGTAATTTCTTTAAATTAAAACCACTAACATACGCTTTACATATGACATTATAGTGTTTCTGTTTAGTTTTTCGTAGAAGTCAGAGACAGCGTTCCAATTGAGTTTATAAACTGAACAACATGCACAACAATCAGGCATACATATATAGAGTAACAACTGCATATATATACGATTTATATATCATAATAAATCTAATTATTAAAACATTATGAAGCATACGTGTAACTAACAAGAAAGTATTAAGTGTGAAGTGAAGAAAAGGGAAGGAACGTTGGAGAAGTCGCAAGCGCCCATTGAAATCAACTATTTACATACTTATATATACGAGGTCATTAAGTAATCGAAAAAGCTTTAAAGGCGAACAAAACCTAAACCAAAACTCAAAATCTTAGCCTTTGCTTAAGCCCTTATTAAAAGAATTTCTTTGCTCAGTGTCATGAGGGAAGTCGATTTTCAATAGCGAATAACATCTTTAAATATTTGTAACGATCTATTCACAAAATCTAAAAGCATATCCATTGTTTTTGAAAACATAAAAATCCAAATCCCTTTCCAAATTACCTTACGTTGTTACTTAACTTTTCTTGCAAGCGCAGCAAATTGAGTCATGAACCAATTCTTTCTCTTCTGTTTAATCCCTTTAAAGTTTAAACTAACCACTCTGTTTAAGTTTCGCAAGTACTTATTTGTCCAATATATGTTAAAGCACACAAACTGCCACATAACAACACGTACACAAAGAAACATCCACAGCATCTAACGATGTTGGTTTTTGGGGTCTTTTGTACATTAAGTTGATGTTTTTACTTATTTGTACAAAAAACCAAATTTGGAACTAACGCTTGTTTTTAAGTTGAAATAGAAAATAAAAAAAAAACATTAAAATGAATACGATATACTTAAATTAATTTATAAAACTAAAATATATATTAAAAAAACTAACAAGAAAATACTTCATGAAATTATTTCAACTGTATTAGCAAAATTAAAAAACAAACGCGTAAAGAAACTTATAAAAGCTCTAAAAACTGAAAACTTATTTATGAATGTAACTGTAGCATTACCTAAGTAAATACAAGAGTAAAGCAAATATTTATGATGTGTAACCTAAATTGACTAACTACTAATCCAAAATATGTAAGTTAATTTGAACAAATATTGGTTTAATTGTTGACTTTTGTTGAAAATTCCACTAAAATGAGTTGAAAAACGAGCGTAACTAAACTAAACTAAATGCGTAATATAAATATAAAATTGATTACCATACACATATGTAAATATATTTATACCAATATTGTGAACATGAAAATTGAATGCTATACAAGCAAATTAGGTAAAAATTCCGCTTAGGAGTTTTTTATATGTACCATATATATTAAAAAACAAAAAAAGCAAACCACAAAAACAAATGATGAAAATATAACTAAAAATTAAAATTTATTACAAAAAAGCAACCATACGATAATGTTTCGAGCCTTTCCTTAAAAAAATCTATATTTTTTGAGAGAAATTTATTTCATTATAATCATTCAGCACAAAGTGGAAATTCAGCGAGCATCCAAATAGAGCTAGAGCTCTGAAATTGGGCAAATCTGCAAAAATCAGGTGGGATTAGGTTTCGAGCGATCGATGGAAACGATCTATAGTCGATGCTTTTTAAATTGTGTTATAAACTAGCAACGGCCAGTCTTCCTGAGTTTTAAATTTAGCCCTCTGTCCTGCATTTATATACCCTCGCAGAGGGTATTATAATTTTGGTGTGCAACGCAGTGAAGGAGACATCTCCGACCCTATAAAGTATATATATTCTTGATCAGGATCGCCTCCTGAGTTGATATAAGCATGTCCGTCTGTCTGTTTATACGCAAACTAGTCTCTCAGTTTTAAAGCTATCTGCTTGAAACTTTCCCAAAAGTTGTCTTTCTATTGCAGGTGGTATATAAGTCGGAACGAGCTGCCATATAACTGAACGATCGGAAAAGCCATAACTTTGGTGTTTTTAAAGTTAGGTAGTTGGGATTTTCTATGAGCTTTATTTATGGCCAATTCATCCGACCTACCGAATTTCATAAGGATCGGACGACTATATTTTATAGCCGCCATATAACTGATTGATCGAAAGTGCCATAACTTTGGTGTTTGTAAAGTTGGGATTTTCTATGGGTTTGATTTTTGGCCAATCAATCCGACATACCAAATTTCATAATGATCGGACGACTATATCTTATAGCTGCCATATAACTGAACGATTGGAAATGCCATAACTTTGGTGTTTTTAAAATTAGGAAATTGGGACTTTTTATGAGTATTAAGAATGCATCAAATAAATAATTTTGAAGAATATAATTTACAGAATATTCTGCAAGGGTATATCAACTTCGGCTCCGTCCGAAGTTAGCTTTCCTTTCTTGTTTTTTAATAATATTTATTTAAGCGTTGATCAACCAACCTAATGGTATAAAACGCATGGAAATAACAAAGAAGAAAAAAGAACATGAAACATAACAGAAATGAGAAAATGTAACAATTTTATAACAAAAACTGTACTACACTTTTATCTCAAGACGCGGGTCTGATGACGTCCTCGTGCCCAAAAGATCGCCAGGGTGCCGACGCTTCAGTCTTCTTCTGGTAGTTTGATTTGCTAAGGATGCTGCAAGTTGGTTGGTGTGGGCTAGTGGACGGTCATTGTAGCGGGTAGAATGCATGTTGATCTGCTCTCTCACCGTGGGGATGTGAAGATCGCTAGCTAGGACCTCGTTTCTTACATACCACGGTCCATTCACAATCGTACGTAGCGCCCGGTTTTGCACTCTTTGGACCCTCATGACATTTGAGTCTGAAGCAGTACCCCATATTTGTATGCAATATGTCATTGAAGGAACTACAATCGACTTATACAGCAACATCTTGTTGCTGAGGCTGAGTTTACTGAACAGATTTGCACTGACCGAGTTAATGTATTAAGCAGTCAAGGATAACCTACTGCAGCGATTTGTCACCCGACTTCACATTCTTTGATCTTTTTTACAGAGCTGAGAAAGTAGCAAGCTTTGATTTAAGTGGGTTAGCTTCAATGTAACACTCGTTTCCTTTTTTTTGGTCTTAAATTTGATTGTCTCTGCGAAGAAATGTATTTTAAGTCAATCAAGACTTTTCGTTAGTAAATGCGATACTGTTAGAAACTGTTTGGCTCCTGCTTCAAAATTCCACGTAATTGCACGGAGCAACTGACTGCTTTGGCAACTAGCCCACTGACCAACCACGAGCCCTTTTCGGGAGAAGGGGTACGTTCGCTGGACAAGGACACCCCGGGACACGAATATTGAAAGGAGAAGGCCGCAGGACTGAACCGTCGCAGTTGAGGGCGGGGAAACGGGAGCAGCAGCCAGCAGTATGACACAGAGCACCACGCCGACGGGATTCACCGGGAACCGCAACCGCTACTACAACCCCGTCTCCAAGATCCAGTCGCTCATCCACAACCTGGATGCGGAGCTGGTCCAGCTGTGCAAGCAGTGCTCCGTGCCGAAGCCCCTGAGCAGCCACAACAACAACAGCATGAGTGGAAGTCCCTATGGCGCGACCTTCGGATCGCTGGGCGGTGGTTCCAGCTCCCTGGGCACCAGCAGTATGGCGGCCAGCCACTTCCGTCCCGACAGCATCAGCAACCTGCTGGCCCGCGCCCGTGCCGCCAACCCGACGACCAGGACCACGCCCAGTTCACCGATGGCGCCGGACGCCCAAAAGCGCCAGATGCGCAATGTCTACCGAACCCGTGTGATCGACGCGTACCGCAACCGGCGGATCTTCACCGTGTACGGAAACTACCACACGGTAAGACGGGCTCTGATGCGGAGGGGCTGGCTGGAGAAGCTGCCGGCCTCCCGGCACGCCAAGCTGCAGAGCATGTCCGAGGACGCCCTGCTGGACCACGCCCGTCGCGGCAACGACTACGAGGCGGTGGTCATCTCCAAGATGATCAACCACTTCCCGGCGTTCTTCATCTGGCAGGGCAAGGGCCAGCGGGATCTGTGCGCGGAGGTGCGGCCCTTCCGGAACCGGGTGCGCCGCAGCCAGTTCCTGGACTTCTCCACCAAGGTGGGCCTCGTGGGCTGCGCCGAGCAGGAGCGCTGGTATCGCGAGGACGGCGTCTGCGGGATGAGCCACCCGCGCTTCTACCGGCTGGGCGGGAACAACCTGGAGGAGCGCATGGCCTTCATAGAGGACTACCAGCAGACGCAGGCGCGGTCGCTGCTGCTCTACGTGAAGGAGCACCAGCCGGTGGAGATGATCAGCGAGAGTGGCAACATATCCAGCACCACCCTGGACTTCGCCCTCGCGAAGGTGAAGAAGATGGTGCGCCACGCGGAGCACTACTCCCTGGACGATGCGCGCATCAAGCCGCCAACGCCC
Organism: Drosophila prolongata; assembly: GCA_036346975.1. Taxonomy (NCBI): domain Eukaryota; kingdom Metazoa; phylum Arthropoda; class Insecta; order Diptera; family Drosophilidae; genus Drosophila; species Drosophila prolongata. The sequence continues at coordinate 24,169,238 of JAYMZC010000386.1, read as the reverse complement.
GCCGAAATTGTTGAGAACCAGACGTTCATGGTGCAGTCCACCGATGTGCTCAAGTCCAACGCCAAGTTCAGGATCAGCGAGAAGGTGATGACGGAGTACGCCCGTCTGGCGGGGCTCTACCTCGACCAGATCGAGTCGCTGCGACCGGACTATCGGTGGGACGGCAGCCGTAACCTGTGGATCCTCAAGCCCGGCTACCAGTCGCGCGGAATAGGTATCGTCATCCGCAGTTCCCTGGACGACATCCTGCAGTGGACATCGAACAATCAGAACAAGAAGTACATCGTCCAGAAGTACATAGGTAAGTCGGGTCATCATTATGTACTCGTTGGGTAAGAGACTATTTTTCGGGTGTCACAGAAATCTCTTCCAACAAAATTCCATCGATTCTGTATTTCTTCGTTCAATTATTTGGAGATATATAGCAGTACTTTTTTGAACCTAAGGCGTGCAATGTATTTGCATATATAAATACCTCGCTGAAGTAAAAGGCGCAAAATGTTCTTAGTATCTAAAGCCAACAAAAAATGTGAAAAAAAGTTGAAATAATATAAAAACAAATAATCTTGCCTTGCATAAAAAAACCACGAAATGCAAATTTAATATTTTGTTTTCACCATGTGTATAATGCGAAATTTCATTCTACATTTATTTACGTAATATACAGGCTTATTGTGCTAGACCGTAAAGCACAAGCCTTTGGTTAAAACAACACGTACTCGTGCTGAAGGAAGCAAACTTTGGCCAGACGAAGTTTATATTCCCTTGCCTATATTTCTAAAAACAATTTTGCACTGCATTTCCATCGTTTCTATGGCAGCTATTCTTGTCCGATTTTGACGAAACCAAAAGCGTAATTCTGATATAGTAAATTATTACTATATCTCAAAGAAATATTTTGATACAATTTTTTTTTATTTAATTAAAACCGTAATTCCATAGTATTTAAATATTACCGAATCCCAAAGAAAAATATAAATGATATAAGAATATGTATATCAATTGCTCTATCTCCATAATTCAAAAACACGAGTATAAACATGGTTTGGCTTATTTTTAAGATGAACAAAATCAGTACCACAGAAAATTTCTTAATATTTGATTCTTTCGACCTATTATTAAACATTTCACGAAATGGTGATTTTATACCCTTGCAGAGGGTATTATAATTTCAGTCAAAAGATTGCAACGCAGTGAAGGAGACATTTCCGACCCTATAAAGTATATATATTCATGATCAGCATCACCAGGAGAGTCAATCTAGTCCGTCCGTTCGTTTCTACGCAAACTAGTTCCTCAGTTTTAAAACTATCTGCTTGAAACTTTCCCAAAAGTTGTCTTTCTATTGCAGGTAGTATAAAAATAGAAACGAGCTGGATCGGAAAAAAATTTTAAAAAGTATAACTGTTGTTTTTAATTTTTTTGTTCTTTGGGATTTGGTAATATTTAAATACTATGGAACCGAAATTCCGTAATTAAATTAAAATAATAATATCCATATATTATATGGCTGCCATAGGAACGATCGAATAATTATACCCGTTACTCGTAGAGTAAAAGGGTATATTGTATTCGTGCAAAAGTATGTAACAGCTAGAAGGAAGCGTTTCCGACCCTATAAAGTATATATATTCTTGATCAGGGTCACTAGCCGAGTCGATATAGCCATGTCCGTCTGTCCGTCTGTCCGTCCGTATGAACGCTGAGATCTCGGAAACTATAAAAGCTAGAAGATTGGCATTTTGCATGCAGATTCTAGGAGTTCCTACGCAGCGCAAGTTTGTTTCAAAAAGGTGCCACGCCCCCTTTAACGCCCACAATCGCTGATATACGATTTTAAAAATTTTAATATTTCGGAAAAGTAAAAATGCAGTTTTATTGTGTTTATCAATACCTATCGAAATGTAGAAGAAATTTTTCAAATCGGACCATTCGTGATCAAAGTTTCTATCTCCATCTCCCTCGCACTCCCTTTACCTGAGTAACGGGTATCTGATAGTCGGGGCACCCGACTATAGCGTTCTCTCTTGTTTATCTTAAAATCGACCTCGTTTCATTTTATTTAAGCATCCAAATCGAAACATAGAATATTTATTTTTAATTTTTTCGACTTTTTGTTTCTATAAATAGGAAAACCAACATTTTAAAGCGCGTTATCGTATTTATATAGTTGCTAAAACTCTTTAATGATCTCATGTGAAAATAGTGACTACAGCAGCAATAAAACATGATTGATTAAAAGAGAAATAGTTCCGCTATATATATTTTTTTTATTCGTTATTTGGCTTAACATGTGTTTTTCTTGACAGAGCGACCCTTACTGATTTACCGCACCAAGTTCGACATTCGGCAGTATATGCTGCTCACCATCACGGACACGAAGGTCAGCATCTGGACGTACCGCGACTGCTATCTGCGCTTTAGCTCGCAGGAGTTCACCATGGACGACCTGCGCGAGTGCATCCACCTGACCAACAACTCGGTGCAGAAGCGGTACAAGAACAAGACCAACCGTGACTCGAGGCTGCCCAAGAACAACATGTGGTCGCTGGACCAGTTCAAGTGCTACCTCCGCCACATGGGAGCCTCGGATGGGACGTGGTCGAAGACCTACAACGGATTCAAGCAGAACCTGGTGGCCGTTGTGATGGCCAGCCTGGATGAGACGGAGCTGCTGCAGAACGCCTTTGAACTCTATGGCTGCGACTTCATGCTCGACGAGCACTACAACCCCATTCTGATCGAGATCAACTCGACACCGGATCTCTCGCCCTCGACCGAAATCACGGCCAGGATCTGTCCCATGGTCCTGAAGGACTGCATCCGCGTGGTGGTCGATCTGCCCAAGAACCCCACCGCCGGCACTGGACTCTTCGAGCTGGCCTTCGAGGTCAACTACAGCATCAACAAGGGCGCGGATGGCAAGCCGCTGGAGCTGAATGGCAAGCAGATGACCCTCTTCGAGAACATGCCCAAGATGCGAAACAGCCCGCGGACCCGGCTCCTCCGCAAGATTTTGAACAACGTGAAGACTTCCACCGGCAAGAAAGTGGAGAAGGTCAAGGAGGCTCAAGCCAAGAATGTGAAAACTACTGTTGCCAAGATCTCCAGAAAGAAGGTACGAAATATTTTTTAAAGGACTATGTATTATGATCAGTACAAACAAGTGACCCTCACAAAGCTGTACTTCCCTTAGGGCATAAATGCAACAACAATAACCACTTAGGGACGGATATACGAAGTAAAGGGCATACCAGAAAAACTACTAATACTAATACTAGTTATACCCGTTACTCGTAGAGTAAAAGGTATGTAACAGTATGTAACAGGTAAAAGGAAGCGTTTCCGACCCTATAAAGTATATACATTCTTGTTCAGGATCACTAGCCGAGTCGATCTAGCCATGTCCGTCTGTCCGTCTTTTTTATATAAGGCTTTTCTGGTTAAGATATATATTTGTAGGTATTGTAACGGTCGGAAACCATAAATTAATTCTGAGGGATATTCAGGATCAAGTAATTTATTTCTCAATTGAAAATATGTCTACCTCTAGTTTGGAACACAATAAAAAAGCTAACATTTTAAAACAACTATGAAATTAAAATAAGTAAAGTTTTCTGTTCCGTAATTATTATAATGTGAATGTTTTTTGAGTTAAGCCTCTAGCTTGATTCGAAAGCCGCAGTGTGATTAGGAGGACGGTTTCTGTTTCTTCGTTGTTTTACCATGACTAATCTAGGATCCAGGGTGATGCGTGGTGGAAGCCAAAAAGGCATTGGGAATGATTAAAGGAGCGAGCTACCAAAGGTACCAATGTGAACACAAATGGCATTGATTCGCTAAAAACTTTATCATTTCGGCACCCGGCGCATCTTATCTGCGATGGCGTCTCTAAACTCTCGGAAATCGCTGCTGGCCTCAATCTCGTTGCGACATTTGCCCTGAATGCGATTGAGACCGCTGTTGATGTCCGTCCGATCGGCACTGAGCATGCGCTTGATCAGATCCCGCTCCATATCGTAGGGCAGGCCCAGATCGACTAGCTCATCCACCTTTTCCTGGGTGAAGGTGTGCTGCGAGTCCGCCAGTAACAGGACGCACTTCTCGTAGATTTCCAAGTACTGTTCGGCCTCGTTCTTGTCGCCGGAGCGCCTACTCTTCATGGAATCGCGTAACATTCCGATTGCTTCCTCATTCAGGAGGACTTGGTTGACACTGTTGAACAAGATGTAGATCGTTTGAGCCTTGGCTGGAGTTAAGTCAGCAATCAGTTTCACGGTTTTTTTCTAGCAATATAAAAGACGATGATTAAGCCACTTCCTGTACTTGTATACGTATCTACGCACCTTAAACAATTTGCAGCCCATGACGAAGTCTTTTATTATTTTTGTTTTTTTTTATTGTCTTGCATCATACGGAGTTGCCCTTTTAACGCCTACCCCACACGCGTAGGTCCGAAGAGAGGGTGACTTCAGAGGCGGCTTGCGACGTGTAGGTTGCGCGTAGCGTTGCGTTTTATTCTGTTAATAATTCAAATCAGACTCATACATTTCAAACTAACTTAAGCCACTAACAATACAACATATAGACTGGTCATTTCATACAACGAATTTGGTCACAAAATTTTTTTTTTTTTTTTTGAGTATTAAGTTACTTCCAAACCAACCAAAAAATTGGGGAAGATTTATTTGGCCGTCCCGTATATTGTAAAACGGGTAAACGCCACCGCCTATGTGTGAAATGAAATTTCAAGACGCTGGTTAGAAATTGATCAAAACAAATATAAGTGTGAGATGTCGTGTTGTGTGTTTATGAAGATGTGCGATGAAATCCGATGAAAGTGTTATCGATATTAGTGTGAGATATTTGGCATATGTGAGAATGTGAATATGTGTATTAAAGTGTATTATGATATGATGTGTTAAAAATGTATGATGTGTTAATGTGTAATAGTGTGATGAAATGTAAATCATAAATCAATTTTGGCTGAGCGTATGAATTGAGTAATAAAGGTGTAATTTTTTATTGGTTCGTGCGCAAAGAACCGATATATATCGTCATATTTAAGTAGAAGCGGGAAGTTTCTACGGATAGTTCCGTATTTTGAGCATTTTAATAAAATGTGAGAAATATCTTCAATTGAATTAGAGTTGCAGTCGCAAATAGAATTGTCAAAGACTTTTAATTTGTGTAACGTGTACTTGTCAAAAGCATGTCCGCTTAAAATTCTGTTTAGTTGCTTAACTTCAAGACGGTTTAAACTGCAGTTTTTATCTTTGAACCAAGGTTTTCCATTAACATACGGAAATAATAGGCAATATCCTCTGTTTCTTTCTATGCAGAAAGTGTTATAATCTCTTTCCCAGTCCAACATGACGCGATTATATAGATGTGTGATGGCATCGTTTAGAGTGTATCGCAGGGATATACAGTGGCTCACAGCTTATTTGACCCACACCTAACTTTCTACATTAAACAGGTATAACTCCTGAACCATAAGAGATACCCATAAAAATAAAACGCAGAAAGGTTAACTGTTGTTTTAACTTAAAAAATATGTTTTCATTTATTTATTATAGCAAGGAACTTCTTAATTAAACAATAAAAACTAAAAATACTGCCTTTTTCGACGTCACAGCTTATTTGACCCAGTTCATCAAATTAATTATAAAAAATTGAAAAAAAATATTTTTTAAACTTTTAGTATTTGGTATGTCCGCCCTTTTGGTCCACAACCTACTTCAGTCGATTGGGAATAGATTCGACCAATTTTTTTGTGGTTCCTGGGGTGATTTTAGCTCATTCTTCGAGCAAAGCCGTCTTTAAGTCATTTTTATTGGAAATATTGCGCTCCCGATTTTTTGAGTCCAGCAAAGCCCACAAATTCTCAATAACATTAAAACCGGGTGACTGAGCTGGAGATTTCATTATATTGGGACAATTATATCCCAGCCAATATTGAACAATACCCTTCTTATGCTTTGGGTCATTGTCTTGGTAGAACCGAAAACCCTGTTTTATTCCCAATTTCTCAGCACTTTGGAGTAAATTATCCTTAAGGATATCAAGATAAACATTTTTATTCATTATGCTTTCAAAAAATTTTAGGTTTCCGACTCCTGCTGTGGACTTACAGGCCCAAACCATAACGTGTCCGCCGTCATGCTTAACGGTGGGTTTTAGATGTTTGTCCTGCAGCTCTGTATTGGCTTTACGCCATAGCTAAGAACGTCCTCGGACCAAAAATATTAAATTTTGACTCATCAGCGAAAATGACGTAATATTTTTGGGTCCAAATGATGTTCTTACGTATGGCGTGAAGCCAATACAGAGCTGCAGGACAAACATCTAAAACCCACCGTTAAGCATGACGGCGGACACGTTATGGTTTGGGCCTGTAAGTCCACAGCAGGAGTCGGAATCCTAAATTTTTTTGAAAGCATAATGAATAAAAATGTTTATCTTGATATCCTTAAGGATAATTTACTCCAAAGTGCTGAGAAATTGGGAATAAAACAGGGTTTTCGGTTCTACCAAGACAATTACCCATAGCATAAGTAGGGTATTGTTCAATATTGGCTGGGATATAATTGTCCCAATATAATGAAATCTCCAGCTCAGTCACCCGATTTTAATGTTATTGAGAATTTGTGGGCTTTGCTGGACTCAAAAATTCGGGAGCGCAAAATTTCCAATAAAAATGACTTAAAGACGGCTTTGCTCGAAGAATGAGCTAAAATCACCCCAGGAACCACAAAAAAATTGGTCGAATCTATTCCCAATCGACTGAAGTAGGTTGTGGACCAAAAGGGCGGACATACCAAATACTAAAAGTTTAAAAAATATTTTTTTTCAATTTTTTATAATTAATTTGATGAACTGGGTCAAATAAGCTGTGACGTCGAAAAAGGCAGTATTTTTAGTTTTTATTGTTTAATTAAGAAGTTCCTTGCTATAATAAATAAATGAAAACATATTTTTTAAGTTAAAACAACAGTTAACCTTTCTGCGTTTTATTTTTATGGGTATCTCTTATGGTTCAGGAGTTATACCTGTTTAATGTTGAAAGTTAGTTGTGGGTCAAATAAGCTGTGAGCCACTGTACATGTGCCACCGTTTCTGGCATTTTTTGCTGCTGAATCCGCCAATTCGTTTCCTTCAATATTTAGATGGCTGGGTATGTGGTGTAACTCGAAATATAGGATACTTTGACTATTTTCTATTTTTTTGAGTATGTCTAAAGCTATGCAGTTGGAAACACAGCTTTTCTTCAGTGTTTGCAGCGCACCCAGGCTGTCAGTCAGGATGGCTACTTTAATAAAATTTTTAGAATTAGCAAAGTCGATGGCTTTCTCCAGGGCTGTAAGCTCGGCAGTAAGCGAGGAACGTTTAGTATTAGCAAAAAAGCTTTTAATGGTATTTGAATTTGAATGTACAAAAGCACACCCCATAAAATTTTCTTGAACTGAGCCGTCAGTATATAAAATCTCAAAACCTTTTTTATTTAAAATGTCGAGCTTTTCTTTTAAAAGCGAGTTGACTAAAGACGTATTAGACAATTTCTTGTTTGGGATAATGCCCTTAAAAAAATCCACATCCATCGAGATTTTCCGAGATTTATAAGAAGAAATGTTTAGATTAGCAATTGAATCATAAATATCTTTGAATTCCGAGTAAACCTTTATATAGCTAGTGTTTTTTGCTGCGAAATCATTAGTCAAAAGAGAGGCTGCTGGTAAACCATGAGCGAAAATTTTGGCCAATTCCTTCGCCGTAGTAAATTTTAGTCTATATTCCGGAGGAAGTTCACCTGCTAAATGGTATATTATGTTAACAGGAGTCGATTTTATAAGTCCAAGAGATTTCCTGAGGAAGAAATTTGCATGGACCTTAATATTGTTTGTTACCGTTTTCGAAATGCTAGCGAAAGAAGAGCAGGCGTATTTATATTTGGGCCTAACAAAAGCCTTAAAAAGATTAAGGGCCTTGCTAGGATGAATGCCAAAACGACATCCACTTAACATATTTAAAAACATATTGGATTTGTTAGCTTTGGCTAAGATATGTTTGACATGTCCTATAGAAGAATTATTTGTACAAATGGTCCTACCTAAATAAATAATTTGATCTACATCATTAATAGCTAAATTATTGCACATAATATTTAATATTTTACTCCTATTATTGAAATGCATCACAGACGATTTGAGCGGATTAAACGTTAAATTAATAGAATTGCACATTTCCCTAAAAACATTTACTTTATGTTCAAGAACATTTCTTGCAGTCGTAAAATCTTTGTCAAAAGTAATGAGAAAGAAATGGTCCGCGTATTGAAATAAAGTGCTTTGATGATCACTTATGGCATGCAAATCAGAGGTGTACAAATTAAAAAGTATATAAGCTATAGGCAGCTACCCTGGCTGACTCCCTTACTCACAGTAATTTCGGAGTTACCCATAGTTAAAACTCTTTTACTTAGGAAGCCGATTATAAAATTAATAACCAAAGAGTTGAAACCCCTATCTAAAAGAATATTTGCTAAAATTGGGATGTTGACTGAATCAAAAGCTTTACTTATATCTAGTACTGCTGCTGTGACATGAAAACCTTTAGCTTTTAGATTAGCAATGTTATTAATGACGTCGTTGATGCAGTGAGCTGTGGAGTGGTTTTTCCTAAAAGCGTAAGACCGATTTGGAATTAAACTAAAACTATCTATGTGCATCTCCATGTTGACTTTAATAAGACCTTCTAGACATTTAAGCACAACACTTAAAAGACAGATTGGTCGGTTATTTGTAATTATAGACGAATCAGTGTTCTTTTTTGGGACTGGAACAACTTTAATTCTACGCCAAGAATCCGGTACTGTGCCATCGTTAAAAATTTCATTAACCATAGATACCAAATTTTGGATTTCGTCAGGGGGTAAGGAGAGAAGCATGCTATAAGAAATGTTGTCTAAGCCTTTTGCAGAATTTGGGTTACGTGTTTTTAAAAATTTAGTGAGATCAGATGCCGAAAAGTACGTTCTATTTAAGGTTTGAATGTCAAAAGAGGGAAATTCCATTTGATTACATTCTGGGGTGTCTGGGGCTGAGGAGATCTGGTGTAGGAAAGCGATGTGATCAGAATCATTATATTGGCTGCTAGTGGGTTTAATTTGCTTGTACGATTTTAAAGATTTGATAGTTTGCCACATTTCTTTCACTGACTTTGGGTTTGTCAAATCATCTGCTAATTTCTTCATATTTTCCTTTCTTACCTTGTAAAAATAGTTATTTAATTTTTTGTTATTTTCAAAAAAAATTTTAGCGTCTGATAAAAGTTTGGTTTTATAATATTTTTGTCTACTGGCATTTCTTAATCTAAAAAGTCTCTCACAAGTCTCATCCCAGTATTTTTTTGGGATAAATTTGTTATTCTCATTAATTTTAACTGTATTACTTTTTAAAATGTTGTTTGTTGTATCTGTGAGATTGTCTAAAGAAGTAATTTTAATTTTGGAAAAATCGTCCAAAATTTGCGACTGCAGCAGCTTATAACTATTCGTAGAAGCAGCGAAATTTGTCAACTCTAATATTATTGGGAAATGGTTACTATTGGAAATTTTGGAATTTGAGGAAGACCATTTAAGAGAAAGGTTATCTTTGTTTACAAAAGTTAGATCAAGTGCTGAAAAATATGACGGATTTGGAGAGTAAGTGGGAGAACCATCATTTAGACAGGAAAAGCCTGCAGAAATGAGGACCTGTTCTAAAATTTGACCTTTATTATCATGTGTAGAGTTTCCCCAAATAGACGACTTAGCATTTAGGTCACCACCTACTATAGATAGTCCCCCAAGAGCCGTTGCCGTCATAAGGGTATCTCTACAACCTTTCTCGAAGTCATTTACGTTGGTACTAGGCGGAGCATAAACACTGAAAACATTAATATTGTGTTTTAAGTTGATCGTAGAGATTCCAATGGTTTCAATTTCCGTATCACAGTTAATAATTTTATATTTAATATTTTTTTTTATATAAATACCTACACCCCCATAACCGTCATTACGGGGCTTACATACAAAATTAAAATTAGCAAGACTGCACATAGCATTATTTTTAATCCAAATTTCAGACAAAAGGGCAATGTCCACGTTGTTATTGACTAAAAAAAGTTCGAGAAGCTGTTTATTATTATTGGCTGTCAAACTTTGAATATTATACTGTAGTATTTTCATAAATTAAGGATAAAATAAAAATAAATAAATAAATAACAAAAAATTAGAAAATAAAAATAATACTGAAAAGCTTCTAAAAACAATAAGACAAAAATACAAATAATAATTTAGAGACCTGTGCGCAATTTTTGCACATCAATTTCTGAATTCGTTTTGGCAATACGTGTTCTTAAATTTTCTAAAAATGTTCTAGCATCTGCTAGAATGTCTGAATTATTTTCTAGTAAAAATGAAGAAATTTGAGAGGAGATAGAAATTAAACTGTTTTCAGCTGTTTCTAGGGCTGAAGATTGGGTCAAACAAGGTTGGGATGGAGAGGTGGTTTGTTGTTGCTGTGAAAAATTAGAAGACTGAGATAACTGTGAGAAAATTGAAGATTGGGAAGGAGGAGGAATGAATTTTTCATTAAGAGAATAACTGTTTTCTCTAATTGCAGATCTGTAGCTGTCCATAGTGACTTGAGCATTTCTATTCTCATTTATGCGGTTTTGGTTAATTTTTACTACTTTATTATAGGGAATAAAATTGTGGATGCTTTCTGCAGCAGCCTTCATATTGTTTTGCAACACAGGTATGGCTGATTTTTTCTGGGTCTGAAGCAGAGGAAAATCAGAAGAATTAAAAATTTCAAAAGAGTTAGCAGTTTGCTTCTCAAATAAAGCTGGAAATTTGGTTTTGACTTCTACTCTAGAAAGATTTTCAACTGTCATGCATTTTTGTATAGCAAAAGCCCTCTTTCTTGCTGGGCATTCAAGCTCAGTAGCAGAATGAGGCTGTTTGCAATTTGCGCACTTTAGAACAGTACATTTCTCTTCTCTTGGATGCTCGAAAGAACAATCGCGACAAACTTCATTAGTTTGTTTGCAGTGTTGGGCAAAATGGCCAAACCTGAAACACCTGAAGCACTGACTAAACGGAACAAACATTTCGACTTTAACTTTAGTATATAAGAAGATGATTTCCTCCGGAATTTGCGCTCCTTCAAAAATTATTTTAACCCTGGAAGTAGGTACCATATCTTTATTTTCGTTTTTCCTATTAACTCGGATAATATCATGGATGGGAATTGGCGATGAAATGAATTCTTTTAATTCAGGTAGAGAAAATTTGGTGGGGATTTGAAAAATAATGCCGGTTTTAAAAATAAAATGTTTTAGTATTTTGGGTTCGTACCCTTCATTTTTTAAATTAGAATTTACCAAGTCATTAGCTGCTTTCGCTGACCTGCACTCTGCTTTACAGCGCCCGTAGCCAATTTTGTTCACTTTTACTATGTCTTTCAGTTTAAGGTTAAAAAGAACTACATTAAGTTCTAATGCGTTAATTGGTTTCCTATTTAGTCTGTTATAGTTATCACCATGTTCGGTAATTTTGTCAATATAAACGAAAAACGGTCCTTTATGATTGCTGGGGTAAAAAAGAGGTTCAAATACCTGCATAGAATGCTTTCCCTTATTGCTGGCAATGCCATTTTCTTTATCTCCTTCTTTTGGTTGGTTTTTACTGCCATTCTCCAGGTCAATGCCCTTCTGTGCGTTTGTCTCACATGAATCCGTTATGTTCTCTGGCGTTTCTGTATGATCCATCTCCATTCTCTCTTCCACTTCTTTATTCACTTCAATTTCGTTTGATCTCCTCTTTTTTTGTATTCCGGTAATTTTTGGGCGTTTTGTAATGGCTGCATCTAAGCTCAAGGGTTTACCCTTGGCTGAGAGCGCCATTTTTTGCTTAAGGGGATGAATCCCCGTTTTAAACTTTTAAAATTTGTAATCACAAAAAAATAAAAAATATAGACGAGCTGAATTAATGGTATGTGGTTTTGGTTTTTTTTGTAGTTAGATTGAAACACTTGTAGCTGCCTTTACTTCTTCGCTGAATAGTGGACAAAAACGACCCGACCTATTCGGGAGTTGAAACGGCTGTGCACAAAATTTTTCAATCGGGAGGCCCCAGTGCTGGAATCAGCAGGCCCCGGACACTTCGTGTGCCTTCGGGTTTTTTTCGCTCTCGTTCTAATTCTTATTTTGACGCTCGCGCTCGAGTTCGGTCGTTCAGTCGCAGAGACGCGCATTTTGAAGAAGGTTGGCCTGCGCTTGAATTGGGCTTTGTATGTATGCGTGTTCATGCATTCTTATACAGGGGTGCATGTGTGCGATCATTTCATTTCGATGCAGCAAGAATATTTTGTCTTTTGCTACTTTTCAGACTTGGTACCCTTACAATATGGGCGTATTCACTATTGGGTTAATGATAAAAATAAGAATATTATATGTTATAGTATATTTTTAATATTTCAGCATATTCATTTCAGCATATTCATGGTTTACAAATTCAAATCAGTGGTAGCAGAAAAATGTTTTGCATATATGTATGTATGTATTGCAAATAATATAAATCAATCTAATGAGATAGGAACAGGGCACATCGCAGTCGGTGTCTGCTCTTAGTGGTTCAGAAAACTTCAAACCAAATCCGCTTTGGTTGTTGTTCTGCGAGCGGATGGTGCCTGCATAGCCTACCGACGATTGAATTTTAGGGGTGGGTACAGAAACAAGAACGGCTGTTTGGCTTTTATTTTGTTTACATTTTTTAGGACACTTGTTTTGAATGCTAAATAAGCGGGGAGGAGGAGCGGCGGGCAATCTGGACGCAGTCGCCGATGTGCGCGGTGCGCCTTATTGGTGGGTCAGATCAGGCATTTGGGACTCGGATTTGGGCCAGACGCGAACGAGTGAAAGCCGTCACGTGCGTGCCGGAGGAGGCACAGTGGGGGGATTGGCCCGTACCACTGTGTCAACTCCCGCCGCCTGGGGCGCTGTTTCACGCCCACGCAGAGGAATCGTCTCTAAACATGGACAGAAGTCAGCGTTCCCAGTTCTGGGACAGGCTCCCACTGTTCGGGATGGGTGTGCGTCGGTCGAAACCGAGACGGAAAGCTATGCAAGCGGAGAGAAAACCCGTACTTGCACGCCTTCACGTCTGTGCACGTGGCTGCCACCAAGGTCCAGTTGCGCAGAGGAATCTTCTCGAAAACGCAACCGGCTTGGCCTGGGCCACTGTTTGGCACACGCGGGTCGGGTTCGGGTTACTTGAGGCTTGGGTGTGTCGACCGGAATCGCGACGGAAAGCTATGCAAGCGGAGAGAAAACCCGTACTTGCACGCCTTCACGTCTGTGCAAGTGGCTGCCACCAAGGTCCAGTTGCGCAGAGGAATCTTCTCGAAAACGCAACCAGCTCGGTTTAGGCCACTGTTTTAGCACACGCGGATCAGGGCTCTGAGGGTCCGGGAAGAAATAAATCCAACTCGGTGTATGTTCGCTGTTCTTATTGTCCGTGTTTTCGTTTTATTTTTCTTGGTTATCTTTGTGGGCTTTTCTTCCTCTTTTCAATCTGTATATTTTCCCTAGCCGCACTATTTTCTTTCCCTGTCTCTCCCTATCTCTCTCGCACTCTACTCACTAGGGTCCTTCGTCCTGATCCTTGATGTCCTGCGGGTCCTTGGTGTCCTTTTGCGTGGTTTCCTCTGCTTCGATGCTTGTTCTTTGACTGGTGGCGAATCATACAGTAAGAAACTGTATAGAGGTTTCATTTGCTCTGCCCGTCGATTTCTCGACGCCGGCCCGACGCCCGTGTTCGAACGGTGTGGTGAAAATATCAGCTGTTTGAACATGTGCGAGGGACCAGGAATAGGATGCAACCGCCGTAAGAGCTGCGTGCGATTGAAGAGTACAGCACGTAGGGATTGAATTCAAAAAATGTGGCGGTCTTTGGTTTTATTTTGAGAGATTTATGATATTTTAGTACTGTTAAAGAACCCAATTAACATTTTAAAGACCCCAAATGACATTTAGCAAGGTTGCCTCATAAATAAAATTTTCTGGAAAATGTGCTTTAGGGGTTAGATATAAATCGATGGCAATGCAAACTCCTTATTCTTTCAATGATTTTTCTGGAAAACCTTAGTTTGTTTACTTTCAATGCCTTCACCACACTTCGAACCGCCAATTAGATTTCCAGTATAATCCAACGGTTCGCTCTGTCTGACGTGGTCTGACGTGACGTCACGAGGCTCGACGTTGCACCCATACAACAACGTGCTCTCAACACAAATCTCATTTCATTCATGTTATATCGATAACAAAGTTCTGTTTTCTCTAATTTTTAGCATGTTATTCTCTGTTAACGTGTCTGTAAAGCCATTGAGTGCAAAATAAATGTAAAATGAGAGAAATCTGAAATGTGGACGTTGAATTCATGCCCATCTGAAATGTGGACGTTGAATTCATGCCCATCTGAAATGTGGACGTTAAATTCATGCCCATCTGAAATCTGGAAACTGAATTGAATAAATGCCGAATCCTTACCTATGGTTTTTTTTGTTTAAGTAATAAACACAGATTTCAGTAATTAATAGTCCAAATTTTATGCGATTCGTATTAAATAATTTTCTTTAAATCTAGAACCAATTACCACTGTATACGGCCGACCAAATAAGTTCGGAATCATGTTACTTTTTATTCAATTTCGATAAAATTAGTCTATTCCATAATTACACTCATACTAAATAAGAAAATTTTTGAATTTTTTGTTTCAAACAATTTTTACGACCTGTAAAATAGTCGCAAGCGGGGTTCCTGTTTCGTGCATTGGCCTACGTTACAGAAATGCATAAAAATTTTTGAAATCATTACAAAATCATGTCTAAAATATCAGAAATTTACATGAAACGTTTGAAGTAACGAGGACGGAAGCTAACTTCGGCAAGCCGGAATTTTAATACCCTTGCTAAAAGTGAAAAAGTAGCGAAAGGAATAAGGTATACATAAGTAAACTAGATTTGCATCGTTTCAAGTCAATTGCTTTTATACTGCAAAAATGTCATATATATCGGGGGCTCGTTTGGTGACGGATTCATTTTTATTTAATTTCTTAAGCACAGCTAGTTCTGCTCGTCTCTATGCTGCAAATCGAACTGACCTCCGAGAACGCAGAGCTCAATTTTACCAATTCCTTCTTTGCTCCTGCCTCTGTTCTCCCTCAGTTCGCGACATACGATCAGACCTCACTCAGTAGCAGACACTCAATTTCCGCTACTATGCTTCTTTCCCGTTAACTGCGCATTTACAATCCAAAGTTCCAAAATATGTCTCGCCAATGCGTGACCTACTTTAAATGACGTTCTAGGAAATGCACCTACGCAGCGAACACACACTGACCTACGAAGAACATGTATTTGCTCTCCGACACGGCCTTCCTGACAAATCACACGTCCTCGTGTGCTACCTTTAAATCACACAATTTTCACATATTAGTTATAATTCATTTTTATTCTTTTCATTAAAATTTCTTCACATAATTTGAGGCATTTAGACCAACATAAACGAATAAGTTTCTTGATAATATTCTTTACATTACTTTTATTTCTTAACCATACTTAACAATTCATACTAACTTATGAACTTTATCAACTTGTGCATTTTCATTAACACCAAATTACCGACCCCCGCCATAGCAAGTCCTTCTGCTATGGTGCGGTCACCACTGACCCCCGCCATAGCAAGTCCGTCTGCTATGGTGCGGTCACCACTGACCCCCGCCATAACATGTCCATCTGTTATGGTGCGGTCATTAAATCCCCTCTTGGGATTCCAAAGCACCTTCAGTGCCATCCATATCTTCATTCCCCACTTGGGAATCAGACTCAGCTCCTTTTGAGTCGTCGAATTCTTCATCAACTTCTTCACTTATTTGTCTATTTGGCAATGCTCTCAAAAATTCATGCGCATACTTATATGTTCTCTTACTTGTTAATGATTTTAAAACATATCTATCTCCATCTAGTAACTCAATGATTTCAAAGGGACCTTTAAATTTTGGGTCAAGTTTTGTCTGGTGTCGCTCTTCGTTTTTCAACAATACATGGTCTCCAACGTTAAATTTAATTATTTTTGCTTTGTTCTTATCAAATCTACGTTTGTCGTAACGAGCATTAACTTCCATATTCTCCTTAGCTTGTTTTCTTACGGATTCTCTATTAATTAAATTATCCTCTTCTTCACCTATTGGCAATAGGCCGAAAGGTCTAGCTTCCCTACCGATAAGCATTTCTAATGGACTGACCTTGGTGACTCGATTAGCTGTGGAATTCATTGCCAACTGTACTTCAGCCAATGCATCTTGCCACGATCTCTGACTTGTTTCGACAGCGGTCAACATACTTTTAAGTGTGCTCATAATACGTTCAACCTGGCCATTTGCCCTACTCGCGCCCGTTGCAATTAAGTGAAGCTCAATTTTTTTGGGAAGAACAAAAATCACGAAATCCTGAGCTGGCAAAGTTACGGCCCTGATCCGCTATAATTCGAGTAGGCACACCAAACAAACACACGACGGCTTTAACGGCTTTAATGGAACTTTCTGTGTCAATGTTTAGGGTATGATGAAAATAAACAAATTTTGTGAACGCATCCACCAAAACAATTACATACTCCTTTAGGTCCTTCTTTCCACTCAACTTTCCAGTAATATCAATGTGCACTGTGTGCCACGGAATTTCGACCTTGTTAATCGGATGTAATTCCACCTGAATTTTCCCAACCGGTGGCTTGGCTAGTTTACAGGTAATGCAGTTTTCGACAAACCTTCGAACGTACTTCGACATATTTTCAAACCAATAAAACCCATATACCTTATCCAAGGTTTTTTCCCAACCTAAATGCATAATAGATTCGTGGACGTGATTAATCACTGCCCATCTAAATGCCCTAGGTATTACAGGTAAACACTTGTTTTTGCCGTTCCTTTGTATTTTTCGATATAAAACGCCTTTTCTCAATTCATAAGTTTTATCTAAATTTTCCGGCAATTCGTTATTTTTAAGCTTAGCTAATAAATCAGCTATTTCAGGGTCCCGCTGTTGCTCAGAAACTATCCAATTGTCAGTTACCTCAGTCAATTCAATTCGCTTTTCAACAATTTTCTCTATGCTCTTGCGTTCTTTAATCATCGGATTCCTTGATAAAAAATCTACGTGTGCCATTCTTTCACCTTTCGTGTACTGAATGTCAAAATCAAACGACTGTAGAAAAGCCCACCATCGATGCACCCTTGGTGAAAGGTCCGATTTTGTTCGACTAGCTTTTAGCGAATTGCAATCTGTAAATACAACAAATTTACGCCCCTGTAAGTAATGACGAAAATGTTTAATGGCGTTGACGACTGCCAAAGTCTCAAGCTCATATGAGTGGTATTTTGATTCAGCAGGTGACGTGCATTTACTGAAATATTCAACAACATGAGGCTTTTTGTCGATTCTATGAAGCAAAATGGCAATATGAAGCCAATTGCATCTGTATGAAGTTCAATCGAATGTTGAGGGTCGAATATGGTTAGCACAGGCTCCTGGGTTAAGACGGATATTATTTTCGAGCGAATTCTTTCATGCTCTAACAGCCAAACGAAATCTGAATTTTTCTTTGAAGTGAGCGAATACAGTGTTTTTAAAGTCGCAGAAAATTTTGGCACAAACTGCCGAAAGTAAGATGCTAGCCCTATAAATTGTCTTAATTGCGTAACCGTTTTTGGGGGTGGCAATTCTGTCAGCGCTTGAATTTTTCGTGGATTAGGGCGAATCTGTCCTTTGCTCACTTCAAACCCCAGATATTCTATCCTTGTTTTAAGAAAGGAACACTTAGTTACATTGAATGAAAACCCAGCCTTGCTCAAAGTTTCTAGTACAATCTCCAATCGATCTAAGGCTTCATCCTTAGTTTCGGCCACAATCAAAACATCATCGATGTAAACGATGGCGTAAGTGTAAGCAAGACTTCCCAATGCTGCAATAATAGCGCGCTAAAACACAGACGGAGCGTTTTTTAAACCAAACGGCATAGTCAAAAATTCATATTGACCCTCGGGGGTGACAAAAGCGGTGCGCTCAATTGAATCTGGATGTACCGGTATTTGGTAGAAGCCGCTGGCCATATCGAGACATGAGAAATAACTTGCCCCACGTAGCCTAGCAATCTGATCAGAAATCAAAGGCAAAGGATACTTGTCTGAGACTGTGTTCTCATTCAAAGCACGGTAATCTACACAAAGACGATCACTGCCATTTTTTTTTTTAACGAGCATCATAGGACTAGCGAAAGGTGAACAGCTGGGACGAATAATATTAGATTTAAGGAGCTCATCGATTTTAGAACGTACATGCACTTTCTCATCTTCGCTAAGTCTATATGGCCGGCGCTGCACTGTCTTTTGTAGATCTATTAACCTAATTTCTAAGTGCCCTGTTGTTACCCGAGTCTTTGGTATTCCCTCTATAAACCAATCAGAATAACGTTCCAGAATATTTTTCAAGGCCATCTTATCGGAGTTACTCAAGTCGCCATCGGAATCTACAAGGTTTTTATAATTGGCAAAATTTACGACATTCACTCTTTTAGTTTTGTAAATACTAAATTTTTCAGCGTCTATTGCTACACTAAAGTCCTGGCTTAATATTTCGCGACCAATCAAAACATCGTAATTAAGGTATTTGTCCATTACAACATGCAATAAAGTTTCTACGCAATACTGTTCAATATTAATATTAGAAAGGATTTGCATTGTACTATAGATCGAGTCGTTACAGATGCCATTTAGTTTCACAATATTGTTTAGTCGCTTTCCTTTAAACTTGTCTGCAACGCTTTCCTTTACCAACGAACATTCAGCTCCTGAGTCGAAGCAAAATGGAATTGACTCACCGGATACATTTATTATTCCCTTGGGCGGGGAAACAGTGCAAATGTCCACACGCTTCTCGAAGATCTTCTCATTTCCGCTGGTCCGGATTTTAGGACATGAATTAGCGTAATGTCCCAGTTCGTTGCACTTAAAACATCGTATAATGCGATCCTTTGCTCCAGCATGGCTGCTCCCGCTCTGGTTGTTTCCTTTTGCATTCTGTCCCCTTTCCAGTCGGCTACGGCATTCAGCTATTTTGTGGCCAATTTTCCCGCAATGGTGGCACTTTACTTGGAATTTGGGCTTCTTCCGCTCTGGGCCGGTTGAGTATGCATTTTCTTCCGTATTACGCTTCTTGAAAGCGTGGGCCTGGAGTTGCTGTTGTAGGTCATTTCGGCTTGTTATGTTGGTGGTGTATACCCAGCGCACCAAACCGTTGTCGATTTGGGCCATGTGTGCCAACGCTACCGACACGGCAATTTCCTCCAAGTCTTTACCTTTCCACTTGGACATGAGCGAAGTTACAATTCGACTGCCATATTCCACAAATCCCTCTCCAGATTTAGGACGACCATTCAAAACGTTCAGTAGAATTGCTGTAGATGTCTCCATACCCACAAAGCGTTGGACAAACAGCTGCTTGAATTGTGTCCAAGTTATGCCCGCAAAACATATCTGGGATAACCATTGCGATGCGCTGCCGTCCAGCGCCTTGCTTAACGCTATCACAAGAGCGCCGCCTTCGAGGATATTTTCATCAAGAATCAGGTCCACCGTCGTACACCACGCGGAGGCATCCGCTCCCGCACAGTCAGGATTAAACTTCGGCAAAGCAACATGTACAGGCCTTGCATCTGCTACCGGCCTTGGAGCCTGCATGGATTTGATAATGTCCATTAGACTCCGGTTCTGTGCTTCAAGAGCTGCGAGGATCTGGTTTGAATCTTGAACTCTAGGCTCAGCCGATCCCACTTCTGATATCGGGGGCTCGTTTGGTGACGGATTCATTTTTATTTAATTTCTTAAGCACAGCTAGTTCTGCTCGTCTCTATGCTGCAAATCGAACTGACCTCCGAGAACGCAGAGCTCAATTTTACCAATTCCTTCTTTGCTCCTGCCTCTGTTCTCCCTCAGTTCGCGACATACGATCAGACCTCACTCAGTAGCAGACACTCAATTTCCGCTACTATGCTTCTTTCCCGTTAACTGCGCATTTACAATCCAAAGTTCCAAAATATGTCTCGCCAATGCGTGACCTACTTTAAATGACGTTCTAGGAAATGCACCTACGCAGCGAACACACACTGACCTACGAAGAACATGTATTTGCTCTCCGACATATACATATAGAAAAAAAGCCTTTAACAATTTTTCCTATCTCCTTTAAGATATAGACTTCCGAGCGGCAAGCGCTTTTACCCTAATCAAGATATGCGTAAAAAAATAAGAATTGCAAAAATTTATGTTAGTAGCTTACACACTGCGCGAAATATTCTGATAATCATCAAATTTGGACCGATTTCACCCTATTGTTCCTATGGGAGCTATAGGATATAGACGTCCGATCCGGGCGTTTTTCAAACTTGATCTGCGTACACATGTTTTAGGATGATTGTGAAAGTTTCAGATCGCTAGCTATTAAACTGAGCTCGCAAACGGTATTGAAACAGACGGACAGACGGACATGGCTATATCGACTCCCCTATTGATCCTGATCAATAATATATACAAACGGAAACGTCTCCTTCACTGCGTTACAAACTTCTGACCAAAATTATAATACCCTCTGCAAGGGTATAAAAAACTAATTAAAACAATATAAATGTAGATATAAATTAATATTTAATTTAATTTAGGTGTTCATATTCAAATGTAAAATATTATAATTTTTCCTGGCCCAATATTAAAATTAGTTCCTACAAAAATATAATTCAACTCCCATATGAAATTTAATTCCGTCCCACTTGTTGCCTTTCAACTGAAATCAAATTCAAAGCCAACTGAAAAGTGGACGTGTGGATGTTGAATTCAGCCCCGTGTGGACGTTGAATTCAGGCCCATCAAAGCAAAATCATAAGGTCATTTCGGTCGCTCGCCCACATTCCCCATAAGCCAAAAAATCCGCAATGAGAGCGACCAGTCCAGCTGCAGAATCTCACCATGGGCATGGAATGAAGCTCGATTCGAACATTTGCAAAACTCTCTTTTTTTCCGTTTTTCGCCTAGGTGGCATCACTGGAAATGTCACTCGAGAGCGCAGGCAGAGCAAATGACGCCTCTATACATTATTACTGGTCAACAGTGACCTAGTAAAAATGTCTAGATATATTTTATTCCCAAATATTATAGTTTTAAAAAGATTGTAAGTACATATATCCGTACACAAGTCGTCTGAGAGTCAAGAAATTTTTGTAAGATGCCTTAAGTATATCGAAAGAGGTTTAAACAAAGCTTTTGTTTACTTCCCTTCTTATAATTTAAAATTCATCTTATAAGATTAGAAGATAATTTTAGCACAAGGAGCAAGTGATTTACAGAATCAAACACTTTTCTAAAATCGGTGTAAGCTACTTACATATAGTATGTATCACAAATAACGTAATCTCTAAAAGGTCATCGTAGTTCTTCGCATTAAAAATATGTTGCAAACGGGAGGTAAATGGCTTGGGGATAGCAGAAAAATAATACACTTTTATGAAGGGGAATATATTATGACTCATTACAAGATTTGGCTTTTACATGTATTCCCAATCTTTAAAGAAAATGGTCACCTCTGTCGGAAGTTCAAACGCCGCCTCGGTTCAGCCATCATCGCAGAACTTGGTGCCCAAGATCGCACTAAATCCAACAACTCGTGAGAACCTGGCACTCCAGTACACTGCTCCCAAGTAAAGCTGGATAAAATTACAGGTATGCATGGATCACCGGCTTACAGTAAGGAGTTCGTGACGTATGGATATTTCAAGTGTTGTAAATAATTATAATTGGGTTTCGTATTTTCGGGCAGATTCATCATATATAGCATCAGAAAAAATTACAGAACTGTGTTAGTAGTATCTATATGTATGGATATCGGCAAACTGGATTCATATAACAAAGAAGGAGTAAGTTCATGGCAATCTTTTGTGCGGAAATACATTTTTTATTCCTCAGAATTAACTGATCCCCGCACAGTGCTCGCAAATATAAAAAGTAAGCTAAATAAAACTCAATAATAAGTTACTCAAGAGAATACAATTTCAGAACTTTCCCTGCAAAAACAAAGTGCTCCATCCATGTGGCAACGTTTCCCCATGCAATATCCCGAGAGCAGTGGAGACTAACTCATCAATTCCTAAATCGATTTAAGTTTATTGAATAGCTAAAACATTTGGTATACAATAACATCCGCAAGATTTGATAACGATATTTCTAATAAACTCGTCTTAAGAATTAATAACATGTATATAATGGTTAGTCAGATGCCATTTTATACGATTCCTTCTTAAATGCTAATACATTTGTTTAAATTTATTTATTTATGCATTGTTTTTTCTAGATATTTGCTATTCAATACTTTATGCTTATAATAATAAAAAACCGGTGTTAGAAAAACGAGTCATTCGATATTACAAATATTTTATATGGCGTTTCTAAGACATATAAGTTTTATAGCATTTACTCATTAAAAAGTATGTAATAGGTCTTATTTTCGACTCTATAAAGTTTATATTCTTGATTTGGATCATCATCGGAGGAGTCTAATAACTAAATAGCGAGATCCCGGGAACAACAAAAGCGTATGCAAAAGAGTTGGGACTGAACATGCAGATTTAAGTACTAGAGGTTTATTATTTGCGCCAAAACGTTGACCTTCTTCGGATCGTTTAAAGAAGTTAAACATATATTGAGATGATAGAAATCCTAATGTGGAAATTTTCTTCGGTAGAGATTGATCTTTTTTCAAAAATGTTTTACTTGTCTTGAGTAATCTGTCATTGTCGACACGTCAATATATATACATTTCTTGCATGAAGAAATTACATTTACAAATTACAGTTAAAAGGCCCAGTATCGACGTCGAAAATAATAATGAACAAGAAAGGAACATGACTACGGCAAACCCAATTTTTCATAAAACAATTATATATCCAAGTTTATAACATGTACAAAACTGATTTATATCGGAGCTTTAATTCTTTTTGATTGGATTTTCTTTTCTTTTAATGGCAGCTTGCGGAGAAACAGACGTACATCGCTATATCAAATCGTCTAGTAATGTCGATCAAGAATATATACTTTATAGGGCCGGAAATGTCAGCTCATTTGGACTAAAATTATAAAAATGTATGATATTAATATTTTCTTATAACAAACATGTAAATATTATTATTCTAAATACAACACTTTGTGCAGCTTATTCACAGTGTAAATAAGAATGTGTTCCTAGGTCAGGTATATAGTATTAATTTATTCGTTTGCCCAGGTAAGGCACAATGAACTCAAAATGGTTACCTATAGGTACAGATACGTTACGTCTTCAAATTGCTCTTGAATCATTTCGTTTTGGGAGGCAGTATTGGCTGTCCTATATTGTTACCTATAGGTACAGATACGTTATTCTTTAAATTGTTCTTAAATCATTGTCTTAGCCCACCGGAAGGGCTGGCGTGGGAACAGTCAGCGTGGGAACAGTCGGCGTGGGAACAGTCAGCGTAGAGCTGTTCAGCTTGTTGGCCAGGGCCGTGCGAGGACTCATCATCTGGGCCTGGGAGAGCTGCAGCTCGCTGGTGGCCTGCTTCAGAGCCGCCACTATGGGCTCTCCCCGGTGCAGGGCCTGCACGGAAATACTCACCGGCAGCCTGGGTCCATTTGACTTCCGGCCAAAGGTCCTGCCAATAGCGTGCATGCTGACCGTGCTGTCGATCTCGGACTTGGTGCGGATGAAACGGCGCGTCGGCAAGCTAGGAGCAGCCGCAGGGGCTCCTTTGGACCGCGACGCGGAGTTGGAGGAGCCAACCGCTCCCGTAGTGGCCGCAATGTTGCGCAAGCTGCGCCACTTCCGCTCGCTCATCACCGGAGCCGCGGACGAGCTGACTGCCGGCGGTCGCGTCTCCCGCAGCGACTCGTTTCCGGCTGCCGAATAGTTTTTGATCAGGATCTTGAACTTCTTCTCGGCACTCTCCACGGGATTCGTGGAGCTGAGCCTGGGCCCACAGCTGCGCTGGCGTTTGGGGGGCAGGGCGGAGTGCGGAATGGGCTCCCCCGTAAGAGATCCGGCCGTGTTGCGCTTGTGGGAGGCGCTTAGCAGCTGGGTGACGGAGCGACCCGCCTGCTTGAGGAGATAGGGACTGAGGGAACCCGACTGCGGAGCCGCGAGGACGGGAGCCACAGAAGGCGACTTCTGCAGTTGCTGGCTGCACAGGCTGCTGCGACTGCTGCTTAGCGGCTCCACCATGTACTTCTCCATGTACTCGGTGGCATTGAAGGTGGGCATGGCTCGGTGGATCCGCGAAATACTCGTCGCCGGATGAATGATGGCCGACCGCTGGCGGTAAACGCTGCTGGTGGCCAGCGATCGCTCCTTCCGCTGCTGCTGGTAGTGACCATGCCCACCGCCGTGGCTCACCTTCTGCAGCACCTGCTTGCCCTTGACGAACAGGTTGAGGCCCATGTAGGCGGGCGTGGGCGGGACCACCTGGCGGTAGGCCAGCTCGAAGTTGCCCATGTCCGCCTTGGGATCCGTGCGCCGATCTATAACAACTGTAAAGACAGAGGTGATAAATCGTAATTAGTATTAAGCATTACAATGGGCAGGATCGGCGATTGAGCTGTTATATGAACGGATAGGAAATTAAGTTAAAAAGTTATACCTGCGATGCTAGTTTATTCTTATATTCTAGTTTATTTTTATAACCTTGCAGGGTATTATAATTTCAGTAAAAAGTTTGGAACGCAGTGAAGGGGACATTTAATAAATAAAAAATATTTCTTTAAGATATATTCATTAAACATTAAACATTATATTCGTGATCATTATCACGTAGCCACGTTCTTCTATTTCTATATCGCAAACTGGAAACTTTCGCAATCTTATATCCTATAGCTGTCCAAGAACCGATCGAGTCAAGTTTGCTGTTTTTGATGAAATTATTGTATTTCTCTCTGTTTTTCTTCCAATACCTTGTTTTAAAAAAACTCGATGACTATATTCCATAGCTATCAATATTAAACTTTCAAAATATTTATTTTGTATAGCTCTATAGTTGCCAAAGTAACGATCGGCTACGATTTTCTAAACAAAGTTATTTGTATAACCCATAGCGAATATGTATGATATTAAAGGCTTAAAAAATAGATTATCGGAAACTTTAGATCGATTTTCTTACGCAGTTCTTAACTAAAAAAGTTTGCTGTTTTTTTACATGCCGTTTTTGGGGAACTCTTCAATTTTAAAGAAGAACCCATCACCAAATAGATGCGGTTTTCGGTCAAAACGTGATGCAAGTCCGTAAAATCGTATTTTTTTCGGAATTATTCGAGTAATGTTCAATCAAAATCGCGACCCTATTTCATATAAAAATCTCAAATATAAATTAACTTTAATTTAAAAATGATGATTCGACTCTAACAGAAATGATCATTGGCCGAGGGATAGAGAGTCCACCAGTAATTATTTAACTAATGTATTTTAAATACAAAAAAAAATCATGGTCAAATTGTCATATGTAACTATTAACAATTTTTTAGTAAATATGATTAACATTTTCTGCAAATTGTTGAATGATTTCTGTTGAAACGAAGGGATCAAATGTCCCAATTCAACGTAGGTAATAACGTTAGCTTAACAGATCTAAGCACAGCTGCATTTGACCAACTAAATAAGACTTAACTTTTATACAATTTTGATAGTTGGTATTAGATATATCAATCAAATTGAATATCATCTCATGCATGTATATGATAATAAAGATTTTAAAGTAATAATTATATTATTACAGATTGTATTATTGAAATGCAGGGCATGAAGGCCACGTTTTTGACCCTATAAAGTATATATATTCTTGATCAGAATCACCAGGCGAGTCGACCTTGTCCGTTTCTACGCAAACTATTTCCCCAGTTTTAAAGCTATTTGGATGGTACTTTGCAAATAGTCTTCTTTCTGTTGTAGGACTGGATCGGCCTACTAGATCATATGGCTTCCATTGGAACAATTGGAAAAAATGAAATAAAATATACTAAGAGATTTATATAACAAATTTAGAATTACCGGTTTAGTTAGCATCGAAATCGAAATATATAAAACATATAATTTTTGTAACAGCTACAAGGGTATAAAAGCTTGCCGAAGTTTTCCTGCATTCTTGTTGTTTTCTAAAAGGTGTATTAAAGTCAGAGAATCAAAGAAAATTAGGGTAAAGTGTTGCTTAAAAATTAATTCTAATTAACGCATAAGTTGAATTGTGCTCTGTCTTCCCCCGACATGGACTCACCCTTGACGACGTCCTCCAAACACTGCGGACACATCCGCGCGGTCACGCTGGTGGTGGCTCCCAGGTCGGGACTGGAGTTGATCTCGATCAGCCACGGGTAGAAGTTCTCGCAGATCATGAAGTCGGCGCCGAACAACTCGAAGGTGTTGGGCCGCCGGTCCATATTCTCCTGGGAGGCCAGCATGCAGCCAACGATGGCCTTGCGCATTCCGGGGAAGATCCGCTCCAGCCACATGTTGTACTTGCCGATCTGGCGGAGGTACGCCTGGAAGGAGTAGCAGTCCCACATGTTCTCGCTCGGCAGTCGCTTGTCCCGCTTCCCGTTGGTGTACTTCTTCTGGATCGCGTAGTTGGTCAGGTGCACCGATTCGTGGTGGTTGCTCAGGCTGTACTCCTGCGAGCTGAACCGCAAGTAGCTCTCCCGGTAGAACCACACCACCAGGGGCTGCGGATACGGATGGCACGGGCCGGGTTACGATTGGCTACTTGGAGCAGGTGGGAGTGGACTCACCTGGGTGTTGGTGATGAGAAACCACTGGCGGATATCGAATTTGGTTTGGAACAAGATCAACGGCCGTTCTACAATAGAAGTGAAATAAAGATAACCTAATAAGTTCCAAAACATAATTCTAATCTGCATATCCACAATTTAATTATTATTATTTTTATTCCACTACCTACAAAATGTAATAATATTTTTAAAAAACGAACAAATGCTTTGTACGTAGAAGTTCGAATTTTTCTCTTACAAAGTGCCGGATAAAAAGCTTCCATACAATTGTGTTTGTTTGGACGACAAAATAATCCTAAATTTTATATGTTGAATGTGCGATCGTTTAGTACAAAAAAACAATTTAATGAACTTCAAAACGTGCTTCTCCTGCTTTCTTACGGCGCTTTCAAATCAACAGGATAGTTTAACTTCTTCAAAGGGAAACACGATGCCATTTTTTTTCTCAATAATTAGAGTTCGAGTTTTCATTAATGTGTGTATATCTAAATTTAAGGAATCTCAAGAGCTATTTAGTTTCTAATCACAATTCATGTTTTCTATAACTTTTTGCTGTTGTAGTCGTTTAGTAAGTGTAGACATTTGAAGTCTACTTTTGTGTTTTTTTCCCCTGAAGGTTTTCAAAAAATTAGAACGCATATTTTTCACTATTTTAGAATCCTATAACAACAACTTTACTGGACAAACTGACAAAGAAAAAGAACTTTTAGCTGAAAAACAAACACACTTTCGAATCTCAATTTTAAAATGGCTAGACCCCTTCTTCCTTTGGGCACGAATCGTAAGTAAATCATAATAAAAACGGGTATTTTCTTTCTTAAAAATTGTACTTAATAGCAGTATTTCAGTTATTGAAGCAGGACATGGCTAAATCGTCTCTCCTGGTGATGCTGATCAAGAGTATATATACTTTATAGGGTCGGAAGTGTCTCCTTCTCTGCGTTGTAAACTTTTGACTGAAATTATAAAACCCTCTGCAAGGGTTTAAACATACAACAAGTACTTTCTCTACAGAAATATATTTACAATTACATTTCCACATTGACAATCTTAATTCCTGGCAAACAAAAGCCATTTCAGTTTGGATTAAAAATCAATTGCCACGCCCCGTTTTGCGGCAAACCTGTTGCAACTCACGGGGCAGACAGAAGCCGTGGGCCAGATTACGATTGCTGCCAGCAAACGAGCACGACAACGACAGCGGCAAAGGCAATGATTGCGTTTTTAGGCCAAATGTTTATGCATTTATGTAGGCCTGGGAGCCAAAGGCTCTTGCTGGAAATAGGAGGACCCATGTTCGTGCGTGTGGGCACCACAGCCGACGGTTCCGATTCAAGCTCCCCGAAATCGGGGCCTACAACTTTGGCTCCGTCCTGAATTACGACCTAGTTTCCATGTGTTTGTTTATATCGTTTACTCGCAGGACTTGAAATGTTGTGGGTCTGCGCCTAAGATGCTTTACACGGTATCGATTGATAAATGCAAATTTGGCCAACTCAGGGCAACATGTTTCGCCAGCGGTTTTTAATAGGGAACTGACTTTGTATTAGAGAAATTTTAAAATACTCCAGAAAGTATCTGATTTCAGTTCTATGTTTCTGCATAACAGGTACTACTTGGGGAAACAAGTTTGGTTGAGCATATATACATTTTCTTCGTCCTTAAGAAACTTATATTTCCTAAAGGACTCCTCCGAACCGATTATATTGAATCGCCAGAGAAATATAAGCTCATCTTGCACTTCTGATGGCTGAGATATACGCCCCAGTCACTCACCTATGTACTTTTGCACCACGTAGCGGCTCTTGGAGGCTATCGACGGGTTGACCACGCCCAGGATTTTCTTGAGGTTGTCCATGAGGATGATGCCCCGGCCGCGGCACTTGTTGGCCGGCTTGACGATCCACAGGTTCTGGTAGCCGTCGAGGCTGTACTGCGGCCAGTGCACCTTCATCTTGTCGACCAGCGAGAGGCAGCTCTTGACCATCGGGTCCACCCGCTGGCCGCCGTCGTGCTGGATGCGGGCGTCCTCGTTGACCAGCTGGTGGTGCTGGAAGAGGAAGGCGTCCCAGTCGTGCTCCCATATCTTGGGCGGGTCCTCGAAGTCGATGTCGTTGTGCTGGCAGCTGTCGAGGAACTCCACCAGGCGCTTGTAGGCGAAGTCGATCGAGGAGTAGGGGATCTTGCCGCCGCAGGAGAAGACCGCCTCGGAGCCCTGCTTGTGGTACCGGCAGAGCATGGCCCGCAGGAAGGCCACGCAGGCGGTCAGCTTGAAGTTCTCGATGAACTCGCCCAGCTCCTCGGGACTCCACACGTTGTAGCACCGGGGGAAGTACATCTCGGCGGTGCCCTCCTCGAAGAACCAGTGGAAGTCGCGCAGCTGGCTGCACAGACCCTCCTTCGAGGTGAACGGCGCCCGGTGGAACTTGTTGATGGTCATGCCGGGGTTCTTGGCCTGGTCGATGTAGTCGCACTTCTCCTTGCGGTTCGTCCACAGGAAGTCGACGGGCATGTGCTCCAGGAACCGCGACATGATGTTCCTCTCGCACTTCTGCACGTACTGCCGCCGGGTCTCGCCCGCCTTCCTCTTGGGCAGTCGCTGGGTGAGGTCCTCGTAGGTCATCTGCCCCGTCGGCATCACCTTCCGGTGCACGTCCAGCTTCTCCACCCAGCCCCTCGCCAGCAGGGCGTTCCGCACCGAGTTGAAGCACCCGCGGATGGTGAAGATCTTGTTCTGCTTGGCCGCCTCCTGGGCCTTCCGCCGCAGCTCGTTCATCCGCTCGGTGGTGATCCAGGTGCGCCGGGCCACGTAGTTGGTGGGGGCGCCCAGGGGGCAGGACTTACTGGGGGGGAGGGGCTTGGCCGGGTGGTTCTCCTTGTTGCTGCTGTCGGGAAGGGACGCGGCGGTGTCCTTCGGGCTGGCCGGCGGTCCCGCCCTCACGGGACTCTCACTGTGGGCGGGCGTGAGCTGAATCACTGGGACCGTCAGCGGGGCCACCACCCTATTGGACGGAGTGGGTGGTGGTGCAGCCGGCGGGGTGACTGGCTTCTTGGCCAACGTGGCACTGGCGCATTTCTGGGGCTGATCCCTCGGCTCCACCTGCTCCCTGCTGCGATGCGGCTCACTGCTAGGACGCGTCTGCATGGCGGAAGCCTCGCCAGCCGACTGAGTTTTAGCACTTGCTGCTCGGACTGGGCCACTGGGACTCACCCAGTGGGTGAGTGGGTGAGTATCGGAGTGGGTGGGTTGTTAATTCGCCGAGCTGCCTGGCAACCATTGAGCCAGAAATAAGTTCACAAGTTCACATCGGCAACGACTCTATTAATAGGTACATGCTCAACTTGGTTCTTGGCTTCCTGGGTCGGGCTTCCGCACTCGTTTAGACACTCAAAGTCACGTTCCGGGTCTTGCATTCCTGAAGTTCTTTTGAGTTCCAAATCGGCTTTAAATAAATTTAAAACTACATTATCTTAGAATCTGGAATGATTGTTTAGGTAACAATTTAAGTGTTTTTTATCGAAAAAGATATATAATATTGGCGAAAGAATTACTCTGTTCTAGAAAAGATCGTTGAAGAGGTGTCTAAAATAAAAGTTTACTTTTTTCATGTTTGTACCCCAAACTTTATATAAATAAAAAAATGGTCTGACAAATGTAGAGTAATTCATCAATTCAGAACAGCTAGGCAGATTTGGCTCAAGTTTTTTCAGTTCGTCATTTGAAGGTTTTTAAAAAATAAATGTTTTTGGAAAAACATCCGTAAAAGCCAACAAAATTTAATGTAAGTAAATTTATTTAAAAGAAAATATTTTAAAGTTCTTAAGAATTAACATTTTATCACATAAAATTTATAGCCGAACAAAATTTTACTAAAATTATAAAGTACCTCCAAGATATTAATTACTTTATGAATAATTTTAAATGTTCATAATTTTGTAAATAGAACTAAATAATATTTGTTTAATGTGAAAATCAGAACCGGCGTGATGGATACCTTCGTGCTGTAGTTTTGGAGCATAGTTCTTGCACTTTTCACGTTGGGCTAGGTCGAATAAATATGGATGATTGTCGCTTTTACTTGGCGATGTTGGGTGACATAAAAATGACCTTCAAAACCATGTGTACTTTCTGTTTTCGTTGAAGGTGTTACAAGTAATCGGACAAACCAATAGTTTTAAAAATGGACCATTTTAAGATAATTGGGTAATTGTTCATTTTAATAAAGAACATACTGTATAGAAGGTACATTTTTTGTATTGTATTATAAACTACTGAGTATTATCTAGTTATTTTAAGTTGCTTCAACGAAAAAGCGCAGATATTAAAAAGTATTTATCCTATTTAAACAAAGTTTAATAGAAGTGCGAGCAACCCCAGTGCTCCCAGTGCCCCAGTCCCAAACTCTAAACGAAACATATGCTCCTCGGCACCGAATAATCCTCGTCATGTGAATGGTGTTTTTGCACGATACCTGTTTGTTTTCCCCGCTTCGACGGAGCGGTGGGTGTCGTCGTCATCGCTGTTGTTTGGTGTGGGTGTCATCGCCGGCGTTGTCGTCACTGGGAAAAGGAAGGAGTTGCCTACGTCAAAGGACGTGGATCCAGGGACCGGAGCAGTCGTCTCAGCGTACTGGGATGGGCTGAACGGCTGATGGATGGACTGCTGCTTGTCTGCGCAATTTGTGCAACATTCGCAACGGCGAGGAAAAGGGAAACTTTTCAATTATATGTAAAATAATCAAGTTAACTGCCACCACAATCAGAGCGGAGCTCAGTGATTGCAGAGTTACGTTGGGCCATCTTACGTCAGTGCCACCTGCCCCCTTCCTGCGGGGAAAGGGGTATGGGGTATCTGGTTCAAGGACAATTCAGCCGCAAAACTTGATTCGTAGCGGTTTCTGCCGGAGTTGCGGCAAAGTTGTTGTCAGTGGGACGCCCAGCACACGGCAACACCTTCGACAGGAGCGGGATTCCAACTCCGGTGTCCTTGCGTGCCGACGAAGTTAAGAGGCCGCCTCCTCGTTGTCTATTTTATTTGCATTGCATTAAAAATTGCTTGGTATTTAGCCTCTCGTGGCTGGTTTACTTGCCAAGACGGTTGTTCTTGTAACTGGAGCGGTAATTAATTTTGGTCGGGGCGGGGTGATGTGCGGATTGGGCCTATAGCCTGGTAATTTGAGGTAATGCACCAGATTAAGTTTATTTACACTAGAGGCGGAGCCGGTTAAGAATTCGAGCAGATTTGGGCCAGGGAGTTTCACAAACGAAAGTGATACGATTGAGTTGGCAGCTATATACTGAAAGCATTAAATAAGGTGCATGATATAATATTTTCGGATCTGAAAATGTTTTGTCTTATTTATCGATAAAATGAAATTTCAGTCGGCTTGCCATTAACTTAAGTCTTCTCTTTTCATAAAACAACTGACCGCGTAAACGTGGGGATCTTGAAGGCAATCACAATTATGGAATTGGGAATGTTTTATTTGATTTAGGGGTTTATACTTCATTATTTTAAATGTAATGAAATCGGATTAAGCAAGATATTTTTATACCCTTGCAGAGGGTATTATAATTTTGGTCAAAAGTGTGCAACGCAGTGAAGGAGACATATCCGACCCTATAAAGTATATATTTTCTTGATCAGGATCACCTCCTGAGTTGATATAGCCATGTCCGTCTGTCCGTCTGTCTGTCCGTCTGTCTGTTTCTACGCGAACTAGTTTCTCAGTTTTAAAGATATCGAATTGAAACTTTGCACACACCCTTCTTTCCTTTGCACGCAGTATATATGTCGGAACGGCCAGGATCGGCCAACTATATCCTATAGCTGCCATATAACTGATTGATCGGAAATGCCATAACTTTGGTGTTTGTAAAGTTAGGAAGCTGGGATTTCCTATAGGTTTTATATTTGGCTAATAACTCCGACCTACCAAATTTCATACGGATCGGCCGACTATATCCTATAGCTGCCATATAACTGATTGATCGGAAATGCCATAACTTTGGTGTTTGTAAAGTTAGGAAGTTGGGATTTCCTATGGGTTTTATATTTGGCCAATCAATCCGACCTACCAAATTTCATAAGGATCGGCAGACTATATTCTATGGCTGCAATATAACTGATTGATCGGAAATGCCATAACTTTGGTGTTTGTAAAGTTAGAAAGTTGGGATTTCCTATGGGTTTAATTTTTGGCCAATTAATAAGACATACCAGATTTCATATGGATTGGCCGACTATATCCTATAGCTGCCATATAACTGAACGATTGGAAACGCCATAACTTTAATGTTCTTAAAGTTAGGAAGTTGGGATTTTTTATGAGTATTAAGAATGCATCATATGAATAATTTTGGAGAATATAATTTACAGAGTATTCTGCAAGGGTATATCAACTTCGGCTCCGCCCGAAGTTAGCTTTCCTTTCTTGTTTTAAATGCAATACAACGTAATTCCGTTGACATTGTTAAGCCCTTGCAGAGGGAACAATATTTCCGGTGTAAGTTTGCAACGCAGTAAAGGAGACCCATTTCTGACCCTATTCACTATTACTCAAGGTAAAGTTACTCTCCAAGATTTACAAATAAAGTCTTTTGTACAAAAAATAAGCGACTGTATCATGCAGCTGCCACAGGATTTGATTGAAAAATAATTCGGAAAATCAGAAAGGATTGATTGAATATGCGCATATAACTTGAGATATATCGCCATTGACCAATGACCAATTCGCTTTTTTGAATAATAGATTTTTCTTATAGCTATAAGGGTATACCATCTTGCTTGCCGAAGTAATCTTCCTTTTTTGTATTTTTTTACAATGCTTAATTAGCTAAAAAAAAATTTTAAAACTGCTGCCTATGAAAATGCTAATATTCGTCCCTGGAAAAAGTTAAAGAAGAATGAACAGGATGCGTTGAAGTTAAGATGGAATCATTCATCGCTGCACGCATTAATGAAAACGACATGCCAGCAACAAAGTGGAAAGCTTTTCCCCGCCACCGAAGAAGCTTTTCTCCAACATGGAAAACGGGGAAAAAGTAAGAGAGAGCGTTTTATAAGTATTTAAGAGATCTGCAAATATGTATTTTTGAATAGCTAAAATATCTTACATTTTCCAATAACTTTTTTAAAAATAAATATATATTTAATTTAATAATTTAAAAAATATTATACAATATTTAAACACTTTATACTTTTTTTACCTGTTCCAGCTAAAATAATTTTTGCCCAACATATCCGATTTTCGATGTTTAATGAATTTTTAAAAGTGTTCTTTTAAGAGCTTAAAAGCTAAAGTTGCCGACGAACGCCTTCGGTTGTCCATGCCAATATAAAAACCGAACCGTCTGGGAAATGGGAAATCATTCATAACGGAAAACTCCTGACGTGTGGACGTGAAAGTGCCTCGATTTCTGCCGTTGATTTTTGTCGCGTCTTCGCTGCTTGTGTTTTGTGTATTATATTGTTGCTATTATTGTTTGCGACTAAACTGCCGCTACTTAGTATCCGTTCGCGAAAAATAAAGAAAAGAGAGGCAAAAAAACAAGTCAACTAAAATATCCCATTCATCTTGTTCTGCCAACTTATTTCTAATTGTGAAGCAACCTTGAAAATTCAACATCACGCTGGAAATTGCAAAACAAAAGCAACACGCAAAATATATTATTTACCAAAAACTAGTCAATTATCAGCGAACTTGGCTATTTGCAATGTGACTTTCTAAGTGTGATCGCAGCTTTTTTGACGTTTTGTTAGGCCAAGAAGACACGATCTGTATTCGGCGATATCGGTTCACAATACCGATACAATTAAAGTACAAAAGATAATAAGAGATCTTGTTTTGGATTACTGTTCAAGGAAACTTAATTGTCAAAAATGGGCACTATCGGTGAGTAAATAAATAAATTATAAATATTTATAACATTTTGTGAGGGTTAGCCTGTTGGTAAATATTTTATTTACTAACGAAGAAGTATTCTTTTTTGTTTTCAATGCCAACCGAAATTTATCTGCAAATGGTTCTCTATTATTATTCAATAAATCCTTTCTCGGTGTTTTAATTCCAAAGTCTTATCCCTTTCTCTTTACAATTGTTTCTCGGTGGAGCAGTGCTGTTATCCGAGTGCCGTAAGTGGTTATCAAAGAGTTGCACAATTTGATTCTTTGATTGCTTGGTCTCCAATCCGATCATCCTTTGTTTGTCACAAGAGCTCAGCTGCCCAGCCCTATATTTATGTAAATAATCCCTTTCAGGGGACTCACACAATACATACGAGATTCTTTTCAATCAAATTGGTTGTGGGAGTCG
Organism: Drosophila prolongata; assembly: GCA_036346975.1. Lineage (NCBI taxonomy): Eukaryota > Metazoa > Arthropoda > Insecta > Diptera > Drosophilidae > Drosophila > Drosophila prolongata. The sequence goes on along the minus strand of JAYMZC010000386.1, from coordinate 24,133,979 downwards.
GTCCCCTTGTCAACGCCCCTCTCATTTCCATTTGGCTCCTGCTGTTTTCTGTGTAGCTTGCTTTTCAATTATCCTGGCTAAAAATAAATCCAGAGCAATCAACCCACATAGCATACTACATGGACCTGCTATCAACACCCAAAAGAAATGGGCAAAGAACGCCAAGCGACAAATGACAACGACGCCGGCCAAAATGCCATGAATTTTGTTTATCCAAAATGTGTAATATAAATTAGGCGGGCCAGTGGCTGGGGATAGACCCTAAACTCATAATCGAATGACGCACGAGATTCTGATTTCCCCCGCCCATAGAAATGTATGAGCCCATGGTAGTTGGGTGTAGCCACCGCAGTAGCCGGTCATTAGCCAGGTGGCTTCAGAGCGGTATCCTTGGGCCGGCAATCCACGTCCAGTGTCCTTTTGGGCGCGCCCACAAACGGCCTCTGATTGCCATCACGGGGGCACCAGAGTCGGCCACTTCTGCCTCAATGGGTTCATTGTGAGGGGCCCCACACCACGGTCGCCATCTCAAGTGCCACCTGCGGCCAGGACTTGCCTTTTTGAATGCCATCCTCGGGATGTGACTTCTGCATGAGCGCTTCCCACTCGGTCGCATTAAAAACGCTTCAGCTCGTGTGACACGCTGCTCAGCGCTGAAACATCCTCGAAACATAGTTTTCTTGCTGCAGTTGCTAAAAGTTCAGGGGTGAATAAAACCATAGATAAATGAAATGACACTGTCTTTATGGAAATACAACATTATTCCGAGCACGATAGTATAAGAACTGCGCAAAGGTCACTTTGACAATGTCTTTTAGCTCAGCCCTCTGGCTTTTTCAATTCTAGATTTCAGATTGCCCATTTTATTTTTCAGGAATTCCTTTCACATTTAAAAATATTTTTTCTGTGATATCTTTTATAACTTTAAATTATGAAAATTCAAATTCATTTTATTTTTCAGGATATTCTTTTCACATTTATAAATATTTTTTCTGTGATATATTTTATAACTTTAAATTATGAAAATTCAAATTTTTATCACCTACCAAGTCAATATATTGTTTTTTAATTTCCCAAATTAAGAACAAAATAAAACTGCTTTAAGTAATGTTAACAATTTTTTGATAATTCTTGTTGGTGTATTGACTTTTTAGTGGTTATTAGCATTAGTTGTAACTTGAGATTCGGACAGAAAAGCTGGCGATGTACACTTTTATTTTCATAGGTTAAAATATATCCGTAACACGGGAGCACCTAGGACTAAAAACGCAACCTATTATTAAAACGCAAGAAAGTAATAATCAGAGTTTTCAAAATATACCTTTATCAAAAGAATTAACAATGTCATGTAACAATGCTTCATTGACATACCTATCAACTCGTTAAAAGTTCAGAGTCACAGACAATCCTGAAATTATATGGGAAACACGTACTTATCAGTAAATATTTATTACTATTGGAAATCAAACGACTATAAGTTAGTTGGGTCTTAAATTCCGCGTGACACTTGCAGAATCATCTTAACAAGTCGTGTGAAACGAAACCTTTTCAAGAGAAAACAGCAGGATGCAGAGTGACAAGTAAGTGTTCCTCCAGAAGGACACCCTCGATCTAGGCTAATAAAATGTCACCCAGGGATGAGTCCCACCGCCACATGGGCATCACATGCAGCGGCTGCCAGCGCCACAATTTCCCGGGCCGCCGGTTCCACTGCCTGGCCTGTTTGGAGGAGTTCAACCTGTGCAACGGGTGCTACGCCCTGGACGTGACCACCGAGGAGCACAAGTTCGACCACGCCATGCACTGCATCCTGACGCCGGCGAGCCTGGCTCTGTTCTACACCAAGGAGGAACTGGGCGCCGGCAAATTCCCCATGCTGATTCGCTGTCCCTACTGCAAGATAAACAACTTCAACTTGGAGGAGTTCGAGCGGCATTTGGCCGAGCTGCATCCCAGCGCGGACCCCGAACTGCTGTCCTGCTACAAGCTGAACGTTTAAAGGACCTTTTTGGCTCTGAAATCAACATTCTAGGGCTTCTGTTTATTGCACATTCCGTTTGGGGAAAAGAGCCCCTCAATTAACGTTAATTAGTTGTGTATAAAGCCAATAAATTAAGCAATACAATATTAAGTTGGAGGGCTTCCATTTATTGTCGCACATGTTTTGGCTTAATTACATGCGACTGACATACTTCAAATTTACAAGGTTTTGGTGGGAGCACTTTAGCTTCACGATGGGGCAAGTTTGGGACGGTTGCAGGCACCGGCAGTAGACAAAGTGCACTTTGAGGTACTCGTCGAACTCCTCCATTAGGGATTCGTTGTGCAGCAAGTCGCGGTACTCCTCGACACTCTCCAGATTCACGGGATCAAGCTGATGCATGTAGCACTTCAACTTCAGGACCATTGCGTACAAATAGTTGAATACATCCACGGCCATGATCTTGTGGTACTTGATGCTTCTATGGTGGCTATCTCCCATTATGAATGGCGTTTCCTGGGCCTTTTCCAGTCGCTCGTAGGCAGCATAAAACTCCTTGCAGTGCTGGTTTATGTCCAACAGGCTTTTTTTCATGGTGTTGCTAGGAGAATTTTAGTGTTTTTATTTAGTCTGGAAAAGCTTTAACTAATCTAGAAAGTAGAATAACATTTTATCGAAAGTTAATTTTTCAACAATTGTAATTTAGTTTCTAAATATTATATATAAAATAATTGCCGAATATCCCACCTCTTATTATAGAATTTAAAATAATTATTGATTTTATTAAGTCTAGGATAGATTTAACAAAATTAGAAAGTACGTTTAATTTTTAAACAATTATAATTTTGTTGCAAAATATAAAATACAATATAATTGCTGAATATTTATCTAATTATTTTGATAGAATTTAAAATTATTATTTTTCCAAATCGATCAAACTCTTGATTTGACAAACTTTAAAGTATAGAAAATACTGATATGGATATATTATTTTATCATTACTCTCTCATAGAGGACAAGTTATTGTTTGTCTATGCCTGTCTATCAAACTCACTTGGATGCTCGCAGGACTTCCAGTTTCTCCTCGTACTCATTGACGATCGCCTCCTCGGTCGACAGGGTGTACACCTCGGGATACCTGCAGCTCTGCTCCGAACTGATGAGGATTAGGTAGCGCTGGGTGAGCAGCCATATCCGCTCGATTAGTGTCTTCTGGGCCAGCATTTCGCACTGGTACAGATTGTAGTATTGCCGATACCGGGCTTCCAGGTCCACAAGGAGCCCCAAGACTTCGGCCTCGGTTTCGTAGTGCTTCTGCAGATGCTGCGTCAGATGGGGCTCGTCATTCCCCGTCTTGAGTTCCACCTTTGGTTCCAACGATAATTCAACTCTGTGTTCCATTTTGTGTATTGACTACGTGTATGTTTTAATGTGTTCTAACTGGCAGACTGCCTGTGTGTATGGCAAAGTGCTGCCTCCAAGGCAAACTAGATGTGTTAATCCCTATGGGGGTCTATTGGCCGGCTGATATTGCCCATCAATTTCGATTCCCATCTCTTTCGTCAGCCGCCAATTAGATTTTTAAAACGTAACCAATTTGTTTGGCATCGGGAAGAGAAATCGTTTTTAATTAAGATCAGATAGAGATCAATGTCTACTTATAACTTAATCCATTTAATAAAGATTTGTCTGCCAAGAACGTGTACGAAAAAAGGATTCAGCCCCGCAATCAATGAATAACATGTGATAGTAAAATGCAAATGAACAAAATACGTTATTTATAGGGCGCACAGAGGAAGCGATTATTATCGGCCAAGCGGTGAAAAAATGCTTTGATTGATTCGAATTTTGAGCATTTTTGCTTTTGGGATGCATTGAAACGGAAATTAAATTAGCAAATATTGCACTGGTGCTGATTTTTCCGAGATCCACACAACCTTACTTACAAACAAAAAAACCTCAATATGTATTTCTTTATAAATGCGTAATATTTTTGTATTTTTCTTTTGAGCGTTAATGAAGTGCGAAGCCAATTGCCGCCTTCAACAATTTTAGATTCAGACAGAGAATTCTCATGCTGGTTCAAATAATATTTAATAAATCTGTATCGATATGGGTGGAAATTTGAACTCGGGCCCGTCAGGCAACGCAAACATTGCTCATTCCCGCACGAATTTTCAACATAACTTGGATAAACAAAGCAAAACATGTGAACGCAAAGTGTGCAAAGTCTAGGTACACATGTTTAATGCTCACTAATTGAAAAAATGTGTTGAAAATGTGGACGGGTGTCAAACAGAATATTTTATTGAAATTTAATACCCAAAAGGTTATTGGGAACCCTTTGAATTTAATTAAATAACACTATACCTACATAAACATACAATATTTTTAAGCTCACGCAATCGTGAAAGTCAAACAGTCGTGGGAAATTGAATTTTTTTTTATTGAAATAAGTTTTAAAATTATACCAAAAAATAAAAAAAACATATTTGAGGCTCAACGTTGTTTACGATTTCGGATTTATAATTGCCTCAGCGGCACACGCTTCGTATGCGCAATGTCTTTTTGGTGTAATGTGTTTGGGCTATTTTGGTCCAGACAAGTGCTTCTCGTGTGCCCTCAAGATGTGTTTTCTCAACACCGATAGGCTAATGTGCAAAAATTCTCGCAAAGATTGAAAATGATTTTTGATTGTGTTCAAATTAAGAGAAGGTGCAATGAACCTTTCGATACAATTGCAAACAGAGAATGGGCAAAAAGGCGACTTATTGAATAATATTTATAGTGAACTGAGAGTGTATAAATGATTATTTTTGTCTTAGCCTCCCATTCCTTAATACGTATTTTAAAATATCTTTCATATTATCCATACACACTTCACACAATCATTTTTATTTATTAGTGATCCATAAAATATGTGACACAGACGTGAATAGGAAAGGCTTACAATGTTTAAATAAGTAACATTCGTATAATAAATAAATATAATAATAGTAAATATATGATAATAAATTATATAATATAATATAATAATGAATACTATATATAAATGAATCAGTTAATGCATATTCCGATCAATATATTTTCATATGGAGTCCAACATGAGTGATTTGGTTTGGATTATTTCATTTCCATTTGATCTTCTGAATAATCAGTTAGACAATGCATATGAAAAATAAAAAAGTGCATGTGGTGCTTTTTCATCGCCTGGCAGTTAAGACAACAAATACTAAGTAAATATTATTGTATCCTTAAAATTATCATTTATGGGTAATTTGTAATTACAAAAGTATATCTTCATAATCCGTCCAAAGGAATGGCCCCAGTGGTTTGGTTTGGCTTGGTTTATTTCATTTCGATTTGATATTTGGCTGTCCGCTTCTTTCGCTTTCTACGCGTTGATCCGTGGGACAAGGTCGTGCCGTCGGCTGTCGGGGCGAGAAATATTATGGCTGACCAAAAGATAAAGTATATAAGTATTCCCCGCAAAAGATACATCCGTCTGTGTCGGTGCGAGAAAGGCGGACTGCACAGGTTTTCGACCAATTGCCTCGGGCCTCTGCGTTCTGTGCTCCGTGCGTTTGTGACGCGCTTTTTGCCATTGACACGCAATAAAAATATGTACTTAAAAATTGTAAATATTCATAATGAGCACATTAAAGATTCGGAAAATGTGCAATATCTCTGTTAGTGCAACTCATTTTGTTGTTGCCTTTAATCTGGCGTTTACCGAAAGGCAGAACGGAGCCAATCAACGCATATATTAGTAACATAAAACGAAAACAAATAACAAATTGCAATTGAGCGAAGTCTGGCAACAAAAATTAGGTGTATATGCGAATAAAGCTGGACACGAATTTCTTGCAAAGGGGACAGAATTCACATGGGGCTAAGGCGGTGGTCAGGCAGCTCTTGCAGAAGACGTGGCCACACATGGTGGCCACCTGCTCCTCCGGGGACTCCATGCAAATGGGGCACTTGTAGACTTTTCCGTTTCCGTCGATCAGGTTCGTGATCTCGGCCTTTACCTCCATATCGGTCAAGTCAATGATCTCCACAGGCTTCAATCCGTCGGCTGCTCGACGTCGGCCCTCCATCTTTATTGGTTTCCAGCTCAGGAGACTTCGCCAGGATGGAAGCATTAAGGACTTTAAAAACTAAAATAAGCTATTGATATGTGAATGTATAATTCTGAAATGGTTTTCAAGGGTAAGCTTGTGTTTCTTGTTTCTTTTAAATTTGTAGCAGGTAGTTTAGATTACATTTACAAAAGGTAGAATTTGCTTAAATACTAATTAAGCTTTTACTAGATAATATAGCAATCCAATGCAAATACAAAATATAAACAATGAGAGACAGAGGAAGAGTAAATATAAAAATATTGCCTGGCTTTTTTTAAAAGAGAAAGCTGATTCAAATGCGTGGGAAATTCTGTGAACGCTTTTTCTTCTCATCCACTGAGTGTCTGACGCTGAAGAAAGCATTTTGCTTTAATTTGTATGAATATACGTATGTATATTCGTGTGTAGTATTTAATAAATTATTAATTTTTGCTTCGCTTTCGCAGCTCAAACATCACATGAATAGTCTATTTGGTCGGGCCAATAAATGTCTATTATATAAATGGAAAATATTTTACGCAGATTGAGCTATATCTGTGTGCATACGTGTGATCGAAATTTTATTCTAACATTTTGATGGAGCTTTCATATTATTTCTCTAATGAATGTATTATTTAAAAGAAAATAATTAGATTATTTTATATTTTGAAACCTAAGACATGCATCTTGCCATAATTTGACGATGAGAGAACAGTCCAAAATCAATTCAATGGGTAATTGTTTCAGAAACACTTCAAAAGAAGTCAGTTCTAACCAGTTTTCGGATATACTCTAGACGCGGTGCTTTTGTTTGGACTTGATGCACGTGATGATGTTTTTGCCATTGAGTTTTCTCTTGAAATGTTTTTGTTATTGTCTCGTCCGTCTCGAAAATGTTTTTTAACTTCTCTGGGGCACTTTTACTTAATTGCACTAAGGACAACAGAATGTATTGAGCACAAATTATGATAATATGATTGTTTACGGAGTGTTTGAATGCGTTGAGCGAATGATATTAGAAACATTTATTATGGAATGATCTTCGATTGTGATAAGTGTGTTCTGTCTTATATAGAAAGCGAAATATACAATTACTAAACAATAATTATTGAATAGCTTAAAAAGTGGAAATTTATCTAATAAATAAACCAATTTTTTATAGGTCCATCAAAAACGTTCAAGTCGGTCAAAGTACTACCTGCTGAATAGCAAATTTATTACTCTATTTTTAAGATAAACAAATCAAATGGCAGACAATTAATCACCAACCAAGTATCAAATCCAATCCAATTGATTTCCATTTCACATATCCGCTTCCCCCAAAAACTGTTCTAATTATTTCACTCATCGCAACTTGAAGATGACGTCAGGTCCCCAACCAAGCGAATTTTATGCGTTCAGTTTGCAATGCAAATATTATTATTAGCATTACTTACAATTATTTACGAGCGATTTGAGTGTTCCGTGAACACATATTACAGCCCAGGACCACATGAGAGATATTAAACAGCAATTGTTTAGCCCAAAGCCCCCTCCGCAAAATATTTTCCAAAAATATTTACTTGTTCCGCTTTTGCTCCGAAATGACCCCCAACGAATTGCCCACTTAATTTATGAATGCAGGCATCGACTCACTCTACATTGTCTTACCTTCGGCAGGGACAACTATCCTGATATTATTTATAGGGTCTGCTCAATTCTACATTAATCACTTTCCAACATTTTTCCAAGATTTTTTAATCAACGAGGGGTTTGATAAATGATCTTACGTCGACACTTGCCTTGACCTTACCTTGAAAATTGTCAGCTACATTATTTTTTACGAGATGTTCTCAGTTTTTTCTCGCTGCTGATCTTCATTCATTTTCGCGTAATTACAAATTTGTTCGCTTCACAGGAGGCTATTTATAAGTATTTATTTTGCACAAAAATATATACTTTCAGAAATAATATGAAAATAAGGCGAGCAAATTAAATAAATCGTAAAGACGGAACTATTAAAATAAATTATGGAAATGGTGCTGTGGGCGGCGACTTTGGTCACTGGCATCTCGTGGGCCCCCACTTTTCTTGTTAGCCCTGGCCTGCGAATCCTGTCAAGCGGCACTCAGAACGAAGGTGTTGTGAAGGACTCGTCGTCCTTTTATCCTGGCAGCCCCTCCGACATCGTCACTCACCACCTGCCGGCTCGTGATGGTCATGTGCGCAATGTTCCAAGAACAGCTGCCGGTGGACTTCTAGAGTGCTGCCATATATCAATATTCCGTGGTCTGGGAGGGGCAGATACACGCCTACTTTTCTATAAATATACTCCGTGGCCAAAAGATAGGGAAAGCTAATTTAATGGATTCAATCGTGTTTTATAAATAAAAAAAAAAATATACAAAATTCGCATTACCCGCCTGCTTTCATATTCAAACTCATTCGTTCTCTAAAACGTAGGATCTATACAAAAACATATCTCTTCATATTATTTATTTAATTTCGGTTTTTGTTGTTTTGGTGTATACCTACCTTTAATACCTATATATATTTAATTTTATTTCTTTTTGTTTATTTTGGTTGTTGTTGCCTCAGCTCTGCTTTGTGGGCGCAGCGGAAATTTTCTTTCAAGCCGTTAATTTTTATTGAATTGTTGTATAATATGTTATATTCTGTTTACGAAAACTTGTTCCACAGGGAGTGAGCAATGCGATACTGAGTATTGGACAAGCCTTGAAATAAATAGTACTTATACGATTTTCCATCCGAAAATAATTTAATAATTCATTGGTCGACATTAACTTTAGTAATAGATGGTTTCCTTTTTTAGTAATAGTAATTTAGTAATAAATGGTTTCCTTTTTTAGCTGCTTTATATACTTCAAATCCTTTTTTTATCTTAATATCATTTATTTTAGTTTGTATCTTTAAACACTTAACAAAAGATGCTTGTGGAAAGAAAAGCAAGCATTTCGAATCTGCACGCTTCTTGTGTTCAAAAAATCGACATCATTACATTTTCTAAATTGTAATAGAACTTTCTTGACCCAAATTCGTGTGCTATTGTAAACAGTCAACTAGGTATACAAAAAAGAGCTGCCCACCCAGGGATGTGAAGAAATGTAATTTAATTTCCTTCGGAAATGAAAGCACGGCAACAGATTGTCGTAGGTCACCCCATCCAACACGAGCAGCACGTAAAAGCTATTCCGACTTTTTCGAGTTGGCGTAGGTCCTGAAAATCAACTTAAGTTCTCCGCCCACATCAAAGAGTCCGGCATCGAGTGAGCCAGTTCCCCTGATTGGGCAATCAGACCCGATCAATTGTTTAAAATATTCGATTGGAGGGGCTGATTGTAGGCACTAGGGGGATTGGCCGGTCGATGGTCTCCGGTCTCTGGTCTCCAGACTGCTGGTGTCGGAGCTCGAACCCCGATCCCCGAACCCCGGGCAATTCATCATGGCTGGCTGGATTGGCGCTGGTCTAAAAGTGTTTGCATTTGTTTTGTAATAATAGGAAACTTACAATCCGATGGAGACCCAGAGGCAGCACCGTTGGGTGAGTGGGGCTATAGCTATATCTGTGCCTGTATGTGGCACACCGACCGACGACGACTTGCCGATTGACGTCAGCAATGCCCCCAAAGTCGCGCACAGTGTCGGGCGGGTTGCCAAGCAGGCGGGAACCGGGACACAAATCGCTTGTGGGGACAGGGGGGACAGTGGGGGGCAGAAGGCGCTCGTTTTGTCAGTCACTCATACGAGTTGGATGCTGGCTGGCGAATCTGCTCTGTCGACGAGCGTATCGATTCATTGGAAATCTGCAAGTGCGCCTTGAAAGCTTAAGAGCGTGGTTTATCAATAATCATTAATTAATAAAATACGGTAGCTGCTTCACAAGAAAAAATGATCAATTATACCATACATTTACTAACATATATGTACCGAGATAAAAATCTACAATATGATGACTGCTAGGAATCTTGAGGCATACACTTATCACATTGCTGCAATGATGCTTATATTTCCTTAAAGAGCTAAAAACCTTAACAACGGGAATATTTTAAAATGCGTGCAATACATTTACTTTCAAAGTAAAGTAAAGCAGTCGAAGTGTTTATTCCTTTATAAATAAAAACAATTCCATTAGTGGATTTTACATTTGTCATACGTTATAACTTTTGGAAATAAACTAAAGCTATACATTTTTTACCTAATACCTTCTATATTTAGTTACTTTCATTAGAAAAATAAATAAGTTATCGTAATTAAGTAACTACTTTTATAGAACATCTGGTTTTCTCTGGCAGGTCCTGCCTCCTGGCGCCTGTGCTGCAATTGCATTTCACATTTCACTTCGGGCCGACTGTCCACAGGGGTATTTGTTTATTTTCGCCCACACCCACTGTTTACATGAATCTCCTGGGCTGAGAAGGCAGATGATTTTCACGGAAATTCAGACTTCCATTTTATATTTAGCACACCGCAATGCATCTTTCAGAATGCCTGCTGACCCTTTTCTGGCTCATTTGTTTGTTCTGCTATTTTTGGCATGCAAAGTGTTTCTGCCGCAATTGAGAATACCAAGATGAAATGGCCAAGATGAATTGAGTGTGGCAGGAGGGACCGGAGGATGTATGAACGAGAGGAAAGTGAAAGTTTGATTTATGGCCCCTCGCAGGTCACTGAGGCCTGCTTGAGGTTTCTAACAAGTCAAAATTAGTTTCCCTATATTTTGTAGCTGGCCAACAAGTGGAGGTATCTCTTTGCGGGTGGGCACTGAACACCTCTGGCCGCAAGCCAATCGCTTCTGGAACGGAAATAGAAATTGGTCGAAAGTGACCAAAAAACCGCAGGAACTTGGACTTGAGGCTGTCAAGTCCACTCTCCAAACTAATGGCTCTTATTGTCGGGGGTTAATGGGGTACAATAAAAATCACATTTGCCCACGCATAATGGTCGCTGCTTCCAGAAGTGAATCTCTGAAAATAACAAATGAAAAAATTATCCATGAGGAAAAACATAAGGAAAACCATTAAGAATAAACCCAATACTAGAATTCTAGTCTCAACAAAATTAAAAATTAATAAGTAAATAATAAATTAGCAGTCTCGCCTGGTTATGGATCAAGAATATAAATCGATACTCACTAATATTAATAGATTTTCTAGTCAAAAACAGGGATAAAGTAATTGAAATTAGGAATGGAAAATATTAAACTGTTAATTCTAAAAAATAATTGTAATATTATTATTGACAAATCACATAAGATTTAAATGAGTTGTAATATTTTAGGTATTGAATTTATTTATGTGCATAGATCTAAAACAATTAAATAATTTTGTAATACCGTAAATCAACAAGTTTGTAATATAAAGTATTCTAATAGCAGAGCATATATATCTGGCGCGTTCATATAGTTTTCAAGAAAAATGCCGTTTTCGCAAGCCTAAGATTTATGTATTTTCCGTCTGATAGTAATTTGTCTAAACGGAAAATATTTTTAAGATGTAAATTATAATTCGTTAGCCCTCTGCCTTACCAGTGACACCAAATTAAATATTAACAAGACATAATGGCTGAGGTACAAAATTTAGTGTAAAAACAATTTTAGCTGAAACTGTGAGAAAAACCAGAGAATCACATCACGCCCTATAAATGTTTTGCTTAAATTTAGTTTGCTTAGCTCTGGTGCGATTTTCCAGCTAACGCATTCTATATATGTCCCATACGACTGCAAATCAAATGATTTTCCCTGATTTCCCAGGCTATAAATGGGACCAAATGTAGGTAGGAGTGTTGGGGCTAGCAATACGCAGATTGCCGGTTCCGAAAATCGGAGCAATCGGCAGTCAGTGACTAACTGCTGACGTGTTTGCTGCGCGGCCGTATATAACTCATAGTGAAGACGGAACAGCACACCCCGCGGATCTACGCAAATTCTGCACTAACTTTGTCACAGACAATTTGGCGACAACACAGTCTATTTCTCTGTCTGAGGCGTGGGCGATTCCTCCTCACGCCCATTTCCATGTGGAGGGCTGTAAAACGCTTTTCTATGTTTGCCGCTGGCTGATAAATTAATAATTCGCATCGCGGAACAACAGATGGACATCAAACGCTGGCCATAAATCATAAGGAACAAAGCCGAAAATAAATCTAATTAAAGCTGCTCAGAGTGACACAAAATGGTGTTTTGCTTGTGGTCACTCCAAGTGAGGTGTTAACAGGTGAAATCTGTGTTGCCATGGGCGGGGTCAATGCTAATTTGATTTTGCTATTTAAGTTTCATAACCTTGTGTTAAGTTCGAATGTATACATTCCAAGTGCTTTTTAAGAAGCTTAATTGGTACTCTTAAATTAATTTATTTGCGACACTGAAAGTAAATGCTTAGAAATATAGCCTAGCAACTCTCAGTCGAACTATAAAGAATCACCACTCGAATCACCCACTTTTTCGAGGAAAAACAATACAAATAATATAATAATATTTTTTATTCAAGTTTCACAGAAGAAAAACTTACCTTTAATTAAAGTAGTAGGGTAAACGCATAAAATGGGCGATAGATGTGTAGATAATACTAATAATAGATAACGATGTATTTTATGAAAAATTATTCGGCGACCCCCTAGATGTCAAGGGAAGGTCCGTTTCGCCCCGCCTTTTCCCTCTTACTCATGTTCAAACGTATTATTGGAATACATTTTTTGCACTCCCTAATCTCTGTTTTTGGCTCTTCTTGCAGAGAAACGCTCATTCTCCTTCCGCCTGCGCCGCTCCTTCGGCGACGGCGGCAGCACGAACAGCCGGAACAGCAACAACAACAGCAGCACCTGCACCAACCACAACAACCAGAAGCGGTGCAGCACCCCGCTGACGCCCACCAGCACGAGCACCGGGCGGTTGGAGGTGCCGGGAGCGGCCTCCGTGAGCCGCCGGAGCAGCATCTACAAGAAGCCGGACAAGAACGACGGCGGCCAGATCCACCAGATCCCGGACGTGGAGCTGCCGCTGATGACGTTCGCCGACCAGTACAATATCGAGAAGACACTGGCCGAGGGCTGCTTCGCCAAGATCCTGCTGTGCCGGCACAAGCCCACCAGCACGCCGGTCGTCCTGAAGGCGGTCCACGCCGAGCTGACCACGATCAAGGAGTTCCAGAAGGAGTTCCACTACAACTACGAGCTGTCGCACCACCACCACATCCTGAGCGCCTACGCGGTGGCCTTCCAGACGATGGACTACTACGTGTTCGCCATGGAGCACGCCCCCTACGGAGACCTGGCCTCGAACATCGGCCCCAACGGGCTCCACGAGAACGCCTGCAAGCTGATCTCGGAGCAGCTGAGCTCGGCCCTCGGGTTCATGCACTCGAAGAGCCTGGTGCACCGCGACCTCAAGATCGAGAACATCCTGGTCTTCACGCCGGACTTCACGCGGGTGAAGCTCTGCGACTTCGGGGCCACCACCAAGAAGGGCCTGCTGGTGCACAAGGTGAAGCACACGTGGACCAGCTGCGTGCCGCCGGAGCAGCTGGAGCTGATCAAGAACGAGCGGTTCCAGTGCCTGCCTGTCAGCGACTCCTGGCAGTTCGGCATCCTGCTGTACAACATCCTCACCGGCAATCCGCCCTGGCAGTCGGCCGACTGGGTCAAGGACCAGTCCTACGCCAACTTCATGAAGTACGAGCAGCGCAAGACGACCAAGGTGCCGGACAACTTCCGCCGCTTCTCGCCACGGTTGATGCGCTGCTTCCGGAAGTACCTGAGCCACGACCCCGAGGACCGCTGCAAGATCACCGAGGTGGCCAAGTACATGAAGGACCGCTGGGTGGAGTGCCGCATCTCCACCTCCAAGTCGGCCACCCTCATCTCGCCCACCAACCACGACCAGGACTCCTGCATCTACCTCAACCAGCGGGAGGGTCGCCTCTCCGGGGACGAGAACAAGCTGCGCTTCAAGCGGATGATGTCCACCTACGGCCTGGACATCCCCATCGACCAGGCGATGGTGAGGCGGCGGGTCTGGGACTGGCTCTCCACCTGCGACGCCAACTTCGATCCGGACGTGGAGAGTCTGCACGCCCTGGATCTGTTGCAGTAGATCCCCAAGAGCTACTCCAATTGAGAAATCTCTCGTAATTCGTTAGCAGAATTGAATAACCAACCGGACAGGTAGTAGCACCGGAATATGTAAATCATCTTTGACAACCCTCCGGACTGCTCGAAAGATTTAAAATCTCTTGCTCAAAGCTTCACGAAAATATCATCTTGTAAATAAGCCGATATCGCCCAATTCGATGTGTGTCATTATCCTTCAGGGGAACTGTTTGAATTTGTGGATCTAGAAGATCGTTTATGTAGAGCAGAGAAGCCACTCCTCGGCGGTTTTTTTCTGTTGTTCTGCGAGTGCAGAATCCCAGAACTGAAATTTATTATAGTTTTATATAGATGCAATTTGGTATAACTAAGTAGTAAGAATTTGTAGGATAATGAAACCCAGTTTGAGAAAAAACACGTCAACGGATAACTTTCCAGTAGTGTTACCTTTCTAGTCTTCCGCCACGATGATTTTCTTCGTAATCTATACATGTATGTAGTTTTATGATTGTATTTATGAATGTACTTTAATGTGTGATTTGCGCGTTACTTACATTATGTGTACGGAATACCGAATAATGCAATTATCTAGAAATAGGCTTTAAGAAGATGTAAGGAGTGCCCCTGGCGCATTCACGACCAATTATTAGACGGCTAAGGCTTGTTTTATATTCGAAGTAGACTATACAAACATGTTTATGTAGATATCCTTAATCAGCTCCATTGATGGGCAGATGCCATCAATGCGCATGCAACCTTTTTGTACATACTATTTTATTACATTTAACCTTTAAATAAACTTTAATGTAATCATGAGTTAATATCCTATGTAAACCTACGAAAAACAAAATATAAAAGAGTAAACTGAGTTTATTTGAAACGGACGTTCTTTATATAGCAAGGGAAATCTAGTTTCGCAACCGAAATTATCTTAGCCAACGTTTCATAGATTTGCAAAACAATCAGGGGAATACCATTTCTGGATAAGCTCCCTACAACAGACCGTAAATATTTATTATTTGAATTTCAATTATTTATGATGGCTTTTCGCGCAGACCGCATAGGTGTTTGTCTAATTATTGTGTGCTGTTCGCGAAGGTCGCTCCGATGATTTTCTGAGTTGCTTAGACATTGAATGTCATGGTTTCCAGCGCAGCCAAATTAAAGAAGAGCCGGTGAAAAACAATCTAGACCCATCTAGCCGTTGTTTGTGCTGTTTGTGTTGTTTGCAGTGGACAGGATGTGACGCCTCTGCCGGTAATTCTGTCTCTAATAAACAATCGCTAAGGTTAATTCAACAAAGGTGAGGTTACGCCGTGTGTTCGGTGGGCGGACACATTGTTTGCATTGCCCGTTCACTCGTTTCTCTACAATATGCTGTTAAAATGTATAATTCTGGCTCCCATGAATCAAAGGCCGTTCGGATGCGATCGATTTGCGAAATGATTGATTAATTTCTTTGGTTAACCTGTAACTTTGGATTTAAGGTCACTGTCATTTCACCTTGACTTTGTTTTATAAAGCATCTGAATGGAACACATCGTTTTACGAGGCACGTGCCAACACTTAAATGTGTTCAACGTCCAAGCACATGGCGTATTAAAAAACCGGCTAGACGAAGAATCTGAATTTTTCTACAACACCTGAAAATAAAAAGTGGTTCAAAATATTCTAAAATTGTGGTTTGTTTTCTTGAAAGTATTACAGAAAATGCTTATCCACTTAGAGAAAGAATGTTTTCAATTTAGATTGGCCTAATATAGATTGCTTTTTCAATACCTTTTTCGTTTTCTTTAAAATTATTTTATTGAGAAAATAATTTTGATTTTTTCAAAACCAATCCTTGATGTTGGAAATCAGGATAAGAAATGCAGGTAATAACATATTAAACCATGCTGTATAGGCTTATAGCAAAGTAAGGCGGTTACTACTATTACTAAATATTTTTTCTAACAAACCATATTATAAATACAGTTTAGACATATATTTAAAAATTGATTCCAAATAAATACCACATTTTCGACCGCTGTCCGCGTGATCGAGGGGTAAATAACTGAACGACCAAGCTGACTGGATGATCATAAATAGCATAGGCCATGTGCTCTGCATAGTTTCATGCCACGCGCTTGGAAGCCGTGAAAAAATTCATCGCATGCGAGTGCTGCAGTTGGGACTCAGTCTCAAAACCCAACGACGTTGACAAGACAAGAACGTCTAGGGCACGAGATCGTTTATGGATCGATAAATATACAATTTATCCCATTTAATTAGTTGTTATTGGTGTAAAACTGTCCGAATATCAAAACATGTTGTGCCGCGCGCATAAATTAATTTCAATCGCTACGAAAATAGGTTTTTACGATGCCTCCGCCAGCGCCTCTCGTCTCATCTCGTTCCCTGGTGTCCACAAGTAACTTTGTCCCGTCGCGTCGGCGAATCCGAATGTCCCCCACTTACTGTATTGGTTTATTTTCTGCCGATGTGGTTGGTGTTTTTGTCGCGGGACATAATTTATGGGTCGCATTTGCCTTTTTGGCAATATCGCAAACGGCCAAGGGGCGGGATACGTTTCTCTGTGGAATTACGACTTTCAAGATATTCAAAGCTATCACTTTGTGCTTTGCTTTGACAAACTAGAGCAAGCTCAAAAGTATACAATAATATTGTAGATTATGTGGGACAAATTGTCTTTGGAACCGCCCATTTTGTGGTTACTTACTCGATAATTATTTGTTGGATGGTCACACCCCCTCTTTAAACGCTCCTCTACAGAAAATGCTTCCCGAACCGCACCACCTGCGCAGTGTTATTCACAGCACAATTAATGAATAAATTCCAAAACAATTGCATTGTGTTTCACATGATCGGTTTATTGATGCACTTTGTTACACGTGCGGATCTTTGGTCCTCTGTTGATTTTCATCTCTTAGTAACTAAACAAAATGGCAAAGGCTTCTGGACGATGAGTGGGTGTGTCGATGAAGGTGTGCGATGTCTAATCTAGAGAACTGCCCAAGTCTTGAGTTCGATTCGTGGGTAGGTAGCTGTATAAAAATGTCTATAAAAGTGCTCGCCATAAATCATGAAAATTAATGAAGAATTGCAACAGTGGCCGTTTCCAATGGCATCGCTTCTTCTGCTCCCGCTTATGCCGATTTCAGGGGAATATGCTGTTTGATTACCTATAAGTAAGAACGAGATTGAGAGATGGGCACATCTATAAACATTTTCGGTTCGACCGACCGAACTGTTTACAATTAAATAATAATAAAGCGAATATCAATTAAGACGCGTGTGAAATACGTCAGACAGCATCCAAAAATTTAGTTAGCGGCTAAACGATCTTATTTTCTTTATTTGTTTTTTCCGCCTTGATCAATCCACGGGGGCGGACTCTGAATCACCCGGCGAAAACACATCGCCCCCGGCCGCAGGAAACTCGTTTTCCGCGTAGCGAAACCCGATTAAGGCAAATGGAAAACAAAGCCAAACCATGCCAATCGAATAAAAGGAAATCAATAAAGCGATCAATTGATGATCAGCACAACGCACCTCGGAGCACATCGTCTTGTAGATCTCGTCGGTGTCCCAGGGTCCGCGCTCTGGCAGGGCGATGCCACGCCTTCGCAGCTCCTGGACGCAGTCCGTCAGGTCGAAGATGGGCAGCGGATCGATGCCTGCTTTGGCCACCTTGCCAGCCAAATACTCTACGTAGTGGGTGCTGAAAAACATAGGGATTAAGCGACAGGGTCATTCGATTTTTATACCCTTGCAGAGGGTATTATAATTTTTGTTAGAATCTGAAACTTTCACAGACGTCCTAAAACAAGTGTACGCAGATCAAGTTTGAAAACCGCCCCGATCGGATGTCTATATTCCCAAAGGAACAATCGGATATAACTTGCAAAATTGGAAGATATTTCGCGCAGTGTAAAAGCTATTGACATGCATCTTTCCAAATCTTATTTTTTTATGCACACCTTGACCCTACCTTCCATAGGAACAATAGGGTGAAATCGGTCAAAATTTGATGTTTATACCCGTTACTCGTAGAGTAAAAGGGTATATTGTATTCGTGCAAAAGTATGTAACAGCTAGAAGGAAGCGTTTCCGACCCTATAAAGTATATATATTCTTGATCAGGGTCACTAGCCGAGTCGATCTAGCCATGTCCGTCTGTCCGTCTGTCCGTCTGTCTGTCCGTCTGTCTGTCCGTCTGTCTGTCCGTCTGTCTGTCCGTCTGTCTGTCCGTATGAACGCTGAGATCTCGGAAACTATAAAAGCTAGAAGATTGGCATTTTGCATGCAGATTCTAGGAGTTCCTACGCAGCGCAAGTTTGTTTCAAAAAGGTGCCACGCCCCCTTTAACGCCCACAATCGCTTATATACGATTTTAAAAATTTAAATATTTCGAAAAAGTAAAAATGCAGTTTTATTGTGTTTATCAATACCTATCGAAATGTAGAAGAAATTTTTCAAATCGGACCATTCGTTAAAAAGTTATGCGTGATCAAAGTTTCTATCTCCATCTCCCTCGCACTCCCTTTACCTGAGTAACGGGTATCTGATAGTCGGGGCACCCGACTATAGCGTTCTCTCTTGTTTTCAGGTAATTTCGCGCAGTATATAAGCTATTGACATGAATTTTTCCAAGTCTTACTTATTTACGCATACCTTGATCAGGGTGGAAGCGCTTGCCGATCGGACGTCTATATCTTATAGCTTCCATGAAATAATTGTTAAAGGCTGTGAAAATATCCGTTTTTTCAATGTTTATATGTCTGCAAGGGTATTAAAACTTCGGCTTGCCGAAGTAAGCTTCCGTTCTTGTTATTGTTGATATATAGCCGATCTCAAAAATCCAAATTGCATTTGGTATTAAATTTTAAATAATTAAGCAAGGTATCTTGAACTCACCGACACATGCCAGCGTGCTTGTCGGGCACTTCGGTGTTGCACACCGTATCGACGAGGCCCTGCGGCGTCTCCTTTTGCAGCGGGATGGGGCAGCGGGCCTGGGCACGGGCCTTGGAAGAGTTGCTGGACTCGTCCTGGCTCTGGATGGGCTCCGTGTCGAACTTGACCTTCTGCTCCTTGAGCAGGAACTGCAGCTGCAGTGGGATCTTGTCCCTCAGGTAGAAGAGGCAGTTGCGCGGGTGGTGGGCATGCAGGCCGAGTTTGGCGCAGTACGAGGACACGGTGCACTTGGCGCCCATCATGAAGGGCCGGGCGCAGCCGTAGCAGAACTCGAATTTGCACTGGGTGCAGGTGAAATGCATGCAGCCGCCCCTGGGAAAATGAGTTATGGTTGAATTAGCCAGGACAACAGCAAATAAATAATAATAATAAAGATTTTGGTGTGCCCAAAATACGTTACACCTGCCATATACACCCACGTTTTCAACTTCGAAATATAATTATTATAAGTCACAAAGAAAAGTAGAAATAGTACTCGTAAAAAACTTTAGTCGGCTCTAAAATCTTGGTTAGTAACCGGTCATCACCTAATTCAAAACAAAATTAAATTTGCTGCTAATGACCTGCGTTGGGCCAATATATAGACTTATAAATATGGAATTTGTTTTGGTAATTAATGGTATTAACTCTAATTATGGTATCTATGTTTACAAACAACAAGATAATGACGATTTTCAATCGTTTCCGTTGCGGTAACGAGCTTAATTATTATAAAATGTAAACCGTATTTCTCAAATCCGTAAACGTTAGTAAGCCTTCATTTATTAATCTTAAGCTTATATTGTTATGGATGAAAATTATGTTTCCGACTCTATAAGGTATATATGTTCTTGATCAGGATCAATGGCCGAGTTGATCGAGCTATGGCCGTAAGTCGGTCCGTCAATCCGTCCGTATGAACGTTTTCATTTTTGAACCGTTAAAACCTAGAAATTTATAGTCTCCGAGAAACCGGTATCTTGTCGTCAAAGAACTCGCTGTTTCTCCCTGTTTAAATAAATTTTCCAATTTCAATAAAATGAGATAGTCGTCCAATCTCGGCGGTTCCGATATATTTTTTACCTGCAAAAGCTAAAAGTCTATTTTGCATTGAAAGCTCCTTATCAAGAATATGTCCACTTTATATGGTCTAAAATGTGTCCTTCACTGCATTGCAAGCATATCTCTCTAATTATGTTACCCTCTTTAAGGGTATAATAACATGGGAAACATAAGCTTTTCAAGCAGACAATTATTTTTTTTTTATTTTTTAATCCAAAGTATAAATCATAGCTAGTTTACCTTCGTAAAAACCCTTTAGCGTCACTGAAAATCCAGATTTAAACTATTAGGGGGTACATAACAAAACTTTGGGTATCTCCCACTATTTCTATTGAAGCTTTAGTCGAGTTTTCTAATTTTCTAAGTCATTCCTAATTGTAAGTGAGGAAGTGCCTTTGACATACCTGGCCAGCGAGTAGCGGAACTTGCACTTGGGGCAGTCGATGCCGTTCTGGGCCAAGTGCTCCTGGACGCCCTGTGCCTGCAACTCGGGGTCGTTCTCGCGCTTCCACTCCAGGTACGCCTCGCAGGAGCTGCCCTCGTGCTGGCGCTCCCAGGGCTTCCGGCACTGGGCACACGTGACCGAACCGCAGTCCGGGCAGATCAGACGCTTCTGCTTGGGCCTGGCGAAGAATCCGGAGGAGCACTGGATGCACCACTTGAAGTTGGGGTCCTGCAGCAGGGTGCGGTCGCGAAGCTTGCGCTGGAAGAGCTCGTGCACGTCGTTGTCCAGGATGCTCTTCAGGAAAATGTCGAGGTTGGAAAAGTACTCCAGGTGCTCATCTTCGTGATGGACCTCATTACTCAGTTCGGGCAATTTGCAGAACGGGCAACTGCAATCGTTGATACTACGATCGGTTATCTGAGGAATAGTGATAAGTGAAGGTAAAACGATCAGATTTATTTAGCTAAAATATGATCAATCTTTGATTCTACGATCGGTTATCAATCATATGAGTCAGTCATATTTTAACTGTATGAATTGTTTGTTTCAAGGGTCCCTTTACAAAAGTTGACTCTGTATTGGAACACATAGATATTAGTTTTAATGTCGAGGTTATATTGAAACAATTTCTACATTGTTGTTGTCAGGCCATAGTAATAGCACTCATTTGAAAAATGGTTTTTTATCTTTAGGATTTCTTAAGACAACTCAACCCCCAGTCTCTTCATCGCTCACCTGTACGGTGAAGTAGCTCTTGGCACACTGTTTGCAGCACTTGTGGAGGCACTTCAGCATGGATACGATCTGGTTCATGGGAAAGTTGTTCATGCACAGCTCGCACTCCTGCTGGAGCATGGCGATGGCCTGGTCCAGGTCGGAGCACTCCCTTGCCGCCCAAAGAGACACGTCCTCCGTGAACTTCATGCTCACCAAGGTGGCGGCTATCTGAGCCTCAGCGATGTTAGCCACCAATTCCTGTTCGACGTACTTGCGTGCCAGGACCTAAAAAAGGAGAGCAAACAAAGCAGGATTCTTGAGGAACTGGCTGAGCCACTTGTCGGGTTGTACACACCGCTGGGTCCTCAATTACTGGCTCTTGAACACTAGGATATGCCCGGAAGACGGGCATACTCAGCTTACGCTTTAGCAGTTCTGCTTTGAGGGGTTCGGCGAGGTCCTGGTCCTCCTGCTCCTCCTCCGTGGCCGAGGTCTCGTAGTCGTCGTCGGAGAAGCAGGTCTCGTGGTACTTCTTCTTGGGAATTCGGGGCTGGGATCGCGGCTTTAACAATGCCGCTGCAGCCGCAGCCGCTGCTCCACTGGTGCTGGGTCCTTCGGCGTGGTTTGAATTAAACCTGCTAATGGCATCGTTGATCGACTTCTTGGTGATCGGACTGCTCTTGAGCGGCACTCGACTGGCCACGATCGATGAGCTTTGCTTCTGGAGGTAGACCTCCTGGATGCGCTTCACAGAGGAAATTCCCATGGGAGCCGAAAAGGACTTGGAGCGCAGCGGAACCTTCTTGCTTGGGGGGGTGCTACTCGTACTGTTAGAGGGTTCGCTGGTGGGCTTGGGAATCTTACTGACTGTGGACTTGGCAATTTTGGGCCTGATTGAAGAGGCGGTGTCTTTGCTTACAGCCTTGCCTTTCATGATGGGGGTTACCTTTTTGGGCTCTTCCAGTACTTGTTCTACGGGCGGCTCCACGGGTCGGGATTCGGAATCAACAATGGGTGGTCCGGGTGTTATGGGCAGGGTAGTGGGTTCGTCAACGGGATCCAATTCAATGGCTGGCTCTACTTCCAAAGGTATTTCCAGCACAAGTTCCACAGGCTGTTCCGCAGGTCGGCTTTCCGAGTCAATAACGAGAGAAGGCAATTGAATAGGCAGTGCTTCTACTTCTGACTCAACTTGATTAGTCTGAGGAGGCAGGCTCAACTCCACTTCAGCATTGTGCGACTGAGCCTCCAGGCTCCTTCCTGTGGAGGAAACAACCTCAGTGTGTGCGATCGGCTCAGTTTCTTGGTTCGTGGGCGTGACTGATAGAGTAGGCGATATGACGGGTTCAATGTTTGGTGTGATTTGTGTGGGTTGCGCCTCGTCTTCGTCCGCCTGATCTTCATCCTCCTCCATTATGTCCTCGATCTCGGTGCCCTCATCGCCGGTGGAGGCCTCTTCTATTTGGGAAGGGTGCTCGTTGTAGGTATCGCCCCCCTCCCCATCGTAGTCGCCTTCCTCTTCGCCCTCGCTGTCGTACCACTCCTCCTCCTCGCCATCGTCGTACTCATCCGAGTACTCGTCGGAGAAATCATCTTCATCGGTGGACTCGAACTCATCCATGCTGATCTCATCGCGCATTTGTTTGATCAACCGTTGAGTGTCTTCAACCAATTCACTGAGGTTCTGCTTGGCCGGATCTCCGGAAGGAACAAATTCCTTGAGGACAACCTTGGACGTTTCCGATTGAGTTGACTGGGAGTTCATGCTAGCGTTGCTGCTGGACTTGGCAACTAATGATTCCATGGGGATGTGCTCATCCAGCAAGAGGAGGACTTCGTTCTCCGGGGATTTTGTTTCTGCCCGCGGCTCATCGCTGTCCAGGCTATAAAGATCTGCATCAGAAGCGGCTTCATCGTGGGGTTTTGTACCTTCACTGCTGCTGAATTCGGGGGCATCCTCGAATACTTCATCGGAATCTGTTGGAGTAATGGCTATAGCAGCAGTTGTATGAACTTCTTGTTCTAAATTTATCGGTTGGACTGCACTTTCTGCAGCAGTTGTTGTAGGAACTTCTTGTTCTAAATTTATCGGGTGGACTGCACTTTCTGCAGCAGTTGTTGTATGAACTTCTTGTTCTAAATTTATTGGTTGGACTGCACTTTCTGCGACTAAATAAACATCCTTTTCAGACTGGTTATCTTGGTTAACAATAGAGCTGTCACTTTTCTTTATATCATATTTTCTTGTGGTCTCTTCTGTTTCAAACTCATCAGTTGCTGTTGGTGTCCGATTGCTCGCTCTGCTTTCACTTCGCAGACTGTTGCTGCTTAAAGTTCTCACGGGAATCTTTGAAAAACGCTTCGGACTTCGCTTGTGATCGATGGCTGTCGACGTGGTACTAGGTGCAATCTCTAGACCATCATTAACTAGAGATTCATTTGTGGAAGATGGAGAGAGGATTGTGGAAGCGAGATTATCTTCTACAGTAACTTCGTTATTCTTGATGGACTCCAATTTATCATCTTTTTCGGGCGAATTGCTGGATCCAGAAACATTTTCAATACTTGATCCTTGGGGGTCTGCAATAGTTTCAGTTATCTCCGTTATGTTGGTAGATGTAGCCACCTTTTGGGACTCTGCGGGTTGTTCCGAATAAATGATATTGTTTGGCAGAGATATGTGTTCAATACTGGATTCGTTTGTAGCGTTTGTTATGGGTTCATTTGTTTCTTTCTGGCTTGAAGATCCAGCAATCTCCTGGTCCTCTTCTGGTTGTTCCCAAATAGCCGATGCCTCATTTTGAGTTACAACATTTGTCGATAAACTTTGGGACTCATCTAATGGAGCTAAAGGAATATTATCTTGTGAGGAAATAAAAGAAGAGTGATCGGGAACAGTGGAAACGACGTATTGGTTAACTCCTTGTTCAGATTGTGGCTCGTTTGCAGAAGTTGTGTAAGTGTCATCAATAGTTGCAGTCACAACTGACTTATTATCAGTTGAACTAGAATTTGACTCTGTGACTGCTTCTGCTTCTTTAGTTGCCATTTCCGCTGGCGTTTTGTGTTCTTTCCTATCTTCATTTGGTTTCGGGTCCTTATCTTTTGTTAGTTTTGAACGGTTAGTTGGTTTTTGACTCTGCTCCCGAGTTCTTCCTTTTTTCTGTTGCAAAGATCGGTTATTTCTGCGATTGGCTTCTTTACTCGTGGTAGGCTTTTCATCAAGTTGCACATTATTTCCATTAGATATCTGCTTTTCATTTTCCTTTGCTGGCTGTGCGATGGCTTGATCAACTGTTTTATCTGTAAAAGTTTCTGGGTTGGTGTGGGCATGTGATTCCGATAAATTTGATTGAACTTGTGAATTATTTTCATTGAATTTACGTTCATCACTTTTATTTCCTTCCTTTGTCGTGGCTTTATTAACGATCTCCTCTGTAGTTAATAGAGGCTTAAAAGTTTCTAGGTTTGTGGGTTGTGAAAGTGGTTCATTAACTATTACAGTTTCTGGTTTTGTTACTTCGGTATGTTCAGTCTTTTGTGGGTTGATGGAGATTACTGTAGCAGACTCCTCCTGTATATTTGTATCTGGAAGTAAGTTTGCCGAGCCGTTGATAGCTACCTCTTGAATCTCCTCCTTAATTTCCTCCTTTGGAGCTATAAAGCTTTTGTATACTATGCGCTCTGCACCCTCAAGATCATCGTATTCCCACTCCGCCTCGTGCCATCGTTCAGTGCCACGATCAAACTCCAACTTGAAGTTGGCTATTTCTGTCGCATAAATGAAACTTGGTGGGAGCTCCTCGCGTATGCTTGCTTCCCTCAAATTCGGCTTGATCACCTCCTCCATGATGTAGACCGCAGGATCGACCCTGGGTGTCGGCTCCGGCTCAGGCTCAAGTTCGGGGGCAGGCTCAAGTTCTGGTGCTGGCTCTGCTAACTTTGGCTGGCCTTCCGGAACTGGACCTTCAACCTCCGGCTTCTCCAGGAGCTCTTGTTCAACCTGCTGCACCAGATTGGGCACAATATCCTGAATGTGCTGCCACACGAAGTTCTTGACGTCCTCGGTGGACTTATCCTCGATGGTTCCAGGAGGTTTCAGCGTGCTGATGGGGCTCTTTGTGAGGATACGCATTATCTCCGGATCCGTTTCGTACTCCAGCTCCGGCTTGCCCTTGAACGTATCCATCATGGTCTCAATGGATCGGAGCACCTCCTGGTTTTGCTTGGCCTGGTTCTGCTCCATGTTTCCGATGAGTATCTCCAAGCTCTTCAGGGCGCTGTCTTCCATTTGATAGGGACTAGGCGTGGCATAGGTGGACTTCGCGGGGCTGTCGTCAGTGCGAAGTGGTTCAAAGGGATTGGATTGGGCGGCGCTGGGACTATCCCCTGCCAACGGGAGCTGCAGGCAGTCCAAGGCATGAGTGTTGAGGAAGTCATGGATATCTGTTTTGGCAATGAATGCGGGGAGAGAAAGAAAGATGGGACATTATGGCACATCGGCTGACTGATGCAGGCTCTACAAACTAACCCGACTTGGTGTCTATGGCCACGCCACTCTCATTCTCAACGCCATTAGGCGAGCCCCAGATGCGCATTAGAAATGGCTTGAGTTGCGTGCGATTCAGCTCCACCAGCGCCTGGTCCACATTACCTTGGTGCGCCGTCAGCGCATTCACGATGTCCTCCCGCAGAAAGTTCCCCTTGGCCGCCAGTTTCCTGTACTTCTGCTGGCGCTGTTGAATGCAGTCCGCCACCGCCTGCCACACATTTCCCCCGGAACTGCGAAGCGCCTCGCGTGCCTCGTTTTGGGACACGGTTCCGATCGTGTTCTCGCCTCTTTCCTGGCCGTACTTGGTGGACAAACTCTGCACCGTCTGCACCAGTTTCGGCCAGTTTTCGCGGAGCCACTGAATGGGGTGCGTGTCGGGGGAGCAGTACTTCAGGGCCGCCTCCAGTTCCTCCACCGTGAACTTGTACAGCTCCAGCTCCTTCAGTATGATGTGCATTTCCGTTTCCGGGTCTCTGGCCGGTTCGTGCTTTACGCCGAATGTCTCAAGGGGCATGTCGAAGGGCGAGGAGGTTTGCTGAAAACATTATATAGAGAAGTTTGGCTTAGAAATCGTGATTATATGGTTTTTTATATAAAGCGATAAACTGACCATTAAAATGTCATTGCCTTTGCTTTATAGCAGTCTCTGACAAATATTTTTCTTAAATTCCTAATTTTTTTTTTTTTTTTGTATTAGATTGGAATTTATTATTTAACACTGTCCTTCGTGGACAATTATTAAATGGGGTGAAGGGGAACTGTTTTATAGCAGTCTCTGACAAATATTTTTCTTAAATTCCCAATTTTTTTTTTTTTTGTATTAGATTGGAATTTATTATTTAACACTGTCCTTCGTGGACAATCATTAAATGGGGTGAAGGGGAACTTGACTTATAAGTATTACAGGTATATATTCCCAATTATTGACAATAAACTTGTTAAGTCTTTCGATTTAAATTTTTAAATAACTGCTTAGCCAAACTTTGGTGTAGAGATGGTCATGATTTGAAACAATCGGCTTAATATTCCCTTTTACTGTTAGGGAAACGAATGTAGAAAATTCATGTCTTGAGTAGCAGACGATCGCACTTGAAATTGACTCTGTGTCTTTGATGAAAAGTGTTAGCTTGGTCAAATTGACTAAGGCCCATAGCTATGCAACTATGAAAAATATTTTGTTAAAACTGAAAATTATCAAACAAAAACACCTCTTAATGTTGCAAAAATGTCGTGACGATCGCACTTTCAACATACTAAATTTCTGATATCAAATTCAGTAACTAACAAGAAAGGAAGCAAAAAGCTATTACAAAACGTCTACCTTTCGATTTCTATGCCTATATTACTATTACATTGTTCGATTTTGACAAAACTAAAAGCCTAATTCTGATATAGCAGATATTTACTAATTGTCATTTTGAAGAATACCAAAACTTCTTGTTTTTTTTTTAACTTTTGAGCGGAGAATGGGATTCTTGGCACATTAGGCAGAACCTATATATTATTAGCCTCCTATTATTAGTTACTATAAAGGTACACTTCGTGACGCGTGTACGGTTGTTGGTTTACTATTTTACATTAAAATTTCCGAATTAGATTCTTTTCCTAATATTTGTATGTTGTTGTTGCATACTTTTGGGTTTTTAGTTTTTCTAATAAAGATGACCTTACTTTTGGAAATAGTTATTTATTTTTTATTTTTTTTTTATTGTGAAATAATAACGAAATGGTTCCTTTTTTTATTCCTTTTGGTAAGGCATTACGGAAGAGTAAATTAACCATCAAAAATGAGTGGGAAATTTTAACTATTTTGTTGGTCTATTAGACCAACTTAACTTACATGTTGCAGCATGCGCAGCTCGTTAATGAAATTGGGCCGTCTGGTGACCAGACCGGCACTATAGGGGTCCAGGCCAAGGCCATCGTGATACCTCAGATCATTGGTACTGCGATAGCGATCATTTTCCTGCGGCAGCTGGGAACTGCTGCGATAGTGGGGCCGTCGCTCCATCTTATTTGGCTCCGGGGTCCTAAAGCGATCTGGGACCACTGTCGAGATCTCCTCCGACTTTGAGTTGAAGGGCAGGGCGTCGTAGGTCTGCAATTAAGCAGTGGATTAGCAGTGGCCAGAGCTCGGGTCAACCTTAAGGCTTTAATTACTTGTGTGGAAATACTTTGAGGTGGCGGCGAGGTTCCCATTTCCACGGCCGCTGTTTCCCGAGGCGGAGTTCCACCGCAGCCCGTGGAAACCTTCTGAGCCTTCTTTAGAACCTTCTCTGCCTGTGCCTGAATGCTCTCATCCAGAGTATTCCAAATGTTTTCAACGGACTCTGGAACGATACGGATGAGAGCATTAGCTTTGTGGGTATGGGATCACCAAAGGATTCAAATTAAACAAACTGGGTGCTGCTTGGGATTTGGTCATGTTCTGTATTTGATTTCCATAAATGCGTTAATCGTAGGCTTACAGTGGTTGGCTCTATTAGTGTACTAACTAGGTGTACTTAGGCTTGGGTGGGAGGGTCTAGGCCTTGGTGCCCTCGAAAAATGAGATTCTCTTTTGTATCCTACCTTTGTGCAACAGGCTCTTGGCCAGCGAGTTATCGGATTCGTTCTCGGACGAAGTTTTCAGTGTGGACTTCGCAGGTGTCTTGACGGGTATGCTCGAGGCGTTTTTGGTGTTGACGGTGGGTGAAATTTTAGGAGTTCTGGCGGTGACGTGGTTGGACATGATCGAACTTGAGGCCGTGGTATTGCCACTACTAGGTTTTTGACTGGGCTGTTGGCTCCTCAGAGCAGGTTTTTGCACTGGCTTGACTTCCGGCATGGAAGCCACCTTGATGTTGTTGGGCTTTCCAGCCTGCGCCTGTGGTTTTTCCTCTACTTTCTTGGCCTTGCTGGGCTGCACTGGTGGCTTGCAGGGGGTCTTACAGC